>CM061037.1:40708261-41440761 GCA_030763125.1 Hippophae gyantsensis
ATTGCATGCATGACCGCTTTGTTTAGGTTATTAAGCTAAAAATTGATAAAAATTAAAATTAACTTATTCACCTCTTCTAGGTTAATTAGATTCATATCTTATAAAATTTCAACAACAAGTTGTTAAACCCCTAGATTGTCCTAGTGGACGAGTTTAAGTCTCGTGAGGGTTTTCAGTAATGATATCCACAAACATTAACATAAAATAAAAACAAAATAAAACAAATAAAATAAAAAATTAACTAAAATTTAAAATAAAATAAAACGACTAAAATAAAATAATATAAAAATATATCATACTTATAATCTCTTTTAAATTTCATAATTAAAATCTTAAGCATAGATTATTTTAACTTTATAAACATTCATGATTTATTATAATAATTAATTGAAAATCATTTTCATATTTCATATAAAAAATGTATCAATTTAATTTCACCCAAACTCAGTGTTAAGAGCCGAATTCGCTTCGACTCTATTCCTCACAGGTCAATACTTTCAAAAACACTAAATTTTATGGGTTCAAACACTCATACTATATATGCCAAAGAAAAATAATCTAAGCAAATGAAATTAAATATATAACACATTATTAAAATGTAAAAATCTAGACATTCAATGCTATGTTCTATAGAGATAATCTAATAATGTTGAAGAAATAAGAAAAGTGTTTAGAGTAGGAAAAAATAATATTTATCACTTAGAATAAAAGATAATGGGTTCAAAATATTTTTTAAAAGGGTAGTCTCTACTATTTGATTCCTAAACACCGATTTTGGATTTAATATAATTTTCACACTTTATCAAGAAATACTAGTCATGACAAAAACTAACTAATTATCACATTACTTCATAATATGTTATTGAAAATTAATATAATAGTGCAAAAAAACTTCATCATCGTTTAAACTTAATTCTAAGACATGATCAATTTTTGTGAAAAATTTTAAAATTACTCTAAAAAAACTAAAAATTACTAAACAAATAAATTCAAACAAGGTGTGGAAAACAAGGTGCAACCAACATCAGCTTGAAATAATTGTGCTCACAAATAGAATACTGTAAATTCTAACACATCTCAAAATGTTAATCTAATAATAACAACATCAACCCTCACCTAATAACCTATTATGCTTATTTATAGGAAAAAGTCATTGAACAGGGGTTAGAGTAAAAATTAGCATCGCTCATCGCAACACATATTTTTTCCCATCACAGCACGTACTTTGAACATTCTCGCACAATCTAATCCAAGAAGGCCTCACTATGGCACACTTTGTAGCATGAAATGTTCAATTATCATATTAAATCTTATCAAGATGTGTCCACCATGGCATACATATTCCTTGTCATAGAATGAAATTCTTATCTTGAATTTTTCCTTATACCTTACACATTGGTTGGTTCTTGATATAATGATAAGAAACCAAGGGGATAGGACCTAGCTAATTTCAGATTATATAGCAAAGGGTTTCTCCACAAATCAATGGATATTACTCACCATTTTTCTGAGGAGAAAAGACGCCACAAGGAGCTGCTAATTCCTTGATAAGTCTAGCATAAATGACACCCTAACAAGTATGGATATTACTCACCACAAATGCTTGGATGCTAAACAACGCCACAAAGGTTGCCAATCCCTTGATAAGTTGCTTAAAGAGGAACAAAGAGCTAGAATGAGCTCTCAAATGATCTGAATATTCAAACTTCATTCAAAATTATATTTCTGACATATGAGCTGCTTTTAATAGGATACAAACCAACCCTAAGCTCTACTACATCACTGTAGCCCTTGATCTCATCCAAGGGTTGAAAATAAACACACTAAAAATCGAAAAGGTAGCGTAAAACATTGACCAAATCATGAAAAAAATGGGGCAGTGTCCACAAAAGTAATCCTATAAAATATAACATCTTAACCCTTGATTTCATCCAAGGGTTGAAAAAAAGCTGCCCAAAATCAATCCAAATGGCACTCTACAATTGGAGCAAAATATGGTGCGGTGAGAACAAAAGAAACCACAAAATATTACATCTTAACCACTTGTTTCCATCTAAGAGTGAAAATGAAAAGCTACTTGAAAAGAGTCCAAATGGCACAACAATGTGTCTAGTTTTACTTTGCCAATTTTGCCCTAATTTCTCCATCCTAGGATTGTCCCAATCCTTGCACTCCCAATTTAGGTCGCCTTGATTATGCATGATATCTTGAATGAGCCCATTTAAAGCCTTTTCGAGTTGTGCCTTCCTAGACCTTGTTATTGGTCCACTTGGAATTTGTAGAGCTCATGGTTCTCATCATTCCCCTCTCTTCAAGAGGATTAGTCCTCGAATCATCACTGCATAATCAAAAGGAGAAAGATCAGAAACATTAAAAGAGGTACTAACATTATACTCGCCAGGAAGATCAATTTTGTAGGCATTGTCATTGATTCGTTCAATCAACTTGAAAGGGTCCATCTCCCGAGGTTGCAACTTGGGACCGTCTTTTTCAGAAACCTTTCCTTCCTCATATGCACCCAAACCCAATCACTGGCTCAAAAATGACTCTTCGCCTCCCTTTGTTGGCTCTCAGAAGCATAATCCTTATTTCTCTTCTCGATTTGCTCATGAATGCGTTCATGGAGCTTTTTCACCGTTTCAAATTCTCTTAGCACCATCTAAGTTAGTTTTCTCTAAAATAGGAATAGGTAATAAGTCTAAAGGAGTTAGTGGATTGAAACCATAAACAACTTCGAATGGAGAATGATACGTAGTTGAATGCACACTCAGGTTATAAGCAAATTCAACAAAGGTAAACAATCCTCCCAATTTTTCAAATTCCTTTTATTACCGCCACTAAGCAACGTGGACAGAGTCTATTGACTACCTCGGTTGCCCATCTGTTTGAGGTGACAAGTTGTCGAAAACAAGAGTTTAGTGCCCATTTTAGCCCAAAGAGTTTTCCAAAAATAACTAAGGAATTTAACATCCTATCGAGACACAATGCTCACAGGAACTCCATGAAGCCTAACAACCTCCTAAAGAACAACTCGCTACATTAGTGGCATCATCGGTTTATGACATGCTATAAAGTGTGCCATTTTAGAAAACCTATCTACAACCACAAAAATGGAGTCTCTACCTGCTTAGACCTAGGTAACCTAAAACAAAATCCATGGAAATATCTACCGAGGTATGCTTAGTACGGAGCAAGGGAGTATATAGTCCTTGTGGTAGGACCTTTGATTTCGCTTGCTTACAAATGATGCATCTAGAACATATTCTCCCCCATCCTTCCTTATTGTTGGCCAATAAAAATGCTCACGCAAAACATCTAAAGTCTTCTTAATTCCAAAATGCCCATTAATCCCCCCATGTTGGGCCTCCTTAATTAACAACTCACGCATGGAACATTTGGGTATACACAATTGATTTTCTTTAAATAAATACCCATCTAATTTATAAAACTTTTCAAAGAAGTTTTTTCACATGCATGGTAAATAGCGAGAGAAGTCATCATCATTAGCATACATTTCCTTAACATATTCAAATCCTAGCAATCTAGCATTTAAAGTTGAGAGTAAGGCATACCTCCGTGATAAAGCATAAGTACAACATTCTCCTTACCTCTCTTATATTGAACAATATAAGGAAAAGTCTCAATGAATTCCATCCATCTAGCATGCCTCCTATTCAATTTACCTTGACGCTTGAGATGTTTTAGAGATTCATGATCGGTATGGATGACAAATTCTCTTGGCCAAAGGTAATGTTGCCATGTCTCCGGGTCCTAACCAAGGCATATAGTTCCTTGTCATACGTTGGATAATTAAGGGCTGCTCATGAAGTTTCTCGGTGAAATAGCGATAGGTCGTGGTTCTGCATCAAACAGCTATACCTATTCCCCGATGCATCACACTTTCAACTTCAAAGGTTTTAGTAAAATCGTGTAAAGATAAAAGCAGTGCGAACACAAATTATCCTTCAATGCTTTAAAGGCTCTCTCCCGACTCTCGCCCCATTTGAAACCAGCACGGACTTTTAATGACCTCGGTTAGAGGTGCGGCTAGTAAATACTAAAATCTTTCACAAACCTTCGATAAAAACTAGCTAGCGTGAAAACTTCTAACCTCGATTCTGAGATTTAGGTGTAGGCCATTCTCGAATAGCCTTAACCTTTTCCTCATCTACTTCTACCCCCTTAGAACTAACAAGAAAACCAAGAAAAAACTAACTTATTCATGCAAAAAAACACACTTTTTCGGGTTCGCATACAATTGTTCTTTTCTCAAAATTTCAAGCACATACCTAAGATGTAAGACATGATCTTCAAGATTTTCTGTAAATGAGAATATCATCAAAATAGACAACAACAAATTTTCCAATAAATGCACGCAGAACATGATTCATAAGCCTCATAAAGTGCTAGGTGCATTTGTTAGACCAAAGGAGCATGACTAACCACTCATACAATCCATGTTTAGTTTTAAAAGCGGTTTTCCATTCATCACCCTCTCTCATCCTAATTTGATGGTATCCACTTCTCAAATCAATTTTTGAAAAAATGCAAGAACCATGCAACTCATCTAACATGTCATCTAGTCTAGGGATAGCATGTCGATATTTTACCGTAAGGTTGTTGATGGTTCGGCAATCAACACACATCCCGCTTGATCCATCCCTCTTGGAGCAGTAGCACGGGAACAGACACATGGACTCAGCCCCTCCCTAACTTGACCTTTGATTAAGTACTCTTCAACTTGTCTTTGAATCTCCTTAGTTTCTTCGGGGTTTGTCCTATAGGCAGGTCGGTTTGGAAGAGAAGCCCCCGGTATAAAGTCAATTTGATGCTCAATCCCTGAGTGGTGGCACCCCATCTGGAATCTCTTCAGGGAACACGTCTTCAAATTCACACTTAAAGAGAAATAGTGGTACTAGGCAAAGATCTGGTTAAGATCATTAATAGAAAAATTTGCCTCCTTGTACAAAAGAACAAGTATGAAATTTGTTTGAATAAAAAGCTTCTCTTGACCTCGCCTTTGCCTTAGCATAAAAATTCACATTTTTTTCTCTAGTATTTTTCCACTCTCCTCTCCTTTTTCTTCACTCTTTTTTTTCTTTTACTCTTTTTTCTTTTTCATTCTTCTCTTTTTGTTCTTTTTCCTTAACCATCCTCAATTGATCTTCAAAGACTTGCTTGGGTGAAAGGGGTACAAGTGTCATGTTTCTACCATTCTTCACAAACGAATACTTGTTTCTATATCAGGTCATGTGTAACCCTCCTATCATATTGCCAAGGTCTACCTAGCAAGATGTGTCCGGCTTGCATGGGTACCACATCACACATCACCTCATCCTTATACTTTCCAATGGAGAAGCTCACAAATACTTGCTTATTAACCTTCACTTCCCAGCTATCATTTAACCATTGCAACTTGTAAGGCTTAGGGTGTTCAAATGTTGTCAACCCTAATTTCTCAACTAAGGTAGTACTAGCCACATTGGTGCAACTTCCCCATCTATGATAACACTACACACTTTGTTACTCACGTGACACCTTGTGTGAAAGATGTTATCTCTTTGTTGTTCAAGGTCATCCTCCTTGACTTGAGTGCTCGAGATCACCTTATTACAAGTGCTTCCCCCATCCACGGGTCCTATCTCCTCTTCACTAGCTTTCCCTGCGGATGGTATCTCATCTTATTTCACTTTCATTATCGGTTCCAACCTCACCACTCGCTAAGGTGATCATTACCTTCTTGTTGGGACATTGAGAGGCTATATGACCATTACCCAAGACATCGAAAACACCTTAAGTCACGATTACGAATTGGGGTGTCGATTTTACCTTTGTCCTTGCTAGCCCCCATCTCTTTGGCTTTGTAAGGCTCAAATCTTGGTTTGGATGTAGCTATTTCATCTTTTTCTCATTGGACTTCCAAGGACTAGTAAGGTTTGGTTTTTGACTAATGGGACTAGACCTTAATGGTTGGGATCAGAAAACTCCGTTTCTTTAATTGCCTTTCCACCTTGATTGCCATATGGACCATGTCCTCCCATCTCACATAATGATGAAGTTCCACAATGTTGGCAATGTCAGGATTCAACCCACTAAGAAACGTAGCCATGGTTGCTTCTCTATCTTCCTCGACATTAGCTCTTTGCCATAGCCACTTCCATTTCCTTGTAGTACTCATCAACACATTTATATCCTTGAGTCAATCTTTGTAGCGTTGGTGTAACTCTCTATAGAAGTAGCTAGGCACAAACCTCTTTCTCATGATAGCCTTCATGTCTTCCCAATTATCTATGGGCCTTTCACGGTTTCTCCTTCTACTAATGACCAATTGATCCCACCAATTCAATGCATAGTCAAAAAACTCAATTCTGACAAGTTTTACTTTTTTCTCCGTGGAGTAGTTGTGACATTCAAAAATATGCTCCACTTTCTTCTCCCACTCCAAATACAACTCCGGGTCATTCTTTCCTTGGAATTGTGGTATCTTCATTTTATACTACTTAGATCTCTATCAACTCCATCTTGAGCTCTAGGTGGGGGTCTCCACATACCTCCTATACCATTTCTTCCTCCTCTATTCCCATTTCTTCCTCCTCTAGGCATTCTTCCCCCTTCTTCCTCCAATTCTTCTTCCCACCTTCTTCCTCTATATCATCCCCAACATGTGCTTGCCTATTAACCCTCCTATAACATTGGGTGGAGGTGTTTCTCGTTGTAAAGTCGCTAAGGAATTTTCTTGCCTTTCCAATCTTTCATTCATATCAACCACCAAGTTGTTCATCCTCTCAAAAGATTGTTGCAGGCCACCATCATCATGAACATCGTATCCAGTCTTCCTTCGGGACTACTTGTTTGACATTTTTTCAATTCTACACAACAATAGGTTAGTGTAATAAAATAGAACTAATATAAATTCACACAATACCTCACGTGTTTAGCACTTTCGGATTGATCGCTCAAACCTCTTGGTTCTAATCAAAGCAACCAAATCCAGGGATTCCAACCGGTTGTAGAATTATCAAACACCCAAAAAAATAGTTCACAATATCCCACTTGTTAAAAGCACAGGAAACTAACTCAAAGTGTTTAGAGTAGTAAGCACGAAAAGCAATAGAACAACACAATTGGAAAACAATAATTTTTCCAAAGGAACTAAGCACACAATGGAAGATTTATAATCAAAGTGTAAAATCCTTGAAACTATGAGTTCTAATACTCACTAGAAATTAGCAAATGTAACTTGGCCCCTCTTTTTTACTTTTTTTTTTTTTGAATTAATTCGCCACTCTTTTTACGTTTTTTTTCTTTTGGAACAATTATGCTAATAACTCAAGAGTAAATCAATACAATACTTTCCATATGAGTTTAAGGAATTTTTAAGATTGGTAAATAGCAAATAGATTACAACACAAAGGAAAATGAAATTTACTGCGGGAACTACCACGAGAAATACTAGAAACCAACCAAAAGCTATGAGAATATATCGGATATTATAGAATTAGCAAGGAAAAATGCAGAATAGATTCAAAAATAGCGTAATTTGCAAGGAATACGCGAATATGAAAGGAAAATTGAGAAAACTTTCGAAATGGGATCTGCAAGGTTACCTCTTGAAAAACTTTGGACACAATAGAATTTGAAAGGAAAATGCGAGAAAAAACGTGGAAACAAAGAAGAGCAATATTTTTAGGGTATGGAGAATAAATTTCGGCAAGAACACGTGAGAATGATACTTTTTTTCGTTTTTTATGTATCGAAATACAATAAGAACACAAGAACAAGAACACAAGAACAAGAACAAATAAAAAGGATAGGAATACGAAAATTAGCACCAAAAGCTCGATACCAAATGATAAGAAACCAGGGGATAGGACCTAGCTAATTTCGGATTATATAGCAAAGGGTTTCTCCACAAATCAATGGATATTACTCACCATTTTTACGAGGAGAAAAGACGCCACAAGGAGATAATTCCTTGATAAGTCTAGCATAAATGACACCACAACAAGTATGGATATTACTCACCACAAATGCTTGGATGCTAAACAATGCCACAAAGGTTGCCAATCCTTGATAAGTTGCTTAAAGAGGAACAAAGAGCTAGAATGAGCTCTCAAATGATCCGAATATTCAAACTTCATTTCAAAATTATATTTTACAGATATGAGCTGCTTTTAATAGGATACAAACCAACCCCTAAGCTCTACTACATCATAGCCCTTGATCTCGTCAAGGGTTGAAAATAAACACGACTAAAAATCAGAAAAGGTAGCGAGAAAACATTGACCAAATCATGAAAAAAATGGGGCAGCTGTCCACAAAAGTAATCCTATAAAATATAACATCTTAACCCTTGATTTCATCCAAGGGTTGAAAAGAAAGCTGCCCAAAATCAATCCAAATGGGACTCTACAATTGGAGCAAAATATGGTCTGTTGAGAACAAAAGAAACCCAAAATATTACATCTTAACCCTTGTTTCCATCTAAGAGTGAAAAATGAAGCTGCCCAAAAAAGAGTCCAAATGGCATAACAATGTGTCTAGTTTTACTTTGCCAATTTTGCCCTAATTTCCATCCTAGGATTGTCCCAATCCTTGCACTCCCAATTTAGGTCGCCTTGATTATGCATGACCTCTTGAATGAGCCCATTTAAAGCCTTTTCGAGTTGTGCCTTCCTAGACCTTGTTATTGGTCCACTTGGAATTTGTAGAGCTCGATGGTTCTCATCATATAAGGTTTACATGTTGTATTTTTTTAACTCTTAAGGTGCTATCTGAGTGATGCAAATGTTGTATCTTTGTGTGTTGGAAAGTCTATCTATTTTGAAGCTTAAAACACCTAAAATACAACAAAACATATGTGTGATTCTAAAAACATATATTTGCATAAATTATCAAATAAACATACTGTAATAAAACTCATTCACTCTAATTAAGTATAATAAAAACACAAAATTTAAGTGTTTTTCAATCACTTATCACAACCCAAACTTGCTTTGTGTTAGCCCCTAGTAAGTAAAGTTATTTAAAAGAAACTAAACTGTATTAACTTGAATCATTTTTGTAGATTGACACAGTTACAATTAGTATATCCAACAAGTCTTTATACCCTTAGGTGTCTATAGTAGATGAGTTAAAGTCTCGTGAGGATTTTCAATGATGATATCCACAAACATTCTAATAAGAAAAAATTAAAACTAAAAATAATTCACATGAAAAAATAAAAATAACAAAATTAAAATTAAAATCAACAAAATTTTTCATGCTTTAGCTTCTTTTCGATTCATATCTTAAATCTCAAGCACAAGTTCATTCAACATCTCAAAGGATCAAAATTCATCTTTTAAATCAATTACACATCACAAGTTCATGCCCTTTTATAAGAACATATCAACATACTCATCCCATCATAGTGTTAGGAATCTAAATTTTCTTTGACTCTATTTCTCACAAGATATACTCTCAATTTTGCATTGATCATATGGGTTCAAGCACTCAACAAAGTATGTGCGAAAAAAAGTTATACAAAGAATAAAAAAAAGGTTAACATATGTTTATAACATGGATTTTATGAAAAGAATCAAATGCTAGGATTTATGAATATATTACATTACTAATTTCATACTTCAATCAAAATCACTAAGAAAAAAATCAAGTACGTGCTTTAAGATGAATGACAATACTATTGACTTCAAGGGTTGTTTCTATTTTTTGTAATAACCATCTCACTACTTCCAAGAAATTAGAGTCATAGAATTTAGTTATATCTTTTTTTCTTTCTCCCTTTCTAAGAAAATGGACCTATATACATATATGTATTATAGTGAGTTGTTATTTTGGCTCCTTTTGTTCTAAGAGAACCCTATATATATCATTGTTTTTACTACAAGTCAAACATGAATGAAAATAGGCACACTTTTAATTTCTACTCTAATCCTTCAATCCAAGCAATGTAAATAAGTACATGATACTTCATCATATGTTTAACATTCTAACATTCAATGCAAAATCTATAGAGATTATCTAACAATTTAAAATAATAAAAAAGTATTTAAAAGAGTAGAAGAAGTATTATCACTCAAAATAAAAATTCTTTTGGCTCAATAAATGCACAAGTTAGTCTATACCATTTGATTTCTAAACACTAATTTTGGGTTCATCTAAATTTCAACATCCAAGCATGAAATGTAAACTATGAATGAAACTAATTCTTATAGTAATACACGAACATGTTTTAGACAACAAACATACAATGTAAAAACTCTATTATTTCCTTTAAATTAATTAAAATCATGATAATATTTTATCAATTTTTTTATATAAAGGACCTAAATGTCCCTAAACAACTAAACAATAGCAAAAAAATGTTTAATAAAATTTAAAATGCATGATTTCAAAAGTAACTTTTTTTCTACCCTAACCTAGAATATATATTGTCCTCAATGTTTCAAATGCAAATAAAAGCAAAAGAAAAAAGGAAAGAAAAGTTATCCAATTATAATAGCACAATATGATTAAGTAGGTGATGTGTTTATTCATGTTGCATTCATCATCTATCTTAGTTATATCATACACAAAGAATCACTATGTACTTCTCATGAATCACATATTATCAAATAGTTATAAAATTAACTATTCTAAATATTATAAACATTTTTCACAATAATAGGAAATAAAAATAAAATAAAATGAAATGCATCAAATATAAAACAACGAAAAACATAATAAAAATACAAAAATAAAAATAAAAGTACATGAAAATAAAGCTAGATCAAAGGTTGGAGCTCAATTCTACATATTGTCTAGTTATTCTTCATATCCATGTGTGGAGTCAGGAAGTTTGTAAATAAAATCATATCTAGGGTTCTTATGTACTCTCACTTAATTGTAATCAGTTCCTACATAAGAGATATGTAACCTTTGCATCTCATGGATAGATTGCATGTATTCTCCCTGAAAATGCATATAATGACTTTTATATTCCAATTGCTTGGTGTGTTAATCTTGAACATAGTTTTTCATACAATTAACCTCTTCTTGTAACTTCTAAACTTTGTCTTTGATTAAAGTTTTTGAAGAAAAGGTAGCTATTTTGTCCCTTAGGGTGGCTTTGATCATGGATGTGAGATCATTCATGAAATTGGGCATCAATAATTCACTTGGGTTGTAGCAAAATCTCACTTTTGGGAAATTTCACCCCCATTTTAACGCACAGTGTTGTGACTAGTTGGGAGAAGAAATAAATTAATCAGAGGTTATTTGTAGAAATCTTATCATTTGGTTTATTATTTCCTCAAAATACATAATCTTAGTGGACGTTATGGAAAAGAGTAATAGAGCCCTCTTTTTATCCATACTACTATAATATATGGTGGGCATAAGTCTAGAACAGACGAAATATTGCCAAATATAGGAGACCTTTGTTAAAAAATTAACATCGAAAGATTTGTGTCACATCTTCATAGTCCACATTATTGAAAAAAATTTCATATTACCCTTGGATAACGTCTCTTAATCCATAAAAAGTTTTTATTTTAAATGAACCAAATGGAATAAGCACATCCCTTACCATCACCTCATTATCTATAGCATCAGGAATAATCTTAAAATTCCCAAACTATTGACATAACAATGGAATATAGATTCTTAATGAATTGCTTCCAACCAAGTGCCATTATTTGATTAGTAATAACCTCAAATGGATATTTCTTTCGCTCAAAATCCATTCCCATTCCATAATAAATTTTTTATTAGTCTTAGCTTATTTGTCAAGTCATAGTTTAGCCTATAGACTAACAAACTTAGCTTTATTATATTCTATTGGAACATCCTATCCTTTCCTTTCTCACTACTTTTTATTTAGGAGCCATTTAGATCAAGTTTTTAAAAATAAAATACCCAAAAAATTTCAAAAATTATACCAACAAAATTTATATTCACCCTTTTTAAACCAAGTTAGGGTTTTGTTTTCTTAAATCCAAAAGTTTATAAAACAACTACATAATATTTTTAGAAATAATTCCAAGTAATTAATTATTCTGGAAATTTATTTACTTGTGATTTTATGCAATCCCTTACAAGAAGGTGAAGATATTGTGGAACATCCCTTTAAAGATGGAAACTTGATGAACTTGGTTAAGAATTGAAAAAAAAATATTGCAAGGATGGCTTGAAAATACTTAGGGATGAAGAATATGAGAAGGAATTTGAATTATTTGGAGAAAAAGATGAATTTTTAAGGTGGGATTTGGTGTTTGGGTGTGGGAAAATAGGATTTGCAGATGAAGAACGAGAGAAGAAAATTAGGTTGGATCTACTCTGGTATGTATTTTCTAGGCTTTATAGTGTAAACATTTATCATGGGTCACGACACATTTTGTTTCATACCATTACATGAACAAATAAACAACCCAACATATTCACTTTGAGACTCGTGTGTTGTGGTGCACAAAACATTCATTGCAAGACACAAAAACATTTTCTTTGACTAAATTTTTCTGGAGATCCCATGTGGTGACTGATGGGCAGAACCGATATCGCCGATCCTGTCAATACTTTGGTTTTATATTTATAAAACTCTCGCAAGTGCACAAATCATTTCGTAGAAAATGATAAGTATATTTTCAAGGTCGATCTAAGGAAGGAATGTATATGGTTTTTAAGTTATTATTCAAACTTTTAAAAAGTAAATTAAATCCTAAACATCTTGTCACGATATTTGGGTTTTTGTGTTTCTAATCTAATAACATAAAAATAAACATAGATACAGATGCAATAAACATTTATGCAAATTTTATCTTTTATAATAGTGGAGTATTTATGGATATAATAACTAAGTTAAATATGTTTGCTCATATTATTTAGGTTATTAAATATATAAATTGATATTTATTGATTCTCTCTTTTTATATGAATACCACCTTTGGTAGGGTTAGATATTCTTTGTTAACTAAACAAATCAATTAACACCTATGAGTGGGGTTGATAACTAATTTGGTTAATTAAATTAATTCCTTTTTCTAAGAGATTGAAAATGAATCATTTAAATGCCACCTTTGGTGGGGTTAGACAGTTTAAACTTTATTCAAGGTGTCTAAATTAAACCTAAGAATTTAGTTATCCGAGTACTAACTTTCAAGTTTTAAAACTACTATTAAAAACATGCTGTCAATACATTTTCATATAATAATTTTTATAAAAACTTTTGAAATAGAGCTTCACTCTAACTACTCGGCGATTATACCAACAAATAAAAGAGCACTACTCTAAATCGGACTGGATAACTAAAAATTAAAATCTAATTTTCAGATTTAAGTTTGTAATGAAATATAATATATTTCTTTCTAACATTCTTAATATAAAATCTTGAATAAAAATAAAATCAATTCATTTTAGAGATTTTTACCTATTTAATATTTCGCAAGCATAACAACGTTATTATTATATCATGTTTACAAACAGCCAGCAATGTTAAATTTAATCACAGACAAATTAAATATAACATATAAGAATAAAACATAAAAAATAACTGTAAAGAAAATAAAATCTTTAGAGTACTTTGATACTAACTCTGTTGCTGGAAAACCTCTAAACGGAATTTACACTTCCATTTATTGAATCAAAAAGAAAATAAATTACAAAAAATAATTAGTTCTTCTCAAAAAGAGAAGAACTCTAAAACTGAGAAAAACTAACTAAGGAAAAACTAAAAACTAAGAAATGGAGAGAAAGAAAGAGAGAAGAAGATGTGTTTTTAGGTGTGTTTTGAAGTGAAGAGAATAGGGGTATTTATAGGTGAGCAGAGGAAGGAAAAATGGGTGAAAAAATGATTAAAAATAGAGAAAATGTGGAGTAGTGAATGATGATATCATACTACTGATGTCATGGTGATGTGGGGCAAGTTGGCACACGCGGATGGGGCAGATGGGCACAGCGGTGCACGCGGACTGGGCACAGATGGGCAGTGGCGCGCTCAGACTGGAGTAGGGGCGCGTAGAGGCGCGTGCGGAAAGGAGTAGGGACGAGCGCAGCGCGAGTGGAATGGAGAGCAGTCGCGCATAACACACGCGAAATGGAGAGCAGGCGCGCGCGGACAGGGAATGGACGATGCGTGCGGCTGCTCGGAGCAACTGGGCAGCTGCGTGCACGATTTCCTCCTCTTTGACCCATTTTGTCCAATTTTTTAATATTTGTTGACTTTTCCTCATTTATTTTATGAATATATTTGTGATGTATTATTTCCAGTATTCTTCTTTGAGTCTTTAAGTTACGTTTTTAAGCGAAAATACCTGAAAAACAATAAAAATACCCATGATTCCGAAAAGATAGATTTATATAAATATATGATAAAATCATATATATATATATATATATATATATATATATATATTTTAATCAATTAATGTGCATAAAATCATGGTAAGTTTAGTGCTTTTTGATCACTCATCACAACCCCCAACCAGCTTCTTGTTAGTCCCTTAGCAAGAGAAACAATAAAAATTAAAAATTAAACTATCTTAAATCACTTCCATGGATTGACACAGTTTCATTTAACCTATGCAATAAGTCTTTAAACCCTTAGGTTGCCCTAGTGGACGAGTTTGAGTGTCATGAGGGTGCTCAGTAATGATACCCACAAACATTGAACTAAATGTAAAAATTAAAGGAAGTAATAAAAAAAACAACTTATAAACTAAAATTACAACAAAATCAAAAATTAACTTTTAAGAATAAAATAAAAGAAAACAACATGAAACATAACACAAAAATATCTCATATTTTTTAATCTCCTTTAAGATCATAATTAAAATCTAAAGCATAAGTTATTTTAATCTTCTTAAACAATCATGATTTATTATAATAATTAGTCGAAAATCATTTTAATATTTCATATCAAAAATGTATCAATTTAATTTCACCCAATTTCAGTGTCATGAATCCGAATTCGCTTCGACTATATTCCTCACAAGTCAATACTCTCAAAACACTGAATCCTATGGGTTCAAACACTCATACTAATTTATATGCGAAAGAGTTGATGTATAGAAATGAACTAATATGTTCGCATATGTATAAAGAGTAAAGGCTCAAAGTGTTATTTTGACATTGATCTCATGGAAGGAATCAAATGTATAAATTATAAAGATATCATATATAAAAATTATTTTCATGCATAAATCAAACTCATTAAGAAAAAATTTCAAGATATATGCCTTTTACAAATGAAGAAAGTGCAATGACTTTTTAGGGAATTACTTCCTATATTTTTCTTTTCTAATTAGCCTTTACTCACAACTTTGTAGGTAATGTGGGTCATAGTATGTAGATTATACTATATATTCTTTATCTCTTTATATTTTTCTGAAGATATTTTTTTAATATATATCATTTTTTAGAGAGTCAACCCATGTACAGATTGTACATTTTTTAGGATTTTGGATAATGTGGGTTATAGTATGTAGATTATACTATATATTATTTATCTCTCTATATTTTTTTAAAGATACTTTTCAATATATATCTTTTTTTAGAGAGTCAACTCATGTACAGATTGTACATCTTTTAGGATTTTGGTGAGTGGTTAATTTTGTGACTTTTTTGTTTGATGGTTTAAGTAACCCTAGATATATATCTCCTTTTTTGTAGCAGTCATGCATGAATGAGATAAAAACATATACTATCAATTTCTACTCAAATCATTTAATCTAAGCAAAAATAATAATAAAAAATATACGACACTCTATTAAGATGAGAAAAAATTCATACATTCAATGCTAATACCTATAGAGATCATCTAAAAATTTGAAGAAATAAGAAATGTCTTTGGAGTAGAAAAAAATATATATTTCACTCTGAATAAAGGAAATTAGGCTGAAATTATATCTCACAAAGGTAGTCTCCACTAAAACAAATCCATAAACACTGATTTTGGGTTTAATATAATTTCCACATCTTATTTAGAAATGCTAGTTATGACAAAAACTAACTAATTACAAAAAACAATTACAAAATATTTCATGATATGTTTTCAAAAATGAATCTAACAGTACAAAAGACTTAACTATTGACTTAAATTTGATTTAAAGAAATGATAAATTTTTATGAGAAATTTTTTTTTAAATTCCAAAATTACTAAATCACACAAAGAAAATAAAGCCAAACACAATAAAAATGAAAATATGAACATAAAAAAAAAGAAATTTTTTATTTTTATTTTTTTAAATTGTTAAATCTTTTTTTTAAAATTAAGCATGGTAACTTTTCACTACCCCTAACCTAGAACTTACATTGTCGTCAATGTAACAACTGTAAATTAAAGATAAAGAGAAAATAGAAGAAATATTACCTATTTCATGAGAATGTCGTAAGTAGTGATGGAGAAATACAGGTGCATCCATCATGTTCATTAAAGTGCACACAGATTGTTGTAAACTTCTAACATCTCAACAAATATTTTTAGTTTTAACAATTTAAAATTATTCACATGTAATTAAACTAAAATAAACAATTAAAATTAAATAAATAAAATTACCTAAAATGATGGGTTGCCTCCCATCCAGCGCTTAGTTTAATGTCTTAACAAGACGTAACTTGGAGATTTCTTTTTAAGTAAACTCAATGTTCCCACATCATTGAGTCAATCAAACCTACAGGTAAGACAAGGTTGTCTACCTATACTTTTTCAGTCATGCTCTATTGATTTTTAAATTTTTCTATACTTAAAACTAGGGACATGTTTGAGGGTTTTAGATAACTCACATCTAGGTGCAAATCAAATAATTAAGGCATCAAAACACAATTGTACTTAGATCAAACAAAGCAACTAACTCCTTAGATTGTAATTAAAACTTTAAAATTTTGGAGATAGCTTTAGAATTTTTTTTTATATTTTTTTAAGTATAATATTTAAGTTAAAATAACATAATCAGTATTAACCAAGAGTGTTCTCAGAAAAGAATGATGGTGCAAAGGCTCCTTAAAAACCATCCTCCTAGATAGAACAACGTTCTTAGGAAAGACTAGTGGCACAAAGGCTTCCAAGAACTAATCTCGTATACAGAACTCCCTTAGATATTTACTTTTCATGCTATTAAAATTAAGTTAATTAAGTTAAGTTAAGTAAAAATTTAAGTTAATAAAAATATAGGTTATTTAAGTTAATGAAAATCTAAGTTAATTAAGTTACTAAAAACCTAAGTTAATTAACTTAAACAAAAATTTAGTAAAAACTTAAGTTAATTAAGTTAAACAAAAATTAAGATAAAAAAAATATAGTTAAAGGAAAGAAAAAAAAATTTTAATTAAAAAATAAGCCAAAAATAAGTATAAAAAAATAAAAAAAAATGTAAATTAAAAATTCAAACAAAAAAGAAACAAAATTGAAAAAATTAAAGAAAAAAAAATAAAAAAAATTGAAAATAAAGTTTTTTTTTTGAAAAAACAATTTAAAAGAAAATAATTAAATAAAGTAAAAATTTTATTTAATTTTATTTTTTTATTTTATAATTTTATTTTATTTAAAACTTATATAAGTTTTTTTTATTTTTTTTACTTCAAATTTCAAATTTCAAAATTATTTTATTATTCACGCAATAACTTTTTTTTATGAAATTTAAAATTTTAATTTTTTTTATTTATTATGAAATTTGAAATTTAAAATATTTTTTTTACTATTCATGAATGGTAAGTTTTTTTTAATGAGAAAAAAAATTATTTTAATTTTTATTAAATTTTTGTTTTTGTGTTTTTTACTAATAAATTTTTTATTTTTATTATTATTTTTTTTACAATTCTTGAACGGTAAGATTTTTTTTTACTTCAAATTTCAAATTTCAAAATTATTTTACTATTCACGCTATAATTATTATTATTATTATTATTTTTTAATTTAAAGTGTTTAAATTTTTTTTATTTCTTATGAAATTTGAAATTTGAATTTTTTTTGTTTTTTTTAACTAAAAAAAATCACAATTATTTACAACACAAAAAGTTTTTAAAATTTTGATAAATAATTTAAAAACACCATTCCTTCCCCGATAATGGCGCCAAAAACTTGATGGGTAGAACCGACATCGCCAATCTTGCCAATACTTTGGTTTTATATTTATAAAACTCTCGCAAGTGCACGAATCATTTCGTAGAAAATGATAAGTATACTCCCAAAGTCGATCTAAGGAAGGAATGTATGTGGTTTTTAAGTTATTATTCAAACATTTAAAAACGAAATTAAATCCTAAACATCATGTCACGATATTTGGGTTTTTGTGTTTTAATCTAATAACATAAAAATAAACATAGATACATATTCAATAAACATTTATGCAAATTTTATCTTTTATAATAGTGGAGTATTTATGGATATAATAACTAAGTTAAATATGTTTGCTCATATTATTTAGGTTATTAAAGATATAAATTGATATTTATTGATTCTCTCTTTTTTATATGAATATCACCTTTGGTGGGATTAGATTTTCTTTGTTAACTAAACAAATCAATTAACCCCTATGGGTGGGGTTGATAACTAATTTGGTTAATTAAATTAATTCCTTTTTCTAAGAGATTGAAAATGAATCATTTAAATGCCACCTTTGGTGGGGTTGGACAGTTTAAACTTTATTCAAGGTGTTCAAATTAAATCTAAGAATTTAGTTATCAGAGTACTAACTTTCAAGTCTTAAAACCACTATTGAAAACATGTTGTCAATATATTTTCAGATAATAATTGAGTTTCACTCTAACTATCGGGCGATTGTATCAACAAATAAAAGAGCACTACTCTAAATCAGACTGGATAACTAAACCTTAAAAATCTAATTTTCATATTTAAGTTTGTAATGAAAAATAATATATTTCTCTCTAACATTCTTAATATAAAATCTTGAATAAAAATAAAATCAATTCATTTTAGAGATTTTTACCTATTAAATATTTCACAAGCATAACAACATTATTATTATATCATGTTTACAAACAATCAGCAATGTTAAATTTAATCACAGACAAATTAAATATAACATATAAGAATAAAACATAAAAAATAACTGTAAAGAAAATAAAATCCTTACAGTACTTTGATGCTAACTCTGTTGCTAGAAAACCTCCAAACGGAATTTGCACTTCCATTTATTGAATCAAAAAGAAAATAAATTACAAAAAATAATTAGTTATTCTCAAAACGAGAACTCTAAAACTAAGAAAAACTAACTAAGGAAAAACTAAAAACTAAGAAAAACTAAAAACTAAGAAATGGAGAGAAAGAAAGAGAGAAAAAGGTTTTTAGGTGCGTTTTGAAGTGAAGAGAATATGGGTATTTATAGGTGAGGAGAGGAAGGAAAAGTGGGTGAAAAAATGATTAAAAATGGAGAAAACGCAGAGTAGTGAATGATGATGTCATACTACTGACGTCATGGTGATGTGGAGAGCAGGCGCAGAGGTGCGCGTGCGGCGCGCAAGAAATGGAGAGCAGGTGCACGCGGAATAGGCAATGCGTGCGGCTGCTCGGCGTGCTACGCGCGTTGGCCGGCGCGGCTGCATGCGCGATTTCCTCATTTTTGACCTTTTTGACCCATTTTGTCCAATTTTTTCATATTTGTTGACTTTTCCTCATTTATTTTATGAATATATTTGTGATGTATTGCCTCCAGTATTCCTCTTTGAGTCTTTAAGTTACGTTTTTAAGCGAAAATACCTGAAAAATAATAAAAATACACGTGATTCCGAAAAGATAGATTTGTATAAATATATGATAAAATCATATAAATATATATATTTTTAATCAATTAATGTGCATAAAATCATGATAATTTTAGTACTTTTTGAGCACTCATCACAACCCCCAACCAGCTTGTATTTGACCATTTTTAGAAAAATCAGAAGATCACCACTAACTCCACCAACGTGCACAAAGTCTGTTATCCCATCCGAGCTGAACCACTAACTTCGACGCTACAACCAACAACGCCACAACCAGCGATGCCAATGAAGAAATGTTTCTAGAGCTTTCCAAAGCTTTCTTTTTGGCCAGATGAGTAAAAAAGAAATTAAATCAATGGTATGATCAGTTGGGAAATATAAAAAAAGAAAAAAGAGAGAGATAAAAGGAAAATGAAAAGAGAGGGAAAAAGAAAAATTAGAGAGAGGGAAAATGAAAAATGAGAGAGGGAAAAAGTAAAAAAACAGAGAAAAAGGAAAAAATTAATAGAAAAAATTAATGTTATATATAAAAGAGAGAAAATTGATAGAGTATGTTTATGACATCGATTTTTAAATAAACTGAGATTATAGGATATGTTTATAGCTTTTATTTTTAAATAACTGAGACCAAAACCATATGACCTCGATTTTTATAAAAATCGAGACTAAATATTCTAAACTAAATGTATATATTTTAGTAGTGTTAATTCATCTAAAGGTGTTTAAAAATTATCTGAATCAAATAACTCAATTTATCCTAACCAATCCAATTTAATTTTATTGATTTTAAAAGATTTTTGTAACGCACGTGTATATATATATATATATATATATATATATAAAATAATTTTATTTAGGATATATTAAATTAAAATAATTTTAATTTTAATTCAAAACTGAATGAATATCACTTTACGCACCTTTAGTTTTACCCAACAAATTGTTAGCATAGTCAGTTGATAAAAATTAGTCCCATCTTTAATCGTATACAAGTACAACTTGTTTGTTTTGCCCTTAAGAGAACGTGTAGGCCATGGAGATAAAGTCATGCAGTGTGACTTATGTTGGTCCAACTGATGTGGGCCAGCAACAAAGAAAAAAAAAAAGGAGGAAGAAGGAAAAGGTAAGGCCCCGAAAGAAAAGGAAGAAAAGAAGAAAAGAAGAAAAAGGAAAAAAAAAAAAACAAAGTCAAAAGTTTTGTCTCCATCTTTTCATGCGTGAAGAATGGAGAAGACTTGAATTTTTAGCTTTATAAAGCCTTAGATTCAATCTAAAAAAAAAAATATATAGATCAAAAGAGGAGAAAAGAAAAGAGAGAGCAAGCTTTCTGAGAGAGATTTTGAGAGAGAAATTAAGAGAGCCAATTTGTGAAGTTTTACCCACAAATTGAAGATACATATTTGTTGTATTTTGTTAGAGATCCACCTAAAGGTGAAGTGTGTAATCCTATCTTATTATAGTGGAAGTTTAAGTGGCTTACGGGTCCCGTGGTTGTTACTTTCATTTTTGAAAGGTTTTTCCACGCTAAATTCTTGGTGTTATTTTTATTCTATTTTTCCCAACAAAGTGGTATCAGAGCCTTGATTTTATTCAGAAGATACTATTCACAAAAATACTGTTCATATATACGGTACTATTCACAGAGTACTATTTATATATACGGTACTATTCACAGAGTACGGTACTATTCATACGTACTATTCACATAGTACTATTGAAGGCACTATTTATCGATACTATTCATCGTAAAAAAAAAAAACCAAGTTTCTGCAAAACCAAGCTGACCGATTTATTCAAATGGAGGAGAGCACAGTAATATGTTAAAGTTAACCGCATTTAATTATGCAATTTGGAAGTCAAGATGGAGGATCTTTTATACATTAAAGATCTATGGAAGCCAATTATAATGCCAAAGGAGAAAGAAGAAACCGGTGCAGATATTGAACGGGCCGTTCAATCGAAATGTGTCGCTCAAATCGTACAATGGATCGACAAAAGCATTTTTCAAAATTTTGCTAATGAACACGATGCTTACGTTCTTTGGCAAAAGTTTGGAGAAAATATATGCAAGGACAACCGCACGTAATAAAGCTAATACGATGCGACGATTAGTCAATTTGAAGTATAAAGACTAAGCAAACAGATCGTAACATACGAGTGAGTTCCAAGGCATTGTAGATCAACTCAACTCTATGAAAATGACTCAGATGACGAGCTACAAGCGTTGCCGATGTCGAAGTTCTCTACCAAAAAGTCGGGATACTCTAGTCAGGCCGCTTAGCAACTCAGCCTCCGACGATTTCGTAAGCTTACCATGGATATGGTAAAAGACAATGTTAAACGAAGAGTCTCGACGAAAAGATGAAGGATATACTCAGACACCGAAGCGCTTGTCATGCGTAAACAAGGCAAGCAAGAATGGCACGGAGAAGTAAAAGTAGAAATACCCGTAACCAAAGTCAACAAAGAGACTGGCCAAAGTCTAGATCAAGGTACGACAAGAAGTGTCATCATTGCATGGGGCAAGCTCCGGACACTTCATTCGAGAATGTGTATGTTAAAGGCAGTAACAATCCAGTAAATCGTAGCGTAAACCCGAACAAATGACACCACAACCGGCCACCGAAGAAGTTGTCATTGTTCGAGATGCCGATTATGTCAATCTTGCATGCCAAGACACTACTGTAGTAGTCGACCAGCGCTCCTATCATGTCACCTCACGAAGGGAATTCTTCTCAACCTACACTCAAGGTGATCTTCGACGTGCGAGATGGGAAATGATGATGCATCAAAAATTGTTCGCATTGCAATATTTATCTAGAGACTAATATCGATGCAGACATTACTTCGAAAGATGCGAGGCATGTTCCCGATATCCGCCTCAATTTGATCTCTACCAGATGCTTGATGATGATGGATACAATAATTATTTTGGTGAAGGAAAATGGGAAGCTCACCAAAGGCAATCCGGTAATAGCTAAAGGCAAGAAAGATACATCACTCTACATCACGTGTCGACCGTGTGTAGTGAGAAGCAATACCACAAGGAAAGAAGTTCCTACCGAGCATGTGGCATAAGCGACTCCTACCACATGAGTGAAAAAGGTCTCTTAATTCTTTTCCAAAATGAGCTCTCTGCCAGGAATGAAAGGTACACCCTCGCAAACTTCAGTGTTGATCGTATTAAGGGAAAACAACACAGAGTTGCATTTCGTAGTCTCGCACCATCTAGAAAGGAAAATATTCTAGATTTAATACACACAGTATGTCCGTACAACGAGTCAGTAAGTCATTGTGAGGTGCCACTATTTTGCAGACCTTTATTGATGAATTACCATTCAAGAAAAGTATGGACTTTGCTTTGAAAACTAAAGATCAAGGAATGAAGTTTTCAAGCGTCATGTAAAAGTGGAGAGAGAAAACCGCACGCTTAGCTGGTGTACGTGCGTATAACGGTGGCAGTATCGTGACCATTCGAGGAGTACCGCAGAAGTTTTGGCATCGTGCTAGAAAAATCGCATACTAAAGACACCTCAACACAACTATGTCGTCACAGAGAATGAACAACCATCCGTGGAAAGAGTCGATGTATGCTCTCAAATGCAAACTACCAAACTCGGGAGGCATATTGAGGACAAGCAATTTAATCAACCTTTCTCCATCAGTTCCACTGAACTACGACGTACCGAAAAGAGTTTGGACGGGGAAAGATGTTTCTTATAAACACTTGAAAGTATTTGGCTGCAGAGCATTTGTTCACATCCCAAGAGATAAGCGATCCAAGTCAGACGGCAAAGCGAAGCAATGTATCTTTACGGGATATGCCCATGAAGAATTTGGTTACGTACTTTGGGATCCTATTAGCAAAAGGATTGTCGTATGAGACGTGGTGTTTTCGAAGACCAAACAACGAGGATTTTGAGAAATCCGAAACCACAGCCGATGAAATCCCGCTAATCTAGACCCGCCCTCCACCAATAAATCGACGACGGGGAGTCACACCGCATACCGATGATGTCAATCCACCAAAAGCGCGTAACCGTAACAAGTTTGCCTAACAAGTTTCGAACAAGTCCAACCCAAGGCTGCATGCGAGATCCACCCGAGTACGACAACCTAGTCGTATATTCTCCTAACGAGTACGTGATGCTCACCGAAGGGAAGAATCCGTAGAGTTATGGCGACGAAGCTATCACCGATCAAAGATAAGACTCGAGCGGTTAAAAGCCATGCAAGAAGAAATGAAATCTCTCGTACGAGAACCACACATTTGACCCGATGAAACTACCACAGGGAAGAAAAGCTCTCAAGAACAAGTGTGCATTAATCAAAGTGAAGAAGGCAGGCCGCAACCACGCTATAAAGCAAGATTGGTCAGAAAGGATTCGAAAGCGTAAGAAAGGCGTTGACTTCGATGAAATATTCTCACCAAAGGGTTAAAATGTCTTGAATCCGAGTTGTTCTTGGTTTGGCACTAGTCTTAATCTGGAGGTTGAACAACTTGACGTAAAGACTCGCATTCTTACATGGTGATCTTGATGAGGAAATCTATATGGAAAGCCCGAAGGTTTCCCAAGTCAAAAGCAAAGAGAAGTTGGTACATGCAGACTAAAGAAGAGTTTGTACGGTCTCAAGCAAGCACCAAGGCAAAGGGTACAAAAGTTTGACTCATTCACGGAGAAAAATGAATACAAATGTAATCCATTTCGATCATCAAGGCTTCATCAAGAAATTCTCTCGATGGTGACTTTATTATTCTTTTGCTTTATGTTGATGATATGTTAATCAGGTCAAAATATTGACAAGATTAACAAATTAAAGAAGGAGTTGAGCAAGTCCTTTGCAATGAAGGATTGACTTAGACCTGGCCAAGAAGATTCTTGGCACGACGACACCCATGTGCAAAAGAAAAGATCCGCTTTCCCAAAAACGTGATGTTGGAAAAGTTCTTGAAAGATTCAACACGAGCAAAGCTAAACCCGTTAGTTGTCCACTCTGCAAGCCATTTCAAACTTAATGTGAGTCAATGTCCTCAAGCTTGAGTGAGAAATCGACAGCAAGGCGTGCCATGCATCGGCATTGGCGCTTAATCGTACGCCATGGTACGCACTGCACGTACATTGCACATGTCATTGGGCGCTTGTGAGCCGATTCCTATCAAATCCTGGAAAGGAACATTCAGGGCGCCTTTCAAATGGATACCAGGTATCTCGTAGGAACCTCCAAATATTGTTTATGCTTTGGTAATAATAAACCCGTATTAAGGATATACAGATTCGTTATACGGCGACGTAGACATTTAGAAAATCTATATCTCGGGTACCTAATAACATTTGGAGTGGGAGTCGTTTCATGGCAATCACGACATAAAAGTGTATTGCTTTAAGTACCATGTATGTGAGTACATTGCAATCACCGAAGGTTGTGAGATCCTGTGGATGAAAAAGTTCCTACAAGAATTGCATCGTAATCCAAGAAAACTATGTTCTTTATCGCGACATACCAAAGTGCAATTCACTTTAGCAAGAACCCAACCTTCCACTCAAGGTCCAAACACATCGACGCAAGGTATCATTGATTCGTGATGTGTTGGAACATAAACTACCGAAGTTGAGAAAGTTCACACCAATGATAACGAGGCGTATAGCATGATGACAAAGACAATTTGACTAGAGAAAAGCTTGCTATCCGTAAAGATTGCGGTGTATGGAAGAGCCATGTCCACATAAGGTAGGGAGATTTGTTGGTCCAACTGATGTGGGCCAAAGAACAAAGAAAAAAAAGGAGGAAGAAGGAAAAGGTAAGGCGCCGAAAGAAAAGGAAGAAAAGAAGAAAAGAAGAAAAGGAAAAAGAAAAAAAACAAAGTCAAAGTTTTGTCTCCATCTTTTCATGCGTGAAGAATGGAGAAGACTTGAATTTTTGGCTTTATAAAGCCTTAGATTCAATCTCAAAAAAATATATATAGATCAAGCGAGAAAAGAAAAGAGAGAGCAAGCTTTCTTCGAGAGAGATTTTGAGAGAGAAATTAAGAGAGCCAATTTGTGAAGCTTTTACCCACAAATCAAGATACATATTTGTTGTATTTTATGGTATCCACCCAAAGCCAAGCGTTAATCTCATCTTATTATAGCCAAGTTTAAGCCACTTACGGGTCCCGCTATTACATTTCATTTTGAAATGCTTTTTCCACGCTAAATTTCGTTATTTTTTATTCTATTTTTCCCAACAACTTACAACTTACATATGCGTACTTACATTTCGGTAATTGTCAGATTATTCCTTTTAATATGGGTTTGGGGTTAATGATGTCTTTGATTATTCAATTTTTGTCTATCAAGTTATTATCATTAATATTGTGGATATTTATTTATTTTCGGGTTGAATTTGTCAATTAAGTATTTAACACAATATAATTAGGTTAATAAAAAATATATTTAATTATTTTAATTAATAATAAATTGTAAAATTATTATTTGATATTATATTAAAATCTTATCACTATTACTTAGTTTTTGATAATAAAATAAGTAAATTAGAATAAAAAATAAAGTATATTTTATCCTTTCTAACAAACTATATAGTTATATAAGCTGCTTCTTTAAATTATTGTTTTTCTTTCTCGAAACGTTTTTTATCTAAAGATACAAAATTAAGATGATTACCTTCGAATCTTTTTTTCTAGGTAGATTCCTGACTCGTTGCAAAATTAAATGGTCATAAAATCCGATTGAGTGTTCTTCAGGGTAATATTGTTCATTGATTGGTTATGACTCAAATCTTAACTCTACTTCCCACATTCAAAGTGGGTACGTAGTTTAAATTAATAAAAAAGTGGAAGTAATTTTTAGATAATAGCTATATATTAGGAGTGTTCAGTAGTCATCCGATTTAGGGGAATTTTTTTTAATTAAATCAGATCGAGTATTCAGGAATTAGTAAAGTTGAAATTTGAACCTTTAACATTTGGTCAGTTATTTGAATTGCATAGTGTAAATAAAACAAAACTGGGGCTTACAGTGACTCATGACCAAGCAATGAACAATATTATACTGTTAAGAATACTCGATCTAGATTCTAAGATTTTATAAGAGTGAGAGGTACAAAAAATTCTATAATAAATTTTTATAAAAAAATAACGTTTCAATTATTTCTATTATTTTTAATTAAAATGCTTAATCTCATGATTATTGGTGCCTTTCTCTTATTTTATATATTATATATAATCATCTGATTTTGTAGTTTAAACAAGTCAGAACCTACCTATATATAAAAAAGATTCAAAGGTACGTACTTATCTTAATTCTACGACCAAATGAAATTCCAACACGAGCTTCTTATCTATCAGTCAATATGGGGAAACAAAGCCAGCAACACAAAATTAAAACATAGTGAGTAACCTAAAAGTCAATAAAACATATAATCTCGAATACCCAAAAACCATAATGCAAAAGAAAAAAAGAAAGAATCAAATTACTGAATTGGGCCTGAGATTTTGAAGGGTAGTTGAAAATTTGAAGCTCCAATCAGTTTTAGCTATCTTCCCCCTAAAAGGTTACAAAAGCAAAAACATACTTGTGATCACTACCCATTAGCCTTCTTATATAAATATATGTATCTCTAAACACATTTCATGTCATCCTCTAAGAAACATTTCTCTATTAATTTTTTTTCTCTTGTTGCCTAACATTAATTCATTTACAGCTTAAGAAAAATCAGCTTGAAAAGTAAATAAAGACCTAATAAGCTCAAGCAAATTAAAATGACAGTGTCTCCTTTCGTATCAGCTAAAAGTGGGCGTGTTCTCATTGTCGGAGCTACAGGCTTCATTGGACAATTTGTAGCTGAAGCAAGCTTACAATCCCGTCGTCGAACTTACATTCTTGTCCGGCCGGGACTCCGTTGCCCTTGTAAAGCTAATACAATCAAAGCTCTACATGACAAAGGAGCCATTGTTCTACATGTGAATTTTCTCAACATTAATTATGTTTAGTTTTAACAACATTTTATTATTATTATTATTATTATTATTATAAAATATTAGAATATTTGCATACATTATATTTTCATTGATAAATTAATTAATTTTTCTTGTTGCAGGGGTTGATAAATGATAAGGGATTGATGGAGGAAATACTAAAAGAGAACGAGATTGATGTAGTGATTTCAGCTGTTGGTGGGGTAAACATTTTGGACCAAATCACTTTATTAGAAGCTATAAAGAAAGTTGGTACAGTCAAGGTATTAACAATATATTGAATGAGGAACAAAATTCCTCTGTTCCAATTTTGTACTTTGTTTTGTGTCACGAATCACATGATAACTTGATTTTAAAACTTTTCGTTACTTTTAATAGTTTTGCTATTATATCTCTCTCCTAAATTAACCATCTAATCGATGGTCGACCTATTGACTGAAACACTCAAATTTGATTTAAAAAAAAACATTTGTTTATTGAATTATTAATTACTTTAGAAATAAGAGTAAATATCAAAAACCTTCCAAGATTGGTTTAAATATTAAATTACTCTAAACTTTGTATTTTGTACCAATCACATCCTAAAAATGATGATTAATATCAATGACTTAAATAAACTAATATGTATCAAGAAAAAAAATGAAATAATGAGAAAGATAATAAAATAATAATTAAATTATTTAATAAAAAAACATTAAAAAATTGCAAATGCTTATTGTAAAATGGAAAATTAACATTCACATTAATGCAATAACAAGCTTAATTTGAATAAAGGATATCAACTTAAAGTTAATATTTTTTAATTATGATAACTGAAGTTGTTTATCTTTTGGAATTGCGACTATATTCTCAAGAGAATGCAGTTAGTTAATTTCATTATTTTAATGTTCATTACTAATTCTTTTTAAAAATATAAAAAAATAAAACAATTTATAGTATAATAAGCAGATACATAGAATAAAAGGTAGACATAGGTATGAAGAGTGACAGATAATAATTTAATATTTGATTTATTTCTTATCTTTTTTAAAATTTTAATGTTTCAATTATTATTATATTATTTTATACTTTTTATGCCTAACTGAGAACAAAAGTAGTCTTAATTTATATTAATCTTAAACTTAGCGATATAATTGATAAAAGTTTAAATTATGGGAGTAATTTGATATTGAAACAAACCTTGAGAAGTTTTATAATATTTACTCTTAAAAATAAATATTAATTGTTGAAAATATAAACAACATAATTAATGTTGACTAATCGATACTTTTTTTTTTTAATTTGATGTTGACAAATTGCATATGCATGTAGAGGTTTTTGCCATCAGAGTTTGGGCATGATGTTGACAGGGCCGATCCTGTAGAACCGGGGCTAAGAATGTATGAGGACAAGCGTAAAGTTAGGCGTTTGGTTGAAGAATCCGGAGTGTCTTATACGTACATTTGTTGTAATTCCATTGCCTCTTGGCCTTATTTTGACAACACTCATCCATCTGAGGTTCTTCCACCTTTGAATCAGTTCGAAATCTACGGCGATGGAAGCGTCAAAGGTGTGATTTGATTTAATTTATAATAATGTTTAAAATATTTAATTATATATGATTAACTATAAAAATAGGTATTTTTAAATTTAAATGAGTAAGTAACTGAAAAACTTTTTATAATATCCATCATAATGTAAGAATGCTTTTGTTTTCCAATGATTCTATATTAAATTAATATATATAATAACAAAGTATCATAATGATCCTTATTGGTTATTAACAATTTTTAGGATGAGAGATTGGTAGTTTCATGTTTCAAAATCTCCCTTACCCGCCCATTCGGATGGTAGTACAAACCAACGATATACCTAAGCTGGAATTCAACAGATGACTTGAAAAAATCTTCAATAAAAAAGAACAGACAAGGAGAGAAAAAAAAAAAGGTTTTTTCTTCAATTAAAAAAACAAAAAAACAATTCTTATTCAATCGAAAAAACAAATTCTCTTCTACAATTAAAAAACACCAATTCTTTTGATTTGTCTTTTTCACAGGTTGAGAGAAGTACATCAAGTTCTTTCAAATAATTATAAAATTTTCCAAATATTATTTCAAAAAATCTAGCTGAAAATGATATTTACTTGAAGAAAATCTTATTTTAGGGTTTGGACTTTGGCTCGTTTGGATAAACAGGTTTATTAGATTTTAAAGGTTGCGTCGGTAGGTCCAACATTATTGAACATATATACAGTACAATCAATTAGGTAGTTTCTTACCAAAAAAAAGAAAAAAAAAATTAGGTAGTCTTTACTATCAAAAATATTAAAGTATTAATTTGCTTTGCTTTACAACGTTTACTTTAATAGAAAAATAACTATCGAAGGATTTTTTTTATTTTTCATTTTTTTCAATTGCAAATAAATTTTATTTTGACTTCAATAAATACGTTGAAAAATTGAAAAAAATATGAAAATGACCATTTGTTTTTGTAAAGTTACTTTTTAATAACAACAAAATTAAATTCTAACAAAAAAAAAAGTATAAAATATAAATATCATTTTTACAATTTAAGCATTCATGATCATTCTTCGTTATTATAATCTTCTTAATTGTATTTGTGAGATGTCTAGCTATATATATTTATTGGTTGGAGTTTTGTTCATTGCTCGATTTGTATCGATATAAAGCATTTTTGAATGTTAACAATTTTTGAACCACAGAAATCATTCTTCATTAAACTATACTCTAACATTATTTAAGCATATATATTGGGAGATCCAAATATCAAATATGATGCAACATAGTTTAAATGAATATAATAGAATTTAATTAAATATTACAAAAAAGAAAAGCTCCACCATTTTATTATTTAATTTTTATAGAAATAAATTTTTTAGAGTTATGCTGACAATTTTATTTATTTATTTTTAATGAAACAGCTTACTTTGTTGCTGGAATTGATATTGGAAGAATAACAATGAAAACTGTGGATGATATTCGGACTCTCAACAAAAATGTTCATTTTAGACCATCTTGTAATCTTTACAACATGAATGAGCTTGCAATGCTTTGGGAGAAAAAGATTGGCAAAAGCCTACCAAGAGTAACTATAACTGAATGTGACCTACTCTCTATCGCTGCAGGTTCATTTATTCTTTACCTTTCTTAATTTCACCTCTATGCTCCACACAAACATATACACACTACTTGTGCTACGTATTATCGAATCCTAAGATAGCCGTTTAAACTCGGAGATGAATGCATATGATAAAATATTATACGTCACAATATATAACCTTTTTACGTGTAATTCGTTTCAGTGCATTACCTTTAAATTTAGTTAGCAACATTGTCTAAAATATCCAAATTGATAATATATAATTGTATATTATAAGATGTAATGGTGTAATTGCTCATCACAGTGATCAAATTGACTAGAAACTTTTTAAAATCATAATTGTACATGATGAGGAATTCGATGTTAAATTATGTAATTTAATTATATTATTAATTTGAGATTTTGAATTAAATTGACTAATAATTTTTAAATTTTAACAAAATTAATCAAAATATAAGGTAAATGTATATCTAATATTGACATATTTATTTTTAATTGTCTTTTAGTGTAATGATATATGTTTCTTGTGGATACTCATAGATTAAGTTTGAATCTGGTCATTGAATATTTATGTGTAAAGGGTTTGTAAATGTATAGTTTTATTTCAAAACAGAATATTGACATATTTATCTCTCTTTCTTTCTTTCTTTCTTTGTTTTATTTTTTATTTTTATTTTCATGTGTTGGCTATTTTTTTTTTATATATTGTAGAGAAATGTATACCAAGAAGTATTGTGGCAGCATTGACACATGATATTTTCATAAACGGTTGTCAAATAAACTTCTCAATTGAAGGTTCTCACGAAGTTGAAGTGGCAACTCTCTATCAAGATGAATCTTTTAAGACTTTGGATGAATGCTTTACTGAGTTTCTCATCAAACTGGGGAACAAGACCGTTGAACAAATCCTTAAAGATAATCCAATGCTTGAACCACTAGCTATCACTGCATTTTGTGCTTGATCGTCCCTCAATCAATTTATATTTATGCCCATTTTATTTCCATTTAAATAAAGAAGAACAATTTCTTGGCAAAAAAGACCACTAGTTTATTTTAGGTTTTAATTCAACCATGCATGCTTGGATATATATATATGTGTACAATATATTCATTACTTTTCCTGTGGACTTTATCTTTTATATTGTTAAAAAATTGGGTCTTATACTAGAGAAACAAAATATTTATTTACAAGTATTAAGTACTCCACATAATTTGTAATTCAATTTATGTCCCAATTGTAATGTTATTATATATACTTGCTTGTCCCAATTGTACTATTATTATGTTTTTTTTCTTCTATTTGTTCTTTGTATGAGAATCATCCCTGCTGCTAGGGACATGAAAGTCATCCGTTCTTAAAAAGACTACGTAGATTTGCAATAGAAATGACTTATTAATATGCGTGTTTGGGCTTGTTCAATGAATTAACTACCTTTTACTTGCTATCTTTTTGTCAAAGAATAATCGAAGTAAGTACATTATGGTATGCTACTAAACAAAAGAATGAATAAATTATCAAATGATTTTTTTTTCTTTTTCTTTTTTCCATATAATGTAAGAGTTATACATTGGTTTATATAGAGAACACTTAAAAGCTCTGCACATATTGGAACAAGCTTAATTAGTTATGGGTTGGTTTGATTGGTGTCGTTATTATTGAACCTAACATTGTTGAATCACTATTATAAAACATATATATGATCTCGGATATTTATCCTCAGTTTTTATAAAATCGAGGCTATAGACATATTCTATGACATTGATTATTTAAAAAACGAGGTCATAAACATACCCTATTAATTTTCTCTTTTTTATACACAACATCAAATTTTTCTATTAATTTTTTTCCTTTTCCTTTTCCTTTTTCTCTTTTTTTTTTACTTTTTTACTTTTTCCCTCTTTCTCATTTTTCATTTTCCCTTTCTTCTCATTTTCCTTCTCTCTCTTTTTTATTTTTTATTTTTCCCGATCTGAATCCATCCCTTTAGTTGTTTTATGCAAAACAAACAAGATATGCGATAGTTACACATGTCTGAAACAAATAGTGGGACACGTGGCAACACCTCATTGGTTGCAGGGAACGGGTGCACGCAGAAATTGTCGCACGGGATTGGAGCGCCGAGAAAGTGGGGGACAGCGGCTGGAACGCGTGCGTGATTCTGCATTTTTGCGCGCACCAAAGCTTGCCACGTGTCAGAATATGATTGGTTGAAACATAAAGTGGGACACGCGGCAGCTTTATATTTGTTGTATAACCGGGCGCATGTGAAAATGGCCACACGAGATCAATCCTTGAAAACGCGTCAGACACGTAGGTCCCACTCTACACGCCGGCCTACGTGGCAGGTAAGCCCCACTGAGCGCACCGAGCCGCGTGATAGAAGAAACCTTGAACCCACTCTCTTTGGTCAGGTATGAAGGACACGCGCGCATCCTAACCGTGTATGCTTTGATCGGATGGTCCACGTTGTACGCGTGGATGATGACGCATGGATTCTTCTCTCCTGCGCAGAAAATTCAATTTTTTTAATTGCATTTTAACCCACAAATTTAATTCAAATTAAATTTTAATCTTTCTTTAATTGCAATCAAGCCCATTTCTAATTTAAATTAAATTTTAAACTTTTAATAATTAAAATTAAGCCCGATTTTAATTAAAATTAAGCCCGATTTTAATTTAAATTATATTTTTGACTTTTATAAATTGCAATTAGGCACTTATTTATTTGAAATTATATTTTTGGACACAAATTTGCAATTAAGTACGTTTTCGATACAAATTATTTAATTTTCTTAAAATATATGAAAAACAGTAAATACTAATTTATTAAACTAAAATTAACTAAAAATGTCAAGAACATAGCAATTATAATTAATAAAATAGATAAAAATAACTATATAAAATACAGTTATCAGTAGGGTTGATACTTTGCTCATGCCCTGATGTAACAAATATTGCACACTGTTTGATTTTGATAAGCTCTGTTATGTTTACCAGCTCTTTGGGTTTTAAATTCAATGTAGTGTTATTTCCATCTCCACATGAAGAATGATATGTACCCCTAGAACTCTTGGATGAATTTTTCTTGCTCTCATTTTTTAAAACTTTATAAATTGCTGTTTGAAAGGGTCGAAGATGGTACTACTCAAAGAGAGAGACCCCTTTGTTATCAGTATAGTTATGCATGCACATCCAAGCCTTTAGTATGTTCATCTATTTTGTTGTAGATTACTGGAAGGTACCATCCACTTGTTTTGAGACACTTCTTGCTAATTGAAAGTTTCTTGGTTCATTTTTAAGTGGGTATTAGTCAATTTGGTACTAGTTTGTGTTTATTAGGTACTCTTAAAACTTTATAATCAGGTACACTTATTGCATTAAATTTTCACAGTTTCCTTCTCAATTGTTTCTTAGTTGTCAAATAATCCGCACTGTCAAATAATTGCTGGTCATTGGTGCTAGTGCATTGACAAACTGATTTTTACCCGTGAAGTTATCGAGCCATTGCGAGGAAACATAGGTTATTGGAAACTTTTATGCCATAGTAAGTCTGGAGTTATTTTACGCATGGTAGATAACAGTTTCTTTTTCCAATAAAAGATAGAACTTAGATTAGCATAAAGAATATTCTGATATGGAAATTAGTGACAATTTCCAATTCTTGTATGTCTACTCTATTTCCTATTTAGATAGATTCAATTTTATAAAAATTGACCTTAGTAATGTAGATGATCTCTTTGGCTTAGGTATGCATTAGATGACATTAGTTCTGGATCCCATGTACATCTTAGTTTATGGAAAGATGGAGAAAATGTTTTTCTTGGAGATAAGACATGCTATATTTCTTTGTTATTTTCATCTAATCTTTTATATGTAGTACGTTTTAATTTAGAGATAGAAATCCCAGTTTTAGGAAAGGTGAATGATCAATAGGGAAGACATGCTTTTCTGGTAAGTATTTATGTGCACTGTGTTTTGAGTCTCAAAATAGATAAAAATAAATACTATGCTCAAGTTGTTTCTATTATAGACTATGTTAATGGTTCATTCTTATTACTTGTTTACACAAGTGCACCAGGCTCACCAGCGAAACATGCGCACTAGCACACCTTTCACACCAGGCACTAGGCGTCCTAGCGCACCATTTGGATTCAAGCATTTACAGGAACCAACTTTGATTTCTTAGCCTACTCTTCATCTTTGAAATCTGTGTTGGGTATTTCTCAAGGTTAGTTGAATTATTTGGCTGTGGTTTCTGATATGAGCAAAGTTTTTGGATGGTCGTTTGGTTTGGCTTTAATGTATTTTGCTTTGTGGGTTGTTCTGTTTATTTATGCTTTTATGGGTTTCATTTCCTATGGTCTTTAATGGCTTGTGTTTTGCAAATTCAATGGCTTGTATTTTTTAGTGTATAATAAACTCTCAATGTACTTTTAATTTTAATATAATATGTTTTTTAATATTATAATTAATAAATTTATTGTAATTTATATTGACTTTTAATATTGTAATTAATAATTGTATTTTTTTAATTTGCATACCCTATTGCTTCAGATTTTGATGAAAATCGAGGCCATAAAGTATATTTATGGCCTCATTTATTAGAAAATTGAGGACATAAGGGGTATCTATGGCCTCGATTAGCATATAGCTAAGGCCATAGATACACACTATGGCCTCAGTTTTCTAACAACTAAGGCCATGGGTAACGACATATGATCTCTCTCATTTAGACCTCGGTTCTTATAACTGTGGCCATAGGTATAAAATGTAGTAGTGAATTAAACATTCAACACAAAATCACCCTTGTTGAATTCGACATTTAACAATAATATTTCAACCCTTATCTTTTAGTTGGTGCGTATGCTTAAATTGTCTAAACAATTTTTCATTTAACTTTTCCTTGATGAAGAATATGTCCATCTCAATATGCTTTGTATAATAGTGTTGAACAACATTATGAGCTATATCACACATATATTTATCGTCACAATATAGTTGAATAGGTTGCATGGGAGGATAACCCAAATCTTGTAAGAGAGGGTGTAGTAACAATGCATCACAAAGCTCAAAGTGCCATGCCTCAATATTCACCTTCAGCACTTGAACGTGAAACATCATTTTGTTTCTTACATCTCCTTGCGACAATTATGGATTCTTGATGAGTTTAGGCCAGAATATGTCCACCCATATATTTTAATATTGAGTTGAGCTAGATTTTTCAAATTAAACAGAAGCTTAAAGTTCAATCCTAAAATCCCAGTTCCCCATTCATAACTTAGAATTTACCTAGCATCCACTGATCACCACGAAAATTGTGTATGCAATGAATACATAAGTACATGTATCACAACAAGTAATATAATGATTAGAAAGATCGCTCCCACTAAGATTATTTTATTAGAAACTAATTTTTAACATTAAAAAAATAAAAACCAATTTTTTTTGTGATTTTATATTTTAAGGAAGAAAAATTAAAATAACTAAAAATAAATAACAATAATTAAATAAATTAGATTTGGTAACTAAGAAAATATTTGAAAAAATATCTAGGAATATTTAATCCCCCAATTTTCTAAATATGTGAATCGCTAAAATCCCCCTAATATAATTATTAATTAATTACATGATTAATTGAATATAAACCTAGCATGTATTCTTCTCTCAAGTAAACTACACATCATATAATAATTAATTTAATCACACTCTCATGCCAATTAAATTTCATACTACTTATTAAGTTCATCAATTATGGATCACACACATAAGAATAATACATCTTTGCCTAGAAACTATACATGTTATTTAATCAAGACAAACAATTAAATAATTCTCACAAATCTATTTAATTGCCTCTATAGAGAAATTGTTAACCAAACAATTAATAGCATAAAAATTAGATTAAATAATATAGTTAAATTAAAATTATAATTTGGGTAAAATATTAGATCATCACATGGTGAAAATTGGGTTAATAACATCCCTAGATTAATAAATTAACTACATATAATTGTGTTCATAAAGCTCATATTTTTCATAATGAAATATATAAAAATTGATAAAGAAAAGAGTAGAAGAAGAAATACAATCAATTTCTTGAATTGTAGTGTTAATCTCCTCTTGAAAATCCACTAAAAATTGTATCTCTTTTTGAATTTTTCTATTTTTTAGCTCTGAAAATTGACCAAAATTATGCTAATGATGGCCTTTTAGGGTTTATGGAGTGATTAGGGGCTTAATTATAGCTAAGGTTCTATATAGACCGTTAGATCAGCTCCAGATCAAGGCTTGAGATCAAAACAAGCAAAACTGACAGCACCAGCCAATCACAGTAAGACACATCGCACATAGAATTTACTAGGCTAATCAAAGCGTGACACATGGTAGGGGAGACCAGTCAAAGTCAACACTTGCTGAGTTAGTGCCCCGTGGTGTAATGTGATTCATGGAAATGAATGGCATGGCGCACAGGTGGAACGTTAGGAGTAATTGTGTGGCAATACGTGGTAGTACGGATTGATCAATCTTTGAAGAAAGATTGAACGCCGTGTTGACATATGGCACGTGGTTCCTCCTCTTCACAAGAGGTATAATGTGATTCAATGTCCTTGCTTGTATAGCGTCTGTGTGGCTTGCCCAATTTTCTCCTATGCTTGCATGGCAGGCCACGTTGTAGTTTATATTTTCAAAAATCCCAAAAAATTATATTTTCACCCCTTTTTCACTAAAAAGTTTATATTTTAATATTTTTGGCCCCAAAATACCATTTATTGAATATGAAAAGTAAATATTAAGTAAAAAAGTGCAATAATAACTATACTTTTATAGAGTCATCATACATACTTAAAATCCTTACGAGGATATATCGAAGAACCCCAAAGGGGAACGACAACCTCTAAATGGAAAATATTTTAAATATAATTTTTGTTTTTTTATAATTTTTATATTTTTTATATTTTATTATAAATGAACATTTATACAAATAATAAGCTAACAATAAAAATTTTATATTGGAAAAACTAAAATTTATGGACAATAAATAATAAAAAGAAATGTTTTTATGCAAAAAGGGGAAAAATAAAATATATGTAATAAGAAATAAATAATCCATTTATATGAAATAACATTAATAGTATCTTGTGAAAAATAAATTTGAAATAGTAACAATAAGCTATAAAATAATTATAAGATTTTAGATTTTTAGAGTTTAATTAAATATTTTGAATAAATTTAATAAAAGAAAAATTATTAATGTTTTAATAGAATAAAAAATAAAGAAATATAAAATATATATTATATTATTTATGATTAGTTTGAATTGAAATGTAATTAGATCGATAAAAAAATTAATTTTTTATATTTATTAAAATACGGTATACAATTTCAGGGATCGAAACGGGGAGTACGATCTCTGTCCTTGTCTCGCCTCATGCTATAAGATACAAATCCACATTCCCCATTTCTGATTCTCTATCAAAGATTCCTATACCTAGGAACAATTACATGAAGGATAATTATTCTTCCGACTCAAATGGATAATTGAGACCAAGATGAGGGATGGAAATGCCAACCCATAAACTCTTTTCACGAGTTCTATATCAATTTAGTCAAGTAGGCCTTAAAATGTGAATTAAACACTTAAAATAGTGAAAGTATAAAATAACATGCTCACTTCAACACTCAACAAAAACAATTAGTAGATGCAACAATAACAATCTACAAAATATACACTGGTGAGGTGTGCCTCACAGGCTCCTGTCCAGACTAGCAATATGCATACATAGCAAACAGTACTCAGCTCGTGATACATGCATACATACCAAAAAGCAAAAAAGATTTTTAATCACTTCAAGACCTTTTATGTGGAAACATATCGATATCAATAAATGATTATTGTATTTTCATAGCATGCAATCAAACATACATAACATGTTCTAATAAAGAGTCTGACACCTGGTATACATCCAAGTTAAGAAGATATAGATTCCTTATAGACTCACACCAAGAATGTAGATAGATAAAAGGTAGATTATACTAACATACAATCTAAACATGCATGTTTACTAAGAAGGAGTCCAAGACCCAATACATAATTAGCTTAAGGAGATGTTGACTCCTTAAGAACTCAACCAAACCTCACAAACAGTGGAGATAAAAACACCAGATAGATAATCACAGCTAGAGTATAAATAAGTACGGGTAGACAATAAAATAAAGAAACAAATAGAATTAAGTAAACAGAAAGCAGTTGATAAATATTAAAAGCTTTCTAATTAGAGTTTAAGCTTCAATATATAGAGACATACACCATTTAAACTCTGATTGTACAAGACACACATTTAAGCATACATAACTCTAGATATAACGAGATAAACTTATATAGAAACCCTATTTATGTGGTAATATCTTTGGGTTTAATAAGGCAATCACTCAGCAGCAAACAATTTAGTAAACAATAAATCAGTTACAACTTTGAAAGAAATAAAACTACTATTCCCTCCATCAGTTGGGACCTTCATCCTAATGATCTATTCTTGCCTTTGCTAATTGTTGATGACTTGTATAATTTGACATAATTTATCACTTCTCAACTTTAAACTTTAGTCTAATTTTGTTTAATTTTTTATTGATTTTAGACATCATTATTATTATTTAAATTTTATTACAAATTTGAAGATAATGAAGATCCAAAATTTTAGAAGCATATTATCTAAGGACTCTCAAATTTAAATTAAGATTTATTTAAATCAGATTTAAATTAATATATATATATATATATATATAAAGATAAACGGGCAGAACAACGAAACACAAAGAATTGTGCAGAGAAAGAAGAAAGAAAAAGCAGTGCAAATCGAAAGAAAAAAAAGAAACCAACAGTGTTGGGAACTAAGATAGAAAAAAGAAAAAAAAAAGAAACAGAATAGAGCGTAAAGATGTAATTTAATTCCAAACTATGTTACATTTTTATGTTAATTTGAATTATTTTTCTTCATGTTTTTCTGAGTTTATTTCTTCTAATTAACTAGCCATTAATTAGATGATTTTAATCTTGTGATTTACTATTGAAATAGGAAATTATATGATAGACCTGGAATATTTTGGCATAGGTAAATATAGAGATCGAAAGAATTGTATAAACCTGTGTAGTTTTAAAATCATTGGTCTTAATGCTTTCTTTCTTTCTTAAATTGCATACTCTTATATAAGTTAATTGGCAAGAATGTTTCCAATTGATAGTCGAAAGACGCTTTTGGATGCTTTTTGGAGATTGCTCACAAATTGAGAGAATTAATATCAATTATCTAGATGACTAAAGCATAGTGAGAGATTAGGTGAAATCGATTTCCTAGAAGTTTTCTACCTATTAATTTGTTCTTTGAACAATATCTTAATTTTCTTTTGCATATTTTCTTTAAATTTATTTTATTTTAAATTTTAAATACAACAATCTTAGTGATTTTTCTAGATAAAATTAAGATTAGTATAATTTTGGTATTTGTTAAAAGTAAGTTACTAATCTTTGAGGACGATACTCTTCTTATCACTTTATTATTAAACTATAATACTGTGCACTTGCAGTTTTGCACCGATCAAGTTTTTGGCGCCATTACAGGGATGAAATTTTTTATTTTTTTCAATATCAATATAAAGTAATCTTGGTTTTAATTTATAATTATAATTTATTTTTATTTGTCTTCAGGTGTGTTTTTGACATTGGATACGCCGTGCTATAACTCAAAACATTATTCCTTTTGATTGGGAGATTGAAAGAACCTTTAGATTATGAAGAAAGAATAAAGTATTAGCCATGGATGAAGGAGAACATAATGCACCATGACGCACCTTGAAGGATTATATAAAGCCAATTGTGAATGAAAACATGTGTAAGATGACAGACCATTAGTGCCAATAATTTTGAGCTCAAACCTACGTTGATCAGTATGGTGCAACAAGCCTAATTTAGCTGATCGCCACTTGATGATCCCAATATTCATTTGACAATATTCTTGGAGATTTGTGACACTATAAAGATGAATGGTGTTACTGAAGACACAATTAGATTGAGATTGTTTCCTTTTTCATTGAGGGACAAGGCTAGAGGTTGGTTACAATCTCTACAATCGGGAAGCATCATTAGTTGGTAGGACATGGTAGAAAAGTTTCTTACTAAATTCTTTCCATCTACAAAAATAGCCCTACTCAGGAGTGATATTGATCAATTCAAGAAAAAATGATTTTGAGACACTCTATGAAGCATGGGAAAGGTATAAAGATATGATTTGGCGTTGCCCTCAACTTGGATTGTCGGATTGGTTGCAAGTTTAGATGTTCTATAATATGTTAAATGGGCAAACTAGAACTATACTTGGTGCTTATTCTGGTGGAACTTTGATGTCAAACACAGCTGAAGGTGTTACTTCTCTTTTGGAAGAAATGGCCTCAAACAACTATTAATGGCCAACTGAAAGATTTATGGCTAAGAAAGTTGCTAGAATTCATGAATTGGAGCCAATTGTTGCCTTTTCAACTCAAGTAGCTTCTCTATCTCATTGGATTTCAGCCTTGACAACTCAAAGAATACCACAAAGTGTAGAATATGTTGCAGATTCAAGTGTGACAATTTTGATGAATGAAGTAAGTTAAGAACATGTTTAATACATCAACAATCGGAACTACAAATATCATGGTAATCCTATGCCAAATTACTACCATCTAGGGCTTTAAAATCATGAGAAGTTTTCTTATGGAAACACAAAGAATATGCTGCAATATTCTCTAGGGTTTGAGAGACAACCAAGCGAGAAAAAGATGTCACTTGAGGATGCTGTGGTTTCCTTTGTTGAGGAGACCAAAGCAAGGTTTAAAAAGAGTGATTCATAGTTGGATGATATTGAGACTCATTGTAGCAATATAGAAGCCACTATGAAAAATCTTGAAGTGCAAATTGGGCAACTAGCCATAACCATCAATGCTCAACAAAGAGGAACTTTTCTTAGCAATATAGAAGTGAATCCAAAGGAACAATGTAAGGCCATTACATTTAGGAGTGGAAGAGAAATTGAGAGGTTACCATTAAAGGAAACTAAGTCCACCCCTACAGCTCCAAACAATTGCAAAAACATTAATAAAGTAGAAAAAAGGAGTTGATGATACACTAAGAGAGGCTGACATGCCTCCATCAATTTCATTTCCTAAAAATCATCCTATTATCTCTACTTCTCTTCCTTATTCTCAACGCTTTCAAAAAAAAAAATTAGATCAACAATTTTCAAAGTTTTTGGATATTTTTAAGAAAATTCACATAAATATTCTTTTTGTAGATGCCTTGGAACAGATGCCAAATTTTTGAAGGACATCATTTCCAATAAGAGAAGGTTGGATGAGTTCAAAATAATGAAGCTTTATGAAGAATGTAGTGTCATTCTTCAAAAGAAATTACCTCAAAAATTAAAAGATATAAGGAGTTTCACTTTGTCTTACACTATTGAAAATTCATTTCTTTGATAAAGTTTTATATGATCTTGGTACTAGCATTAATCTTATGCCTCTTTCTGTTTATAGGAAATTAGGACTTAGAGGGATGAAACAAACAACAATTTCTTTACAACTAGCAAGCTGATCCATCAAGTATCCACGTGAAATCATAGAAGATGTATTGGTAAAGGTGTATAAATTTATTTTTCCTACTAATTTTGTGGTGTTAGATATAGATGAAGACAAGATGTCCCACTAATTCTTGGTCGACCATTCTTGGCTACGGGAAATGGGTTTAATGGATGTTCAAAAGGGTGAGTTAACATTGAGAGTGAACAAGGAAGAGGTTACATTCAGTATCTATGAAGCCATGAGATTTTTAGACGATACAAGCACTTTCTTTCAGGTAGATATCATTCAACAATGTGAAGTAGAAGCCTTTCAAGAAGATATGCCAACCGATCACCTAGAATGATGTATCACCACTTCATCTCATTCTTATGATTTCAATAACTCTATTGTTTATGAATCTAATTTACCTTTTGTTAGTGAATAATTTCTCTACTATGTATTTACCTTGGAAGCATTGTAGTAGGTTACATAATTAAACACTGAAGTGGAAAGGCTAGAGCCAATGGTAGCAAAGATGGATTATGTAATCTCTACAGAAAAGTGTAGCAAACTACAACTCTAGAGTTGAAGCAATTTCCTTAGCATCTTCGCTATGTGTTCTTGGTTGACAATTACACATTGCAATGATTGTTGCAGCATTACTTATAGCTTAAGAAAAGGAAAATTTACTGCGTGTTTTAAGGGAACCTAGAACACCCTTGGGATGGACTATCTCTATCATAAAAGGTATAAGTCCATCCATTTGCATGCACAAGATTCTAATGGAGGAACCTTAGAAACCATCATTTGAGCCCCAAAATAGATTAAATATAGCAATGAAGGAAGTTGTGAGAGCTGAAATTTTGAAACTCTTCAATGCTGGAATTATTTATGCTATTTCAAATAGCTTATGGGTAAGTCCAATCCATGTTGTACCAAAAAATGGTGGAATGACGGTGGTCAAAAATGACAACAATGAACTTATTCCTACAAGAAGAATCATGGGTTGGCATGTATGTATAGATTACTGCAAGTTGAACAAAGCAACAAGGATAATTTTCAATTTCCATTCATTAATCAAATGTTAGATCGATTGGTTGTATATCCTTATTATTGCTTCTTAGATGGTTATTTGAGGTATAACTAGTCCTTGAAGATCAGGAGAAAACTACATTCACATGTCTCTGTGGAACATTTGCTTTTAAAAGGATGCCATTTGGATTGTGCAATGCCCCATCAACATTTCAACATTGCATGATGGGTATCTCTTTTTGATATAGTAGTAGATATAATGTAAATTTTTATGGATGACTTTTCGATTTTTGGTGCATATTTTGATCGTTGTTTGCATAATTTAGCTCTTGTTTTTAGCTATGTGAAGATAAAAATCTTGTCCTAAACTGGGAGAAGTGTAATTTCATGGTTCAAGAAGGGATCATGCTTGGTCATAGAGTGTCATCTAAAGGAATTGAGGTTGATTGAGCTAAAATTACAACAATAGAAAACTATCACCTACTATTACAATACATACATATCGCCTCGATTTTTAATCGTGATTGTAGATCTATGGCCACGGTTATAAGAGCTGAGGACTAAGTGAGAGATACCATAGATGTTACCTATGTCCTCTATTTTTATAAGACCGAGGCCGTAAACATACCCTATATGGCCATAAATTAAAATAAAAATATAATTATTAATTACAATATTAAAATTCAATATAAATTACAATAAATTTGTTAATTACAATATTAAATATCATATTATATTAAAATTAGAAGTGTAATTACATTTGAGAGTTTATTATACACTAAAACATAATAAAACCTTACTATTACATACTTTTTACTATTACAAGTATTTATAAGTGTACTTCAAATCAACATAATCAAGTCCAAAATGACTTCAATAGAAGTGTAAATAAAAGGTAAATACCATAAGCGTTGGTGCTGGTGTTGTTGAGTTGGGGTGATGCTCTGGTGCTGGTGCATTGGGGTGCTACATTGGTACTAGTGCACTAGGGTGCTACACTAGTGTTGGTGCACTGGGGTGGTACGTTGGTGCTGGTACACTGGGGTGGTACGTTGGTGCAGGTACATTGGGGTGATGCATTGGTGTTGGTGTGCTGGTGCACTGGGGTGATGCATTAGTGTTGGTGTGCTGGTGCTGGTGCATTAGGGTGCTATGCTGGTGTTGGTGCGTTGGGGTGCTATGCTAGTACTAGTGCGTTGGGGTGCTACACTGGTGCTATTGTGCTAGTGTTGGTGCTAGTACTAGTGATTGGTACCTGAAAGATGGTGTTGGTTAAAACAGAATATAATTAGATTTAGCCAACCCACAATCTATGCCCTACTATACATGAAGACTAAATAAGTTTATACATACCACTCTGTTATTGATAGCCATACCAAAAATAACAAACATTAATAAGAATGAGATGATGATGTTAAAAACAAAAGACTGAATATAAGATCCCACTGGAACTATTACAAAATAAGCCTCCTTATTCATATCCAATAAAAGATAAAATGTGTTGTAATATTGTGTACCTATTTGAGAGGTAATTTGCAAAAAATAGCAAACATAATAGTCATAACAGGATTAAAGTGAGCATAAAAAATATGACGAATAGAGTAGATCATAAGCATTGCAATTAGTCTCCAACAAGCACAAACTCCTGGAAAATATAACCATCTCCATATATCTTATTCACTACAATTGACCAATTATTAGAACTAAGTTAAAACCCTCGTAAGAATCATAAACGCATAAGCCCATTTGATATTGCTAGTGCATTAACAAAAAGTAGGAAGCCTTTCTACACCAGCATCGACACTAGGCACCAACAACAACACTAACAACAAGCACAAGCATCACCACCAACACCGATACCAAGCATAAGCACAAGCACCAACACTAGCACTAACACTAGAATGAGTAGCAGCACCAGTGCCAGTATTAGCGTCAGGCACCAACACCACTGCTAGACACATTACTAGCGCCAGACACCTAGCAACAACACCAGTATGCCAGAGCCAACACCAAAAAAATACTAAAAAACCATAATCCTAACTCCATTAATTCAATTTATTCCTTGATCTTTTAATTTGACCACACCTTTTGAATTGTTGGGAACAAGTCGCATAAAATAACAAACCACCTAAATATCAAATTACAGATTTATGAGCAGAAAAGAAAAATATTATTTTTAGAATCTTTCAATAGAATGATAAAAGAAATAATGTTGTATATTACCCCCTGAATAAAAACATATTCAAATATACAATGCAAACTTCTAAAAGCTGTCCAGAAAGGCTATACTCGTAGCTTTCATAGTCTTCATCACCAAAATTAAATGAAGTAAAAACCAACTGCATGACAACGATACATTGTAAAACAATGTATATAAAGAAATATTTCCTATAGGAATGCCCATACCCTAAAATGATTCAAATAGCCAGGTAAACAAAAGCAGTTGGGTGCCAAGTAATGAGAAAAAAAGAGGCAACAAATATACCAACAAAATCCAAGTAACAATTTAAAAATGCAAATCTCTTAGAGTAGTCCCAACATATCTTCTTGCTTTGAAGCCTTACTTTTAAGAGGTTGCATCATCTTGAAAATCACAAAAATTACTTGAGTCAATGTAAAAATCAATGTTGTTTAAGAAGCGTAAAATGTTATTGAATGAATGGTAATAATGCAAGTAAAGGACAAGAAGTCCAATTTTTTTAAGTAATTTACTACTAACAAAATTTTAAAGTGGTTTTCTAGAAGAGAACTTGAAAAGCTGAACATATAATACATATGAAAATTTTGGAGACTAGATCAGAGAAAAAATTGCATAAGTCCTAAAATATCAAAGCAAAGTAAAAAAATGGAGATATACAACCTGAAAATAGTTTATATAATCATATCTAAGCTAGACCTTCAAAAAAACCAAAGCTTCCTTAATATTTAGGCATAAATCCCACACCGAAAACTCTCAAATAAATCAAAATTTTGAAAGAAATAGCGCTAAAAAACTTGGTTTGGAATCACACCACAAAATGACTAGTATACCTAGCATTAGGTATAGAGATAGGGGAAAAGTAATTGTATGGAAAAATAATGGGAGGCCGGTGAGCTTAGGATTTGATCTGATGAGTAGAGGAAAACGAAGCAAGAAAATAATGAGCTTAGGGTTTGATCTAGTGAAAGGAGGAAAACACAGAGAGAAAATATATGGAAAAAGAGAAATGCATGTGAGAATGAAAACATGGGAAAAAAGGGGGAATTAAAAAAAGGAAAAAAAATGTGGGAAAAAAAGGGAAGAATGGGGAAAAAAAACTAGGGAGATAAAAAACTTTTGATATAAAAATTTGGTGTGTGCATGGTGTAAAAGTGATAAAATACATGGAATTAAATTGATAGGGAAATGAAAAATTGGTAAAGTATTTTTTTAATTTTTAAATAAATAACACACAATATATTAATTGATTTCGGTTTTAAAAATGTTGAAAAATTTATTATTTTAATTATGATCAAGGTTATTTAATAATCATGACTATATAATTTTTTTTATATTTAAATATTTTTGTAGTTTAAGGGAAGGAAAATAAAAGAGAGGGAAAAAGAAAAAAAAAGAGAGAAAAATAAACAAATTTATAGAAAAATTTAATTTTTGGTGTAAAAGAGAGAAAATTGATAGGGTATGTGTATCTCAGTTATCTAAAAAATGAGACCATAAGGTTTTGGCCTCATTTTTTATAAAAATCGACACTAAATTTTTGAAACCATATGTATGTTTTGTATTATCAACCTCCAAAGAATGTGAAGGGAATCATAAGTTTTTTGGGACATGCAGGATTTTATAGAAGATTTATAAAGGATTATTCTAAACTCTCTAAACCTTTATGTAATCTTATTGAAAAAATTTCTACATTTGACTTTGATGATGTTTGTTTTCAGGTATTTAATGCAATCAAGGAGAAACAAATTTTAGTACCAGTAATGATTGTACCTGATTGGAGTCAACCTTTTGAAGTCGCATATGATGCAAGTGACTTTGAAATTGGAGCAATGTTAGGACAAAAACGAGACAAACTGTTTAGGGCCATATACTATGCAAATCGAACATTGAATGAAGCCTAATTGAATTATACAACAATTGAGAAGGAGATGCTTGCTATGGTATTTTCTTGTGACAAATTTTGGTCTTACCTCATCGGTACAAGGTGATAGTGTTCACTGATCATGCAACACTTCATTATTTGTTTAGTAAGAGTGATGTTAAGCCTAGAATGATTCATTGGATTCTTCTTCTTTAAGAATTTGATTAGGAAGTTCGATATAAGAAAGGAAGTGAAAATTTAGATGCTGATTATCTCTCTCGGTTGGAGCAAGAGGATGTAAAGTCAGATTTAGTGATCCAAGAAGCATTCTCTGATGAGTAGTTCTTTGCATATGAGATCAAACTTCCTTGGTATGCTGATATTGTAATCTACCTAAATTGTAGGGTATTGCCACCAGATCCTACTTACCATCAACATAAGAAGTTTTTGCATGATATGAAATATTATTTTTGGGATGAGCATTTTCTTTTCAAAAGATGCCTTGATTAAATAATTCAAAGATGGGTGCCTAAAGAGGAGATGCAAGCCATTCTCAATCATTTTTATTCCTCATCATATGGAGGACATTTTGGAGTAACACTAATAACAACTAAGGTACTTTAAAGTGATTTATTTTAGCCTTATATTTTTCATGATGGTTATACTTTGGTGAAGACTTGTGATTGGTGCCAAAGTATGGGAAATATTTCAAGGCATCAAGAGCTACCATCTAAAAATATCTTAGAGGTTGAGTTATTTGATGTTTTGGGAACTGATTTTATCTCTATATTTTAGCTTTGTTTATATCTTGTTAGAAGTTTATTATGTGTCAAAGTGGGTCGAGACAATTACCGCAACATCAAATGATGCAAAGGTAGTGCTTAAATTTCTACATAAGAACATATTCACAAGATTTGGCACTCTACAAGCTATTATTAGTGATGAATGGACCCACTTTTGCAACAAGTTATTTGACAACCTTCTCTCTAAATATAGTGTGAAGAACAAGATAGCACTTTCCCACCATCCTCAAACTAAATTCCAAGTTGAAATTTCAAATCGAGAAATCAAGAAATCAAGAATATCCTTGAGAAGACGGTAACCATCAATGGAAAAGATCGGGAAAAGTAACTTGATGATGATTTGTGGGTATATTTTACAGCTTTTAAAACACCTATCAGGATGTCTCCTCATCAATTAGTGTTTGAAAAAGAATGTCATCTGCTTGTTGAGTTGGAACATAAAGCTTATTGGGTTATAAAGAAGTTTAATTTTGATTTGAAGTTAGTAGGGAAAAATGACTTCTTCAAATGAGTGAAATGGATGAGTTTCGGAATGATGCGCATGAAAATGCAAAGATCTACAAAGAATGGAAAAATAAGTGGTATGAAAAATAGATTCTTAGGTGTGAGTTTTCTCCAGGACAATAGGTTTTGGTTTTCAATTCATGACTAAAACTCTTCCCAGGCAAGTTAATATCAAGATGGACAGGTCCTTATATAATTGACAAGGTTTCCACTTTTGGAGCAATAGAATTGAAGGACAAGGAATGGAATATATTCAGAGTTAACGATAAGAGATTGAAGAACTATTATGAATATTGAAAAGTTTGGCTATAGACTATAAAACAAGCGCTTGTGGGAGGCAGCCCATAAAACTTTCTTTTATTTTATTAATATTTGAATAATTTGGATTTTGATGCTGGTTTATTATACATGAATAAAAAGCTAAAAATTACAAAATAATACGGATCCACCATAAAATCAAGAAAGTTTATTTTATTTCTTTAATTTGTCTCACTTTTGAATTACAATGAGGGCATTGTTTAGTTTAAGTTTTGGGGTGTCAACTCCTATAGTCTTGATTTTTTGTATCCTCTTATCAAGCATGTATTTGAGTATGATTGAATTTGCTATAACTTTGAAATTTTTGATTGAGGATGAGTTTGAGAAAAATATTTCAAAATATGCTATTATATTAGTAAGAGTTTTGTGGGTACTTTGATTTAATTTTTTTTCATTGATAATAATTGAGCACATACTCTATGAAGAGAAGGAGTTGAATTAACTGGGTTAGAAAAGTTCAATATTTCTTTGCTTTAGCATCCGTTGATGGATCCTTGAAGCGAAATCATAGTTGATACCAAATATTAAAGAAATGATCTAGGCAATTTTTTTGTCATAACCAAAAGCTTTCCCAGCCATTCTAATTATCATGCCATTATCGCATGGTGTATTTCCATAGTCAACTCCCTTGAGTCTTATTTTATATAAGCCTTATTTGTTCTTTTAACTACATGAAACATTCCCATTCTAAGCATGGAAAGCCATGAACTTACCTTAAATTTTGGAAAATGCTTCGGGAAAATTTGCATTTAAAAAGAAAGTTCAAATTAAATAATCCACATTATGTTTACTCTATTTGATCAAAGAGTGAAAAAAAAGAAATAAAGAAAGTGAAAGGAAAGAATCGAAAAATGGTTAAAGTGGTTAAATTTAGTAAAGGCTATGAGTATCAAGTCAACCACATCTTTTAAAAAAAAACACACCACTTATTTAGTATGGCAACAATATTTTCATCAATATGAGTATATTTTTGAGAAAGAACTATGGTATGAATTCTGTGGATATTCTTTTTATTATTTTTTTCTACCGAGTATTTTCCCAATTTGCTTTGATTTTCCAAATCCATTTTTTCTTAGCCCTCACCCTGTGACCTATCATTACAACATTGATTAAATACATTTTGATATCTAAATTTGGTATTTGATTACATTAGTGGAGAAGATTTTTAAAAATTGGACTTATAGTGTTAAGTTTTGAGAGAATTCTTCTAATTTCAGTTGTTCTACTTTTAAATAGAATTTACTAGTGGTTTGGAGTTAAATTGACTACTTCACACACACATTCAATGACTTAGCTTTAGGTTAAAGTGAATGCTTAACTCTTGCTTGACAAATTATTAAATTTTTAATTGATTTTTCTCCTATCTTCGATGTAAAAAGAGTAAGTTATTAGTGATGAAATCTAAATTCAGATCATGGCTTAGTAAGTAATGGTATTTCTCTATAAGGTCTTGTTGACAATGTCTACTGTTGTATTTTATTTTATTTTCTTTTTGTTTGAGGACAAACAAAGTTCTAAGTTTAGGGGTGTTAGATAACTTGTAAAATTTGACATAATTTATCAATTCTCAACTTTAAACTTTAGTCTAATTTTATTTTATTTTTATTGATTTTAGACTTTTTTATTATTATTTAAATTTATTGCATATTTGAAGATAATGAAGATCTAAAATTTTAGAAGTAGATCATCTAATAACTCTCAAATTTAAATTAATATATATATATATATCATGAAACGACAAGATGGAGATATATATATAGGAGATAGGAAATAAAGGAGCCTGGGATAGGTTTATATATATATATATATATATATATATATAAAATAAACGGATAGAACAACGAAACAAAGAGAACTGGGTAGAGAAAAAAAATAAAAAGCAGAGCAAATCGAAAGAAAAAAAAACAAACCAGTGGTGCTGGGAACTAAGAAAAAAAAGGAAACAGAATAGTGCGCAGAGGAAGAAACAAGAAGAAAAATTTGGAAAGAAGTGAAAGCAAAGTGGAGAACAACGGATTAACGTTAAAACATATTCTTTTTGCAAGTCAATTTTATTTCAATTCCTCTCAAAAATTATGGTAAATTCATTTATGTTAAATTTAATTTTTAGTATAAACTAAATTTTATTTATTTTAGAGAAAAGATGTAATTTAATCTAAATTATGCTTGATTTTCTATGTTAATTTGAATTTTTTTTTCATGTTTGTCTGATTTGTTATGAGTTTATTGCTTCTAATTAATTGGACATTAATTAGATGATTTTAGTCTTGTAATTTACTATCGAAAAAGGGAATTATAGGATAGATCTGTAATATTTCAACATATGTAAATATTGAGATCGAAAGAGTTGTATGAACCTATGTAGTTTTAAAATCATTGGTCTTAATGCTTTTTTTTATTAAATTGCATACTCTTATGTAAATTAATTTACAAGAATGTTTCCAATTGACAATCGAAAGAGACTTTTGGATGTTTCTTGGATATTTTTAACAAAGAGAGAGAATTAAATTCAATTAGCTAGATGAATAAAGCATAGTGGGGGATTAGCTGAAATCGATTTCCTAGAAGTTTTATTCCTTTTAATTTGATCTTTGAATAATATCTTAATTTTCTTTAAATTTATTTTATTTTAAATTTCAAATAGAACAACCTTAGTGATTTTTCTAGATAAAACTGATATTAGTATAATTTTGGTATATGCTAAAAGTAAGTTACGCATCCCTAAGGACAATACTCTTCTTATCACTTTATTTTAAAACTACGATACTGTGTACTTGTAGTTTTGCACCGATTAGTTGCCTCCATAATAACTTGGTTTGACAAACAAACTCAACTTTCCTCCAAAAGGCAAAACCACACAATGTGGTATGATTAGAATCCAATGATCAGTAATAATCACTACTACAAAAATGGGCTATAAAGTCGGTTCTCTGAACCGACTTTAAATTGAGTGACTTAAAATGTAAAGTAGATTCACACGGTGAACCGACTTTACATTTTAAGATTTTTTAATTATTTTTATTCTCATTTTTCATTTCACCCTGTATTCAATATATATATATAGCATAAAAAACCAAAATATAAATAATAATACAAATAATTAAAAATTTAAATATAATTAATTACTTTATAATTAAATTTATTACAAAAAAATAATGTATATACAATACATATATATAGTTAACTTAAATTACAAATAAAATAATGTCGTCAAAGTGTAATTGGATTGTGCGAGCAAGCTTGGTTGGCTTAGAATTACCAGTATTGTGACAAGGAAACTGGACAAAAAACATCGGGTTCATATAACAATTCATTCCCTTACATACATGAGCATGTAAACATCCATAAAACAAGCAGTCTAAACTTCAGAGACATACGAATGGAGAAATTAAATTATTATAAATATTATCATAAAAAAGAGATTACCACACCAACATCCGAGTGATATAACCCCTCGAACTCATATTAGCACTTTGTTAATCATTTGTCTATAAATATGAAGTTATTTGGATTCTCTGTTGGTATTTTTAATGCTATAATGAGCTCTAAATATGAAATCAAGTGTAACTCATATTTTTTTACTTGGCTTGTATGAGTTTTGGTGCCCTTAAACGTATGGAAAATTTTTGTAATACATTCATTTGCACCAAAACTCATACAAGCCAAGTAAAAAATATGAGTTACACCTGACTTCATATTAGAGCTCATTATAGCATTAAAAATACCAGTAGAGATTTCAGATAACTTCATATTTATGGACAAATGATTAGTAAAGTGCTACCATGATATTGTCATAAGGAAAGTAGGCAAGAGAGATGAGATGAAGTTTGGGCCAAAAAGAGGTCCATTAAACAATGCATTCTCCTAAATACATGAGCACATAACCATCCATCAAACAAAAATCCATCAAACAATCGACTTCATAAACAGGAATAGAGAAATTAAATCATTAAAAAAATTACTGTTATGTTGTCATATGCTATTCAAGATCATTATAATCTTCTCCTGATTCGTTTTGTGATGATATAATTTGAACCATGTGTTCTGCCCATTCCTCTCGTAAATCATCAAAAAATTGCTGGTCGTATCCCATCTTGTCCCAACCAAAGAACTACATGTATTTAAAATCCAATTAAGAATTTAATTTCATGTATTTACAAAAAATAACTCAAATATGTTAAAAATATTTCTGTATATAGGTAAAAAATATTACCATATCATCAATTGGAATTTTGATATTTGTGATGATTTCACTCATAAACTTCATGACATAATAACCACACATGACTCCATTATTTTGTTGTGGAACCTAGAAAAAACAAGTGTACATGATTTTTCATATTCGAACATCTTTATTATTCAATTGTAAAATTAATAAAATTATTAATATTTGCTTGTACATAGCATAACTTTTGTCCATATAAGCTTATGAGATTTTTTAAGGGCAATGCCCCTAAACTTGTTCCACAACTTCCATGCCCTATCAAGGTTTAAAACGGTTAGTTTTTTATTAAATATTATAAAAAATAATAGAAGAAACCAATAGCTAGCTATAACTCTTATATTTCAACAACTACTTTTGTATCTTTACTCAGTTCTATGGAAGGTGAGTCACAGTACCAAGCATGATTATTGAACATATCAATGATTACCAACATCTAATGATCTTGGCCTTGTTCAAACCTTATTGGCCAAGGGATTATCAACTTTTGATTTCTGTTAAGCGTTAATGCCCTATCACATAATTGTTTAGCTCTAATGCTAACATCCTTCTCTTGATATTGATTGACATATGAGGAATCATAGAACATTGCTAAATGTGATGAGTGATTATGTTGAAGTCGATAATAACATACCCTATATAAAAGAAATATATATAAGTAATTAGATAATATAAATATAATTATATATGTTCTACATAAATGAAAGAAAATTAAATAGATTAAGGACTTACCTTGTCCACACTTGAATTATAATTAAATCGATCATTTGATATTCAAATAGTTGCAATATGCACTCGATCGATATATAAGTTTGGCCGAGGTCTAACCAGAAATTTCTATATGAAGTGACACAGTCCATCCATCATTTTTGCTAGATGCCCTCGCAAAAATAATCATCAAAGCACCAAGATTTTTGCTAAAGTTTAAAGTATAATCATAATTATACTTTTTCCAAGGCTTCTTCTTGAATGACTTGGTGCGCGATGATTGGCCACTAGACATAGATTTAGCATGAGATACTTGCTTCGTCTCTCTTAAATGTGCCGCATTTAAGAGTTATGATATAATAGACTAAAAAAGGTATTATGTATGTTAGTAACAATAAAAGATATAATAAAATAATAGTAGTAAACAAGTGTTATCTTTTAAGTTAAAAAATAGTACCACGTCAAAATTTAGAACAACTTGAATCGACGGCCAAGCCACATACTGTCCAACCGCCTCTTGGATTATGGTAGCATCAGAAGGCACAGGTAGTGGACAATCATGAAGCAATGATTGATAAATTATTATTTGTCAATGATTAGGCAAATATTGATTATGAATCATCCGATCATCGCTCAATTGCTGTATCGTTACAATAGCAACAAAGTCCGTTGATGAAGGATGTTTCAACAAACATTTCATATTATGTAAAAGTGTTATATATATAAAATAAAACATATAATAAGAAATAAAAATAATAGATTATATACACCAGAAATTAAAATCTTACCACATATGATTCATCAAATAAAGGAGGACTCCCATGTGGGGTAGCTATTGGATGTACATTCTCACCAAAATTTTCATCGTGGTTTGATTGATGGTAAGAATGCGCAAATTGCATTGGAGAAAATGAACCACTACTTGATTACGTATGCATTCTTGGCATATAGGGAGGACCAATAGGATGATTATATCCCATACTGGATATAGTTTGAGCATAATGAGATTGCATGTATGGCATGTCTGGCATGGATGGTGGCCTGCCTATCCTGAATGGTGGCATGCCTGGCATGGATGGGGGCATGCCTTGGTTGTAGAATGATGCCAATGCTGATATGTGTTGTGATTGTTATTCTTTTATAATGGCAATCTCACTTAATATTGAGTCCTTAAAGGAGTAGAGTTCTTCAATTTTAGTGTACTTCTCCTTACTGACCGTTTGAGGATTTTGTTTTGGAATGTTAAAATACTCCATATAACCATCATATTGGCTACCTCTCCTAACATGACCAGGATGGTCGCGTTCGAATGCATGATATAGAGCATCTCTCCCAGGCTCTTCGATTATTTCACCCTTGGATATTTGTTCTTGAACAGTTCTTTACAAATAATAGAGCACACAAACATATCATGCATTATTACATCAATTATTAAAAATCATTAAGACTTTGTATCAACCAAAATTACTAAGAAACTTATTTAGTTGTTCTTCTCCTCGCTTAGACGTCGGTCTTGACTTTTTCATTTTGGGAGTCTTTGTTTCTATGTACAATTCAGTTCGGGTAACCGGTCTACTGATAGGGGCAGAACCGACATCGCCGATCTTGCCCGTTACTTTGGTTTTATGTATTTATAAAACTCTCGCAAGTGCACGAATCATTTCATAGAAAATGATAAGTATACTCCCGAGGTCGATCTAAGGAAGGAATGTATGTGGTTTTTAATTTATTATTCAAAATTTTAAAAACGAAATTAAATCCTAAACATCCTGTCACGATATTTTGGGGTTTTGTGTTTTTAATCTACTTACATAAAAATAAACATAGATTCAATAAACATTTATGCAAATTTTATCATTTATAATGGTGGAGTATTTATGGATATAATAATTAAGTTAATTATGCTTGCTCATATTATTTAGGTTATTAAATATATGAATTGATATTTATTTATTCTCTCTTTTTTATATGAATACCACCTTTGGTGGGGTTAGATATTCTTTGTTAACTAAACAAATCAATTAACACCTATGGGTGAGGTTGATAATTAATTTGGTTAATTAAATTAATTTCTTTTTCTAAGAGATTGAAAATGAACCATTTAAATGCCACCTTTGGTGGGGTTAGACAGTTTAAACTTTATTCAAGGTGTCCAAATTAAACCTAAGAATTTAGTTATCCGAGTACTAACTTTCAAGTTTTAAAACCACTACTGAAAACATGTTGTCAATACATTTTCAGATAATAATTCTTATAGAAACTTTTGAAATAGAGCTTTACTCTAACTACCGGGCGATTGTACCAACAAATAAAAGAGCACTACTCTAAATTAGACCGGATAACTAAACCTTAAAATCTAATTTTCAGATTTAAGTTTGTAATGAAAAATAATATATTTCTCTCTAACATTCTTAATATAAAATCTTGAATAAAAATAAAATCAATTCATTTTAGAGATTTTTACCTATTTAATATTTCGCAAGCATAACAACGTTATTATTACATCATATTTATAAACAGCCAGCAAAGTTAAATTTAATCACAGACAAATTAAATATAACATGTAAGAATAAAGCATAAAAAATAAATGTAAAGAAAATAAAATCCTTACAGAACTTCGATGTTATTCCCGTTGCTGGAAAACCTCCAAGCGGAATTTTCACTCCCATTTATTGAATCAAAAAGCTAATAAATTACAAAAACATAACTAGTTCTTCCCAAAAAGGGAAGAACTCTAAAACTAAGAGAAATTAACTAAGAAAAGCTAAAAACTAAGAAAAACTAAAAAAACTAAAAAATCTAAGAAAAGAGAGAAAGAAAGAGAGAAGAGAATGTGTTTTGAGGTGTGGTATGAAGTGAAGAGAAAGGGTGTATTTATAGGTGAGGATGGAGAGAAAAAGTGGGTGAAAAAATGTTAAAAAATTGTGAAAATGCGGAGTGCAATTGCTGAGGTCATTGATGACGTCAGCATTACGTCATGGGGGCGGCTGGCGCAAAAATGGGGCGAAATGGCAGCGGCGCGCGTGGAGGGCAGCTGGGGCGCGCATAGACGCGCGCGGGATAGGAGAGACGCACGCGGAACTGGGACTGGGCGCGTGTTGATGCGTGCGGACGTGGGGCGTGCTGCGCGCAGCTGGGCGTGGAGCGCGTGGGTCTGGACGCTGGCGCGCGTGGGTCTGGGCGCTGGCGCGCACGGGGCTCGGCGCGGCTGGGCGGCGCGGCGGCGCGATTTTCTCCTTTTTGACATTTTTGACCCTTTTGACCCATTTTGTCCAATTTTTCCATATTTGTTGACCTTTCCCCATTTATTTATTAATATATTTGTGATGTATTGCTTCCAGTATTTCTCTTTGAGTCTTTAAGTTACGTTTTTAAGTGGAAATACCTGAAAAACAATAAAAACACCCGTGATTTCGAAAAAGATAAATTTATATAAATATATGATAAAACATATAAATATATATATTTTTAATCAATTAATGTGCATAAAATCATGGTAATTGTAGTGCTTTTTGAGCACTCATCATCTACCCAATTCAACTTCCTACATAAATTATGAAAAATTTATTAACCATGACATGAAATTAAATTGAGGAAAATAAATATAAAAATATTTATAAATTAACACAAATTATTAATACCATTTTATATCTAACTTCAAGATTTGAAGACCTCTTAGTACGTTTAGGAAGAATTTTATGCATTTGTATATTCTGATGTTCTTCCCTAATAATTTGAAATTCATCTGAGTGTCTATAATCCACAAAATCTTTCCAAACTTGAGGTGTAATCCAGGGGTGTCCTTCAGGGATTTTGTAGAGCTTTACCTTGTCAAGTGGTTCCAAATATGGAAACACATAATTTCTTGCCAATCTGGAAGTCTTGTATTCCTTCCACGCCTTATTTGCAATCTTATAACACTTGCTCTTCCAATTGTCATCGACTTTGTAACGATTCTGTAAAAACATAATACAAAAGATTAGATATGATACAAAAAATATATAATATATGTAATTGATTATAAAATATAAGAGACTTATACAAATGGTTATCCATATTTTGAACTTTTCTACATCGTCAACCTGAGACCAATCATTTATATTGATTGTTATGCTAGACTTTTCTAGTTTACCAATAGAGGATTTCAATTGTTGGCCATTTTCCCCTATTTGATTACCAGTAGCACACACTACAAAAGATTAGATATAATACAAAAAGATATAATATATGTAATTGATTATAAAATATAAGAGACTTATACAAATGGTTATCCATATTTTGAACTTTTCTACATCGTCAACTTGAGACCAATCATTTATATTGATTGTTATGCTGAACTTTGCTAGTTTACCAATAGAGGATTTCAATTGTTGACCATTTTCCCCTATTTGATTACCAGTAGCATAAAATAGAATAGGTACTCTATCATCTGGGTTAAGTGGAGCATCAGGTATATTTGCCCATCCTCTTCTTTTCAAATGCCCCAATGGATCATTTGGATCTACAAGATTTGTTACCCAAGGATCCATGAAGTATATGCAAACAATGAAGAAATATAAATTAATTGAAAATTTTAGGAACATACATATATATATATATATATAAGAGTTATTACAACAATATAGAACATACGCTATGTTTAATTAGGTTGTTGATCGTATACATATATTAATTCACAATCACTTCGAGCCCATGACGAAGAATCATTGTCATCAACTAGATCATCACATACATTAGGAAATTTATTTGAGAAATTACTAATATTGGTTAATGTATCAAGCATAGGGTCGTCATCTTCTAAAGCATCATAATGGTAAAATTCTTTTTGTGGAGGCGTTAACACAACAAACCATCTTGTGTTAATTTGATCACTCACATAAAATACTTGTTTTGCATGAAGTGCTAACATGAAAGGATCATCAGTGTGACTTATCTTGGATAAATTTACAAGGGTAAATCCAAAATTATCTATTTTATATCCAACATTGACAACATCTTCGACCCAATCACACAAGAAAATTGTTTCATGGAAGACCTTATAATCCAATTCCGAAATCTATTGTATTATACCATAATATGTTCTATCAGAAAGTACAGGATTGCCATCTTTTGAACTGGAAAATTGCATAGTTTGTGCAACCATCTTCACACCACTATTATGATTTACTTGGAATTTGTCCCTAGCTTGAGTCATAAAGCTCGATCCATTTCTTGTGAAACTAGAAAATGATTTGATATCGAATTTTGGCCTATGTGCAAGACATTGTAAACTTTCTGATATTTTATTATTGGGTTTCTTGAGTTCATCTGAAATCTATGTATACAAAAACTTGAAATGTGTTTAGAGAAAATTTTTAAAATATTGCCTAGATCTAGGAACATACATGCATGAATTTTTGTTTGTGACACTTACATGGTTGTGAAACCAACTAATAAGTTCTTGCTTATGTGCATCTTACAACCATTTTTCTCCTACTTTTTTTTATAACAAAGATCGATCTTCAATAAGTTTAAATGCATCCTGTAATGTTATTAAATATATATGAAGTATATATCATCATTAATAGTTAAATAAAAAATGATTTTTGCATAAATGGAAAGGTTGAACATCACCTACTCTATGTATGGTTGTGCCTCATTATTATTTACTAAAATGATTCGATGTGCTTTTTCCCATCGAGTGTGATTTATAAACAATTTCTTACTTCCACCAAGCATAGGGTTACCTACTTGGATCATGTGACGTTCTAAGAACAACTTGTGCTTAGGATTCCTAATTTCAGTGCAACCACTAAAGTATTTAGAACAAAACTCAATGGCCTTTTCAGCAATGTAGCGTTTCACCATGCATCCTTCAGGTCGATTTCTATTATTTACATATCCTTTAAGTACTTGCATATATCTCTCAAAAGGATACATCCACTTTAAGTTAGTAGGACCACACAGTTGAACCTCTCGAACTAAATGAACACACAAGTGAATCATTATATCGAAGAAAGAAGGAGGAAAATATTTTTCAATTAGACACAAAGTCTCTACAACATCTTTCTATAAAGAATTTAACTCGCCAATTGATATATATTTCTTGCATATTGTATTGAAGAATGAACAAAGACGAATTATTGATAATCAAACATGTTTTGGAAGAATTGATCTAATAGAAACTGGTAATAATTATTGCATTAAGATATGACAGTCATGTGATTTCAATCCATAAAGTTTCTTATCGGTGATAGACACAAAATTTCTTAAGTTGGATGAGTAACCATCAAAAACTTTCACACCCTCCAAACATTTACAAAACACATCCTTCTCTTTTGTTGACATTGTATATGATGCTGGTGTCAAGTATGTTTGATTCTAATCATTTTCCACCCTTGGTGCCAATTCAAGTCGTATGCCTAGTTTCTTTAAATCCAGTCTTACTTTAATTCCATCCTTTGTTTTCTCGGTATATTAAATAAAGTACTAATCAAGTTCTCACATACATTTTTCTCAATGTGCGTGACATCTAAGATGTGATGAATGTGTAGGTCTTTCCAATAAGGTAATTCCCAAAATATTGATTTTTTATTCCAACAACCATGGTAAGTCGGTTCAAATTCTTTTTCATTTTCACTTATTTCTTTAGTTGACCTATTTCATTTCCCTACCTTAGTGAGTTTTTTTCATCTTTCCATATCGTTTGAATGTCATACCATTCAATTGCCTTAATATCTCAACACCTCGCAAAGTTCGGGTTGCATGATCATGATCTTGTTCACCATCAAACGGTTTCTTTTGGTATCTAAACTTGTGTCCAGATGGAAAAAATCTTCTATGTCTTCTATAAGACATCTTTCGTTCATGAACAAGATACGTTGAAGAAGTTCCATCACTATATATAGGATATCCCTTGTAACCTTTTGTTGCATGTCCTAATAAATTTCCATAGGTAGGAAAATCATTAATTGTCCATAAAAGGACCCCCTTCAAGTTAAAGTGTTCTTCTTTATGTGTATCGTAAACATTTACACCATCATTCCATAACGTCTTTAAATCATCTATCAGAGGCTACAAATATACATCAATATCAACACTGGGTTGTTTCGGTCCTGAGATCAATAATGTTAACATTATGAATTTTCTTTTCATACACAACCAAGGAAGAAGGTTGTATGTTACCACAATTACTAGCCAAAAGCTATATCTACTACTAAGAGAACTATGTGGATTAATTCCATCAGCAGCAATGACAAGACGAAGATTGCATGGATCAGATGAAAATTGAGGAGATAAATTATCTACTACTTTCCAATTTGGAGAATCACAAGGATGACATAGCACCCATCATCAGATCGATTATTTGAATGTCAAGTCTACATCTTTGATGTCTCTTTACTTTTGAACAACCTTTGAAAGCAAGGAATCAGAGGAAAGTACCAAGAACCTTTGCAGGCACGCCTTTCTTATGTGTTGTCTCATTTGCACCATGCTTCTATCTCGATTCTTTACACATTAGACAATCATTTAATGTCTCATATTTTTTCTATAAAGAATGCAATCATTTGGACAAGCATGAGTCTTATGATATTCCATGCCAAATCGACTAAGAAATTTCTTCACTTCATACATTGAAAATGGAAATTCAATACCCTTAGAAAATATATCGTAACTAGTAGATTTAGTAATTCTGTGAATCCCTTGTCAGAAAAACCATGTTTTATCTTCACATTGTACAAATGAACCAATCTTGACATTTTAGCGTATTTTTTTTTCATTTTAGATACAACGGTTTTATGACATCTTCTAGAAGTTTTTTAAAGATTTTGGGATCATCCTCACGTAATTCATCTTCAACACGATGAAACATATTTTTTGTCTGTACATTATGATAAGATGTATGTAATCCACTCACATTCTTATTTATCTCTTCCCCATGAGTATTATCAATATTTTCTCCATGATAATACCAACATTTATAGCTCAAAAGAATGATCGGGGCAGAACCGACATCGCCGATCCTGCCCGTTCATTTGGTTTTTATCTATTTATAAAACTCTCGCAAGTGCACGAATCATTTCGTAGAAAATGATAAGTATACTCCCAAGGTCGATCTGAGGAAGGAATGTATGTGGTTTTTAATTTATTATTCAAACTTTTAAAAACGAAATTAAATCCTAAACATCCTGTCACGATATTTTGGGTTTTTGTGTTTTTAATCTATTAACATAAAAATAAACAAAGATTCAATAAATATTTATGCAAATTTTATCATTTAAAATAGTGGAGTATTTATGGATATAATAACTAAGTTAATTATGCTTGCTCATATTATTTAGGTTATTAAAGATATGAATTGATATTTATTGATTCTCCCTTTTTGTATGAATACCACCTTTGGTGGGTTAGATATTCTTTGTTAACTAAACAAATCAATTAACACCTATGGGTGGGGTTGATAACTAATATGCTTAATTAAATTAATTCCTTTTTCTAAGAGATTGAAAATGAACCATTTAAATGCCACCTTTGGGGTTAGACAGCTTTAAACTTTATTCAAGGTGTCCAAATTAAACCTAAGAATTTAGTTATCCGAGTACTAACTTTCAAGTTTTAAAACCACTACCGAAAACATGTTGTCAATACATTTTCGATAATAATTCTTATAAAAACTTTTGAAATAGAGCTTCACTCTAACTACCGGGCGATTGTACCAACAAATAAAAGAGCACTACTCTAAATCGATCGATAACTAAACCTTAAAATCTAATTTTCGTGTTTAAGTTTGTAATGAAAAATAATATATTTCTCTCTAACATTCTTAATATAAAATCTTGAATAAAAATAAAATCAATTCATTTTAGAGATTTTTACCTATTTAATATTTCTTAGCATAACAACGTTATTATTACATCATGTTTATAAACAACAGAGTTAAATTTAATCACGCATAAATTAAATATAACATGTAAGAATAAAGCATAAAAAATAACTCAGAAGAAAATAAAATCCTTACAGAACTTCGATGCTATTCCCGTTTTGGAAAACCTCCAAGCGGAATTTGCACTCCCATTTATTGAATCAAAAAGCTAATAAATTACAAAACATAACTAGTTCTTCCCAAAAAGGAAGAACTCTAAAACTAAGAGAAATTAACTAAAAACTAAGAAAAACTAAAAACCTAAAAATCTAAGAAAAGAGAGAAAGAAAGAAGAGAGAAGTGTGTTTTGAAGGTGTGTTTTGAAGTGAAGGGAAGGGGTATTTATAGGTGAGGATGGAGAGAAAAAATGAGTAAAAAAATGTTAAAAAATATTTAAAAATGTAAAAACGCGTATTGGAATTGCCGATGTCATTAATGACGTCATGACGTCACAGGCGGCCTGCACGTGAAAATGGGGCGAAAAGGCGTTGGCGCGGAGAGGGGCAGCTGGCGCGCAGGCGCGCGCGAGGCAGAGTGGCGCGCAGAGGCGCGCGCGGAAAGAGGCAGCGCGCGCGCGCGCGCGACCGAGCAGCCGGCGCGCGGATCGGCACGCGCGCGCGATCCGGGCGTGCCGCGTGCGCTTCTTGGGCGTGCTGCGCGCGGCTGGGCGGCGCGATTTTCTCCTTTTTGACATTTTTGACCCTTTTGACCCATTTTGTCCAATTTTTCCATATTTTTTTGACCTTTCCCCATTTATTTATTAATATATTTGTGATGTATTGCTTCCAGTATTCCTTTTTGTGTCTTTAAGTTGTGTTTTTAAGCCAAAATACCTGAAAAACAATAAAAATACCCGTGATTCCGAAAAAGACAAATATATATAAATATATGATAAAACATATAAATATATATATATATATTAATCAATTAATGTGCATAAAATCATGGTTATTTTAGTGCTTTTTGAGCACTCATCAAAGAATACCACTACAGATAAGATGATACTTAACCTCGTCAAATTCATGAAATCGTTCATTTTTATATTTAACACATGGGCATCGAATCATACTAGTTCCAGTATTACTATTTCTACAAGCAAATTCCATGAAACTTTCAACTCCAAAAATGTAGTCTTGCTCAATTCTACACTTTGACATCCAAGATTTGTCCATTTTCTATTAATGACATTAATTAAGCATATTAATTAATTATGTATCCAGTGAATATATTTCAAGTATTATTATATATAAATTCCCTAATTATTAGAATATATACCAAAACATACATAATACAAAACATTTATCATTTTAATTATTTTACAAATGTATTACTTTTACTTAATAAAATATAATTATTCATATGTAAATAAATTTATCCACGTACGGTAAATATTATAGTCTCTCAAACCCACAACATGTAGATAATTTCCATAGAAAATAAACCAAACATATAATAACAAGCATAATACAAAACATACATAAATCAAAAATTTATACAAAAAATAAAGCAAATTGAATGAAGACAACTACCAACCAACACATAGCTCACCTCACATAAACTACTTGCAAACACCGCTTTGAGTATTTACTACTCATAATTATGGTTTTGCTCACACAGAAAGAATGAAATGCCAATTTGGTAGAGCTCTGCTACATTTTTCTGGATCCAAAGAAAGACGAGATGGTAAAAAGTTACATTTTTTGTTCCAAAAATTGTTGAGTACTCTTCCTAAATACCCGAACTCAAAACAAAACAAAGAATACAAGTGACAACATTAGCTCGCTTGGACGCTTGCTAATTGAAAACCAATACTCTAAACCTAACATATACACTATGAAAACCAACCATGTGGTTAAGTGTACCTAACTATGTGCTTGTCTGAATTACTATCCATAATAACTAACCTTACACAGAGGAAGATAAAAATACTAAGTAAAATAATGGACATTGTATTTTGTACATGAGAAGCAAATAAAGAGACACAGGTACAATGAAACTTACAATCTCCTTCTTTCCCTTTCCATTACAAAACATTGTACACCTAAATAAATACACATTTATCATGAGATGATCATGAAGATGACGTAAAGATGTTTGTTCCTATGAACTAATAATCAACACACACCCAAACTCGAAAGACACACCTATTCATAATGTATCCATTTTGAGTGCTCTATCCAGCTTCATGAATAAACTCAACCAATCCTCTGACTTCAATATACACATGTAACCTGCATATACGAAACAAGCACATACCCCATGAATATGTCATGTAGAAATAATGTGTAGTCTATCAGAATACTACGGTGTTACCCCTACACGGGTACACAACGGTAGGCTATCCAAATGCTATCATGTTATCCCTATACAAGTACGCACCGATAGTGTAAGTGGTGTTAACATGTAGCACAAACATTATCTATATGCAATACAAATATGTAAACAACGCAATCTAAATGCAACACAAGTATGAAAATTCCCTTGAACATATACAACACTCCTCCTTTGTGTATGCATATCAAATAATCATAATGAAATAATGCAATACAGATTACACTCACCACCCCATGCAACAAGCAAACACAATGCACAAATAAACACAAGTTGTGCACACTTTTCCCTTTTTTGACATAGAAAGTCAAAGCAAGCACATACAAAGTATGCAATTTACCAATCCTCTATATGAAGGAGAAAAGTCAAACAGAAATGCAATAATCCTAACACTCATGCAACATAGTAAAACAGATTAAGGAAAACATAAAGAGAGCAACATATACAGTCAAGAGAGAAATACAAAGAACATCACAAAGACAATAGCGAGGTAAAAACATGTAATGATCAACAACCTGGATGCACAGAAAAATCAAGAGTAGTGTAGATAGATAAAATATCTCTAATATGATACATAACACAAAACCCTACGTCAATACGTGTTATGGAATGGCATAGGGGGATTCGCAATGTGCATACAACACATCGACATGACGAGCGATAAAACACCAATGGTACATAAGTCTATTAATGAATTTGTAAAAAGACTTTGACAAGGAGTCCAACTATCTTCCAAGTTGGCACACTTGTAGTGACTCAAAAATCTTCCTCCAAACATCAACACCACTTAAATGTGTGAGCGAATACCTAAGAAGGAGTTGACTAGAAATCCAAAACTTTCCAAGTTGATACACTCCTAATGATCGAACTATCTTCCCCAACAAAACTTGGGTGTTTTAGATCTTATAACCATATTCCATACTATGCACACACATAAAAAAGACATCCTAATCTACCAAAGAAAACATACGTCATGCATATCAACAAAAAATACCAAGTTATCAATTAGATGTGATAAACATGCAATAACTCACTACAACAGGATACATGTAAACAAATAGGAAGATAAGTGAAACAAGAGATTGTAAATAATGCATGCAACAAGGCATGCTAATAGTCCTATTTATGCATGATTCATATAAAGTAATGTAAAGAAGAAGAAAGCATCATAAGAACGTAACAACATAATATAAACTCATAAAGAGAACAAATAATCTTAATCCAAAACAATCATAACACTCCTTTTACCAACATGCATTTTACACACAGTCTCTCTCTAAAAGTAAGCATGTGAGACAATACACTTGTTATGCATTTTACACTCTCAAAACTCTCCCAAGATAAAAGCATCTACATAGTGTACACAATTGGCAAAATTGAAAGAGGAAAGTAAACTTAGTAAGTTCAAAGCACAAGAGTTTCCTTAGATTAAATAATATACTCAACTTAAATATTCACAGGACCATCAATCCATGATGCATCCAAGTAGGAATATGATTAAAAAATTGATTTCATGCTCAGTATGTGCGGTGCAAAACATGTTTACTTTATATTTCATCAAGAAATGCTTAAATGAATCCAAGAAAATGTAAATATAGACTCAAATTGAATCAAACTTCATAAATATAGATAATTGGAACCTAGATGATCGGTAGAAACACCAACCCATTGAATATTTTCGCAAGCTCTATATCAATTTGGAGAAGCAAGCCTTACAATGTGAATGAAGAAATTAACATAAACCGTAGTACAACAAAATATGCTCAATTCAATATTCAACAAAAAAACTAGCAGATGCAACAATAACAATCTATAGAATATACATTAATGAGGTGTGACTCACAAGCTCTTGTCCAGACTAGGTATATGTATACATGGAAAATAATACTCAGCTCTGGATACATACATACATACCCAAAAGCTAAAAGGATTTTCAATCACTTATGGACCTCATATATGGAAACATATTTGGTAAATGATACTATCATAGCATCAATCAAACATACATAGCAAGCCTTAATAAAGAGTCTAACACTTGGTATACATCCAAGTTAAGAAGATACAAGGTCCCACTACTACAAAAATGGAATTTAAAGTTGGTTCGCTGAACAGACTTTAAATTAAGTGACTTAAAATGTAAAGTCGCTTGACCGCGTGAACTGACTTTACGTGTAATTATTTTTTTTTTTATTTTTATTCTCATTTTTCACTCCATCCTGTATTCAATATAAATAGCATAAAAAACCAAAATATAAATAATAATACAAATAATTGAAAATTTAAATATAATTAATTACTTGATAATTAAATTTATTACAAAAACAAATAATGTATATACAATATTTATAGTTAACTTAAATTACAAATAAAATAATATTGTCAAAGTGTAATTGGATTGTGCGAGCAAGCTTGGTTGGCTTAGAATCACCAGCATTGTGACAAGGAAATTGGACAAAAAATAGATGTTCCATATAACAATTCATTCCCCTACGTACATGAGCACGTAAACATTCATCAAACAAGTAGTCTAAACTTTAGAGACATACAAAAGGAGAAATTAAATCATTATAAATATTACCATCAAAAGGAGATTACCACAGCAACATCCGAGTGATATAATCCTTCGAACTCATATTAACACTTTATTAATCATTTGTCTATAAATATGAAGTTATATGGATTCTCTGCTGGTATTTTTAATGTTATAATGAGCTCTAAGTATGAATTCAAATGTTACTCATATTTTGTTACTTGGCTTGTATGAGTTTTAGTGCCCTTAAACGTATGAAACAATTTTTTAATACGTTCATGGGTACCAAAACTCATACAAGTTAAGTAACAAAACATGAGTTACACCTGACTTCATATTAGAGCTCATTATAGCATTAAAAATACTAGCAGAGATTTCAAATAACTTCATATATATAGACAAATGATTAATAAAATGCTACCCTGATGTTGTCATAAGGAAAGTAGGCAAGAGAGATGAGACGAAGTTTGGGCCAAAAATAGGTCTATAAAACAATGCATTCCTTTAAATATATGAGCACATAAGCATCCATCAAACAAGGGACTTCAGACACAGGAATAGAGAAATTAAATCATTAAAAAAATTACCATTATGTTGTCATATGCTATTCAAGATCATCAAAATGTTCTTCTGATTCTTCTTGTGATGATATAATTTGAACCATATGTGCTACCCATTCCTCTCGTAAATCATCAAAAATTTGCTGGTTGTAGCCCGTCTTGTTCCAACCAAAGAACTACATGTATTTAAAATCAAAATAAGAATGTAATTTCATGTATTTACAAAAATAAAAACTCAAATATGTTAAAAAATTTTATGTATATAAGTAAAAGATATTACCACATCATCAATTGGAATTTTGATATTTGTGATGATTTTACTCATAAACTTCATGACATAACAACCACACATGACTCCATTATTTTGTTGTGGAATCTACAAAAAAAAAGTGTACATGATTTTCCATATTTGAACATCTTTATTATTCAATTGTAAAATTAATAAAATTATTAATATTCGCTTGTACACATACCATTACCTTTGTCCATATAAGCTTATGAGATTTTTTAAGGCAACCACTCAACAAAAAACATGTATGCATATAAAAGGAAGATTTTACTAACACCAAGCATGTATGCAGATAAAAGGAAGATTATACTAACAGACATTCTAAACATGCATGTCTACTAAGAAGGAGTCCAAGACCCAATACAAATTCAGGTTAAGGCGATGATGACTCCTTAAGGATTCAAGCCAACCTTATAAACACTAGAGACAAGAACACCTGATAGATAACCATAGCTAAATATGAATAAATATAGACATATTGTATTATAAAGTAGTAGATAGAATTTAGTAAACAAAAAGCACATGATTAATATTAAAATTTTCTATTCAGAGTTTAAACTTCAATATGTAAAGACAGACTATTTAAACTCTGATTGTACTAGCTACATTTTTTAGCATGCTTAACTCTAGATATAATGAGGTAAACCCACATAGAAACCCAATCTATGTGGTAACATCCTTGGGTTGCTTAAGGTAACCACTCAGCATCAAACAATTCACTAAACAATAAATTAGTTACAATTCTGAAAGAAATAAAACTACTATTACAACTATCATATGAGACTTTTGTCCTAACTTCCTATTGCTACTCTTGTTTGTTGGCTCTATGACAACCTGATTCGACACACAAGCCTGACTTTATTCCAAAGCCAACCCCATATATTGTGGTGTGATTAGAAACCAAGGATCAGTAATGAGTGACGTGCATAAATAACAAAACCACCCTAGAATACCAATAACCAATAAACAACCAAGGACATACAGTCCACCACAAACCACTAAGGGATACACAGTCCAAGATGTGAGAACTCAAAGCATTTAACAAAGAGGTTCTTACATATAAAAATTTGAGCAAAGGAAACTTCCAGTTGACACAGGGCTTGCCTTACATAAACCACTTGCAAACACCATCTTAAGTAATCACTACTCATAAGCATGGTTTTCCATACACAATCACGAGTACTAATATCAAAAAACACACTAGATATTAGTGATCTAAAAATAGAAAGAGTGAGATGTCCACTTGAAAAACCTTTGCTACATTTTTCTAGATAAAAAGAAGAAGAAATGGAAGGGTATTTATAGAGTTAGAAATTTCCACCTCGCTAGCTATCTTAACACCACTTGTGGTGAGGTAGCTGGTGAGCTTGGTTGTTAGGTGGTAAAAAGTCATTTTTTTCGTTCCAAAGATTGCTGATTACTTTTCATAAATACCCCCATTCAAAATGAACCAAAAACACAAGTGACAACATCAGCAAGCTAGTGTGCTTTCAACCAAGCATACACACTATGAAAACAAGTTTTGTGGTAAGTGTAAATATACTTACATATAAATTGTACTTAACTATATGCGTGTGTGAGTTACTGATCCATAGTAACCAACCTTATATTGCAAAAGATAAAAACACTATGTAAAATACCCAACACCATATTTTGTACATAAGATGTAAATAAACAAACACAAGTACAATGGAACTTATACTCATTTTATTATCTCTATCCTTACCTTCAATCTAATAATCCTAGTAAGGAATTGCCCTATAAAAAAAAATTGACAACCTTACTAAAATCACTCGGGAAAATTTTGATCTAACTCTTTAATCATTTAATGGGCTTAAGTGTAAGCTTAAATAATGTAATAAATGATAAATTAATTTCATAAAATCATTAAAAGTGCATATATTTTATAAAACTTAAGGTTATTCTTACACCTCGAATCTGACTCATAATAAAAATATTTGACCTTAAATTCGATCCTAAAATTATACTATTAGATTTAGGCCAAACTTATTTAGTCTTAATTGAATTTTGAGCCATGTCATACGGCCAAATTATTCAGACTTTCAGCATGCTAATAAAGAACAACTCTAACAAAATTCTTCTAAAAATAGTTCACTTTTCAATTTTTTTTCTTTAAAGAAACTCCATGTCAATCCTCTTTTCACTCATATATTCCATTTTCCTCTTAATTTCATATTTTATTAAATATTTTTAAAAGATCAAAAAATTCATTACATCAATTTTTTATTTAAATACAAAATCTTTGGGTCAAGAGAATTGGAAGGACTTTTTGGACCATATTTTTAATGGAACTGGAATTATATATATATAAAAGATTTCATTAATCCATGAATGAAGTTTACATCCATAATAAAATAAATAAATAAATAAATACAAACTTTCAACTCTTAAAAAAAGAGTATCAATGTTGCTCTTTAAATACAAATAACATGTTCCTTAAATTTCAATGGTGGCATGCCTTTAGTCAAAGGATCAGCAATCATAAACTCAATACTAATGTGCTCAATGAACAATTTTTTTTCCTTAACATGTTCAATTATGGCCAAGTATTTATTTTCGATGTGCTTAATTTGACTACTACTCTTATTATTCTAAACCATAAACACAAAACTTAGTTTTCATAGTACAATCTTAATGGCCTAGAAATAGAGTCAACTACTCTAAGCCCAAAAATGAAACTCTTCAACCATACACCATATGATTTGGCCTCAAAACATGACATGAAGTCGACCTCTATAGTGGAAGTAGCAATCAAGGACTGATTCGCACTCTTCCAAGACACAACTCTACCAGTAAAAATGAAAATGTAACCAGATGTTGATTTGCCTGAATCAACAAAGCCAAAAAAATCTGCATTGGAGTAGCCAATTACTTCTAGTTCTTTGGTTCATCTAGAGATTAACATATAGTCCTTGGTTCCTTAAAGATACCTCATCACTTTCTTAGCAGCTCTCGAGTGGTCCAAACCTGGATTACTCTAATATCATCCCAATGTTCCAACAACAAATGTAATGTCAGGCCTTGCGCAAACATGATCATACGTCAAACTTCCAACAACAGAAGTATATGGAATGTTCTTCATTTGTTCTCTTTCAAAATCATTCCTTGGGCATTGGTCCAAATTTAACTTACCGCCCTTCACAATGGGAGCAACACTTGGTGAACAATCTTTCATTCGAAATATCTCTAAAACTTTATTGTTATAGGTTTCCTAAGATGCCTTGAAGTTTGTCTCTATAGATCTGAATGCCAATGACATAAGATTCCTCGCCCATATCTTTCATATCAAATTTTTTAAAGAGGAATTGTTTTATCTCATGTAGCAAACCTTTATTATTGGTTGCAAACAAAATGTCACCCACGTATAAAATCAGAAAACATATTTTGCTCCCACTAACCTTATAGTATATACATTAGTCAGTAAATGGATTTATTAAGCTTACAAACCAAATGCTTACCACCACTAGAAAGAAATCCTTCAGGTTGTTTCATATAAACCTCTTCTTCTAGATATCCTTTGAGAAAAGCTGTTTTAAAATCCATTTGTTTTATATCATAGTTAAAATGGGATACTAATGCCAATATAATGCACAAGGAAGCTTTCTTAGATACATGGGAGAAAGTCTTTGTATAATCAATTCCTTCTTTTTGAGTGAATCCCTTAGCAACTAATCTGGCCTTGTATCTCTCAATGTTTTCCAACAAGTCTTTCTTTATCTTAAAGAACCATTTACACCTAATGGCTTTTGCACCATTAGGAAACTTAACAAGATTCCAGACTTTATTACTCTTTATGGAACTCATCTCATCCTTCATAGCATTGTACCAAAATTTAGATTATTTGCCAATCATGGCTTATGAAAAGGATTTGGGATCATTCTCAACTCCAATGTTACAGTCAAATTCTTATAGATATATAACATAATCACTAGAAATTATGGATTTCCTTACTCTAGTAGATATTCTTAATGTTATATCAACATTCTCCTAAGGAATAGGATCATGTTGTTCAACTAGTTGTTTAACAACTTCAAGCATCTGTTGAACTTCAACATCTACTGGATCAAGATTAACAGCTTGTGGTGCTTCCAGGATAGGTTCTTCAACACGCATTTGTACTCAAGGCACGTTGTTAACAACAATAATCAGTCCATTACTTGAAGTGGTACATTGAGCATTTGAATGATCTTTCTGCAAACCAATGCCCTAGGATCAATCACTTCCACTAATAAAGTCATTCTCAAGAAATTTTTCATTTCTTGATTCCACAAACCTAGTGCTATGAGATGGATAATAAAACCTATACCCTTTAGACCTTTTAGTATATCCAACGAAATACCCACTTATGATTCTTGGGTCTAGCTTCTTATCTTATGGATTATAAATCCTCACTTTAGATGGGCATCCCCAAACACACATATGTCATAAACTCATTTTCCAACCTTTCCATAATTCAAATGGTGTCTTTGAGATAGCCTTAATTGGAACTCAGTTTGATATATACACAACCGTTTTAAAGCTCCAGTACACAAGTATTTAGAAAAATTGGAGTAGCTAAGCATACTCTATACCATGTCTAATAATGTTCAGTTTCTCCTTTCTGCTACACCATTCTAGTTTGGTGAACCAGTCATAGTGTATTAGGCAAGTATCTCATGCTCTTGAATAAACTTAGCAAAAAAATCTGGTGCCTATCCATTCTCAGTATATCTACCATAATATTCACTACCTCTATCTGATCTCACAAGCTTTATTTAGTTTCCACAATGCTTTTATACTTTAGCCTTATAGATCTTGACTGCATCTAATGCTTCTCTCTTATTATGAAGCATGTAGAGATACATATATGAAGAAAAATCATCAATAAAGGTGATAAAATGTTTTTGACTTTGCATGTCAATGTTTGGACAACATATATCAGTATGTATGATTTCTAATATGCTTGAACGCCTATTGGTACCTTTATTTGACATGTTAGTCTACTTTCCCTTAATGCAGTTCATACATGTCTTAAAATTAGTAAAATATAGATTACTATGTACCCCATCTTTCACTAATCTTTTAATTCTTTCTATGGAGATATGTCATAATCTCCTATGCCATAATGTAGAAGAGTCCTAGTCCATAATACACTTTTTGGTTCCAACTTGAACAAACATAGCGTTATGAGTGGCATTATTTTGTAAATTATTGCAATAAAGACCATCAAACAAAATACCATTCCCAATACAATCAGATTTATTAAATAAACTAAAAGATGTTTTTGGAAAATGAAAGGAATAACCAGAAAGTACAAGTCTTGAAATCAAAATCAAGTTTCTAGAGAAACTTGGAACATAAAAGGTCTTTTCTAATTCTAAAACAAAACCACTACTTAAAATTAAACTGTATGTTCCTACCCCCTCCACATGTGAGCCCATCCTATTATCGAATAAGATATATTGCTTACTACCCACTGGCTTCCTTAGGTTTCGCTTACCCTATAATGAGTTTGCAACATGGATTGTAGATTCAAAATTAATCCACTAAGTGTTAATATTAACATTAACCATATTAGATTCATAACAAACAAATGAGGTTGGATTACCTTTACCCTCAAGCCATTTCTGAAATTTGATACATTCCTTTTTTATGTGTCCCTTCTTTTTACAAATGAAATAACTAGCTTCTTTCTTAATATCAGCTTGAAGTGGAACTATCCCTTTCCCTTTTATGTTTGTTTGGAGATTTTCCTTTCCCGCGTGTTATAGCTAACATTTCACTTTCAATAAGCTTCATAACAAGCCTCCCTTCCTCTTGAACACACACGGTCATTAGTTCATTAATTGACCATTTATCCTTATGTGTTTTGTACAAGATTTTGAACAGCCCATAGTGGGATAGTGTTCAAGATATAGTACACAAGGAAAGATTCTAACATCTCAACCTTGAGTTATTAAGTTGAGCTACAAAGTCCCTCATTTGAATAATGTGCTCACGTACACCTTTCACATTGATGAGTCTTATGAAAGATAATTTCATAATAAGGGTGTTTTCCAAAGCCTTATATGAAGTGACAAATTGATCATCAATGACTTTTAATAAGTCTCAAACATTGTAATGCTGATCAACAGAACCACAAATACAAGCAAAGATCTTAGTCTTAATGAACATCATGCAAAAGTGATTAGATTTTTCCCATTGTTCATAAAGCATGATATTCACTGGAGTGTTGGTGTCAATAATTTTAGGTGGTTTATTTTTCCTAATAGCATAGTCAATATCCATCCACCCTAGATGAAGGATAATTCTTTCCTTCCATACTTTATAATTATCCCCTTTCAATTCGGGAATGTCACAATGATTATAAAAGAAATTCACAGGTTATGAAGCTGCGATTAAAGATTATATATATGCTTATTAAAATTTAAGAACTAATTTAAAAGAATTCTTTACCCATGTATATCATGAAAAATATGAATCTAATGACATAAAACTTGCTTGTGGGCTAAAGTTCTAACTCAATTAGATTCATCTTAACTTTACGATGAAACTATCAAATTATGTTCTTTTTCCTAATCCGTGTGTAAATTAGAAAATATAATTTGATGTTCTATCCTAATTAATCACACTAAATATAATAAAAATTCTAGTAGAATAAGATTTATTATATCACATATGATTAATCACAATTAATATTTATTTTTTCTAAATATGATCCTAAATAAACCTTATTATAGTTTTAATTAATTAAAGATGTAGTGACTATTCCCTAATTAATGAAACAATTTTGATGGATATTAATGAGGAGATTAATTCTACAATTCAAGAGATTGATTGTATTTCTTGTTCTACTCTTTTCTTTATCAATTTTTATGTCTTTCCTTATGAAAAATATGAGCTTTATGAATGCAATTATGTGTAGTTAATTTATTAATATAGGGATCTTATGAACCCAATTTTCACCATGTGGTGATCTAATATTTTACCCAAATTATAATTTAATAATATTATTTAATCTAAATTTTATGTTATTAATTGTTTGACCAACAATTTATTTATAGAGGTAATTAAATAGTTTTGAGAGAATTATTTAATTATTTGTCTTGATTAAATAACATGCATAGTTTATAGGCTGAGATGTATGATTCTTATGTATGTGATTCATAATTGAAGAATTTAATGAGTAGTATGCAATTTAATTGACATAGGAGTGTGATTAAATTAACCAATATATGGTGTGTAGTTTACTTGAGAGAGGAGGACATGCTAGGTTAGATTCAATTTATCATGTAATTTAATTGATAATTATTTTGAGGGATTTTAGCAATTCACATGTTTAGAAAATTAAGGGATTAAGTATTCATAGATATTTTCTCATATATCTTTTTTGTAACCAAATCTGATTTAATTAATTATTGCTATTTATTTTTAGTTATTTTAATTTTGCTTCCTTAAAATATAAAAACACAAAAAAAAATTAATTTTTATTTTTTTAAGTTTTAAAAATTAGTTTCTAATAAAATAATCTCCGTGGGAACGATATTTTATTATCATTATATTACTTGTTGCGATATATATATTTGCGTATTCATTGCACACATTTTGTGTGTGGTGATCAAATGTCAACATGAAAACAATAGGACTTACAATATCCCTTTTTTGCATTCCATGAAAAAACATTGCGCAACCTAAACAACTCAACATCAATACATAATATAGTCATGCAAGATGACCTAAAGGAGTTCATTCTTATGAACAAACTCTAACATAGATTGTAGACACTCTAACACACCTAACTCAAGTGTATTCGTCTTGTTATGTTCCATCAATCCTCATAAATCAACACATCCATCTTGATGCACCACTCTATGTTGCATTTCTGGACCTACAGTTCAAAAGGAGCTCTAAATTCCATAACTACACCATGTATCCTACGCACACAAAACAATAGAAACTCATGAATGTATCATACAAAACTATATGTAGTCTAACCACATACTATCATGTTACCCCTATAAAGGTAGATATTAATAGGCTAAGCATAATCAAAACATGCAACATAGATACATAACTCCTATTGACTTCATGCTATACTCCCCCTACGTGTATGTAAGTTAGGTAAGAATGACGTAGTACAATCTTATACTCAATTCTATGCAGTAAACAACAAGTTGCTCAACAAACATTCTCCTTTTTTTGAAACAAAAAGCCAAAAGAACACCTCTATAAGAGGGAGAAAAGGCATACATAATGTATTAATCCTAAACACTCATGAAAACAATGAAGATAGATTAAAGCATAACATAACAACATCCAACACATAAACATTGAAAGGCATTTACTGGACTCATAAACATTGAACAACACATACTAGAAAAATGTATAAATAATGTTGAATATAAACATGGACAATAGTAAAAACACAAACGTATATCTCAAACATACCACACAATAGAAAAGTTAATTCAAGCAACCACACAACCTAAAGGACTCACACACTGCAATCACATATAGAGATGTAGACAATAACATCCTTTCTTAAAGACTCAAATATAAGAGAATCTAATGGTTTAGTAAACAAATTAGCAAGAAGAAGATAAGTGTTGATATGTTGCAATAACAATGTTTTTGACTCTACTAAGTTTGAAATGAAATGGTGGTATATTTTAATATGTTTGGTTCTTGAATCTTAGACGTGATTTTTAGAAATGTAGATGGAATTTGTATTGTCACATAGCAAGATCAAATCCTTAACTATGATTTTATAATCACTTAGCATTTGCTTCATCCACAAGAAATCAAAGCAGCACAACCTAGCTGCTATATATTTTTCCTTGGCCATTGAGAGGAGCACATAACTCTATTTCTTGCTATGTCAAGAAATCAAACAGTTATCCAAGTAGAGGCAACCATTAAATATACTCTTCCTATCATCCTTGCATCTTATCCAATCACCATCTAAGTACCCAACCAGTTTAGCTATTATTTCATGAGAATACCAAATCCAAATTCAAAAGTCTCACTAACATACTTGATGATTCTCCAACAAAAATCTGAGACTATTTAGGGAAAGCTAGAAACCTTGCACAAACTTCAACATTGTAGGAGATATCAGGATAACTATAATTAAGTAAAAGGATTTCCAATTATACTTCTATATAAGATATGCTCAACCTCTTCTCCTAAGAGTTATTGATGGTGGTTTACGATAGTACTCATTGGAGTATGGCAGGTTTAGCCTTGCCTAGATCAATCTTCTTAACCAATACCTTAGTGTACTTAGATTGGGAGTGAAAGATTCCATCTTTCAATTTCATTACTTGAAAACCAATGAAGAACTTCAATTCTCTAGCCAAGCTCCTCTCAAACTCATTTTGCATAGTCAAAGCAAAATCTTGAGCTATATCATCCTTTATGGATCCGAAAGATGATGTCATTAACTTAACTTTTCCATTATCTCTTTGAATAAATAGGGCCTTATCTCGTCCACCTATTTCAAAATCATTGTTGAAATGAAAATTCATACCATAAACGGGGATTGTATTAAATAGTTCAAGGCTTTCCTCAATAGCATCACATGATAGGGAAAATAAGGGTTTTCAAATCCTTTGGATTGTTTCACATAAAATTTATCTTTGATCACACCATTAAGAAGGCACTTTTTACATCCATTCGATACAAATTAATCCCAAAGTAACAAGTTAAACTAATCAGCAACTTAAATGACTTAAGACGATCAACAAGGGAAAATGTTTCTTCAAAGTCAGTTCTTTTAATCTAAGTATAACCCATAGTGAGCAATCTCGATTTTTTTGTCGCAATAATACCATTTTATCTTCCTTGCTTTCGTACAGCCACTTGGTTCCAATCATATTCTTGTTAGTCGTTCTCAACACAAGATACTGGATGCCATGTCTCCAAAAATATTTTGAGCTCATCCTACATAGAATTGGCCCGATATATGTCCTATATACAACCTCCTTAATATTTATATGGAGAATAGTATAAATACAAGGATGTATTTTATGTTTAAAAATTACATCTAGGTCCTCCACAGTTTGACAATTATGTCCCATGTGCTGAATCTTTAATTCTTGTCACTTTGGATCCTTGCTTTCAATTATAAAAATCAATTTAAACCTTACATCAAATTCCTCAAAATTTTATATTTCAGTATATAGCAAGCAAGGGTCTTCCTCACAAAGGATTTTAGAAAATAACTCCTATTTATGAAATTTGAGGGTTTTTTTGTTATAAAATAAAAATAGGATCTGAAGAATGATATTAAAATATGAATAAAAGATGATTGTAGGATCATCTTCCACCACTAGCATGTATTGAAAATCAATAAAAGCATATCCTAACTTCTTATTCTATGATTATACTTAGATAAATTCAATAGCTCGAAAGTCTCCACCTCTTCTTACCTAATCGTTAAATTAAATTAGCTCTTCACTTAATCTCTTTCTTATAGAAAATATAGAACAAGCTTTCTAAATTTAATCTATCAGAAGCATTTAATTTAAAGTTGCATATTGCATCAAGATTAAACTCATAAGCTCGGTGTAATTATCTTGAGTGTTAATTCTCATGGCAAAGTAATTTATCACTAGTTATTTAAATTGATCGAGCAATTATGTACCTAATCAAAGAAATTGATTAATGATGAACTAACATATTTATTGAATTATACACTTAAATAATCCCGAAAATTCATATGAATATTAAAACAGAGAATTAAACACATGATCAAGAAGAATAGAAAATTGGAATATAACTAATTTTATTAAGAACTACAATACATATCTTAGGATTTGAAATCATCCATAATCAAATAGAAAATTATCTAAAATAGAGAAAAATAAGCTCAGAATAGTATTCATGAGAACAATAAAATAAAGGAGAAGAAAGCCTATGACTATTGTCTTTGAAACTAATCTCCAACTCTCTTAATTGCCACATTGGATCCTTTTCTACTTGCCTCCAATTCTAGTAAAATAGGTTTAGAGGAAAAAAAGTGGGATTAAAATTTTACATTAGGCATTTACGTTGATTTACAAACCAAGGGTTATGTCACATAAATTTCATGCTGCGACATGAAACCATTTTATTCCCTTACAATAAAACCTATAAGTAGTCTTCTATAGAGCATTATTTTCATGTCTTGGTGTGACCCTATATATCTAGATTACATAGTAAAACCCATGGCTATCCCACAAAGGCATACAATTTTTGTGGCTCAGTGAGCATTGTGTTTTCACAATTCTTCTCTTAGATAAAATCCTGATGCATTTTGTGTGTAAAAATTTCATCTAAGTCCTCTATTATTTGACAATTATACCTCAGGTTTTGAATCTTTAATTCTTGTCAATTTGGAGCCTTGTTTTAAACTTTAATTCTTTCATTTGTAGCTTTTAATGATCAAAGTTCCTAAAATACATCAAAACATATCCTATGAATTCAAAAAGATATTTTGTAAAATTACTAAGTGAAAAATACAATATTAAAACTTAATTATCCTAATTAATTTGGTAAATCACAATTTAAGAGTGCTTTTCAAACACTTATGAGAACCTCAATTGGTTTTTGACTAGTTCTTAGCAAGCTAAGTGATCCAAAAAATTTCTCAAAAAGAAAATAGATGATTATATCATAAGCTAACATAAATCACTTACATAGATTGATATGGTTACATTTAGCATATGTAACAATGTTTTAAACACTTAGTGGACAAGTTATAGTCTCATGAGGGCTTCTTGTGATGATACCCTGAAACATCCTAACTCAACAAAAATAAATAAAATTAAACAAAAATATTAGAAGTAAACAAAAAAAATTTGGCTTTCGAATCAATTCATATCTTTGTCACAAAAATTGCCTAGAAAACATAACACATAGAATATTAAAGTATAACTTACAATCAAAGGACAATTCAAACATTAATTTCACTTTTGTCATTGACTCTTTGACATCCATCTAACCACAAAGCATTAATCTTAACATGTTACATAAAAAATTAAGGGTGAAATTTTCTATTTAATAAAAAAGCACATAAGTGCATGACTCATTTATAATAAGCAATATGTATACTCTCAAGGTTAGTCTAAAGAGAAGCTACATAGTTTTAAATAATGCAACAAATTTATTAAAAAAACACGAAGTAAAGTCCTAAACATTCTATCACAAAATTTGGGTTTTTAAAAATACTAAACTAATGATAAAATAATTAAAATAACTAAAGATAGATTTAACTCAAACAAATTCAAGGTTGATATATGTTTAAAAATCAATTGAGAATTAATAATAATATTTAGCTAGTTAACCATGCTTGTTAGAATTATTTTGATTAGTTAAGTATAAATCTAGATTATTGATTCTCCTTTTTAGTATAAATAATGCCTTCCATTAGGTCATTATTATTTGTTAATCAAATCAATTAATGCCATCGGTCAGGTCACTAATTAAATTTGATTAAATTATGCCTAATACCTAAGGAATTAACAAACTATTTGATTATAGTTTTTGATTGGGTCACCAATTTAAACTCCTAATCAATCTGTCCAAATTAGATTGAAACCAAATTTTTATATTTTAAATATATTATAAAAAAACATATCGTCAATATATTAATGAATAATAAATTTTGTAAAGAATCTTGAAATAATAAGTAATTTTTTTTTACTAAATATTAAAAATGTTTGCCTAAATAATCTACACAAATATAGAAACAAAAATAATTCCCATTATAATAACCAGTCAAACATGCTTGAAATTAATATATGATCAGTAAATAAAAAATAAGCAAATTTAAAAAATACAAAAGAGAAATTTGAAAAGAAAGAAGAAAATAAATTAGATCTCAATATAAACAGTAGAACGATGATGTGTCTTACTCCAATTTTGTGATCTTGATCTTCAAAGTAATCCTAATTTCTAGATATCTTTTGTTATTTCTTGATTTTAAAAATTTCCCTGTTGCTGTCTCTTATTTATTCTTACATAATCTAAATTTTGTACAAAAAAACTCAACCTAATACTAAAATATAAAATACAGATGCCTAAGAGAATGAAAATTATTCTAATGTTTCTACTTACAAAACTTGAAGGCTTAACATTAAATTTATAGGGATAGGTGAGAACAGAAGGCTTCAGGTCAAATTAATATATGTTTGCTACGATACAAGCTTTTCGCCACTATAGCACACGTTACATTGAGCTTTGCCATAGTCATCCTGAGTAGCTCACGTCGAAACACCACTTAATCCACATCATGGCATATGATAATAAACATGGCCAGTAAATTCCTACCAAATAGAGTGTGCTACAACACACTATAATCTTTGTCACTACATGCTTCACTTTTCTTCAATTATGCCTTGTACACTTTACCAATTGGTTGGTTCTTCATGTAAGGCTTACATGCCTTAATCTTTTAAGCTTCTATGGTGAAAATTGAGTGCTTCAAGTGTTGTTCTTCATGTATTGACAAGTTTATACATTTTGAACCTAAAAAAACTTGAAATACAACAGAATGTACCTGTGATTATGAAATATAGATTTGCATAAATTATCACATAAAAATGCTATAATCAAGCCTATGTATTACATTTAAACTCAATAAAATCTTGAAATATTAGTGCTTTTCAAGCACTTATCACAATCTCCAACTAGCTTCTTGGTAGCCTATAGTAAGGAAAGCGATATAAAAACTAAAAACAAAATAAATAAACTAGACTAAACTAATCTAAATCATTTTCATAGATTGACATAGTTGCATTTATTGTATGAAACAAGTCTTTAAACCCATAGGTTGCCCTAATAGACGAGTTTAAGTTTTATGAGGGCTTTGAATAATGATACACACGAACAACCTACTATGCAAAAATTAAAAACTTAAAATAATTCAAATGAAAAAAATAAAAACTAAAGCTAGAAATAACAACAGAAACCAAAATCAACAAAGCAAAAACTAAGATAAAAAAATCTTCGCATGTTTTAGCTTCTTTTTAGTTCATAATCAAAATCTCAAGCATAAGCTAAATCAATATCCTAAATGTTCATAATTTATTATTCAAATCAATACTCCTTACAAACTCATATTCCATTACAAAAATATATCAACTTTGATTCACCTAATCATAATGTTAGAAATTCAAAATTTCTTTTATTCTAATCCTTACAAGATATACTCTCAATTTTGCACTTATTCTATGAGTTCAAGCACTCAACAAGGCTTATGCAAACATAATTTATGTAAAGAATAATGCTAAAAAGGTTCACATATGATAAACAAGAAAGGCTCAAATGTGCATAATATTGTTTTCATGAAATGAAGCAAATTCTTGGATTTATGAAGATATCATATTACTAATCTCATACTTCAATTAACATATTACTAATCTCATACTTCAATTAACATATTACTAATCTCATACTTCAATTAAAATTATCCAGCAAAATTTTCAAGTATGTGCCTTAAGATGAATGAAGATGCTATTGACTTCAAAGAGATTGTTTCCTTTATTTTGTAATAACCATCTCACTACTTTGAAGAAATTTAGGGTTATAGTATTTAGTTATACTATTTGTTTTTCTCTTTTTTAATTCTCTTTAATATTTTTCTTTATTTTTTTTTAATTTTTAAGAAAATGTACCCATATTTATATATGTGTTTTGGTAAATCGTTATTTTGGCTCTTTTTGTTATATATATATATATATTTAGTAGTTAAGCATGAATGAAATAGGAATATACTTAAATTATACTTAAATCATACAATCTAAGCAATGAAAATAAGTATATGATTTTTCATCATATGTTAAAAATCCTAACATTTAATGGAAAACCTATAGAGATCATCTAACAATTTGAAATAATAAGAAAAGTGTTTAAAGGAGTTGAAGAAAATTCATCACTTAGAATAAAACACTTATAGGCTCAAAATTATCTCATAAGGTAGTCTCTACTATTTGATTTCCAAACACCAATTTTGAGTTTATCTCAATCTCAACATCCAAGCATGAAACACAAACTATGATTAAAAACGAAATTAATTCGCACAATAATCCATGAACATGTTTTTATGATATATAAAAAAATGTAAAGACTCAATCATTTACTTTAAATTAACTAAAAGAATGGTAAGTTTGAATCAATATTTTTTAAAATGGATCAAAATGTCCCTAAACAACTAAATATACTAAATAAATGCAAACACAAGTTTAATAAAAAATTTAAAATTGCATATGTAACTTTTCTTCCACCCTTAACCTAGAATCTACATTGTCCTAAATTTATCAAATGTAATCATGGGTAAATAAGGACAAAAAAAGAAAAGCTATCATTTGTCTTAGCTCAATGTGATCAAGTAGGTGTTATGGTTAGTTATGTTGCATCCATTATTTAATACAGTTACATCACACAAGCATAATATGGTGTATTTCTCAATATCACATATTAATAATAATTATGAAAATAACACTTCTAAATAAAATAGACATGGTTCACTTTAACACGAAAATAAAAATAAAAATAAAATACAACAAATGTAAAATAACAGAAAACATAACAAAACATAAAAATAAAAAAACTAAATCAAAAAATATAAAAGAAAATAATACTACCTAAAACGATGGGTTACCTTTGATTAAACACCATTTTAACATCTTAGCAAGAGATGGTTGCCATATGGTACTAAGGATTTCACACACGTATGGACTAAACATTCGCTATGTTGTGTCCTCCTTCCAAATAAGGCTTTATATGAAACCCATTTACTCTTAACATTGGTTGTGTCTTACGATTCAACAACTCAAGTGCGTGCTCCATGTGAAAATACTTGGGTAATTGTGAATGGTCCACACCACCTTGATTGCAATTTTCTTGGAAACAATCTCAGATGAGAATTATATAAAAAAAACCTTTCAATCCATAAAGGAAAGACTTATGAATTAGGCCTTTGTCATAATTGCACTTAGTGAACTCTTTGTATATCTTTACATTTTCATAGGCTTCGTCCCTAATCTCTTTAAAATTACTGGTTAGAGTAATCACTTCTATCATGCATTATCCAAATCCATATTTAACTCTTTAATAGCCCAACAAGCCCAATGCTCAAGTTTAATAGTAGGTGGCTTGCCTTCCCAAAGATTAACCAATAAGGACTCATCCCAATGGGTATTTTATAAGATATAATGTATACACATAAGGCATCATTCAACTTGTTGCTCAATCCTTGCTTAAAGTTCTTACAATGCATTCTAGAACCTCTTTGATTGCCTATTACTCACCTCTACTTGATTGGAAGTTTGTACATGGTATGGAATGGCCACTTTGTGTATGATGTTATACTTCTTTAGTATCGCATGAAAGCGTTTATTGCAAAAATGGATCCCTCAATCACTAATTATTTCTATAGTCATCCCAAACCTACTAAATATCTAATCCTTCAAAACTTTTACAACAACATTAACATCATTTATTTTAATTAGTATAGCTTCTACCCATATAGACACATAATCAATAGTAATGAGAACGTTTTAATTACAAAAGATGGGAGAAACTGACCCATAAAGTCAATCCCTCATAATTAAATAGTTTAACAACTAAATTAGATATCAAAGGTATTTCATCACCTCTTTCTATACTATATATTCTTTGACATCCATCACAACGAGTACAAAATAGGTGAGCATCCTGAAATAAAGTTGGTCATGAAATTCCAGATTCTAATACATTAAGGGCCATTTTCTTACCACAAAAATGGCCCTTTACAATGAAGTTCATGACAGTAGGCCAGAATGCTCTATGCTCTTCCTCATGCACACATCTCTAGATGACTTGATCTTGATCCAGCTTGAATAGATAAGTGTCATCTGAGAAGTATTGCCTACAAGAATGGAAAAACCTTTTCTTATTTTGTTTTGAAAAGAAAAGTTAGTTCTCAAAACACCAATATCAAGGTAATTAACTATGTCAGCATACCATAGGTTTGTACCTACTGAAAATAATTATTCATCTGAAAGATTTCAACAATATCTTCTTTACTCTCACCTTTTAGAGAATTGAACTAAAAAATTAACCAAGATAGATGATCAACTACTACATTTTTGTTACCATTCTTATCTTTGATATGTAGGTTAAATTTTTGCAAGAGTAAAACCCATATGATTAGTCTTGGCTTAGCATTCATTTTACTTAATAGATATCTCAAAGAGGCATGACAAGAATGCACAATTACTTTAGGTCCTACTAAAGAAGACCTAAATTTATCTAAGGAATACATAATAGCTAAGAACTCTTTTTCAATGATGAAATAATTAATTTGGGCATTATTGAGTGTTTCACAAGAATAATATATGACATGCAAACACTTATCCACTTTCTCACACAACATAACTCCTATACCATAATTAGAAGCATCACATATTATTTCAAAAGGGAAAGACCAATAAGGTGCCCAATAATAGTGATAGAAGTTAGTTTATCTTTCAAAGCATTAAAGGTGACAAGGAAATCATCATTAAAACCAAAATAAACATATTTTGAAAATAAGTTACATAGAGGATGACTTATTTTTGAAAAATATTTATTAAATCCCTTATAGAAACATGCATGTCCTAAGAAGCTCTTAATGATCTCCTTAACAAATGTAGGGGTGGTAGTTTAGAAATTAACTCAATTTTTGCTTATTGACGTAAATTCCTTTGTTAAAAATTACATGTCTTAGCACAATCCCTTGTTGAACCATAAAATGACTTTTCTGAACTAAGTTTTATGTTACATTCAATGCAATGTTCTACAACTACAGTCAATTTATATAACCAATCATCCAATGAGGTTCCAAAAATTTAAAAATCATCCATAAATACCTTAATGAATTTTTTTTCCCATGTCTAAGAACATTGACATCATACATCTCTAAAATATGATGAGGGGCATTGCTTAACCCAAATAGAATTCTCCGGAAAGAAAATATCCTAAAAGGACATGTGAATGTGGTCTTTACTTAATCCTCTGGTGTAATGGGTACCTGATAATAGCCTAAAGACCATCTATAAAATAATAAAGGTCATGCCAAACTAATCTTTCTAACATTTAATCATTTAATGGAAGGGAAAAGTGATCCATTTTAGTGTCCAAATTCAGGTTTCTAAAATCTATACATATTTTTGATTCACAAAAACTTGATCAATAAATTTTGTATATTTTAAATTATCTCTCAAGTGTCAATAATTTTGTAAGAAATGATAAGTATACTTCTAAGGTCGGCCTAAAGAGGAATCATATGGTTTTTAAATAATTCAAAAACTCTTAAACATGAAAAATTAAAGATAAATTCAACAAATATTAGGCAAATAAACATTTACATTTAGTGGATAATTTATGTGATAGATTAGTTATGTTATGATGCTTATTTATTATTAATTAAGTTATTTAAGATATAAATTAAGATTATTGATTCTCCTTTTTTAGTAAGAAAATATCTTAAGGTAGGGATCAAGTTATTTATTAATAACAAATCAATTAATATCCTAAGGTCGGGATTACCAATTGATTAATTATTAAATTATGATTTATTTCTATGAAATTAATAAACCATCTAATTACTGCTTAATGTCGAGCATATAGTTAGAATTTCTTTCAAGGTATGAAAGTTAGGTTTATGATTTAAGTATCTGAAACCTGACTTTTACATTTTAAAATTACTACTAAAAATATGTCCTCAATATATTTTTAAATAATAATTCTTGTAAAAATCATTGAAATAAAATTTCACTATAACTATACATTTGATATAGATCAAATATAAAGGAGCACTATTCCAAATTAGATCTAGATAATTAAATCCTAAATTTAATTCTCTTGTTTATTACCAAAAATACTAAGCTATATACTTTTCGTTAACAAACTTTTGTATAAATCTTGATAAAGAAATAAAACTTAATTCATTTTATAAAAATGTTTATCTACTTTAATATTTCACTAGTATAACAATATTACTAATAACCCATAGTATTTTCAACTAGATATACTTAATTCAATCAATGATCAATAAATTAAAATTATTATTCAAAGCAACACATAAAATTAATAAAAAAAATACATTTAATTTATACCTCAAGTTAAAAGAGTCTACGACCCAATACACTACGAGAGGAAGGAGATACAAACTCCTTAATGACTCCTCTATAGATTATATGAACAAAAAGTAAACACTTAACCATATAATAAAGCAAAAGTATAATAATATAATATGAGAAAATTAGAAAATTAGATAACTTTGAATAACAAATATTAAATATATTAAGCAAAAAGCAAGTAAAAATATAAAAGCTTTCTAATTAGAGTTTAAGTTTTTAGTATAATGTAATACATATATCATAAACTCACATTATACTAGTACAATAATATATCATGCATAACAAGTGATATAACAAGGTAAACCCACAAATAGACCATATATATTTGATAACATCCTTGGGTGTATTAATGCAATTTTTGAGTAGCAAATAATTCCTTAATAAGTAAAATAGTTATAACTCTGAAAGAAATAAAATCACTATTATCTCTATCAGTCGGGAACTCTGTCCAAACTACCTATTGCTGCTTTTACTTGCTACTTTTGCAATGACCTAGTTCTACACACGAACCTGTCTCTCTTACAAGATTAACATCACCTAATGTGGTGTGAATGTTAACTATAAATCAATAACTAAGTGTAACTGGTCACAACTTTGAGGGACACATAGTCGACCAAAAATGTCAATTCGTGTATGGGAGACAAAAATTCAAACCACGTATGTACACTGTCTATGATGTAATCACAAAGCTCAATAGTTGATCTGTACTTATATGTATGCTCTCCAAAATGATTTTAAAACATATATAATTCTCAATGCAAATTTTGCCACCTAAATCAAAGGGGGGAAAAAAGAGAGAATTGGGGGAATTTATAGAACTGGACTGACTACCTCATCAGCTACCTAACCAAAGACCTTACCAACCACCTGACCAATGGTGGTGGCGAGGTTTCCAAAAATAGTCAAGTAATTTCCATAAATACATGCACTTGAAATAAAACAATAACACAAGCGACAAAAAACAACCTCGTGATGTGTGAAAAACATGTTGGTATACAAAGTGTACCAAACTATGTGCGTGTGTGTATTATTGATCCACAATAACCCACCTTACACAAAAAAAGATAAATATACAAAGTAAAATTATCAGATACTATGTTTTGTATATGGGAAGCCAACACACAGACAGAATTTCAACATAATTTACATTTTCTCCTTTTAGCTTTCCATGTCAAAACACTACATAACTAGGTACAAATGTATGTCAAACATGAGATGATCATGAAGATGACCTAAATATGTTTGTTCATATAAATAAAACATTGATACACACTAAAACCCAAAAAAACACACCTACACGAAGTGTATTCTTTTTTTGCTCCTTATCCATCTTCATGCATCAATTCATCTAACATCTGCCACTCCAAAACATGAGGATCTCATCACCATCACACATGGCACACATGGCACACATGATCCTCGATGTGTTCAATCTACACTTGTAACCTATACACTAGAAACAAAACATACCTTATGGACGTATCATGTAGAAAGAACACGTAGTCTAACCACATACTGTTATGTTACACCTAGACGGGTAAACACGACTATACATAACATATTTATAGTACATAACTCCCCGAAGTACATATAATACTCCCCTAAGTATATGTAAGCCAGGCGAAAAGATGTAGTGTAAGCCTACACTTACCACTCATGCAATAAATAGCATGTTAATAAACAAATATATTGCATAAACAAACATAAGTTGTGCATACTTCTCCCCCTTATTGACATGGAAAGTCAAAGAAAGCACACATATAATAGGTAACAATCACACCCATATATGAAGGAGAGAAGACAAATAAAAATACAATTATGCTAACACTCATGCACCCCAACAGAGAAGACTAGACCTAACATAAAAAGAAGTAATACAATCACATATACAAAATAGGCAAAGAGAAACACCAAGCTAACAAATAGATAAAAATATGCAATGAATAAGAAATTTAATGCATAGACATACCAAGAGAAGTGTAGATGGAAAACATATCCCTAGTGTGATACAAAGTATAGAGCCCCATGTCTATATATGATGTGGGAGGGCATCATGGGCTTGGAAATATGCTTACAACATATCAATTAGATGAGTAGTCAAACACCAAGGCCACATAAATTTGTTTGTAAATCCCTAAAAAGTAGTTGACTAGAGTCCAATTATTTTCCAAGTTGACATACTCCTAATGATTCAACTATCTTCTCCCAGGGTGTATTCAATCCTACAAACTCACCCAATACTATGCATACACATACTGAGAGACATCACAATCTACCAAAGAAAACATATGTTATGCAATCCGAATGCAAATAATAGGCTACGAAAAACATATGAGAAGCATGCAATAACTCACTACAATAGGGAAGCTATTAAACACATAGGAAGAGATGTGAAATGGGAGAATACAAACTATGCATGAAACATGTCATTCAAAAAGCCCTTTTTATGAAAGGTTTATACAAAGAGACGTCAAGAGGAAGGAAGCATCATAACATAGCAATACAACATAAACTCATAAATAGGACAAATAATAAAGATGCAAGACAAACATTGCACTTCCATTGCAAACATGCATTATACACACACTCACTCCCTAAATGTATACATGTGAGGTAATAAACATATTATGCATCCTACATTAACCAATACACTCAACGTAAATATCCATATGGCCATCAACCTATGATGCATTCATGTATGGGTATGACTATATTTTTTTATGACATGCACTGTCTGTGACGGGCTAAACTTATTTACTCTATATGCCTTCAAGATATACTTATGTGAACCAAGTAGTTAGAAATGTAGAATCAAGTGTTAAATTTTTCATGACCATGACAATTATACCCTCAAACTTAATTTCTTTTGCCTTTACTTTCCAAATTTTCTTCAGTAAAATTGTTATTGTTAGAACCGAACATCAAATTCAATAATTCACACACCTTTTTTTATCATCATTTTTGTTTTCATGATTCATTCATTTTTTTCAATCTTCTTCTTTTCTCTTTTTTTTTTAAAATTTTTCATTCGTCTTCTTATTTCCTTTTTTTATTTATCAATTGAAACTAAGAGGGTAAAATAACATTCCTAGAACATCCATGCTCAACAATGTATGTACAAGGTAAGTGAAATTAATCACTGGGCCTAGATTTTAAAAGGATGGAATGAAAAGAAGGATTAACATAAAGGCTCAAAGAGGGGTAAAAAAAGGACAAATAATTAATGCTAACTTGAAAAATTCAAATTATTGAAGCAAGGCCTAAATCCTTTCTCTATCCAAGTAGCACGTATGATTTTTTCCTCAAGAGACACTAAAGTGGATTCTAGAGCTTCTCAAAAGAGCCATACAAATTCACAAATATATGGCATGCATGTTGTCTCTCTAGGAGAACATGAACGTGCAAGTATACACGGTCATAAGTAATAAATGATAAGTAAGATATCACTCCCACTGAGATTTGTTACTAATATTTGTTAAGTACTAAAATTGTTTCAATCTGATTTTATCCAAATAATCGAAAGTTTGATGGAGTTTCACAAAACTAAATTTTGATAAAAATATATAAGAAAATTCTAGGATTGTAGTTCACCAAATTAATCCACTTGAATCATATTATTTTCTCTTGATTTATGTTCTCGCATTTAATTTGTCAACCAAGAACTCCTAATTTATCCATATGTCTCTTCCGATAACAAATAGACACATCTCGCTAAATTAATTCACTATATTCCTATGAGAATTAAATTTACCAAGATTCATTAAGTTCAATGTTCTCAAATAGCTACACGTACAATAAAGGTATATTCTTATCCCTTATATATATATATGTTATTCTATCCATAAGTAACAACACAAAAATGCCTTTTCCAAGTTTATTTAAGTGCCACAGATCAATTGATTAATCTTCCAACAATCAAAAGCATTAAGCACAAATAGAATAAACAAATTAAACATCTCATAAATCATTCAAAAATAATTAATCCAAGATTCATAATATAAGATGCATGGAAATCCTAGAACAATTAAATTAGTTCATAGAAAATATTAAAATTACAATACGAAAATATTTAGACATTTAAGGAACATTAAATGAAGCATAACAAAAAAGAATTAGAAGAATTTTCTCTCTGCATTTTCTATTTTTCTTCCTTAGCAGAACAACAACAAAAGCCAAAAATGGCTTCTCGGTGTTCCCCCTCCACCCTTTGCTTGTATCATAATAAGCACATATTTATAGCTTCAAAGAAATATACCAACAATATTCTTCAGACGCGTGCAAAAAATGGGAGACAAAAAATATTCTTCAGACACGTGTAAAAGTGGAGACAAAACGTGCAAAACAAGCCGGTGATTCAGGATTTTTAATTTTATAATACACATGACACGTGGTAAGCTCTGATTCATTTGAAATTTTAATAGGACATATGGCAGCTTTGAATTGGATGAGATGAGAGGGCCCACGTAGATTAGGTGGACCGCATCGCATAAGAAATATGCGTGCTAATCTGTGCACAACAGATGACCTCCACTCGTGTGGAGCATGGGATAAACGCACGATCTGGGCCATTCGTGGTTTGATCTAACACTGAGTGATGGAGACATGTTTGAGGGAAATTATTTGCGTAGACAGGTGGGCCCCACTCTACGTGCCGAACTGCACAGACAAATGGACCCTACACTGCGCTTTGAACAATATGCCATCTGGAAACACATCCAATCACCCTTGTAGTTCTTGCATCTCACTCGCCTGATCCTCACCGTTGATTTTCTGATCTGACGGTGCATGAGGTGCGTTGATAAAGCCACGCGTGGTACGTCTTCTCTATGTAGAAAAACAAAGTTAGACTAATTACATTTAAGCTCTCTATATTAATTCAAATTAAATTTTAAACTTTTGTTATTTGCAATTAAGCCCTCTCATAATTCAAATTATATTTTCAATTTTTATTATTTGCAATTAAGTCTTTTTTCACTTAAAATTCTTTAATTTTCTCTAAAAATATATTCCTTAAAAAATAACAGTAAATATTAATTTAAGAACTTAAAATTAATTAAAAACATTAAGAACATATAAATTATAATTAATAAATTGGACAAAAATAACTCTAAAGTAGAGAGTTATCAATGCACATTTCAGATAAAATAAATAAGAAAAATTTAGCCGTACATACACTTAAAAAAATGCATTTCAAAACAACCACATTTTAATTTAAGTCAAAAGCATGACAATCATAAAACAACATTGGTCCCTCTAAAAAGTTCATTTCACAAGTAGTAAGTTAGCTAGGCAGAAAAACTTGGAGAAGTATCTTAGGAAGAGAGAGAGAAAAAGAAGTGCCAAATAGATGAACATAATTTTTATTTTATTTTTAAGGTAATAGAATTAACTAAAACACATAAATCAAGAAAAAATGGAGAACCACAAAATCAACATAAAATTCATTTACATAAGACCTACAAATAGAGTGAGAAAAGAAATAAGAGCTCAAACAATATTTTTCCATTTAAATAATTTATGAGGGGCAACTGTGTTAGGATATAGGCTCTATATCATATAAGCATAAAATGTATAAAGAATTCGTGGTCTGTTTTGATTATAATTTTTAGAAAATCCTATAGAAATATCCATGTAAGCTAAGTTAGGTGGACTTTTTGAAGTAGATTTATTTTTTTTCACACTATGCCTCAGGTGTATAATGCAACCTATTTAACCATGCTCAGATGAGCCATAATAGCTACATCCAATTAAAAAAGATGGGGTTGAGTGAGGTAGAGAACTCCAAGATGTACTTCTTACATATCTTGGACATTTGATAGCAATATGGCCAATAGTGCTATAAAGATAACAAGTATGAATTGTAGAGTTGAGGAATTAGAGGTCCTTGACTTTGAAGAGTAGTAGGTGGAAGAAAAGAAGAGGAAGTATTCATATTAATTTTCATATATGGATGATAAGTTAATATCTTGCAGCAAGGTTTCAAATGCCCGAGTTCATCACAATGGTGACATGTTGAGCTAATAGTAGGTAGAAGCAATAGACTACTACTAGAGCGATGGGAAGTGCTAGCCTTAGGTAAAGGGATCACCTTGCTAGAGGAATCTAGATGAGATGATACAACTAACTTACCTCTTGGATTGGTGGCACCAAAGTTCAACTTTAGATCTTAATTAGAATCTTTGACAAACTTATTAGAACCCACTTTAGATGTTCAAAAACCTTCATTTTAACCAATTCCATGTTTGTTATTAAACATCTTTACATTTTCAAGAATTTCATTTAAATTATTAGAATCAATTATCATATTATTCATCGCAGTGCTAGATTCTTCTCACTAGCACTTAGTTTATGCCTCCAAGCTTTAATAAACTCTTCCTTTTCCTTAAGATATGTAGCAAATTTATTAAGAAATCTAAATTTCTTGTGTAGTTGTTCAATATCAGCTTCTTTTTCTACAAGAAAGTAAGCTAGATATTCCTTCGTGCTCTTAAGGACTTTAATCTAATTCTTCAATCTTTTAACCTCAGCATTCTGATTAGAAGATGGATTAGGACTAACAAGCAATTTTGTAACTTTACCTGAGTTAGGAACCTTCATTTATTCCTCAAGCTTTTTCACCTTTTTCATGAGTTGCATTTAGTTTCTCAAGCAAATCGGAATATCTCTATTGAATGACCTCACATTTTTTAGGGGGATCATATTGTTGACCATTAATAAAAGACCTTTTTTCCTCTATTATTTTCTTCAATGTATTTTTGTCACACATTTTTTTGTCAAGGCTTTCCATGGTCTTTTTCTTTGCTTTTTTCAAACTTGATATCTTCTAGTAGGAGTGCATTATAGGAGTCAAGCAATTCATCTCGCTCTTCATCATTATCAATTTTAGTTATAACATGTTAAACATTTGAGGAAGTAGTTGGAGGATTAACGACACTACTAGAGGCAAAAAAAATGCTAGAAAGTTATTGTCATCCTCATCATCACTGTTTGTACTATCTGAAATAGTATCCTCAACTTTTAATGGCATGCTTGTTCATATGTTTTTTTTTGGGAAACAATTTGTAGCAATGTGTCTAGGCTTCCTAAATTTGAAGCATTTAATCTTGTCCAAGTGGCCTTTGTTAGGCTTCTCAAATTCATTATCTAAGTCTTCTTCATCTTTTGTAGATTGTTTTGCTTTAGAGCTTGAAGTATCTCTTCTAGTATTCTTAGAGGAGGATTTCTTTTGTCTAAAGAATCTGGTGAATATCTAGGCATGGAAAACCATCTCCTCCTCATTGGGATCATAGTCATAATTACCACCAAATGTGACACAAAATATTTTCTTGAATCACTTCCCTTGGTTGTCTTGAGAGCCAAGCCTTTTCTTTTCTCAGAAGCAATTAGTGTTTTTCATGGTAATAAGTGATGTAGTTTGAAGACTTATAGGTCACCAACTAGCTCATTCATTATGAGCTCACCGGGTTTATACATTGACTCATATGTTATAACTTTAGCATGAAACCTATATGGTAGACTGGCAAAGATCTTTTCGATATCTTTTTCTTTGGTGATGGGTCTTCTTAAAGTGTATAAATAATAAAAAATGTTTGAGAACCATGCATAGAACTTGTCAAAAGTCTAGTCCTTCTGCATAGCTCAAAATGTCTATTTAAATTGAGAATTATAGATCTCTTTATAGCAAACGTTCCTTTATAAGTTTTCACCATAATTTCCCATGCTTGCTTAGAGTTAGTACATCTTTGTATTTTTCAAAAATCATCATTCATTGCATCCCTGATAATTACATATAAATACTTATTATTCTTCTTGGACTCCTTACTTTCTTCCTCTGTCCCTTTGATCATAGTTGTTGGAATCACAATATTATCAGGTAGAGTTTTAGTTGGGTACGTCTAGCCATTCTTGACAAGAAACCATACAAATGTTTTGAGAGACCCCAAGAAGGCCTTTATTTGTGGTTTCCAATAAGCATAGTTTATCCTATTGAAAAGTGGAGATCTACATATATTACCTATTTTTCCTAACTCCATTAGAAATAATGTGAGTATGAATAGCAAGTTAGTATAATCAACAGTAGAGTGGTGAAGCCCATAAAGGGTGCATCATTTCTCACACTAATTGAAAGAGTCCATGATCAGGTACACAAATAGGTTAAAGAGATACAAACTCCTTAAGGACAAAAGCCTAACTCTCAAGAACAAAAACTAAACACTTAATCAGACAACACAACATTAGCATAAATAATAAGGGTGCTTTCCATAGCCTTATCTGAAGTGACAAATTGATCATCAATGGCTTTTAGTAGGTCCCAAACATTGCTATGTTAATTAATATAACCACGAATACCAGTAGAGATCTTAGTCTTAATGAACATCATGCTAAGGCAATTAGATCGCTCCCATTGTTCATAAAGCATGATGTTCGTTGGAGTGTTGATTTCAGTAATTTTAGGTGGTTCATTTTTCCTAATAGCATAATCAATATCCATTTACCCTAGACCAATGATAATTCTTTCTTTCCAAACTTTTAAATTATCCCCTTTCAATTCAGGAATGTCACAACGAATATCAGAGAAATTCATAGGTTATGAAGCTACAATTAAAGATTATATGCTTATTAAAATTTGAGACCTACTTTACCAATGTAAATCATGAAAATATGAATATAGTGACATAAAGCTTGTCTGTGGGCTAAAGTTCTAATTCAATTAGATTCATATTAACTTTACGATAAAACTATAAAATTATGTTCCTTTTCTTAATTCATTTGGGTAAATTAGAAAATATAATTTGATATTCTATTCTAATTAATCACACTAAATATAATTAAAATTCCTATGGAATAAGATTTATTATATCACATATGATTAATCACAATTAATATTTATTTTTCTAAATGTGATCATAAATAAACCTTATTATAGCTTTAATTAATTAAATATGTTGGGATACTTTTTAATTAATTAAACTATATGAATCACTTAAACATTAACTAAATCCTTGGGCTCAATTATTGCATTAAACCATAAACAATATTAATTTTATTTCAAATGTACATATATTATCTATCTTAAGACTACATGTATAAATAAATGTTAATAAATTATACAAGCAAAATAAATAATACAAGCACTACTTAAATCCATAAAGAGTCATTTTCAATTAATTTCATTTTGTATAAATTATTTAACCAAATTTCATATGTTTAATAAATTATAAAATTTATACATACAAATACCAAAGTGCAAAAAATATTTTATTTTTATTTCCAAAAATTACCATGTAGTTTCCATATATTCCCGCACTAGAAACAAAATAAAAACACAATCCAAAACACTCCACCTAGTATGCTTACTATGAAAACCAATCCCATGGTGTGTATAAATATACTCGCAAACAAAGTGTACCTAACTATGTGCTTGTTTGTATTATTGATCCACAATAACTAACCTTACACTGAGGAAGATAGATATATTAAGTAAAAAAACAAATACCATTTTTTGTACATGGGAAGCCAACTTATAGACATGTGTACAATGGAACTTACACAAGTGTGTCCCTTTATGTATAGAACATCAGTATCATTTCTATTTATAGAAAGCCTTCAAACATAATTACCAACACTATTTATTGAATTGGAAAGAAAAATAGTACATAAGCTAAACTTGTTCAACTCTCAATTTGAGAGAAGAACTTTAAAACTATGAAAATAAAATAAAAGCTAGAGAAAAGTAAGAAATTGGCAAAGAACAAAGCTAGCTTTCATGGGATGATTAGAATTAAGGTTTAGGGATCCTATTTATATGTGAGAAAAAAGGAGAGAAAATTGATTCTTAAATTGGGCAACGTAATATACATTGATTCTTTGCCATGGGATGAGACATCTTGTGTGCATTTGAAATACTCAATCCACTACTCCCGCACTACGGCACACAAAATACCATGCTGCAACTTGTGTGCCTTTGAACTTCTAGAAGCCCTCATTGAGTTGCACCCTTTACATTGGTTTGGAACATATGTAAAGTATAAATATGTTTTTCTTGTATGCTTCAATGTTGCAATGGAGTGATTTCAAGTACTATTAATTCTTCAAGTGTTGAACAGTTGGATCATTTTGATGCTAAAAATACATGAAAAACAAAAACAACAAAACATCTCTATTATTTCAAAAAATATATATTTGCTCAAAAGATAATAAAACTATGTAAATACAAATATATTTTGACATTGAAAATGCTTAAAAACAGGTTATATGTATTGCTTTTAAGCACTCATCAGAAACCCAACTAGCTTTTAGCTAGTTTCTACAATAAAAGTGAAATTAAAAACAAAAAGTAAATAAATTAGACTATCTTAAATCATTTTCTTAGATTGACATGGTTTCATTTAACTCATACAACAAGCCTTAAACCCCGTTGTCCTAGTGGATGAGTTTAAGCCTCGTAAGGGCTTTCAGTGTTAATACTTATAAACATCAAACTAAATGCAAAAGTTTTAAAAACAAATAAAAAACTAAAAATTTTAAAATGAACAAAGTAAAAATAACAATCTCATGCATCTAGTATATTTTAACTTTATAACTACAATCCAAAGGTAGTTTAAAATGAAAAAAGTAAAAAATAACAATCTCATGTAAATAAGTTTTCCTTATTTTTGTGTATAGAATCTGAATTCGCTTTGACTCTATCCACATAAGTCATACTCTCAATATCAAATTGATCTTATTGGTTTAAGCACTCATTCAAAGGTATATGCAAATAGAGTTTATGTAAAGAAATGAATTAATGATTTTGCATATGTTTAAAGAATGAAAGGCTCAAAATAGTGCATAATATTGATCTCATGAAAGGAATCTAATGAAAGGATTTATAAAGAAATCAATTGCTACTTTCATGCATCAATAAATTCATCAAATAAAAGTTTCAAGTTATATGCCTTTAAGAGAGGAAAAAAATGTAATGACTTCTTGGGGGAACTATTTCCTATCTTTCTTTTGTATTTAACCATTTCTCATAACTTTGTAGGATATTGTAGGTCATAGTATTTTAGCTTATACTATTGATTTTCCTCTCTATTGTCTCTTTTGGAGAACATAAAACGTGCAAGCATACACGGTCACAAGTAATAAAATTTGATAAGTGAGTTATCGTTCCCACGGAGATTTATCACTACAGTTTGTTGAGTACTAAAATTATTTCGCTATGATTTTATCCAAAAGATTGTTGATTTGGAAAAGTGTAAGAAAATAGTTTAATAACATAATAAAAGAACTCTAGGATTGCAGTTTTTCACCAAATTAATCCACTCAAATCATATTATTTTTTTCTTGATTTATATTTTTATAGTACATTTAATTTGTCAACCGAAAACTTCTAATTTTATCCATACATCTCTTCCGAGCTCCGTATAGACACACCTCGTTAAATTAATTCACTATATTCCTATAAGAATTAAATTCACCAAGATTCATTACGTTCTAAGTTCTCAAATGGCCACACATACAATTAGGGTATATTTCAATCCTTCATCACACATGTCATTCTATCCACGAGCATTATATACAAAAATGTCTTTTCCAAGTTTATTTAAGTGCCATAGATCATTTGATAAAATTCGTAAATAATCAAAAGCATTAAGCACAGATAGAATAAACAAATCGAACGTCTTATAAATCTTTCAAAAATAAGTAAAATTAAACAAAATGCAACCCTAGAAAAATTAAATTACTTCATAAACTAAAAATTAAAATTACAACAATTAAGGAATATGAGATGAAGAACAAAAGAAAATTAAATCATTTCAGATCGTAAATATTTGGCACACGTAGAACACAACAGAAGCCAAAAATGGCTTCTACGTGTTCCACAGTCCAGTACCGAACACTACTAAAAATCCAAAACTCTAAACTCCAAAACTCTAAAAAAAATACATTTTTTTAGACATGCGGGACACAAAATAACGTATCGAAAATAACAATAAATTCTGTGTGGGGGACAAACGGTTGAATCGAAAAAGTTGTTTAAATTTGAGTGGGAGGTAGCCGCGCGTTTCTGATTTTCTTTTCCATAAACTATGCCACGTGTCGAGCTCTAATTCGTTGCAAGGAATAGTAGGACACATGGCCAAATCTTATTAGGTACCAAGAATGGGCGCATAAGGAATTGTCGCACGGGATAAGCGGTGCGAAAACATGGGGGACAGCTGTTGGAAATGTGCATCGTGTTCGTGCTTTCGTTTTACCCAATACGTGCCACGTGTCCTTTTCTCATTAGCTATAGAAATATTGTAGACACGTGGCATTGTTTTATTCGTTGGATGGATAGGCGTATGAAGATTATGTAGACTGCGTCGCATGGGATTAGGCCTTTTGGTAGACGCGTCACAGACACGTGGGTCCCACCATGCACACTGGCATGCGCGGCAAGTGGGCCCCACTGGTCGCACCAAGCCACGTGATCCAGAAATAACGGGTCCACTCTCTTTTGTGGGGTTTGAAGGACACGCGCACATCCTAACCGTTTCTTCTCTGATCTGACAGTCCACGTTTTGCGCGTGGATGATGGCACGTGGGCTTCTTCTTTCCTGCGCAGAAAATTCAACTTAATTAATTGCATTTTGACCCCCAAATTTAATTCAAATTACATTTTAAACTTTCTTTAATTGCAATTAAGCCCTTTCTAATTTAAATTTAATTTTAAACTTTTAATAATTAAAATTAAGCCCCATTTGAATTTAAATTATATTTTAGATTTTTATAAATTGCAATTAAGAACTCTTTTATTTGAAATAATATTTTTGGACATAAATTTGCAATTAAGTAAGTTTTCGATTCAAAATATTGAATTTTCTTAAAAATATATTCCTTAACACATAAACAGAAAATATTAATTTATTTAACTAAAATTAACCAAAAATATCAAGAACATAGCAATTATAATTAATAAAATAAGTGAAAATAACTATATCAAATACATTTATCACTCTCCTTTTCTTATTTTTCTTATTTTTCTTTCTTTCCCTTTCTTCCTTTTTTTGTTATTTTCTCTCTTTTTTTAGAGAGAATCCATGTACAATTTATACATATTTTGGTATAATATGATGAATGGCTAATTTTTAACCTTATTTTGTATTGGCTTAGGTAACCCCAAATTTTTCTCTTTTGGGTGAAAGTCAAGTATGAATGAAGAAGGCATATTATTGTCTCTTTTGGAGAACATAAAACGTGCAAGTATACACGGTTACAAGTAATAAAATTTGATAAGTAAAGTATCGGTCCCACGGAGATTTGTTACTACAGTTTGTTGAGTACTAAAATTATTTCTTTCTGATTTTATTCAAAACGATCATTGATTTGAACAAATTTAAGGAAAAGAGTTTAATAACAAAATAAAAAAATCTAGGATTACAATTTTTCACCAAACTAATCCACTCAAATCGTGTTATTTTCTTTTGATTTATATTTTTTTGTACATTTAATTTGTCAACCGAAAACTTCTAATTTAATCCATACATCTCTTCCGAGCTCCGTATAAACACACCTCGTTAAATTAATTCACTATATTCCTATGAGAATTAAATTTACCGAGATTCATTAAGTTTTAAGTTCTCAAATGGTCACACATACAATTAGGGTATATTCCTATCCTTCATCATACATGTCATTCTATTTATGAGCAATATACACACAAATGCCTCTTCCAAGTTTATTTATGTGCCACAGATCAATTTGATAAAATTCATAAATAATCGAAAAGCATTAAGCACAAAATAGAATGAACAAATCGAGCGTCTTATAAATCTATCAAAAATAATTAAAATCAAAGCTTCATAAATTTAGATTATATGCAACCCTAGAAAAATTAAATTACTTCATAAATTTAAAATAAAAATTACAGCAGATACAGAAAAATTAGATGAAGAAAAAGAAAAATTAAAACACTAAGTAACGAAAATATTTGGCACACATAGAACACAACAGAAGCCAAAAATTGCTTCTGCGTGTTCCACAGTCCAGAATCGAACAACACAAAAATTATAAACTCTCCAAAACTCTCCAAAAACTCCAAAACTCTTCATACTATCCCCTATTTATAACATCAAATTTCTAAAAAAATACATTTTAAAATATTTTTTTTTAATACACGTGGGGGACAACTAATGATGGAGAAATTAATTTAAAAATACGCGTGGGAGACAAAATTGTATCGAAAACGCGTTCAAAATCTGAGTGGAGAGCTGTCCTTTCCTGTTTTACTTTTCGATGAACTCTGCCATGTGTCGCAATCTGATTCGCTGAAACAAATAGTGGGACACGTGGCAGCACCTCATTTGTTGCAGGGAACGGGTGCACGAAATATTGTCACACAGGATTAGGGCGTGCGAAACGTGGGGGGACAACGGCTGAGATGCGTGCGGGATTCCGCCCTTTTGCTTTCACAGAAACGTGCCACGCGTCAGCTCATGATTCGCTGAGGGGGAAAGTGGGAAACGTGGCCGATGTTAAATGGCTGGAGAGAACGATTGCAGGTGGTTCCGCCACACGGGATAACGCCCTTTGGCAGATGCGCGGCAGGTGGACCCCACTAGCACGCCGAGCCGCGTAATCCCTAAAATCCGTGTTTACGCTCTTTTGTCGCGCTTGCAATCCACGTGCCTCATCGTATCCGTTGGTTTTCTAATTGAACGGTTGGTGACGCCCGGAATTAATGTTGTGCGTGACTTCCTTTTCCTACACATAATATAAATTTCCTTAATTGCATTTTGACCCACAAATTTAATTCAATTTACATTTTTAAACTTTCTTTAATTACAATTAAGCCTTTTTCTAATTTAAATTAAATTTTAAACTTTAATAATTGAAATTAAGCCCGATTTTAATTTAAATTATATTTTCAACTTTTATTAATTGCAATTAAACACTTTTTTTTATTTGAAATTATATTTTTGGGCATAAATTTGTAATTAAGTAAGTTTTCGATACAAATTCTTTAATTTTCTTAAAATATATAAAAACAATAAATACTAATTTATTAAACTAAAATTAACCAAAAATGTAAAAAAAACATAGCAATTATAATTAATAAAATAGGTGAAAATAACTATATAAAATACAGTTATCACATATACTTCTAATTTCTACTCAAGTCATTCAATTTATACAATAGAAATACTAGGTATATGAGAGTATATGAGAAATAAAAATCCAAACATTCAATGCAAAAACCTATAAAAATCAGCTAGCAATTTGAATTGGTTGCAAGAGTGTTTAGAAGTATAGAAAAAATATTATCACTCAAAATGGAAAGATAAAAGCTCCACTATTTTGATTCCTATTTATTACAATTTCAACATTTTTATCATGAAATATAAATTATGAGAAAAACTAATAAATTATCACTTTATTCCATAATATGTTCAAGAAATTAATTTAATAATGTAAAGAATTAATCATTTAATTAAAATTAAATAAAAGACATGATAATTTTCCAAGAAAACTTTAAAATTAATCCTAAACTTCCTAAACAAAACAAATAAAAGAAAATAATTGAAAATGTAAATTAATAAAAATAAATGAAAATGAAAACAATGTTTAATAAAAAATTTTAAAATTGTTCAAATTTATGTAGTGGAAACTTTTCCCACCCCCAACTTAGAATTTACATTGCCCCCAATATAACAAATGCAAATTAAAGATAAAAAAGGAAAGAGATGAAAAGTTACCCATTTTTTGAATGTACTCAAGAATTGATGTAAAAATATAGGTGCAACCATCATTCCAATCATTTTACTCATACAGGTAGAGTAATGTGTTCTTCTTACACATCTCACTATAAATTTAACAATTCCAAATACAATAAAACATTGTTCACATGATGCGAAATAAAATAAAACTAAAATGAAACAAATTACATGAAATGGAAGCATAACATAAAGAGAATTAATATCTAAGAAGAAATAAATTAAACTAAAGTTCACAGAATAAATAAAATACATAAAAAATAAAAATCACAAAAATTTGGGATAGGTTTGGAACTCAATCCTCCATATCATCCGGTCCATGTTCTTCATCTTAGTGTTTTTGTGATCTTTCTAGTGGTGTAAAGGTGAGATCATAATATTTATATCGGGTGCTACTAAATGTCTTCTATCAATTTCGAAATGGTTAAGTTGCAATTGATTCATTTCATACATCAAACGGTTATGATCCATCTCATCATGAGGTAGTCGATTAAAGAATGTAGTTTGATGGGCAGTGTTGGCTTGCTAGTATTCTTCTATGTTTGTCATTCTTTCACCTAAATGATGCATTACATCTTTCATAGTCATCCTTGATAAAGAAGCGGCCCTTCTATCCATTTTCGCAATGTTTGTACCAGAGGTGAGTTCATTGAAATAGGCTATATTTAATAATTCACTAGGTTAAATTATAATTTCCCCTTTTGAGTTACCCTCTCTTTTACATAAAGTAGTCACTAGCTAGGGGAAAAAGTAACTCAGTTGAGACTAGTACACCCCATACTTTAACCATACTATTGATATTCAAAAACATTTTCATAAGCCTTCATTCACTTCTACGACTTTTTATACCTTAATATGGCCCTATCATAATCCTCAAAAGTTGATAATCATCTCCCTTTATTATTCCTACCTCTTTTTGGTGCCATTTTAAAAATTCAATAATATCTAAATCTAAGGGTTCTCATAGATAATCTAGAAAAACAACATAGTAAAATTTTTAATCCAAAATAATTTCCTTACTCTTAATAATCAAAATTATAGTTTGGAACTCTTAATAATCCAATAAAATTCAAAACAATTCTAAAAACTTTTGATTTATTTACTTGTGTTGTTGAGGATGAAGATATTGAAGAAAACCCTCGAAGAAGATGAAGATTTGTTGAAGAATTGATGGTTTTTCCAAAAACATATTGATGGAATGGCTAGCAAATTATTAGGAAAGTGAATTTTGTGAAAATATATGGGAGATAATGAAAGAAATCTGTATTTTTAGGTGTTTGGGAGGGGGCGAGAAATGTTAGAGTTTGTGAAGAAGGTGAGAAAATTTGAGAGAAAAGTGTTTGTTTTCGCATTAGGGTTGGAAAATATACCAAAATTTTTGACACGTGTCGTGGCATGATAAAAGTGTGTCGTAACGTGAACCTTTTAACTTCCCTCTATTTCTAATAGAAACACCCGTGCCATAGTTTGTTCTTTAGGTGTGCCATGGAGATCGTGTGTGGTGAGAAGCACAACTTGTTTTTTTAATTATGCAAGTTGCATTTTCACTTCAGTACCAAAGTTTATTTTATGGACTCTAGCCCTTTTCACTTAATAGTTTTTTTGTTAGGAATTAATACCCAACATTTCAAAGAGATTGTAAGTCTCTAAGGCTATCTTTTCTCCCATCGCTCCTCCCATAATATTGTCAATGATGAATGGACATTATCGTGAGGAAGAGTTTGAACCTATCCTAAGCTTTATGGAAAGGTTCTCCCTCCATTTGAGAGAAAATAGTAATCTTTGCTCTCAACTTTGATGTTTTCTTATGGAAATGAAAATTTTCCATAAATTTATTTTATACATTCTCCCAAGACATCAAAGAATGTATGAGGAGTGACATTAACCAAGCCATGGACCTATCTTTATGTGTGTAGGGGAAAAACAACATATTAAAGCAGGTCCTCGATGAGTACACCAAGAGAGAATGTTTGGATTATGGAATAGATGTCCCTAATGAAAGACATAGTCTTTATTAGGCAATCCGTTAAAAGAAAGTAACATGGAAAAATAAATATTTCTCAACTCATAATTCTAGGCAATCTTACCCAGTTGGAATCAAGTAGTAGTAGTGCTAATAACTGACCTTGCATACTTTTTCATAGTGGTCTCCCTAATTTGTGGATTTCCCCCATATTTGTTGGTTCAAGTGAAAGGTCTAGGTCTTATTCAAGATTTTGTTTAATTAATGGCCATAGGATCTCAAAATCTATCCTTCTTAATAGTCTATTAGGTATATTAATGTTACTTTTATAAGGTGTGAGAGGGTGCCCTCGGAACTTCCTACCTCACATAAACTTATTAAAATTAAAATAAAAATCACTTGTCAAGTAGAAAATAAAAAAGATAAAATAAATATGCAATTGTGATACAAACAATATAGAAAGTTTATGATACAATTGATATAATAATTACATCAAGTTTATTATTTGTTTGTACACTAAAATACTAAGCACAAATTAATTAAAAGAGAAAATAAAATAAATAAATAAAAGAAAATTAAATTAAATTAAAATTTTAAAATAAAATTAAAATAACTGATAAAATAATTAAATAAATAAAAGAAAAGAAAATTAAATTACATTAAATTAAAAGTTTAACTATTATTTTTTTAAACTAAAATAAAAGAAAATAAAGTTAAAAATAATATTTTTATTTTAAAATTTTTTTAATAAAAGAAATTTTTTTTTCTTTTTTTTTTTGAAATTTAAAATATCTAAAGTTGTTAATTAATAACCTAGATATTTTAAGATTTTAAATAAATATCACTATATTTACAACACAAAAAGTTTTTAAGATTTTGATAATAAAAGTTTAAAAAGGTTATTCCTTCCCGATAACAATGCCAAAAACGTGATGCATAAAAACTTGAGACATAAATTTTGTATATTTTAAATTAGCTCAGAAGTGCTCAAATCACTTTATAAGAAATAGTAAGTATACTTCTAAGGTTAGTCTAAAAAGGAATTACATAGTCTTTAAATAATTCAACAAATTCTTAAAAATAAATATTAAACCTAAACATTCTCTCACATGGTTTGTATATGTAAAGATCTAAACTAATGATATAAAATTAAAGATAAATTCAACAAACATTAGGAAAATAAGTATTTATATTTAGTGAATAATTTATGGGATATATTAGTTAGTTAATCATGCTTGTTTAATATTAATTAGATTATTAAAGAATAAATTATGACTATTGATTCTCCCTTTTAACTAAAAACATCCTAAGGCAAAAATCATATTCTTTATTAATAGCAAACCAATTAACAACACATGTTGAGATTACTAATTGATTAATTATTAAATTATGATTTATTTTAAGGAATTAACTAACTTTCTAATTACTACTTAAGGTTAATATGTAATTAGACTTTCACTCAATGTATCAAAGTTAGGTTTTTAATTTAAATATTTGGAAGCTAACTTTTAGATTTTAAAACTACTACTAAAAATATATCGACATTATATTTTTAAATAGTAGTTCTTGTAAAAATCTTTGAAATAGAATTTCATTGTAATTATACAACTAATATAGATCAAAGATAAATGAGCACTACTCTAAATATGATTAAAATAATTAAATCTTAAATCTAACTCTTTTGTTTATTACGAAAAATACTAAGCTATATACTTTTTTTTAACAAACTTTCATATAAATCTTGATGAATAAATAAAACTTAATTCATTTTAAAAAATACTTACTTATTTTAATATTTCACAAGCATAATAACATTAATTACTAATATCCTATAATGTTGTGAGCCATACATGCTTAATTTAATCAATGATCAGTAAATTAAACTTAGCGTTCAATACAACACAAATAGTTAATAAAAGAATACATTTAATTTACTCCTCAAGTATATTCTTTCAAGTACAAAACTGTAATATCTTTTCTATTTCTGAAAAACCTCCCAATATAAGTGTCAATACTGTTTATTGAATTGAAAGGAAAACTACTACATCAACTAAACTTGTTCAATTATCAAATTGAGAGAAGAACTTTAAAAGTATGAAAAGAAAATAAAAACAAGGGAAGAATAAATGTAAGGTTTATGAGTATTGAAAATATTCACGGGCAAAACATTTAAATGTAATTTTAGTTACTAGGTGTGTCTTTCAAGAATATTTTCAAGCCAAAGAAACTATCCAACTCCAAACTAAGATATTTCAGGTATATAACTCTATTCTTATGCATGCTAGATTTCATATTAGATACATATAGATACTTTAAACTTAGCTTATTCGATGGATCGAGACATGTCTGGATTGACTGAGGTGACTAGATCGATCGAGAATTGATCTACCTTACTTGAAAGTCCTTGACTTAATTTTTAATTCAGAAAGATCAATTGAGCTTTATTATTCAATTGATCGAGATATGATCTACCTTTCTTGGGAATTGTTTTTTAATACTTTAGATCGATCAAGGATTGGTTAGATTGATCGACCTTTTTGGCTTGATAGATTGAGCTTAACTTAGATCGATTGAACAGTTAGGGTTTCAACTTTAACCTAATTTTTTACTCAAGCCAAATATTTAAATTACTATTTTGTCCTTATTATTTATTGCTCTATGAATTATTTAATAGACATAATTATAATTGGACTTTACCTAGCATTAGAGCCTCAATCTTTCCTATATAAAGAACCTTATGCTTTTTATTTGAATTAACCAAAAGAGCATCAATCATTTCATCTTAAGCTCTATTTTTCAAATTGCTTTGCGAAAAAAAGAAGATCGTATTTATTTAGGCTTCTATATTTAATTAATCTATCAAACATTACTAGTTATGTGTGATTGGTTAATAAGTCTAATTATTTATGACATTTTGACTAGATGTTCATAGAGCTGCTTCTTTATTTTTTTTTCTTGAATTATTGGATCAAATTATTGGATAAAATAATTGTAAGTGTAATATCATAATTATTTGGTTTGATTATTTATCTTTAAAGAAGTTATCTTTATTGAAATGTTACTTACTCTACTTGTTCTAGGGTTTCTAGATGATTTAATATTAACTAATATATTCATGAATCTTCTAGTAAAGGTTGTTCATCATTGAATCTTGTCTAGGACATAACTTGCACCTATGTTTTGTGCTAATTATTCAAGTGCCAACTAAACTGGTTCGATAATTTGTGTGACTTAAGTTTATCAGAATGTTGGTCAAGATCCAAACACCATTTTTGTGAAGACTATGAAGTAAAGTAATGGCTTATACGTAGATTACTTGGAGGCATTATCTTGGAAGGTAGTTTAAGTCCTGGCCTTATAATTGTACCTTATTTTCATAATGGATAATTAGGTGGTATGATGGAATAATGGTTTTCCTTTTAGGTAATTGGTGTGACCTAGGTTGTTTCTACCTAAAATATCATGTGTCAATCTTTATTTATTTATGTATTATTTTATATACACGTGATTGCATACAAAATTTCATTTGGTATTAGAGTGGGTTACTAGATAGCCTAGGATCTTATTATAGATCATTTGAGAGGGGGTTCTTCTACAACCCGTGCTCTTTTCTTTGATGGGCCTAACTATCCCTATTGGAAGGATCGTATGAGAGTCTTTCAATGAGCCTTTCACTGGTCTATAGATGAAAGTGTCTAGAACTCTGTTATTTATGGTTGGAAACTACTTACATTTACCAAAAATAACGTAGTCACTCTTAAACCTAGAAAAGATTGGACCATTGAGGATAAAACGAGTGGTAACTGGAATCAAATAGGTATTAATACTATCTTTAGCGCTATGTCTACTGATGAGCTCCATCGTATCTCTAATTTTGATACTACTAAGAATACTTGGGATATTTTAGATGTTTCCAATAATGGTTTCACACAAGTAAATGAACTAAACTTTTCATGCTTTCTACTCAATTTGAAAACCTTAGTATGAAAGAAGATGATACATTTTCTGAGTTCTATGTTAAAGTATGTGATATTACTAGCACAACTATCAATCTTGGAGAGAAAATTGATGACTTTAAGATAGTTTGAAAAATTCTTTGATCACTACCAAATTGCTTACATGCAAAGGTCAATTCCATTGATGAGAGTAAAGATTCAAACACCATCAAAATAGAGAAACTTGTTGGCTCATTTCAAACCTTTGAGATGATCTTTTAAACACCTCCAAAAAACAAAGGTATTATTTTCCAAATTTCCATGACTAAAACAATGAAGGGCTTTCAATGCTACCCTTAGTGACTCAAAAAGTGACAACAACAATCTTTATGACTAAAAAAATGGTGGTAGTAATTGCTTGGTATTCTCTACAACTGTTGGTGGATATTCTAATAAGTCTGATATTAATTTAGACTATAAGGAAAGTGATTTTGAATTCCTATTCAAAATTTAATGCAAATAATCTTGATGAATTATTTACAGACATAATTGGTAGTGAGAGGCAAAAAGATAAGTTACTTTAGTAACTTAACTAAATGACAAACTTAAATCCTTTGAAATTACTTCCTCAATTATATAAAAAGAGAAAATTGAACTATCTAAACGTGCTAATATTTTGAATTCAAGTCTTGCAGATCTCAAATAGGAAATAAGAATCTTATACAAGAGTTAGGTGTGAAGAGATCGACTATTGGAGTTGAAAGGCTAAATAAAATCATTGATTGTGGAAAACCTTTTGAAGACAAGAGAGGGCTAGGCTATGTAGATGAGCACTCTTTTCCATCAACTTCAAAAACAACTTAGTTCGTAAAATCTTCTAACCCTTCCTCACATAATATACATGGAATTTATTATAAGGATGAGAGCTCTACTCCTTCAACATCACAAATGAAATTTGTAAGGCCTTCTAACTCTATTCCTACAATTATTAATTATGTATAAAGATTGTTGCACCTATAATTGATAAAACTATTATGTTTGTGTCGTATGTCATAACTGTGGCAAGAAAGATCTTATAAGATCAAAATGTAAGTTTTTGATGAATGCTCCTAAATTTAATAATTCCTCTTATGCTTGTAGCTATAGGATTCATTATTATCACCCATTTATGCATAGTATGTCTGATAACTCTTTAGAAAGCATGAAGTTGTTGGTCTAAAGAGGCAAACAAATTTCAAAATTTTTAATCTAGGACTAATTATCATCAACCAACCATGCATATTGCATATTCTTTTGGGTTAGGAAATATTGTATTTTTTTGATCACTAACCATCCCTTAACATTCACTTAATTACTTTTGTTTGAGTACTTAATTAACCCTAAGTGAGTATCTTTAGTTTGTTCATTTCTTTCATTTTTTTATAGATGTTTCTTTAGTTATAAGAAAAAAAATATATATAAAAATGGAGAGAAGTAGACTACCTTAACATTGACTTGAACATTATATAATATCTTCATATTTATTGACTATGCAATATGTAAATGGATATTATGACTCATGCATTTACATATTTTCCACATCTAGTGATCGATTCAACATGAACCTACTCACACACTCACTGGACACATAAGTATATAATTGTTGAAGTTTATGAGTAATATTGTGAGATTTTTGGGCTTGAGATAATCTTGACTACTAAATTATGGTTGAGCTCTATCTTTCACTTTTTAAAATGTAGCTATAGAGAGACAATTACTTCTTAGAGGGCTATCTATTTGATGTGGGAAGCTATCACAATGAGCAGAGAGGGCTACCTTATAACTAGTGTGAAAGTCATCATATTAGGCTTTTGATTTGTGCATATTTCCTTAAAAGAAAATAATAATATTAAATAAAAAATATGAAAACTTTTGCATGCACAGAAAGAAAGAGCCACAAATGGATATAAAAATGAAAATAATAACTAATTCCTAATATATATATATATATATACTTGATGCAAAACAGGCAGCCTAAAACGATCTGTGCCTTTGGAAGATGACCCAGTCACGAGAAGGAATACCTTGAATGACGTATCTAACTTTGTACACTCTAAATACACTAACAAATATCATAGAGGATGCTTCCCCTATAGGGTCGATGATTGGGCAGAACCAACATCGCCGATCCTGCCGTTACTTTGCTTTTATCTATTTATAAAACTCTTGCAAGTGCACGAATCATTTCGTAGAAAATGATAAGTATACTCCCAAGGTCGATCTAAGGAAGGAATGTATGTTGTTTTTAATTTATTATTCAAAATTTTAAAAACGCAATTAAATCCTAAACATCCTGTCACGATATTTTGGGGTTTTGTGGTTTTTAATCTACTTACATAAAAATAAACATAGATACAGATTCAATAAATATTTATGCAAATTTTATCATTTATAATGGTGGAGTATTTATGGATATAATAATTAAGTTAATTATGCTTGCTCGTATTATTTAGGTTATTAAAGATATGAATTGATATTTATTGATTCTCTCTTTTTTATATGAATACCACATTTGGTGGGGTTAGATATTCTTTGTTAACTAAACAAATCAATTAACACCTATGGGTGAGGTTGATAACTAATTTGGTTAATTAAATTAATTCCTTTTTCTAAGAGATTGAAAATGAACCATTTAAATGCCACCTTTGGTGGGGTTAGACAGTTTAAACTTTATTCAAGATGTCCAAATTAAACCTAAGAATTTAGTTATCCGAGTACTAACTTTCAAGTTTTAAAACCACTACTAAAAACATGTTGTCAATACATTTTTCAGATAATAATTCTTATAAAAACTTTTGAAATAGAGCTTCACTCTAACTACCGGGCGATTGTACCAACAAATAAAAGAGCACTACTCTAAATCAAACTGGATAACTAAACCTTAAAATCTAATTTTCAGTTTTAAGTTTGTAATAAAAAATAATATATTTCTCTCTAACATTCTTAATATAAAATATTGAATAAAAATAAAATCAATTCAATTTAGAGATTTTTACCTATTTAATATTTCACAAGCATAACAACGTTATTATTATATCATGTTTACAAATAGCCAGCACAGTTAAATTTAATCACAAACAAATTAAATATAACATGTAAGAATAAAGCATAAAAAAATAACTGCAAAGAAAATAAAATCCTTACAGAACTTCGATGCTATTCCCGGTACTGGAAAACCTCCAAACAGAATTTGCACTCCCATTTATTGAATCAAAAAGCTAATAAATTACAAAAACATAGCTAGTTCTTCTCAAAAAGAGAAGAACTTAAAAACTAAGAAAAACTAACTAAGAAAAACTAAAAACTAAGAAAGAAACTAAGAAAAGCTTAAAAACTAAGAAATGAGAGAAAGAAAGAGAAGAGAAGAATGGTTTTGAGGTGTTTTTAGAAGTGAAGAGAAGGGGGTATTTAGGTGAGGATGGAGAGAAATATTAGGGGAAAAAATATTAAAAAATTGTGAAAACGCGGAGTGTAATTGCTGATGTCATTGATGACATCATCATGATGTCATGGGGCGGCTGCGAGCGAAAATGGGGCAAAATGGCAGCTGGGGCGTGCACAGGCGCGCACGGGCGTGCGCGGGAGCAGGAGAGACGCGTGCGGAACTGGGATTGGGAGCGCGTTGATGCGCGCGGACGTGGGGCGTGCTGCGCGCGGCTGGGCGTTGGCACGCGCGGGTCTGGGCACTGGCGCGCATGGGGCTCGGCGCGGCTGGGCGGCACGGCGGTGCGATTTTCTCCTTTTTGACATTTTTGACCCATTTTGTCCAATTTTCCATATTTGTTGACCTTTCCCCATTTATTTATTAATATATTTGTGATGTATTGCTTCCAGTATTACTCTTTGAGTCTTTAAGTTACGTTTTTAAGTGAAAATACCTGAAAAACAATAAAAACACTCGTGATTACGAAAAAGACAAATTTATATAAATATATGATAAAACATATAAATATATATATTTTTAAATAATTAATGTGCATAAAATCATGGTAATTTTAGTGCTTTTTGAGCACTCATCAGTCGACCACTAGCTCGGCCTAAGGTTGAGTTGGATAGATAGAATGTTGTATTTTTATACCAATTGTGTCCATTTGGGACTCATATATGTTTACCCATTATGTACCCGATGTGTAATGTTATATTAATAGAGGGCTTCTCACGGAATGCACACATTCAGCTAAATATCTTAACTTCTTTCTAAGTTCTCTCTCTATAAATCAGATCAACCCTAAACATTTTGGTGCCTACCATGGGGCTCAGATTTTTAGGTCAAGCTTAAGTTTTTGGCCCAGTACTTCTTGGGATTTACTCCGAGTCTTGAAAGAAGCTTGGAAAATATGTCGTGCTTTGTTCAAAAATTGCACCCAAGCCATTTTCCACAAATCAAAATGGTGGGAACTCGAGCTAGAACATGTTCAAAGTTGGCCAACAAGGAAACGAGAGCAGCTTAGAAAGACACAACACCATCTCTCTATGAAATTAGAGCAGAAGATAGCCTATATCACTAGGAGATGGCATGGCAACTCCTATAATTGAGAAGAGAGCTTGAAGAAATCAGAATAGAAAATAGAGCACTATGGTCCCACTCAAGGGGAAGGGCCTTGGATGACAAAGCAACATACCCAATTAACTTAAACATAGTAAGACTGGGTCAACCCAAGGCACACCACTCAAAGTAGAAGGATGAAAGGAATCCCATTCTAGCTAAGAACAATGGGTTCAAGAAAGGAAGATCTGGAAGGTAGGATTTCAAGCATTGGAAGAAGCCAATAAGAAGAAAGACCAAGTTTTGAAAGTAGCTAATGAGAAAAATTAGAAGTGTAAAACTCATTATGATATGAACAGGGATTGTAAACAATTGTGTATCTCCCTTTTTTCTGATGATATAGAAAATGACAAGCCCCCAACCAAGTTCAACACTCCCAAATTCCCTAACTATTTTGGGACAAAGGACCCAATTACACAAGTACAACACTTCAAAACAACTATGGCCCCTATGAGCATAACCTAGGAAAAAATAGATTCAATGATGTGCAAACTATTCATAGCTACTCTTTGTGAGGGTGCCCAAAAATGTACATATTGTACATTTTTTTATGTGGTAAGGTGAGTGGTTAATATTTGGATTTTCTATTTGTATTTGTATAGATAACTCTAGATATATCTCTTTTTTAATAGAAGTCATGCATGAATAAAGAAAGACATACATTATTAATTTATACTTAAATCATTTAATCTAAGCAAATGAAAAATTAATATATAAGACTTCATTAAGATGTAAAAATCTAGACATTCAATGCTAAGTCCTATAGAGATCATATAATAATTTGAAGAAATAAGAAATGTGTTTGGAGTAGAAAAATATATTTCACTCAGAATAAACAAAATTAGGGTCAAATTATATTTCACAAGAGTAGTCTCTACTATTTGATTCCTAAACATCAATTTTGGGTTCAATATAATTTTCACACATTATCAAGAAATACTAGTCATGACAAAAACTAACTAATTATTATATACTCTATGATATGTTTTCAAAAATTAATCTAACAATGCCAAAGACTTAACTATTTACTTAAATTTGATTTAAAGAAATGATAAATTTTTGTAACTTTTTTTTGAACTAATCCTAAAATTCAATAACTTACTAAACCACACAAAGAAAATAAAATCAAACACAATAGAAATGAAAATGTGAACATAAAAATTTAAAATTATTAAATTTTTTGAAATTAAGCATGGTAACTTTTCACCACCCCTAACCTAAAACTTACTTTGTCCTCAATGTAACAATTGTAAATTAAATATGGATAGAAAAGAGAAGAAAAGTTACATATTTCTTGAGAATGTGTAAATAGTGATGAAAAAATGCAGGTGCATCCATAATGTTCACCATTAATGTTCACACAGACAGATCGCTATGATCTCTTCTAATATCTCAACAAATATTTTTAGTTTTAATTGTTCTAAGCTTATTCATATGAAATTAAACTAAAATAAATTAAACAAATAAAAGAAAATTACCTAAAATGATGGGTTGCCTCCTATCCAGCGCTTAGTTACCAACAGGTTGAACAAGTTTATCTACCTATACTTTTTAAGTAATTCTCTATGGATTTTTAAAATTTTGTTTACTTAAAACTAGAGACATGATTGTGGGTTTTGGATAACCCACCTCTAGGTGCAAGTCGAATAACTAAGGCATCAAAACACATTTGTACCTAGATCTAATAAAGCAATTATCTCTTTTTATGAGAGATTGTGATTAAAAAACTTTGAAATTTTGGATATAAATTCAACAAATTTTTTTATTATAATTTCTCAATTAAATAACATAATCAGTATTAATCAAGAGTGCTCCCAAGAAAGAATAATAAGGTAAATCCTTCTTAAAAACTATCCTCCTAGACAGAGTAATATTATAAAAAAAGACATGAAAGCATCCAAAAACTAATCTCCTAAACAAAACTTTCTTAGATATTTATTTTTCATACTATTAAAATCAAAATTAATTAAGTTAATAAATTAAATAAATAAGAATTAAAAATTAAGTGAAAATTAAAACTTAAAATTTAAAAGTTAAATTATTTTTCAAAATTTTATTTATTTTTTTAAAAGAAAATAATTAAATAAAATATAAATATATTTTTTTCGTAAAAGTTTTTTATTTTTTTTATTTTTAAATATCAAATCTTCAATTAATTGTTTTTTGAATTTAAAATTTTAAATCTTAAAATTAATTTTTTTTTAAATGTACTGTTAACGAACAGGAACAGTTTTTTTTTTTTTTAATTTTTAATTTTATATCTTAAATTTTAAATTTAAATTTTTTCGTTTTACTATTTAAGAATAGTTTAATTTTTTTTAATTTGAAATTTAAAATCTTAACTTTTAATTTCAAATTAAATTTACTATTCAAGAACAGTTTATTTTTTTATTTTTATTTTTAATTATGATCTCAAATTAAAATATTTTTAAAAAATTTGCACTTTTCGTTCGTGAACATTTGTTTTTTTGAAATTTAAATTTTAATTCTTTTTTGTTTTACTGTTCAAGAAAACAGTTTTTTTTTTAATTTTATATTTTACATTTTAAATTTTATATCTTAAATGAAATTTTTTTGTTTTAATGTTCAAGAATAGTTAATTTTTAATTTTATATCTTAAATTTTAATTTAAAATTTTAAGTTTTTTTTATTTACTGTTAAAGATCAGTTTAAATTGTTTTTTTTTTGCATTTTAAATTTTAAATCTAAACAAAAAAAAATTCACAATTATTTACAACAGAAAAAGTTTCCAAAATTTTGATAAATAATTTAAAAACGTTATTCTTTCCCCTATAACGGCACAAGAAACTTTTATGATGAGTCATAAGACCGACATTACAAGTACAAATCTTGTGAAATAAGTTTTTGTTTTATTATTTGTAAAATTCTTGCAAGTATACGAATTATTTTATAGAAAATGATAAGTATACGCCTAATGTTGATTTAAAGAATTTAATTTATTATTTAAAACCTTAAAAATAAAATTAAATCATAAACATTCTCTCACGATATTTTGGTTTTTGTGTTCTAATCTAATAACATAATATAAATAAACATAAATATGGATTTAATAAACAATAATACAAATATTTATCATTTATAATAGTAGAGTATTTAAAGATATAATAATTAAGTTAATTATGCTTGTTCGTATTATTTAGATTATTAAAGATATAAACTGATATTTATTGATTCTCTCTTTTTTATATAAATACCACATTTGGTAGGGTTAAATATTATTTATTAATTAAACAAATCAATTAACATTTATGAGTGAGATCGATAAGTAATTTTGTAAATTAAATTAATTCCTTTATTTTTTTTCTAAGAGATCTAAAATGAACTATTTAAATGACATCTTTGTTGAGGTTAGATATTTTAAACTTTATTCAAGGTGTCTAAATTAAACCTAAGAATTTAATTATATGAGTACTAACTTTAAAGTTTTAAAACCATTATTGAAAATATGTTTTCAATACATTTTCAAATATTAATTCTTATAAAAACTTTTGAAATAGAGTTTCACTCTAACTATCGGGCAATTGTATCAACAAATAAAAGAGCACTACTTTAAATCAGACCGGATAATTAAACCTTAAAATCTAATTTTCATATTTAAGTTTGTAATGAAAAATAATATATTTCTTTCTAACATATATCCTTAATATAAAATCTTGAATAAAAATAAAATCAATTTATTTTATAGAAATGTTTTACCTATTTAATATTTTACGCATAACAACATTATTATTATATCATATTTACAAACAGTTAGTCATGTTAAATTTAATCATAGACAAATTAAATATAACATATAAGAAAAAAACATAAAAAGATAATTGTAAGGAATCCATTAAAATTATACCTTAATAGAATCCTTACAACAATTTGATGCTAATTTTGTTGCTGAAAAACCTCCAAACGGATTTGCATATATGTTTATTGAATCAAAAACTAAAAATTTATAAAAAACATAGCTAGTTCTTCTGAAAAAGAGAAGAACTTAAAATCTAAAAACTAAAAAATGAAAACTTTCTAGAGGGAGAAAGTGCTCAGAAAATCGTGTGTTTTACAATTGGGGAAAGAGAGTCCTTTGATGGGTGAAGAAAAGGCTAAAGGCGAATATTTCAAAATTTGAATTTGGACGTGTTTGGACAAGTTGGCACTCGTATGGGATGCAAAAATCTCAACAGACGGACGCTTGGCGAGTGCTTGGCATAGCGCGGCGCGGGATACTGATTGGCTTGTACGTGCATGGGAATCAGTGTGATGGGCGATTGGGCGGGCAAGACTTCAGCCATTTTGACATTTTTGATCATTTTGACCCATATTTTCCAATTTTTTCCATCTTTTTGAATTTTCCTTATTTCTTTTCTCAATGTATTTGTGATGTATTGCCTCAAGTATTTTTCTTCGTGTCTTTAAGTTATTTTTGAACAAAAATAATTGAAAAACAATAAAAATACCCATGATTCTGAAAAGACAAATTTTTATAAAAATATAAATCTATTAAATGAATTAAAGTACATTATATCATAGTAATTTTAGTGATTTTTAAGCCCTCATCACCTTCATCCTACCTAGAGAGCTCGTCACAGATAATGGGAGACAATTCATAGGATGCAATATCAAAGATATCACCCTCAGGTATAACATTAAGATATGTCACTCCATACCATATTATCCTCAAGCCAATGGTCAAGCAGAATCTTCCAACAAGATAATCATTAGCTTATTAAAAAAGAGGTTGGAAAATGCAAAAGGAAGTTGGGTGGAAGAGCTTCCTAGAACATTGTGGGCCATCGGGACTAGTCCTGGAGGAATAACTAATGATATCCCTTTCTCCCTAGTATACAGGATAGAGGCAATAATTCCAACTGAGGTCATGTTACTCATACCCATATCATTTTTAACAAAAGAACAAAACAATATAAGTAGAGCAATTAAACTGATCCTAGCATAAATGAAAGGGAACAAAGCTCTAAGAAGGATGACCGAGAAAAAAGAGGAAAGTATCAGATTATTACAATAGGATAGTGTGCTTTAAAGTAATTTCTAGTAATGATTGGGTTCTCAAAAGGGTCTTCCCTAACAAGAAATAGTGGATGGCTGTGCGAATTGTCCCATGAGATATGGTCCAGATAAACATCGTGCACCCTGATATGCCAACAAATCAGACATTGCCATGTGTCTTGAATATTCTTTCAACAAATCAGGAGCTAACATGTGGTATGTGTTGGTTAAAATAAAAACACTGAAACGATGCACATTTCTAGCAGCTTCTGTGTCGCCACGTGTCTTCAAAAAGCAATGATCTCGTGTGGCGCAACCACATGCAAGCTTTCCCTCCCACCAATTAAAGGCTGCCACATGTCCCATTATTTCTTACAGCCAATCAGATGCTGACATGTGGCATGCATGAATTGAAATGAAAACACAGAACCCACACCACTTTCTAGTTGTTTTGTAATTCTTACACGCGTGTCTTAAATTATTATTTTCGATGTTCCCCACTATTTCACGCGTGATTGTAAGAAAAATATTTTTTGATGTATTTTTTAGAGAGCTAGAGCTATAAATAAGGCATTTAATGCCAGAAAAGAGAGGTTAGGTTGGAGAGTTTTAGAGTTCTGGACAGTGGTACACACAGAAGCCATTTTTGGCTTCTGTTGTGTTCTACGTGTGCCAAAAATTAAAGAGTAGAAATGTTTTAATTTTCTTTAAGTTGTTCTTCAGCGAATATTCCTTAAGTCTGTAATTTTAATTTTTGTTGTGAAATAATAAGCTTGAATAAATTATTTTTGAAAGATTTATGAGATTTTTAATTTGTTTATTCTATTTGTGCTTAATTCTTTTGATTATTGGAAAATTTATCAATTGATCTGTGGCACTTAAAGAAACTTAGAAGAAGCATTTTTGTGTATTGCTTGTGGATAGAATAACATGTATAAATGAAGGATATAAATATACCTTTATCGTATGTAATCTTGGTGAATTTAATTCTCATAGAAATATAGTGAATATACGGAGCTCAAAAGAGATGTATGGATAAAATTAGAAGTTTTTGGTTGACCAATTAAATTTAGAAAAAAATAAATCAAGAGAAAATAATATGATTCGAGTGGATTAATTTGGGGAAACTGCAATCCTAGAATTTTCTTAGTTATTATTTACAAAAGTTAGTTGTTAAACTTCCATCAATTTTCGTTTGTTTTGGATAAAATTAGAGTGAAATAATTTTAGTACTTAACAAATTATAGTAACAAATCTCCGTGGGAACGATAATTTACTTATCAATTTTATTACTTGTGACCGTGTATACTTGCATGATTTTATGTTCTCGTAAAGAGACAACATATACCTATTGAAAAACATAGAAAGAATTGAAGATGACATAAGTTGGAATGCCAATCACATGAAAAAATATCACTTCTAATGTATAATAATTTTCCATTCTTATGTAATATTGGCACAAGAATATCAATGGAATTTCATTGCCCCTTACATCATTATCTAGTCACCTCGGTTAAGAACTAGGTAAAACACCCTGACACGTGTAAAAGTCACAAAGTTGTCCATCTAGGCTAGGAACTAGGTCTGCATTTTTACATTAAAGGTAGAGATGGGCACCTCGGTCAGAAAATAGGTAAAGCTCTCTCTCCCACCATTATTCGTCATGAATTGGTCACCTAAGTTAAGAACTAGGTAGAACACCCTAACACATGCAAAAGTCACAAAGTTTTTTGGCTTGATCAGGAATAAGTCAGTGCTCTAACATTAAAGGGACATATGAGCACCCTAGTTAGGAACCAGGTAAATCTCACTCTCCTGTTATTATATGTCATGGGCTGGTCATCTCGGTTAAGAACTAGGTAGAACACCCTAGCACATGAAAAAGCCATGAAGTTGTCTACCTCGGTTAGGAACCAGATGAAACTCATTCTTCCACCATTATACGTCACAGGTGGATCACCTCGGGTAAGAACCAAGAGGTTAAGAAATCTTCAAATAGTTGGACACATGACCAATGTTTAGATCATCAGTTTGTTCCACTAAGGGTAATAACTAGGCCCGAATCTCAATAATTTTCTTCAGTTCATTGGTCATTGGCTTAGGGTGAGTTGACCTCATCATGAGCATTCCTTGCTTGAATTATTTAATTACCTCTATCACCATAAGGAACACTCTTTCAGCTCACTTCATATAGAAGGTAGCCCAATAAGACTCCCTATCTACGAGAGCGACCATACTAGTCAAGGTCTTCCTCCCTAGAGATTGAGTTTGGATTAGTTGCTCCTTACAAGAAGCGAGATCACACTTTGTCTCTTTTACCTTACCCTCAAGTTTAACCACCTTGGCTTTAAGCACCCTAACCTCATTCTTAAGCCGACCGTTTTCCACTCTAAAAGCTCAAATTAAGTGCCTATTAGTTCTATCAAAATCAATGAAGTATGACTAAAATATTTGGAAGAATTGGAAAAAATCCATAAACACACAAATTAAGCAAATTATTTTGACTCCTTTTTATAGGGGATGAAAGTTGATGATTGAGAAAAATGAAAATGACACAAGTTCATAAAATGTAGATGGTAGTTCAACATCATAAATACATAATAATTCAGGAAAATTCAATTTTTTATTAATAAACAAATATAAGTGGCTTTAATCTTGAAAAAATAAAAAAAGGGATTGAGTCCTTAAACTTCAATGATCCTCATGCTCTGTCCCTGTACCAGATACCTTAGGACTTTCCTCATACTCAGTAGGGCTTGATTCTTCTCCTTTCCCCCCTCCACAAATGGAGCTTGTATGCATGGAGAAGTGACTAGGATATCCAGGATGTGATAATAATACTCGCTTAGACCCCTTTGCTTGGCCTTCATCTTAAAGGATTCCATGGGTAACTGGTACCTACTCTCTACGACCGACTCAAGCTTCTGAGACATGGCATCAACATCGGCCTTTACCTTACAGGCCTCCTTGGTAGAAGCCTGTACTTCCCTAGTTTCTTCCTCAACTCGCCTTTGAGCCTCCTAGAGCTTAGTAATGCATTAGGTATACTCATTCAGCTCGATGACTGCCCTTTTCAACTTCTCTTCCTTGTCAATTGCCCTACCTTCCTACTTATTTTCTCTCACTAGTAGAGAGATGTATCTTGAATGAGTAGAAGTATGACTCTGCTTCTCCTACACCAGTTTAGTATTTAAATGACCCATGCTTTGAGCCTTGTTAAAGTTATAAAGAAGCACCAGTTGAAACATTATAAAGTTACTAGGTCAAACAATTAAGTCTCGAGCTCAAACTTGTATTACCAATAGTAATAAATAAACACATATTATGTGGTAACTCACTTGACACAATTGGCGATATATGACCTTGTCAAAATCTACACACTTGTAGATAGCCTCGAGTTGTTTCTCATATGCATTAGCAGAAAGGTGGCTCAAAAAATGATTAAGTATCTTTGGCACCAAGCCTCAATTTAAAATTACCCCATCTGTATTGGTGATGAGATCATGGATGGCCTTCCCCTTCCTTGAATCTCAAATAGGATCACTAGATTCTTTAGAACTTGGGAAAGGGGCAAAGTCACATATTGCACTTGTAGTGAGGATAGCAGGGCGCAGAAATTCAATGGCACTGGGCTAAGTATGATCTCATCAACCACCACTTTCTTCTTTTTCTTCTTTAGGGAAGCGGGGTAACCTTCATGACTAAAGGACATACCCTTTTCCTTACCTATAAAATAACTCCACACAAGAGCACAAGGTGTACCGATATAAGAGCTCACCCTTGTAGAAGCGATCTTACTCTTAAAACGAGATAAGAGTTGGGTGGCTATGACTTCTATGAGTTCTACAAAATAAGAGCAAGGAGTTTTCATGTTAATCACATCGCGTCTAAAAAAAAGTCGAGTGCAAGTCTTAGTAACTAGTTCACCATCATCAGCCACCATATCAAACTAGCCCCCAAAGTATGTGGGAAGGGTTCTGCATATAGGAAGAGATGAAGGTTTATTAATGATCCTAAGGGAGGCTCCATCATACCATGTCTTATCAAACCGCACATGAAAAAGCACGGGGTGTTCAATATATACCTCTAGTTCGTTTTTTCTAAAAGATAGCTTTGGATATCATCCAATCATTACTTCAAGCCAAGACTCAAGGTTGTGACTAAGGAACCCATGCTCCTTATCAGGACTTTAGTGTTGTTCCAAAGGTTCCTTATTAATATGGTGTCATAGGTAGAAGACTCTTATTGGCCTGAAATATAGAAAACATACTCCTAGTTTTTCCCATTCTTAGGGAGTGACACGTTTATACCCCGATCCTATTTCACGAACATATATACACGCCTTAGATCAATGGGTTCTACTTCAGGACATAAGCCTTATTAAACTCAGTCATCTCTAATTCCATTATGATTTTTTTGACATAACAATGTCAGGTAAAGCAAATGCTTCCACCCATTAGGCATCAACTGTCCTAGTACGAGCTGCGTCCTAACCAAGAATATCCTAATGAAAGGGTATAAGGAGAACCTTATCCCAAACCATAGTGTCTTTTCATGAAAGATAGTCCAACCAGATGGAGGTTGATCACTATCTCAGGTCCCCTCTGGAGGAATCATTAATTGAAAAGTAGAAGGGATGTTGTAGGTTTTTCTTAACCTTTCTTCATCCTTGGGTACTAACCCACAAATTTTAGACACGGTTGACCAACCCTTAGTATGACCTGTTGGTTCCTTAGATCCTATATTCCTTGTTTTCTTACTCCATGTCCTAGCCTCTAATATTTGAGTTTGAGGCACTCTTAATCTAACTGTTGGAGTGGTTTGAGGGTGAAGGGTAGAGGTAAAGGGCTGAGGTGGAGATCGACTCGCCTCACTAGAAGATCTCAATCCAAAAGACCTCGAGCTGTACTAGCATAAGGATAGTGGGGGTTTCCTAGTAGCCTAAGCCCAAGGTTGAAGTCTCTTCTCTATGAATTTATGTAAAAAGCTACAAAACATAAAAATAAAAATGATGGGTAAGGTGCGAGAAGAAGGTATTACCTAGGGTCAAGTTTGGAAATATAAGAAGTTATTCTTTAAAAACCTGACCTGAAAATAAAGTAGAAAAGTATTAGGCTCTCGAAGATTGTACTATAGAACTCAAACAAATAAAACTAGTCCGAGTTGAATTCTTACCATTGAACTAAAAACATTTTATAGTTCGTGCTGAGATGATAAAGCATTTTTTTCTCACTATTTGTTTATTATGCAAAAATGATGACAAGTCCCAAGCCAAACATTTCTTTATATAGAGACACCTAGCTTCTCTCTCTAATCTACTGACATGCATTTATTAGGGTAGTTGAATAGTTTGTATGCTCTACCTAGGATTTACTCTTCCACCTCAATCTAGAGCTAAAGTTGAAATAGTAGGGGGACTTGAGGTTTGAACATAAGGACTGACCTATAGCCTGACCCTAGATGAAGGACTAAGACAGATATCCAAACCCCATACTATGGACCGACATGTAGGTCAATCTGATATAAAAAAAGTAGTCTGAGCTCCTGTCATCAGACTGTGCCTTTGAAAGATAACCTAGTCACAAGAAGGAATACCCTAAATGACAACACTCTAAATTCACCAGCAAAGTATGAGGTCTATCCTAGAGGGTGTTTCCCTTGTAGGGTTGAGGTAGAGCTAGATACATAAAATGTTATATTTTTCTACCAATTGTATCCCTCTAACACTTATATATGTGTACCCATTGTGTAACCAACACATGTACGTGTAATGTTCTATAAATAAAGGAGCCTCTCATGAAATCGACACATTCAGCTAAAAATCTTAACTTCTCTCTAAGTTCTCCTATATATATATAATTGGATCAACCCCAAACAATAGGTGATACTCTTTTCTTTGAATATTTCATAACTAATCATTAATGAATAAGTTGACATCCTATTGCACCCTAAACACATATTTTAATTTTGCTGAATTTTGATATGTCACCATATGTCTTAGTTTGTTTGTGTATCTTGTCTACATATATTTATGTTGTTAATGGATAGTCGTACTCTAAACAAAATTAATTTCATCTTTTATGCAAACTATTGTAGTCATGTTTAGCTAAGTCTACTACCCTCAATTCAAACAAATATATTGTGTTTATAAATTTTTGTGTTACTCTAATTTATTTAGGGAAGTCATAAAACTTAGGGGTAGTTTATTCATTTTTGATAACATTATTGGCAGCTCCTTATTTTGATTGTTACTGAGCTTTTTAGAATGTTTACTCCCTTTTTTAGCCATTAAATACATATCTTGCTTGCTAAATATGCTTTCCATTTCTTCATGATTATGTTATCTATTCGTATGACAAAAAGAAGGAGAGAGTTAGTGAGATTTAATTGACAATATAAATAGGGGGAGAGTTAACTCGGGGAGAGAGTATTAGTGAAAAACCATATTCATATTCATATCAAAATTGTATGAATAATAATTTGCCCAATTTCAGTGTATGAAACCTGAATTCACTTCAAATCTATCCTCACAAGTCGTACTCTCAATATCACATTAATCTTATTGGTTCAAACACTCATTCAAAGGTATATGCAAACATAATTTATTTAAAGAAATGAAGTAGTTAGTTTGCATATGTTTAAAGAAGAAAAGGGTTAAAGTAGTGCATAATATTTATCTCATCAAAGGAATCAAATGAAAGGATTTACAAAGAAATCAAATACTATCTTATGCATCAATCAAAATTATCAAACAAAAATTTCAACTTATATCCCTTAGAGATGAAGAAAATGCAATGACTTCTTGGATATTTATTTCCCATCTTTCTTTTGTATTTAGCTATTTCTCACAACTTTGTAGGATATTTGGATTATAGTATTTAGTTTATACTATTTACTTTTCTCTCTTTTTCTTATTTTCCTTTCTCTTTTTCCTTTCTAGAAATATCCTTTTTTTAGAGAGAAGACCCATGTACAATTTTTAAATATTTTTGATGATATGGTGAGTGGTTAATTTTTGGATTTTTTTTGTATTCTTGTAGGTAACCCAATCTATGTCTCATTTTCTCGAAGTAGTGCATTAATGAAGGATGGCATATACTTTCAATTACTACTTAAGTCATTCAATTTAAGCAATAAAAATAAATATATTATACTTTATCTGATGTAAAAATCTTAACATTCAATGTAAAGCCTATAGAGATCATCTAAAAATTTGGAATTGATAAGAAGAGTGTTTAAAAGAGCACAAAAATATTATCATTCAAAATGGGAAGATAATGGAAATTTCTAAATACCAATTTTGAATTTATTACAATTTTAACATTTTATATAAAATATAAATTTTAACAAAAATTAACTAATTATCACATTACTCTATGATATGTTCGGTAAATTAATCTAATGACTTAATCATTTACTTAAGATTAAATAAAAAGACATGATAATTTTGCAAGAAAATTTAAAAATCAAACCTAATTATTTTTAAACCAATAAAAGCAAATAAAAGCAAATCAAAATGTGAAAACATGTAAAAATGTTAATATATGTTTAATAAAAGGTTAAAATTGGCTTAAGTTTATAAAGTTGTAACTTTTCTCACTCCTAACCTAGAACTTACACTACCCTTAATGGAGCAATTGTAATCTAAAGGTAAAGAGTAAATAGAAAACTTATCCATTTGCTAAATGTGCTCAAGTATTGATGTGAAATTATAGGTGCATTCATCATTCCTAATATTTTAATTACACAAAACGATTGCTATGTACTTCTTACATATTTCAATGAATAGTTATAAAATTCAACATTTCTAAAATATAATAAACATAGTTCACATAGCAGGAAAAAAAACAAATTAAGTAAATAAATAAATAAAATGAAAAAAAGTTTAATGGGTTACCTCTGATTTAAAGCTTAGTTTAATGTCTTAGCAAGACACTTCCTTAGGGAATTGCAATTTTTACAATTTAATTCACTCAGTGTCTCCCTCATTATTAAGTTTGTGTTAGTATATGTTTGAAAATGTACAGTCTTGAGATCTACCAATAAGTACATTTTTTTTCCTTGTCCAATTGCAAGATTTCTTACACATTTACAATTACAAAATTTATTGGTATGATAAGATTATCTATTTGTACCATTAAATTATTTACCATACTCTATGGATATATTTGTGATTTATCCTACAATTTGTAGGGACATGGTAGTGGATTTTAGATCACCCACTCTTATGTACAAGTAAAATGAAAATGACATGAACTTAATGGTTGCATCTAGATCTAACATAGTAATTACCTCTTATTTATCACCAGTGGTGATATTGACTTTAAAACTTTTAAGATCTTTGGAGATAGCTTTTTTTTATTTATTATTTTTTTGAAGATTTAAAATTTATTAAAGTTATTAATTAATGACCTAAATATTTGAAGATTTCAAATAAAAATCACATTATTTAAAACACAAAAAAAATTAAGATTTAGATAAAAAAATTAAAAATGCTATTTTTTTCAAGCAATGACACAAACTGGTTGATGCACAAAAACTTGGTGCTCAAATTTGTAAAATATATAAATAGCTCATAAGTGCATGAATCACTTTGTAAGACATGATAAATACACTTTCACGGTCAGTCTTAAGTGGAATCACATGTTTTTTAAATAATCAACAAATTCTTAAAAACGAAAATTAAACCTAAGCATTCCGTTACAAAATAATTGGCAAATAAACGTTACATTCAGTAGATAATTTATGGGATAGATTAGTCAGTTAATCATGCTTGTCCAATATTAATTAGGTTATTAAAGACAAATAAAGATTATTGATGTTCCCTTTTTAGTATAAAAACATTTTTAGGCGGTGATCAAACTCTTTGTTGATATAAACTAGTTAATATCTATACGTAGGGATCTCCACTTGGTTTATATTTTATTATGATTTATTTATGTGAAAATAACAAACCATCTATTTACTACTTTAAGCAAAGCACATAATTATACATTCATCAAGATGTGAAAGTTAGATTGATGATTTAAGTATCTAGAAACTAAATTTTAGATTTCTAATATATTACAAAAAATATCTCTTCAATATATTTTTCAATTAGATCTATAAAATTACATCTAACATGTAAGATTTGACGTTAAATCAAATCCAAATGATTAAATCTTAAATATAAGTCTCATTTTAATTACAAAAAATAATTTTCCAATATATTTTTTCTTTAACAAACTACATTTAAATCTTGATGAAGAAATAAAACATAATATATTTTATAAAAAATGTTTACCTACTTTAATATTCCACAAGCATAACAACATTACTAATATCTCATAGTATTTTAGCCAGACATGCTTAATTTAATAAATGATTAGTAAATTAAACATAGCATTCAAAAAACACATAAAGTTAATTGAAAAGAATCCCTTTAAATTATATATCAAGTATTTCATTACAAAACTTCAATATTGCTTCTATTTCTGGAAAATGTCTAAATAGAATATCCAACATTATTTATTGAATATAAATGAAAACTACTACATAAACTATATTCAACTTTCAAATTGAGAGAATAAATTTAAAACTATGAAGAGAAAAAGAAAAACTACAGAAAAAGTAAGAAACTAAAGAATGTTCTAAGGGATGAGGAAAGTTGGTAAATGGAAATTTGGGGTCCATTTTATAGGTGACAAAAATGAGAGAAAAGTGGATCATATAGTTGGGCACTGTGGCACACTTGTATTCTATGTTGTGGCATGAAATAGTCTGTATATGCTTGGAATGCTCGATCTACTACTCTCATGGCCTGGCAAATTGAATTTCCACGCCATAGCCTGCATTCCTCTACTTGATGCTCAATTTTTGGTACACCCTTTACATTGGTTGGGATCATTTGTAAGGCTTACATATATTAATCTTTTGTGCTTCAATGTTTTAATGGAGTGCTTTCAGCTACTATTCTTTCAATACTGATCAGTTAAATCATTTTAAAGCTAAAATTACCTGAAAAACAACAAAACATACCTATGATTTTGAAAATTATAAAGCTAAGCAATTATGAATCTATTTTATCATTTTAAAGTGATAAAAACACCTTATATTAAATTATTTTAAGAACTCATCACTCGTGTCCTTTTCAGCACAAGGCTTGTCAATTAAGACAATGTCTAGAAGATGTCATACATCAGGGCCCTGAGGGGTGGTGGTCATTATATGGTTTTACAGAAGTAGTATCCTTCCCGCTCCAATGTAGGTCAAGTCTGGTTCTTAATTGTAGCCATGTATGGGTACTAGGATCGAAGGAGGAGTGTGCTCATTCTCAAGCCATAGTAGAGCATGAGGCAATCAAGCCTTGGCACAAAGCTAGAGTTGCTATTAATTAGTGGCTGATTCTCATTATTGTATAATAGCAGCTTTATATGTCAAGGTTGTACTGGGTGTGATGCACAAATTTTAATTGCTTGCAAGTGCATTAATCACTAGCAGACTAATGATATGTTTACCCAGAGGTTGGTCTTTAAAGGAATTGGAAAATAGTTGTAAAATGTTAATTTATTTTCTAAATTAGTTAAGAAAAAATCCTAAACATTCAATCAAGTCTTAGTTGAGAGAAAAAGACAATATATTCTGAATAAATTAAATAACTAAAATATTCTATGTAAATTAAATTATTTACAAAATAAAGATAATGAACAAATATGGGAAATTAGTTTGCATAACCCTTCATTAAAAGAATAATTTAAATGATTTAAATAGAAAGTTATATTTACTAATGTTTTTCCTTTTTAAATAAGCAAACTCCTAAGTCCCCACAATTCTCAATTAATGAATAACTTACTGGATTGTGCTTTAAATTGATTAATTGGCAAACCTAAGGGAAATATATAAATCTTGATTCTCAATTAATCAATAATTTCCTAGATCGAGTTTGAAATTGATTAATTGATAAACCTAAGGTAAATATATTCTTTAATTATAAATCAAGATTTGGCCCATCATTATTTTATAATTAAAGATAATTTGAACCATCTAATTTATTCTCAATTAATAAATAACTTCCTATATTGGGCTTCAAATTGATCAATGAAATTAAAATAAACTCTTGTTCACTAATGCACAACCAAGCTCTGATGATGTGTCTAATGCCTAGTTTTAAAATATTTTCTTTAATTATAAATCAAGATTTGGCTCATCATTAATTGATAATTAAAGATATGAAGAACATGAACAAGAAATAATCCAAATTTTTTTTATTTATTTAAACTATAAAATTATTCTTCCAATCATTGGAAGCAATACTAAAATCATATTTACAATAATTAGCCAAACATAATTAAATTAATCAAAATTAATTTAACTATTAAATATATTCAGATTATATAGAGAAAAATAAGATCTTATAATAAAAATATTAATTTCTTGATCTATGATTCCAAATCTCTCATTTGGTTGTCTACCTTTTTCAAATCCTTGGAACTACTTCACAATTGGGAGGTTTTCTCTCTATTCTCCATATTATGGAGCATAAGGAATGGATATGGGAGCTAGAAAGACTTAATATGGCTTGGTATTATTTACGAGGGTTTAATGTGTATTTATAGGTTTAGTTAGGGTCAAACACGTTTGGAATGAGTATTGGGTTTCTGGTTATTTTTACACTCGAGTTGTACATGCTTTACTCTAAGCTATGCCACATATTGAATTTTGAAAGACTAGTCGCAACATGAAAGCCTTGTGTCATAGGATGGACATTATTTGACTGTAGTATGTGTTGATCTCTAGCAAACACATAGTTGGATCTGAGAGCATTGTGCCACCGTAAAGACTTTATCGAGTTACAATGTGTGTAGAAATTCTAGAATCACTAGTTGGAAACTAAGAGCACCTTACTGCGACATGGATAATGTTTGGCCTATGATGTGTGTTGATTTTTTTAGGTTTTACTATTCTGGTTCATTTCAACTTGTGTGAGTTGGCATTAGTCATCCTATTTTCACACTCTTTTTACTCATATTTGCTGAAGATTCTTTTTAAAAGCACATTAACCAACAAAAAACAAAACTAAAACTAAAAAGACATAAAAAAACTACAATTAAGTAAACAAAATTTCTCATGCTTTAGTTTTTTTCACTAAATAATTAAAAGCGCAAGCACATGTCATCCAACATCTCAAAGCATCAAGGTTAATCATGCAAATTAGTTACACATCACAAATTCATGCCTTATTATAAGAAACATATCAACATTAACTCCTCAAAAGCTAATGACTTCGACTCTATTCCTCACAAGATTCCCTCTTAATATCAGACTTATTCTATGAGTTTAAACACATAATAAATTATATATGAGTGGAAGTTTTTAAAGAAGAAAGAAAATAGGTTTGCATTTTATAAACGATAAAAAGGCTCAAATGTGCATAGCAAAGATATCATGAAATGTATGAAATGCTAGGATTAAGAGGACATCATATTTCTCATATCATACTTTAATTAAAATCATTAAGACATAAATATCAAATATGTGCCTATGGATGAATGAAAATGCATTTAAGGTTTTTTTTTTAATCTTACAATAGTCATATGACTTCTTCCAAGATTTTGGGATCATAATATTTAGATATACTATTTTTTATCTTTTTTGAATAGTTACATGATATATATATATATATATTATGAGTGGTTATTATAGCTTATTCTTTTTTCCCTAATGGAACCAATATATATCATTTGTTTTTAAGAAGTCAAGCATGAAATGAACCTAGACACACACATTCAATTATTACTCAAATCATTTTATCAAAGTAAGAAAAATAAGTAAATTAGACTTCATTTGATTGTTTAAAATCCTTTTATTCAATGCAAAACCTATAGAGATCATCTAACAATTTAAAATCATAAGAAAAGTGTTTAAAAGAGTAGAAGAAATATTATCATTCAGAAAAAAAATGATGTCAACTCAATAAACATCTCACAATGTCTCCTCTCTTTGATTCCTAGACACCAAATTTGGATTCATCTCAATATCAACACCCAAGCATGAAACATATATAGAATATGAATAGAACTAACTTTACAATAAACTTGCAACATGTTTAAGAAATCAAAGAAAAATGCATAAAGACTCAATATCTGGCCTAAAGTTACCAAAATCATAATAATTTTGTATCAAAAATATTTTTGTTGGGTCTATTTTTACCCCCAAACCTAAGCTAAACATTGTCCTTAATGTTTTCAATAAGGCATATAGTCTAAAGAGTGTTCATAAGGGAAAAATAGAAAATTAATTACTAATAAATAAATGAAAAAAAAGCATACTATCAAAAATAGTTGGTTGCCTCCCAACAAGGGCATAGTTTAACATCTTAGCCAGATGCTATGAGAGGCTACAATTTATAGATTTTGATTCACTCAATGTCCCCCTTTTCATTAAGTCCTTGTCTTAATGTGCTTTAAATTGTATAGTCTCTAACAAGACTAACATTTTTAAACTCGTATTGTGGACATGAACAATTATCTTAGTTGATGCCATGAATGGCCTACCAAGAAGTACTTGTGCTTCTTGGATAGTTTTGGGGTCTCTTGCACATTTGAAATCACAAAATCCACTTAAATAGTAAGCTTATCTACATGTACCAGTAAATCCTCTTGCACATTTGAAATCACAAAATCCAACCTTTTATTAGTTTTCACCTAGTTGTCTTTGCACACTTGACTGAAAGCATTCAAGTTGTATATAGTATCAAACCTCAAAAATCACATATCAAAGTATTTCTACCCATTTGCACGTTAAATTGCATATTAGACATAATAGAGAAAATATGAATTTGTGCCACTCGATCAATCATGTATATTGGATAGATCGAGTAATTAACATGTGTAATTTGATTTTAATATATAACAAGATTGATCGAGGGATATAATTGATCAATCCACTTGTTTTTAAATATTGGTTAAATTTATTTTGGATCGATCGAGTGGATTTTCAATAAATTGACCAATGTACTCGGTCGATCGAGCAATTGAATGGATCGATTGAGCAACTAGCTTCCAATTTTTTTAAAACATATTTCTACCACGATTTGGATTGGATAATTACTATATTACCCTTATTTCTTAAACACGTTTTAACCAATTTTATGAACAATATGATAATTACACATTAACCTGATGTGCTTCAAAATATTCTATAAATACAAAGCTAAGCACACTTTTAGAAACCACCACACAAGAGCTTATTTGTGTTTAATTCTCTTCATATTTTATTCTCTCTCTTGTTTTTCTAAAAAATATTTAGTAGGCTTTTTCATTAAGTTAATTTATCAAACATTTGTGGTTATGTTTGATATATTAATGAGTGATGACTCTATGAAAGTAGAGTCATTAGCGTAATTTTTTACTTAATATTTACTTGTTTTATTTAATAAATAGTATTTTTTTATTGCCAAAAATATTAAAATATAATTTTTGGAATTTTTCTGAAATTTTTATGGATTTTTTATGAATTTTTAACGCAAAACCAATCCGGAGCTACCACGTGGCCTACCACGTAGGTAAAGGTCTTGACTGGGCAAGCCACGCATACGCCACACAAGTAAGGATAGTGAATCACGCTATGCCACATGTGAGCATTGTTGTCTCTTTTAGAGAACACAAAATGTGCAAGTATACACGATCACAAGTAATAAGATTTGTAAGTAAAGTATCGTTCCCACAGAGATTTGTCACTATAGTTTGTTGAGTACTAAAACTATTTCGCTCTGATTTTATCCAAACTGATCGTTGATTTGAAAAAAGTGTAAGAAAAGAGTTTAACAACAAATGAAAAGAAATCTAGGATTGCAGTTTTTCACCACATTAATCCACTCTTATCATATTATTTTCTCTTGATTTATATTTTTTTAGTACATTTAATTTGTCAACCGAAAACTTCTAATTTTATCCATACATCTCTTCCGAGCTCCGTATAGACACACCTCGTTAAATTAATTCACTATATTCCTATGAGAATTAAATTTACCAAGATTCATTACGTTCTACGTTCTCAAATGGCCACACATACAATTAGGGTATATTCCTATCTTTCATCATACATGTCATTCTATCCACGAGCAATATACATAAAAATGCCTCTTCCAAGTTTATTTAAGTGTCATGAATCATTTGATAAAATTCGTAAATAATCAAAAGCATTAAGCACAAATAGAATAAACAAATCGAACGTCTTACAAATCTCTCAAAAATAATTAAATCCAAGTTTCATAAATTTAGATAAAATGCAACCCTAAGGAAATTAAATTACTTCATAAATTAAAAATTAAAATTACAACAGTTAAGGAATATAAGATGAAGAACAAAGGAAAATTAAAACATCTCGTAGCACAAATATTTGGCACACGCAGAACACAACAGAAGCCAAAAATGGCTTCTGCGTGTTCCACAGTCCAACCCCTAACTCTCCAAGAATTCCAAAAAACCAAAACTCCAAAACTACTTCTTTCAGCAATAAATCCCCTATTTATACCTAAAAAATCTAAAATAATACAATTTTTTAAACACGCGTAAAAAATTTACATCAAAAATAAAACCCCGACACTTTCCTTAAAATCAATGGCCACGCGTAAATCGAATTTGTTATTTTAATACACGCGTGGAAGATGAAACAGAGGGTGCCATTTCTGATTTTTTAAATTCAATCTACGTTCCAGGTGTCAGTGTCTGATTCACTACAAGGATTAATACGGACACGTGGCAGCATTTCATTGGGGGAGGGAAACGATTGCAGGGGATATACCCGCACGAAGTCATGGCGCGCGGGACAAGTGGCAGACAACAGCGCGGCTGGAAACGTGCGTCGTTTCCATGCTTTTGGTTTACCCAACACGTACCACGTGTACGCTTCTCATTCGCTACAAAAATATTGGAGACACGTGGCAATGTATCATTGCTGGGATAGATAGGCATACGAAGATTATGTAGACTTGTCCGCACCGGATCAGGCCTCTTGACAGGCGCGTCACAGACACATGGGTCCCACACTACACGCCGGCCTACGCGGCAGGTGGGTCCCACTGAGCGCACCGAGTGGCATGAACGAGAAACCTACACCCCTTCGCTGTGGTCGGGTTTGAGTGCCACGCGCGCATCCTAGCCATTCATCGTCTGATCGAGCAGTTGGCGTTACGCGTTGGTGATGGTACGTGTGGCCTACTTTTCCTGCAAAGAAAATTAAACTTTTATTAATTGCATTTTAGCCCTCAAATTTAATTCATATTAAATTTTAAACTTTCTTTAATTACAATTAAGCCCAAATCTAATTTAAATTAAATTTTAAACTTTTAATAATTAAAATTAAGCCTAATTTTTATTCAAATTATATTTTAGACTTCTATAAATTGCAATTAAACACTCTTTTATTTTAAATTATATTTTTGGACATAAATTTGCAATTAATTACGTTTTCAATTCAAAATATTTAATTTTCTTAAAAATATATTTCTTAACAAATAAACCATAAATATTAATTTATTTAACTAAAATTAACCAAAAATGTCAAGAACATAGCAATTATAATTAATAAAATAGGTAAAAATAACTATATAAAATACAATTATCAAGCATGATGAAACGTACATCACGTGTCATCACGACATTCAATCCGAGTTTAGAGTGCAGTCAAACTTCTCCATCACGTGTTGCCACCCGATTGCTCCTTGCGTTCCACCCATACGCCACACCATCCATTTCTGTGAATCATATTGCGCCACGTGGTGCTGACTGAGTAAGTGTTGACTTTGACTTTTCTCTCCTACCATGAGTCTCTCTCTGATTTTCCCAGTGACTTTCCCTTGCCATATGTCGTGCTGTGATTGGCTGGTGCTATCATTTTTGCTTGTTTTAATCGTAGCCCTTGATCTAAAGCTGAGCTGATGGTCTAGATAACACCTAAGCTATATTTAAGCCCTTAATCACTCAATAAATCCTAAGTGACCTACATTAGCATAATTTTGGTTAATTTTTGGAGCTAAAAAGAGAAAAAAATACAAAAAAATTCAAGAGAGTACAAAATTTTGGTGAATATTTAAGAGAAGAATAATTCTACAATTCAGAAACTGATTGTATTTCTTCTTCTACTCTTTTCTTTATCAATTTTTATGTTTTCCTTTATGAAAAATATGAGCTTTATGAACACAATTATGTGTAATTATTTATTAATCTAGGGATCTTATGAACCTAATTTTCACCATGTGATGATTTAATATTTTACCCCAATTTTAATTTTAATTTAATTATATTATTTAATCTTATTTGAATGCTATTAATTGTTTGGCCAACAATTTATCTATAGAGGTAATTAAATAGATTTGAGAGAATTATTTAATTGTTTGCCTTGATTAAATAACATGCATAGTTTTTAAGCAGAGATGTATGATTGTTATGTATGTGATCCATAATTGATGAACTTAATGAGTAGTATGCAATTTAATTAGCATGAGAGTGTGATTAAATTAATTACTATATGGCGTGTAGTTTACTTAAGAAAGGAATATATGCTAGGTTAGATTCAATTGATCATGTAATTAATTGATAATTATATTTGGGGGATTTTAGCGATTTGCATGTTTAAAAAATTGAGGGATTAAGTATTCCTAAATATGTTTGCATATATTTTTTAGTTACCAAATTTGATTTAATTAATTATTTCTATTTACATTTAGTTATTTTAATTTTGTTTCCTTCAAATATAAAAACACCAAAAAAATTGATTTTTATTTTTTTAGCTTTAAAAATTAGTTTCTAATAAAATAATCTCCATGAGAACGATCTTTTCTTATCATTATATTATTTGTTGCGATACATATACTTGCATATTTATTGCACACACTTCGTGTGTGGCGATCAACGAGCCCACAATAATAACTGTGTTATTCTTCTTTTAATTTATTATTCTAGAGTTGCTAGTTATTTCAATTTATTTAATATATTGTTTTAATCAACTAGTTAGGATTAGTCATTATTTAATCAACTAGTTCTCTAGGACACATATTTGCACTTGTGTTTATGTGCTAATCTTTCAAGTGATAGCGATGATGGTTCAATTAACTAGTGGGACTCAAGTTTATGGAAATGATGGTCTGGATCTTAACGCTTATTTTGTAGAGACTGAGACTATAGTAGTGGCTTGTAAGTAGGTTACTTGGGGTCATTACTTTGTGGGTAGTTTGAGTTCTAACCTTGTATTTGGATAATTATTTTTCATAATAGATAGTTAGGTGGTTCGATGGATTGGTGATTTTCCTCTTAGGTTTTTGTTGGATAGTTTGAGCCATAACCTAAAAATCTGGTGCAAGTAATATAATATAGCTAATTACTCACATCGATCTCATAGGGAGTGGTGTAACTTATAATTGAGTACAAATATAATTATTATGAATACAAGTTAGAAAATAGAAAATTATAAAAATTGAAATAAATGACAACTTATTTTAAATTGCAAAACCCAACAACTACGAAGATATATGAGAAAATAACATAGGAATCTTAATCCCTCCAATTTCATAAGCATGTGAATCATTGAAATTTCCCCCAAAATAATTACCAAGCAATTACATGATCAATTCAATCTAACCTAACATGCATTCCTCTCTTAAATAAAATACAGACAATATAGTAATTAACCTAATTAACCTATCATGTCAATTAGATTGAATATTACTCATTAAAGATATTATAGATCACATACATAAGAATCATACATCTCTACCTAGAAACTGTGTATGTTATTTAATTAAGACAAAAAATTAAATAATTCTCTCAAATCTTTTTAATTGCCTCTATAGATTAATTGTTAGCCAAAAATTTAATAGCATCAAAATCAAATTAAATAATATAATTCAATTGAAATCACAACTAGGGTTAAATACTAGATCATCACATGTAGAAAATTGGGTTCATAAGACCCCTAGATTAATAAATTAGGTACACATAATTCTCTTCATAAAGCTTATATTTTGCATAAAGAAAGACATAAAAATTGATAAAGAAATGAGAAGAGATACACTCAATCTCTTGATTTGTAGCACTAATCTTATCTTGAACTCTTCACAAAGTTGTGTCTTCTTTAAACTTTTCTTATGCATTTTCTCTCTTTTCTCTCTTATTAGCAACTACTAAGGTTCTTGATTTTTAATTGTGTATTTTATTCTTAAAAGAAGGGTGTTTATTTAAAGGAAAATTGACCTAATATGGATCATTAGATCATCTGTTAAAATGATCCAAGGGTTGAGGATTAAAGCTAAGAATCAATGTTTGATTAGGAATATGATTTTTTGCCAGCTATGAATGCATGTCATTGCATGTATTTTTGTATGCCATAGCATGGTTCTTGCTGCATAATTTTATTCTATGTGAGCCACCTCAAATAAAAATTCCCTCTGAGGCATGATGCTAAATTTTGCCATTTTTTACTTGTTTTCACTCTGTTTATTTTTCACTCTACCAACATTTATATAATTAAACACAATTAAACTTTTTGATTATATTTTAACACATAACAAGGCAAATAAGTTGTTTAAAAGTGGCTAAATGACTCTACTTTCATAGAGTTATCACACCCCTAAGCTTAAGTTTTTCCTTGTCCTCAAGCAAAGCCGAGTCTATCTAGCTAAAATGATATATGTAGTTTAATAATAAAAACATATCTATTAATAAATGCATGATTTTTACTAATCTCCCTCAAAAGTTGTACAATTCTATGACAAAGAGGTTCACATATCCATCAATCAACATTCCATTAGTACATAGATATGAAAGGTTTTTGACAACTTTATTCATGTGGTTCTATTGCACATGATATCATGCAATGCACTCATGAAATCAACATGTATGATTATACTAATCAAATAAGTCTCAAAACAAGTGTCATTGGTCTATTTTTCACACCCCTCTCCACTAATGTAACTAAGCACTTAGTTAAAGATCAATAGGACTCTATATGCTTATAGTGTAAGGCTTAGGTAGGGGTAGATAAATAGATATTTAGGCTTTTTTCACACCTTAGCTATCTTTTTTTTCATCATGCAATATTTTACCAAAATTGAGCTTTCATTTGATATTCTTGTGCACCCTTTCATAGCATTCTTTTCATTATTTTATTCCACATCTCTTCTTTTCTTTCTTTCTTTCTTTCTTTTTTTTAATAGCCTCACAAAATCCCTAAGCCTATCTTTATTTTTTTAGAGGGGTAATCATGTTGTGAGTTTTTTTTTTTTTGTGAATGTAAAGAAATAGGGTGCATTACATTTCACCTCACTCTATAGTTTAACACATGATTGCATTTTTTATACTAGCTAAAGGTGTAAAGGTAGATGTAATGCTTATTGATTAGGGTAAAAAGGTGGCTTAAACCTATGAATGGTTCGTAGTTAGGCTCAAAAGGGTAACTAAGGCCTAAATCATTTATCAAGCCAAATACTATTTAGGATTTGGCCTTTAGGGATGATTAAGTAGGTTCTACAACATGGTAGACTTCATCAACTAGCATAACTCACCCCAAATTTTCTCTTAATAAGAAGACCAAAATCAGTCATGAGCATGTACAAAAAAATCATAATCAATTCAATTAAAACTGGCAATCATATCAAATGATTAATGCAAGTATCTTAATGAGCATGTTACGGTCCTTATCCTAATCATGAAAACCAATTCTATCATTTGGGTTCATATATTTTATAGCAAATATGCATGCATTTATTTTTCATATATTCATCAAATTCTAAACAAATCATGATCGAAAACATCCTAAAAATTAAAAAAAAAGTTCTAAAAAATGAAAATCCATACTAAACACTCGAGTAGAGAACAAATTTCCCTCCCCCATACTTAAATTGCATATTGCCTCCAGTGTGCACATATGAATATGAAAAAGAGTGTAAGGAAGGAAAACTTCATTAGCCTTGGAACACCACATTTGTCGCTAAATTGTTCAATCTTTATTATGCCATTTCCATCCATATTTATTCATCTACAAACCAAAAAACATATAATTAAAATAACATCAAGTTACCTCCCAACAAGTACCACACTTAATGCCCTTGTATTGACAGGCATGTCAGCTCCTAAGGTGCATCCACCAAGATAGTGCTTTACTCTATTTCCATTAACTGTGAATTGTTCTTTGTTTTTGTTGTCCAATTCATTAGCTCCATGGTTTTTTACCTTAGTGATGGTGAAAGGACCTAATCATCTACCCTTGAGTTTACCAAGAAACAATTTAAGTCTTGAGTTGTATAGTAATACTTGCTATCTTGATTAAAAAAGTACAGTGGATAATTTTCTTATCATGCCATATTTTTGTTTTCTCTTTGTAAAGCTTGGCATTCTTATAAGCAATCCATTGTACATTTATTTGTAGCATCCTTTTCTCACCAACTACATCCATCGATATGTTCAATTATTTCAATGCCCAATATGCTTTGTGCTCTAATTCCAATAGTAGGTAACATGCCTTTCCATAGACTAGCCTTTATGGGGTGGTACCAATTGGTGTTTTAAATGTAGTTTAATACACCCACAAAGTAACATCAAACTTAGAGGCCCTATACATTCTAGAATTATTGATTGTTTTCTCTAAGACTTTTTCACCTATCTATTGGACACCTCTACTTGGCCACTTTTTGGGGGATTATAGAGGTAGATACCTTACACTTAATTTTGTACTTATACAATAAAGAATTAAAGGCTCTATCAAAAAGTTACTACCTCCATCATTAATGATAATCCTAGGAGTTCCAAACCTAGTGAAAATGTTTTTCTTCAAAAATGTCATTACAACTTTGGCATCACATTTTTGGCTAGCTAGGGTTTCTACCCACTTTGACACATAATTAATACCTAGTATGTATTCGTTTCCAAAGGATGAAGGGAACAGTCCCATAAAGTCAATCTCCCAAACATCAAACAATTCCACTTCAAGAATATTATTTAAAGACATCACATCTCTTTTGAAAATATTACCATAGTTGTTGTTTTTGTGGTTTCAAAGTGGCCTCCACAGTTTGAGTTGTGGCAATGGTAAAGAATACTTCCAAATTCATCATGAGCAACACACCTTCTCAAAACACCATCATTGTATTCTTTGTACAGACAAGAGTCATCCCAAAAATATTGTTTTACATCATGGAATAATTTCTTCTTTTGTTATCAAGTGAGGTCAAGTGGAAGGATGTTGGAAACTAGGAAGTTTGTAATGTCTGCATACCATATTATGTCAATTTGAACCATTGAAAGAAGTTTCTCATATATAAAATATTCCACAATCACCATATCATCATCCATATTAGCTTCCCTCTCCAATTTTGATAGATAGTCTGCTACTTGATTTTGTATCCCTATTTTATCACTCATTTCCAAGTCAAACTCTGGTAGGAGGAGAACCCATATGATCATTCTTGGTTTGGCATCCTTCTTTTTCATGAGGTACTTTAATCTAGAATGATCCATGCAGATAGTCACCTTGGTCCCAACCAAATCTAAATTCCTCAAAGGCATATAAATGGCTAGAAGTTCCTTCTTTGTAATGGCTTAATTCATTTGCATCATTGAGCATTTTGTTTGTATAATTACGGCATGGAATATCTTATCTTTTTTCTTCCCCAAAATAGCCCCAATCATCACACATTAACTCAAAAGGCTTGGTCCATTTTGCTACTACTATAATTGGTGCTAATGCTAATTTAGCTTTAAGCACTCAAAATGCCTCTAAACATTTATGATCAAATCTGAAAGGCACATATTTTTCCAAAATATTGAATAAGGGTTTGAAGACTTTGGAAAATCCTTTGATAAATCTATAATAAAAGCTTGTGCACCCAAGAAAACTCCTAACTCCTCTTACAATAGTAGGTGATGGTACCTTCTCAATCACTTCTATCTTTGCTCTATCCACCACAATGCCCTTAGTTGAGACTTTGTGGCCCAAGATAATACCCTCATATGTCATAAAGTGAAACTTCTCCCAATTTAAAACCAAGTTGGTTTCTTCAAATCTTAGCACTATAGAGAGATCGTGTAAACACTCATCAAATGAGTTCCCAAAGATTGAGAAGTCATCCATGAAGATCTCCAAATCCTTCCCCACTATATTTGAGAAAATATCCATCATATAGTGAAGAACTTTTGCAAATGAATTACATAACCAAAATAGAATTCCCTTGAAAGAAAATGTTTTGTAAAAACATGTACGGGTAGTATTTTCTTGGTCTTTAGGTGCCACAATGATATGATTATAGTCAGAATATCCATATAGAAGGTCAAAGAAGGAATGTCTAGCTAATCATTCAAGAATTTGATCCATAAATGGGAGAGTAAATAATCTTTCCTTTTAGCTTTATTCACCTTATTAAAATCCATACAAACTTCTTATCCCATGATAGTCCTTTTAGGTATTAACTCATTTGAATCATTCGCCACTATAGCGATTCATCCCTTTTTTGGTGCATATTGAACTAGAGTTACCCATTCACTGTCTGATATTGAGTAAATGATGCCTACGTCCAGCAACGTCACAATTACTTTCTTGACCATCTCTTTCATAATAAGGTTTAACAGGAATTGTGCATCCCTGGTAGGATTAGCTCCGTCCTCTAACAAGATTTGTACATACATATGGATGGGCTTATGCCTTTGATTTCGGGATTAGACCAATCCATAACTCTTTTGAATTTACTAGGAACTTTAATAGTGACACTTTTTGCTCCACACTTAGACTAGTAGAAATTATGACTAAAAGTGTCTTGTTGGCACATAAAAATTCATCATGGAGATGGTATGGAAAAGGTTTGAGCTCTAACTTGGATGGATTTCAAATGATGGTTTGAGCCTAGATCTTGTCTCAAGACACTTCATAACTGCATTAGATACACATATGGAAGTGTAGCCTCCAAATAGTTCACATAGTCAAAAATATCAATTTACATAACAGATTCCACAATTCCATAATTGAAGTAAGTTGAGATGTTTCCTAATCAATTTATTTCCTTGTTCATAACATATGAGTGTTAAAATCTCAAGTGTGGATGGTTCAATAGATTTAGTTTAATTATAATCATGAGTGTGTGTGCCTTCATGATTTTTATAGTGCTCATCAACATATGTTTTTATAGAATGAACAAGAATATATTCTAAAACATCATTAGGGCACACGTTATGAAGAAAATCAATGCATAGCTTATTAGTAACATTTATCTTAAACCAATCACCTGTATAAACATTATTAGGAAATTTAATTACTTTAAAAACATTAAATGTTACATGTTCATCTGATACTCTCATTGTAAGCTCACCTTTTTGTAAATAAATGAGTGCTCTTTTGGTTGCCAAAAATGGATGACCAAGTACGATAGGATTTACAATGAAATCTACCATAAATATGAACTTATCTACTTTTATTAGCACATCTTATACCACACCCCATGGTCACTTGATTGACCTATCTTCCATTTGCAATGTTACTGAAGTGGGTTTGGCTTTACCAACCCTCAATCGCTTAAAAATTGATAGTGGTATAAGGTTAATGTTTTCACCTAAGTCACATAGTGTCTTGCAAAAATGTATATTCCCAATTGGGTAAGGGATGTCAAAGCTACCCATATCATTCAATTTTTATGGTAGCTTTCTATCAAGGATGGCACTACAACCTTCTACCAACGTTATTGCCTCACTATCTCCAAGCCTCATTTTCCTAGTCAGGATGTCCTTCATGAATTTGGAATATAAAGGCATCTGTTCAAGTACATCTACTAATGGTATCTTTATGTGTAGCTTCTTGAAGACATCCAAGAATTTTGAAAAATACGTATCTAACTTTTCTTTCTAGAGTCTTTGAGGGAAAGGTATTATGCTTTTATAGAGGTTTCCTTTCTTTGGTTGAATTATTTCCTTTTTAGTACTATCTTTCTCAAGTTTTTACTCCTCATCCTTTTTAGTTTTTGAATTTTCTTCTAAATTTTTATCACTTCTCAAGGATATTACTTTACAATGCTCCTTACCCTTTTCTTTTTAGGTTTACTTTTGAGTTTCTTGGAAGGTTACCTTTAGGTCTTTGACTTATGGTTTGGGAAAGTTGGCCCATTTAGATTTCCAAATTTTGGATAGAAGCGTCATGAGTAGACTCTATGTGATCCACTTTTGTATTTATTGAAAGGATGAAATCTTTCATCATTCCTATTAAAGCACTTATGTTGTCCTCACTAAGTGGTTTATTCTCTTGGGCTTGTGGTTGTTGAAAACCTGATGGTGGGAAAGGCTGATAGTGGGAAAGGTTGATGGTTGAATTGATTACTACCCTGATTATTGTTATCATTCAATGATAAATTTGGATGGTTTCTCTATCTTGGGTTGTATGGGTTTCCTTGGTGGTTTTCAATGTTGACATAGTGTACCACTTCAAAAGAGTTCCCACATACCTTAGTAGAGTGAGGTCCATTGCAATAATCACACATCACAAATTGACTTTGTACTATATTTAACCTCATTCTACCACCATCTAGTGTTTTAGTTAAACCTAACAGTATAACATTTTGTTTTAGTTTGCAATGGTACTATGGTATCTATATCTATTACTCCTACTACTCTTCTTGGGTTGAGCCACTCCAAAGGCCATTGGCAATTATTGGATGTCATCTCATTAAGTAGTGAAAGAGCTTTCCCTTTAGTTTTACCCATTAAAGCTCCTCCAAATGTAGCATTAATTATGGTCCTTGGGTTCCCTATTAATCCCTTATAAAATGTTTGCACTGAAGAGCATGGTATGGGCATCTTCTTAACTCATCTTTAGAGTGTTCCCATGCTTCATAAAGTGATTCCTCTTCATATTTCTTAAAAGATGAGATGTCATTTCTAAGCTTAGCTGCCTTTAAAGATAAGAAGTACTTTTCTAATAATTTTTGAGCCAGTTGATCTCATGTCATGATTGACCCACCTAGTAGTAACTGTAACCAAGCCTTAGCATTGTCCCTCAGTGAGAAAGGAAACAAGAAAAGGTGAATTGCACCATATGATACACCATTCATCTTGGCAGTGTCACATATTTCCAAGAATGAAGCCAAGTGAATATTTGGGTCATCGTTGACTAACCCTCCAAACTGATTTGCATGTACCACCTAAATGATACTTCGCTTCAGTTCAAAATTATTAGCATCGATTCCCAGTCTATTGATAGATGATTAGGCTCCATCAACTTGTAGATCTAGAAAATACCTTAAAGGTTTGGGGATAACTATAGCTCATTGATCCTTTTGATTTACCATAACCTATGTTAAATCTTGTGCTAATTGTTTTCTTCTTAAGAAAAGTATGGTTATCTCTATTTCTGGATCAAAAGGAACAAGATATTCACTTGTTAATTAGGGCATAAAATAAAAACACTAAAAATAAAATTAAAAATTCTAAACTAGTATAATAATAATCGTTATTGATGTCCATTTCAAGCACTAAATTCCCCTATAATGGCACAAAAAACGTGGCACACTAATTGTAAGTGTATAGGTCATGCAGGCAATATAATGTACCTAAGTACCGATATGGATCCCATAGGGAGTTGGGAACTTATAATTGAGTACTAATATAATTATTACAAATACTATTTGGACAATATAAAATTATAAAAACTAAAAAATAAATGACAGCTAATTTTAAATCACAAAAATCAACAACTACAAAGATATATGAGAAAATAGCCTAGGAATCCTAATCCCCCAATCTCCGAAGCATGTGAGTAACTAAAATTTTCTCCAAAATAATTAGCAAGTAATTAATCTAATTACACTCTCATGTCAATTAGAGTTTGTCTACCACAGTGCAATACTCTTGGATGAAAAATTAGGAACATAAAATAGGTTCACACACTTGACTCAAAATTTTCAAATCCCTAAACATCCTCTCACTCTCTCTCTCACTTTTCAACTAAAAATTCAATTTCTATCCAAAATTCACCATTCTTCTTCCCAATTTTTTATATCTTCATCAATATCTAACTTTGTTTAGGATTTTTTGTAGAGATTTCACATAAATATAAATTGTTTAGGGTTTCTTCATATCAACATCATCTTCAAGTATATGCAAAACTCCTCAACTTTTTTGTGGTTGATGTTGTAAATAACTTTAAGGAAATAATTTTGAATTAAAAGTATGCATTTTTTAAGCAAACAAAACCTAGATAGAGTGATAATTTTTTGAAACTATGGTTATCTTTATATACTCATTGAATCATAAATAGCACCAAAATGAAAAAAAAGGCTCTACTAAAGAAAATGAAACTATAGTGTAAGAAGAATATGATAGAACTAGGTTTGTGAGGCTTAAAGCTAAATATAGATTTGAAAAGTGTGTAGAGGTAAATAAAAATTTTATTGTTGAAAGGGGCATTGAATTTGGAAAAGAGACATTCCCTAATGTAAATGATGTAATAGGAAAGCTAGGATGGAGAAGATTTATAATGAGTCCTGAAGCTGGTATTATGTCCATTATAAAAGAAATTTATGTAAATATGCATGCAAATATTACTGCTACAAAAGTGATAATTTAAGTCGAGATTTAAAGTCAGTTTTTGGTGAAATATGCATGCAACTATTACTACTACATGTAGGACGTAGCGTTGGTTCTACATGTCAACCAATGATACACATGGGGATAGTGTCGGTTCAGCACGTCAATTGATGCTACATCCTACGTGTAGCATCAGTTCAACACGTCAACCGACTCTACTATGCTACACACGTGAATATTTCCTTTTCTCTTATTTCTTTCCCAGACAGAAACTATTTCAAGCACTGCATAACTCTCAAAAACACAAAACCTCCTCCACTTCTCCTTCACTCTTTCTCATTTTTGACCACCTACGACCATAAATTCCAGTGCCAGTTAGTGCATTTTCTTTCTCTCTAACTTATCTTCTAGATCCCATATTTTTTTGAGCAAAATACTCAAATTTTTTATACCTATTTCTCACTTACAAAGCACCATTTTTTCTTCATTTCCTTCATTTTGTCACTTCTTTTACTCTTGTAAGTATTTCTATTAATCCTATGCACTTATTATTCATATTTGTTTTGTATATTGTATGTTATTATTTATGTGTATAATTTTTTGTATTATATATGTAGGTTTTGTATTATAACATCAAAAGAAGAATATGATGATCTTGAATAACATAGGACAACACCATGGTAATTTTTCTGCTATTAATTAATATTTAATTTTTCAATTATTTGTATTATTTAAACTATTTGTTAAACAGATTTTGGTTTTTTCTGCTATTATGTAGTGATCGAATACAGGTTTTAATTTGAGTATAATAGAAAATGAGTAAGTTTTGTAAAAAAAATTAAAAATTTAAAGTTGGTTCATGTGTTGAACCAATTTTATATTTTTAAGTCATCGTATTTAAAGTTGGTTCACCGAACTGACTTTAAAAGTCATTGTTGGCGTAGTGTATTAATGATAGGGCCATGGTTAGGGGATATAACTTAAGAGGAGCATAAGGCTTACTTATAACATATAGATTATGAGGAAGTAGTAGAGACCTTAACATTAGAAGGAGGAGAGTGAGATATTACAAATGGGAAGCATTAATCATTTGATGCTAAAAAATTAACATTTGTTCAAAATTGATGCCAACTAGGCATTATAATATTGTTGATAAAGAAAGAGCTCTATTACTCTTCGCAATCCAAACCTCCAATGACATGGAAGTTAGGGTAATTATGAATCAAAGAATAAGGTTGTCGACGAAAAATCACCTGATTAGCTATTTTTTCCCACAACTCATTACATCACTTTGTGCTAGATATTGGGTGACAATTCCTACCGATGAAATTCTACTTCAACCAAGTGACCTATTAACCCCGATATACATAGCAAGTGTCACTATTTGAACTAAAGCCTCCCAAGCCAAAAAAAGAGCCTATTCTTCAAGGACACCTTTAAAGGATAGGTTTGATAAGTTATAAGAAATGGTACGTAAAATGGAGGCTTATCAAACATAGTAACAAGAGTGGCTCAATGGACACATTTTCTATCAGTCCAATTATACGAATACCATATGTGACATACAATGGTTGCAAGTCACTCAAGCCAGTTATGGTTGTAGTTAGTTACGGTGAGCATCAAAGTATCCAAGTGACAACTTTGCCTTCAAGCCTCTGAAAAAGATACAGAAGAGGACATGAAGGACTAGAATAAAACAATCTTAATTATTTCTATGATTTTCCAATTTGCAGGTTTAGTTTTTTCTTTCATTTTCTTTCTATTTTTATTTCTTTTTATTATTTTTTATTAGTATTTAATGTAATGTTTCTTTTATTTTGGATCTCTATTGTGTATTTTTTTAGCCTCTAAATTTTATGAATTATTAATGATATATTATTTATGAAATACATAATAATTCTCGATGCATGTTTGCATTGATACATATCATAAACTAAAAGCATGAACCTAATGTTCGAAATTTCACCATTATCCACTACTAGCAAGGTAACTTTTCTTTTTCTTTCTTCTTTTTAGATTCATCAAAAAAACGTAGATTTTAGGTTGGGGTTGAAAATTTTCTTTTTATATTTCTAATAAGAGTTAAAACAAAATTCAAACATAATTTTTTAAAATTTGAATTTTTGATTATTTTTGATTTGTTTTGATTGTGTTTCTAGTCAATTTATACATTAATAATAGGACTATGATTGTGATAATTTTAATATCTAGAGCACTTTAAGTTTTACTTCAATTAATGAGTGATTTTAATGAGAATTGAACTTAGTGTGAAACTCTTATGGTTGATGGTAAGAATGATATATGATTGAGTAATCTGAGTACTTAGGATTGTTGTGTGTGAATGTTTCATATACATCTTTCAGATCTCAACAAACTCTAGAACTTATTTGAAAAACACTTAGGTTGAAATTATTGAATTCGTGGTGCTTAGAAATGGATTTAAGTCATTTTAGGATAGTTTGAACCTTTTAAGGCCTACCACTTGTATATTTGTCATTATTATCCCTTTTGAGCTTATATGAATTATAAAACCTTTTTCTCTTTAACATGTTATAATCTTTCTGAGAATTCCATACATAGGAACAATTGCACAAAGGTCAATTGTTTTTCTAACCTAAATAGTTGATTGGAACCTAAATAAGAGGTGAAAATGCCAACCAATTGAATCTTTTCACGAGCTCTTAAAATTAGCAAAGCAAGCCTTATAAAGTGAATTAAGCATAAAGCACATTAGAAGTACAACAATTTGTGGTAAACACACTAGTAACAGTGTGCTACATAGACTATTGTCTAGACTAGCGATAATAAAAACAAAGAGAAAAAGCATCACACAATATGTAAAATAGGCATACATGTTGAAAAACATAAAAAAATTTCAATCACTTCAAGACCTCATATGTGAGAATATATTTGGTAAATGATCATTGTACTCTCACAACATATGACCAATCATAACAAAGCAAACCAATTAAAAGAGTCTCACACTCTGTATATAACTAGGGTATGGAAATACTGACTCTTTAGAGACTTATACCAAATTTGTATGTAGGTAAATTAAATTAAATTAGTAGAAGCAGTAAAAAAGAAGCTATAGTTATGCTATAAAGAAAGGAAAGAAGCATGCAACTACCAAAAATCAAATAAGCTTTCTAATCATAGTCTAAATCTAGTATGTTGGTACATAAAATATAGAAACTTTGATTATACTAACATAATAGCTAATCATATAGACATAACCATGTAACAAGGTAACCCATATAGACACCCTTGTTGAGGCCTCATTGGGAGTCCTAGCCAACCACCTTCCTAGGGGTCCGGTGAGAGGTCTTGAGGAGACAAAATCAACATCAGGTTTGTAGTACCAATTTTTCATATACTTTGGTTTTATATTTGTAAAAATCTCGCAAGTGAATGAATCATTTTATATGAAATGACAAGTATACTTCCAAGGTCGATCTAAGGAAGGAATACATATGATTTTTAATTTATTATTCAAACTTTTAAATCCTAAACATCCTGTCATGATATTTTGATTTTTTGTATCACTTCAAAGCAAGCTTGGGATATTCTAGAGATAACTCAAGAAGGGATGTCAATTATAAAGAGAACCATAATTTTGAAACTAAAAAGAGATTTTGAGTTGTACATCATGTAGGAGGTTAAGACTTTTGACAATTTCTATGCTTGGTTCTCATATATTATTAATAGTTCATATAAATTGGGAATACTGACTAGGAAAGAAAAATAGATTGAGAAGATCATTGCTAGTCTAAATTTCATGGAAAATTCATAGTGATTGACTCTATGTATAAGCCTAGAGAGCTTGCAAAAAATGAGTAAATCAGTGATTTGTAAGTCTTCAAATTGCAAAAACTATTACCAAGAGATAAAAAAATATTTCTTTGGAAAAGGGAAAAATCTTGGCTCTAAACACAACCCGAGCTAGTGATACCAGTAAAGATGTTACAATAGTAGTTTATGGATGATGAAGACTATGATCCCGATGAGGAGGAATTGGTATTGCTTACCTAGAGATTTAACAATTTTTTTTAGAAAGAAGAAACACTCATTTGGAGGTGTTGGAAAAGAAAGCTTGAGAACTATAAGCTTAAAATCAATTAATATTGATGATAACTTAGATCAAGAATATGATAAACCCAATAAAGGTTACCTTAACAAGATCAAATGCCTTGAATGTGGAAAGCCAGGACATGTTACTACCAATTGCTTTAAAAAAAATGCACGAATAGAAGTGCAATGAAGGTTAAGGTTAGTATTTTAGACAACACAAGTGGTGATGATGAGGATGACACAAATGTGTTCACCTTTGTTGATCATGAGTTCAATGATGATAATGAAGAAGATGAGTAAGATAAATTTATTGATTGCTACAATTCTCTCCTATTCAAGCACATGAATCTAAAAAGGGTAAGAAAAAGGCTATAGAAAGCCTTGATGAAAAAGAATGCAAGATTCAAGCATTGAAGAAAACACTAGAGGAAATAAATTCCTCAAATGACTATCAATAACATGATCTTATGAGCAGGTGTATGACGATTTTCTTGAAAAGTTTAATGCAAATTATGAGAATATAAAAAAGGTTGAGGAATAGTTGAAGGTTCCTACTTCTTGTAATGCAACTCGACCACTAGTTAGTCCTATTTCTTTCAATAATTTGAAGAATGAGATTGAACGATTGAAAAGGTAGATAATTGTTCTTGAGAACTAAAAGGGTCATTTGACTAACTCTCTTATAGAGAAGGATACTAACATTGAATAACTACATAAGATAGTCAAAATTCTTAATAATTCATCTTTTTATCATGAATCCTTCCTCAAAGAAAAGGAAGACTTGGTTCCCATCCCCAAAAGAAAAACATAGTGTATGGGAGATGGATTTGGCAAATTTTATCATTGCTATCGATAAAATGACAACGGGCTCAAAAATGTTAAACGAAATGATTATCAATGTCAAGTCTTCTAGTGAGAAGTATGGCATTGTTTCCAATGATGGGGTTTCAACATATATATTGGGTTATACAAATTTTATCAAAGCTTCCAATCAAGAACCAAAGGTGAAGCCTGCCATGACCGACTTGAGAAGTAAATTTGTTATGTCAGCTCAGCCAGTTTCCTTTAGTAAGGTGTACCCTTCACCTAAGGCTAGCCCTTTTCATCACTCCAGTTGTGGTCTACTACCTTTACTTATAGTCATTTCTACTTGTCACCCTTGTGGTCAAATTGACATTAGAAACCACAGTTTAGGAAATTGACTACTTATACTTATGCAAAAGTCAATGTGAGTGCTTCCTCTTCTTCTCCTTTGTGTATTAATCCTTAAAGTTAGGGACCTCATTTTCCCAACTCCATTGTTCATACTTGTTATATTTATGGCACTACTGGACACATTGCTAGGTAGTTGTCTTGATATATGAGAAATACATGTCCAAGTTCTCCACCTCACTCTTCGCCACCTCTTTTGATTATATGTTTCTTCTCTAGGTCATTTAGTCATGTTCATACAAGTTTCATTATGCACCTAAGTCATAAATTAGAAATAAATAAATATATCTCAAAAATTTCACCTCACTCGGTTTATATGGATAACTCAATAATTTTTTTAAAAATATAAACAAAACAAATCACGAGTTCCATATAAACCTCATGTTCATATGTTTCAAAGACTATCCCTAAGTTCTATTGGCTCTCATAACTCAAATGGAAGGATGTAGTTTGATCACTATTTTTGGGAGATTTAGTGGGGTTGAGTTGCTTAATTTCATTCCTCACTTTGTTTGCTATCTTTTTGTATGTAAATCTATATCATATTGTTAGTGTTCATCTATTTGAAACTTCTTCCTATCTCTCTCTTATTGTTTCCTTGTCCTGCACTATATGTTAATTGTAATATTTGTTGCTTTACTTGTTTGACTGATCCTTTAATAGTTTTATCATATACTAGTTGCTTTGACACTTTTCATATGTGAATTTGTCTTGCATACTACCTACTTCTTTCTTTATGGCCTTTTGTATGTGTATCACGTCACATGCTCATCATGTGGAGTCTATGTATTAGCATTATACTCTTTATAGTCTTCTCATTCATATTCTATGTCATATAGATTACATCTCACCTATTTTACTAGTTCTACTTTCATGTACCTAGTATGTTGTATTTTGGTCCTTGTTCGTATCTTACTGGTGTCTATTCTTATTTTTCTTGATATTCCTTCCATTGGTAGTTTTTTATGTGTTCATGAGATTGACGGGTGATGAGTTCTTAAAAAGACTAAATATACCATGTTTTAATGTCATTTAATTAATAAAATGGATTTATATTTGCTTTATTCTATTATAATTTAGACAAATCTATTTGTTTAGATTAATGGTTATATTGTAGTGTTTTGTAGGTATTTTAATATATAAATATTAAAATAAAGAAAAATACATGAAGCATGTTTATTACACTTTTTGGAGCCTAAATGAATATCATTTATTTGATATTATCCAAAGTGAAGAAAAGATATTATGGAAAATAAAGAAAAATAATAATTGTATGTCGCAGCACAAGGAGGTTTGAACTCATCAAAAATCTCACGTTCTTTCCTATAAATAAGACCCCCCCTAATACCAAGAAAATAAGCTTACAAGTTGCGTTTTTAGAAACTTTCTTTCCCCCTTTTCTAAATATTTTTAGTTTTTAGAATTTATTTAGTTCTTCCCTTAATTTTGTGGTAGAACAACTTTATGTTTTAGTAGTTTCTAGTTTTCGATTCAACAAATTTTCGAGTGCAATTACTATAAGAGTTTTTCCAGTCTTAGAATCAACTCTTTAAAGTTTTGTAAGGATATTTTCAAGGTATTAAATATATTTCTTTTGCAATCCATATATCTATGTTCCTTCTTCTGTGTCATTCTTGATTTGTTTATGATCAATTATAATATGTCTAGGTGATACTGAATATGATATAATAATGACATTGTTATGCTTCGAAAATATTGAATAGCTAAAATATTTTCTTGAAATAAATTGATTTTATTTTTTATTCAAGAATTTTATAAAAAATATTATTTGAAAAAGTACATTACTCTTAATAAAAAGCTTAATATGAGGATTAAAATTAAGATTTAATTACCTGGACTTAATTTGGAGTAATATTCTTTTATTTTATATTTAATTACTTGGATATTTAGAGCGAAACTCTATTTTAAAGGTCTTTTAACAAAGAATTATTATTTGAAAATATATTTTCTTAAATAGCTTTAAAACCTTAAAGTTATTTTTCAGATAGTTAAATTTCTAAGTTTAATTTGGACACCTTGAATAAAGGTCTAATTAACTAACTTTGCCTAAAACTGTAATTAGATTGTTTGTTATTTTCTTAGAAATAAAGCTAAAATTTAATACTTAATTATTAATAGGCCCCATCTGAGGATATTAGTTAATTAATATTAAATAAAAGAATTTGGGCTGTACCTAAGAACACTTGAATGTACCAAAAAGAGAAAATCAATAAATATCAATTTATATCTTTAATAACCTAAATAATATGAGCAAACATAATTACTAAATTATTATATCTATTATTCTCCACTATTTATGAATGTATTAAATTGTATGAGTATTTTTTGAATCCATGTCAATCTTTATCTTTATGCATTAGATTAGTTTTTTCAAAAACCAAATCATTGTGACAAAATGTTTGTTTAATATTGAATAACCAAATCATTGAGAGTATACTTATCATTTCAATAAATGATTCGTATACATGTGAGAATTAATAAAATTTAAAATATATAAGTATTTACAAAATCGCTATTATCATCTATTTCTTTCATCAAGTTTGTGGCACATTGTCAAGGAAATAATTGTGATTTTTATATCACTCTCAAATCTTAAAAACTTTATATGATGTAATATTTGTGATTTTTATTTTTAGGATTTAATTGCAAATTAAAAATAAAATAAAATAAATCTAAAAATATATTAGATTTGAATTAAGTTAATAACTATAAAAAATAAAAAAACATAATAGTGCTACTATTCTGTGAACAGTAAATTCTTGAATAACAATTTCATTAACAAATATATCTTAAATTTGAATTTAATTTCCATAATTTATAAAATAAAATAAAAATTAATTTTTATTTTAACTTTCATTATATGAACAAATAAATAAATATTAATAATTAATTAAATAAAATTTGAAAAAAAATAATTTAGTTATTAAGTTTCAATAAATAAATTTTAATTATTTAATTATTTAATTAATTAAAAAAATTAAAAAATAAACTAGAGTTCATACCGAACCCAGTTTTCCACGGCATAGAAAAATAGTTCGCCGTAGTGCCATTAAAGAAAGATATAAAAATAAAAAAATAAAAAATAATAATTGTGTAATAGCATGAAAAGTAAAGATCTAAAGTAATTTTGTTTAGGAAATTAGTTCTTTACAGCCTTTAGTCTTCTAGTCTTTCTTGGGAACGTTGTTCTATCTAAGAGGATGGTTTTTAAGGAGACTTTTCCCCACCATTCTTTTCTAGGAGAACTCTTGGTTAGTACTAATTATGTTATTAAGCTTAAATATTAACTTAACTTCTTTGTTTAGTATTTTTGTACTAAATACTATGTATATTTTCCCTAAATGTTTGTATAGTTATTTTATTATTTTTTTTCTTTTTAATTAACAAGTGTTTTCAATTTACGCTATCAACAATCTATGCAAAGTAGGATATCCTTAGGAAACCCTCTTACACCATACATAGATTATATTATTAAATTTAAACAACTATCCATAAGACTTGAGTTTAACCATCAGCCTATTTTTGAGCAAAACACTTAATGACGCCCAAATTAATTATTCCACCACTAATAAAGAATTTTTGACTATTGTGTTTTCTTTAGAAAAATTTAGATCTTACTTAGTTTGTTCGGAAGTAATTGTGCATTATGATCATGTTTCTTTGAGATACCTATTAAGTAAACCTAATACAAAGCCAAGTTTAATCAAGTTGGTCTTACTCTTTCATGAATTTGACTTAGAAATCAAAGATAAGAAAGGTAGGTAAAACTTAGTAGCTGACCATTTATCTAGGTTAATTTCTGACTTCAATTCTCTTGAAGGGAGACTAAATAAGATATAATTGAAACCTTTCCTGATGAATAGTTATTTATAGTAGGTCCAAACCCTTGGTATGTAAATATCATTAACTATCTGGTCACTGGTGTTTAAAGACACAATATTTCTTCTCAAGAAAAGAAAAGGTTTCTAACTTATTCCAATAAATACTTTGGGGATAACTCTTATTTATTCAGTTGATCAAGATCAAGTCATCTGGAGGTGTGTTCTTGAAGAAGAACATAAGAGCATTTTGACAATTTGTCACGAAATTCATTATGGATGCCATTTAGTGGTAAGAAACTGCCCTAAAGGTATTATAGTCTAGGTTTTATTAGCCAACTCTTTTCAAAGATGCTAATATATTTTGTACACAATGTGATTGATGTCAAAGAATAAGCAACATAAGCAAAAGAGCTAAAATGCCTTTGACATCAAATTTAGTTATTGAACTCTTTGATATATGGGTGATTGACTTTATGGGTCCTTTTCCTCCATCCAATGGTTTCGAATATATATTGGTTATTATAGATTATGTATCCAAGTGGGTAGAAAGCTATACCCATTAAAACCAATGATGCAAATGTTATTTTGCAAGTTATTAAGGATTCGATATTTAACAGATTTGGGACTTCTAGAGCTATAATAAGTAATGGAGCTAGCCATTTTTGAAATAGACTTTTAATAGAGTACTAAAGAAGTACAATGTTTCACATAGAGTGAAAACTCCTTATCATCCTCAAACTTCCGGTCAAGTGGAAGTAGGTAATAGGAAAATCAAGGGAATTTTGGAATGCACCATGCGTCTCTCAAGAAAAGACTAGGTAATCAAATTGAATGATGTCTTATGGGTATACCGCACAACTTACAAAACACCTATTAGAATGAGCCCTTACCGATTAATCTTCGTGAAAGCATGCTACCTTTCCATTGAACTCAAATATAAGGCTTATTGGGAAATGAAAGAGCTAAACATGGTTGCTCCATCTTAATGAGTTAGAAGAGAATAGGGATGAGGCCTATGAAAAAACAAAATTATACAAAGAGTGTACTAAACGCTATCAAGACAATAGGCTAGTTCCTAAGTCTTTTCTTCTTGGAATGAAAGTTCTTTTATTTAACTCTCGTTTGAGATTGTTTTCAGGAAAATTGAGATCAATATGGGATTGACCTTACACAATTATCCAAGTTTTTTTCCCAAGGAGTAGTAGAGTTACTGAATCGAAATACACAAATAAATTTCAAATTCAATGGGTACCGTGTAAATCATCAACACCATGAAGATGCGTCTTTTTGAGATGTTAAACCAAGTGTTGGATGGGAGGGAATCCATCACTGTAAGTAATTTTTCTTTTATGCAATTTTATTTAATTAGTTTCTTTTATGTTTGTTTATTTTATTTTAAGCATTAATATAATTAATGTTTTAAGACGTGTTAGAATTTATAGTATTCTATCTGTGAGCATAATTATTTCAGGCTAATGTTGGTTGCACCTTGTTTTCCCACTACTACAAAAAGAAGCTATTAAGTCAAGATTTAAAGTCTTTTTCTTTTTGGAAAAACCGACTTATAATGAATTTTAAGTCGGTACGCTGAAATATCGACTTAAAAAATTAAAAATAATAGGGTCGATCCTACGTATCAACTGACGCTACCTTATTTCTTTTCCTTTTATCTCTTCTCTCCCCCATTTTATAGACATATTACTCATGTTTCCCTCAATGCTTGACAAAAAAATGACCATCTTCCTCCATACTCTTTCTCATTTTTTTGCCACTTTCGACCACCATTTCTCATGCCGTTTAGTAGGTTTTTATTAATATCCAATTTTTGTTCTATATCCACTATTTTTTTTAGCATAATACTCAAATTTTTCATACCCATTTTCCTTCATTTTCTCACTTACCAAACACTCTTTTTTTTATTTTTCCTTCATTTTGTCACTTCATTTTCTCTTGTAAGTATTTCTATGAATTATTTGACACTTATTATTCATATATATTTTTTATTTTAATGTATATTATGTGTCATTCATTATGTATATAAATATTTGTTATTCAAGCTTAGAAGAGAATAATGTATTTTATTCATTTATTCATTTTAATAATTTTATGTATTTAAGTTTTTGATATATATTAATTTATTTAAAATTTAAATTTTTTGAAAATTATTTACATGCACACACACACACACACACACACACACACACACACACACACACACACACACACACACACACACACACATATATATATATATAATATTTTTATATGTATATAATGTATAATGGGTTTATTAATATTTATTATTATATATATGTATAAAATATTTATTATTATTAATTACATGCATTTATATATATATATATATATATAAATTATTATATTATATTAAATTATATTATATATATATATATTGTTAATATTTTATATTTGTTAATGTTATTATGAGCTTATTAATTGTTTGGTTTTTATGTATTTATTTTTATATGATATTTTGATAGATATTCTAGTAATTAAGGAATTTATATCTATTAATATCTAAAATATATTGCTTGGATACATAATTAATATGCTTAATATCATTAATAGAAAATGGACAAATCTTGGATGTCAAAGTGTAGAGTTGAGCAGGATTACATTTATGGAGTTGAAAGTTTCTTGAAATTTGCTTGTAAAAATAGTAATAATGAAATTAGTATGATTCGATGCACATGTGTTAAATGTAAAAACGAGAAATTTTATAATGTTGAAGAGGTTAAGTATCACCTTATCCGTAATGATATTCTTTTGAGTTATAAATGTTGGTATTTTCATGGAGAAATTACTCATAATACTCATAGAGAAGAGATAAATAAGAATGTGAGTGGATTATATACGTCTTATCAGAATGTACAAACAGAAAATATGTTTCATGCTATTAAAGATGAACTATATGAGGATGATCTCGAAACCTTTAAAAAACTTCTTGAAGATGCCAAAAAACCATTGTATCCAAAGTGCAAGAAATACACTAACATATCGGGATTGGTTCATTTGTACAATGTAAAGGAAAAAATGGTGTTTCTTACAAAGGATTCACAGAATTACTAAATGTACTAATAGATATGTTCCCTGAAGGTAATGAATTTCCATCTTTAATGTATGAAGTGAAGAAATCTTTTAGTCGATTTTGCATGAAATATCATAAGATTCATGCTTGTCGAAATGATTACATTCTTTATAGAAAAGACTATAAGACATTAGATAATTGTCTAGTGTAAAGCATTAAGATGGAAGCATGCTACAAATGAGACAACACCTAAAAAAGGCATGCCCACAAAAGTTTTTTGGTTCTTTCCTCTAATTTCTTACTTTCAAAGGTTGTTCAAAAGTAAAGAGACATTAAAGATCTTGAGTTGGCATTCAAATAATCGATCTGATAATGGGATGCTACGTCACCCTTATGTTTCTCCAAATTGGAAAGTAATAGATAATTTATCCCCTCAATTTGCATCTAATCCACGCAATCTTCATCTTGCCATTCCTGCTAATGGAATTAATCCACATAGTTCCCTTAGTAGTAGATACAACTACTAGCCAGTAATTATGGTAACATAAAACCTTCCTCCTTGGTGACTATTATTGCCACATGAGAGTCCTCCTCCATTTGATGAAAAATTTGTGGTAAGATTTAATGCTTATATAGATAGTCTACTATTTTTATTGGTTATTATATATTTTATTTATTATATATAATGATTAAATTTTGTATAGAATATGAAATGTTTGTTGAAACATCCATCATCTATGGACTATGTTTCTATTAGAACGGTACAATAATTGAGCGATGATCGAATGATTCATAATCAATATTTGTCAAATTATTGTCGAATAGTAATTGATCGATCATTGCTCCATCTTTTTTCACTACCTGTGACTTCTGATGCTACCACAGTCCAAGAAATTGTTGGATAATATGTGGCTTGGTTGTCGAATCAAGTTATGCTAAATTTTGATATGGTACTATTTATTTTTACTTAAGATAACATTTTTATACTACTTGTATTATATTATTATTCTTTGATTGTTACTAACATATATAATACCTCTTGTTTAGTCTATTATGCCAAAACTGATAAGTGCGGCATATTTAAGAAATGCAAAGCCAATATCTCATGGCAAGGAAATAAGCTTCCAAGTTGCATTTTCAACAACTTTCTCTCCCCTTTTTCTGTAGATTTTTATATTTTTAGCTTTTGAAATTTATTTAGTTCTTCCCTTAATTTTGAGGAAGAACATGTTTATGTTTTTGTAGTTTCATGGGTGAAATTATTATAGGAGTTTTTCTAGTCTTAGAATCAACTCTTCAAAGTTCTGTAAGGATATTGTTAAGGTATTAATTATATTCTTTTTGTAGTCCATATATCTGTGTTACTTCTTTTAGGTCATTCTTGATTTGTTTGTGATCAATTATAACATGTCTCGCAGATAGTGAATATGATATAATAATAACGTTATTATGCTTGTAAAATATTGAATAGGTAAAATATTTTCTTAAAATAAATAAATTTTATTTTTATTCAAGAGTTTTATAAAGAATGTTATTTGAAGGAGTATATTACTCTTAATAAAAAACATAATACGAGATTTAAAATTAATATTTAATTACTTGGACTTAATTTGGAGTAATACTATTTTATATTAGATTTAATTATTTAGATATTTAGAGTAAAGTTCTATTTCAAAGGTTTTTTTTACAAAGAATTATTATTTGAAAATGTATTGACAACATATTTTCTTAAATAGTTTTAAAACCTGAAAGTTATTTTTCATATAGTTAAATTCTTAAGTTTAATTTGGACACCTTGAATAAAGTCTAATTAACTTACTCTACCTAAAGTTAAAATTTAATACTTAATTAATTAATAGGCCCCGCCTAAGGATATTAATCAATTAATATTAAACAAAATAATTTGGGTCTTACCAAATGACACTTTCATACCAAAAAGAGAAAATCAATAAATATCAATTTATATCTTTAACAACCTAAATAATATGAGCAAACATGATTACTTAATTATGATATCCATTATTTTTCATTGTTTATGAATGTATTAAATCACATGAGTATTTTTTGTATCTATGTCTATCTTTATTTTTATGCATTAAATTATTTTTTTTCAAAAACCAAATCATTGTGACAAAATGTTTAGGTTTAATTTTGTTTTTAAAATTTGAATAATATTTAAAAACCACACAATATAACTTCCTTGAATCGACCTTGGGAGTATACTTATCATTTCTATAAATGATTCGTACAATTGCGAGAATTAATAATATTTAAAATAGATAAGTAATAATGAAATAGATAAGCCATTATGTTATTCCATTATTTCTTTACACCTAAATACTAGCTTAGCCCAAATATTTATTCTTACTTATTGTATCCATCCCATGTAAAGCATGTATATTCTAGGATTGTTAGTGTTACCTTCTTGATTTCAATCAATAAAAAAAGAGGGAAGAAGGATGAAAATGGAATGATTAAAAAATGGAAAAGATGGAGAAAAGAAAAAGAAAATTAAGTGTTGGGAATTTTTTGTTTTAAAAAAAACGAAGTGGTGCATAAATTTCTCATTTTGTATACTATTCTCTCAACTTCATTGGTTGAAGTTTGAGAAGTAAAGAGAAAATAACCAATGTGTGAGGGTATAATTGTTATAGATATGAACTTATCTATTTGATTGGCTCAAAAAAGGTGTGTTTGAGCCTAAAGGTCTTCTCTCCTCTACCAATTCCCTAGCTTATAATTACAAACTTTGAAAGACTTATTGATTTCTTCTAGGCTGGCATGTACTTTAGTGGAGAGAAAGACTAATTATGGATATATGAAGCTTGGTTCAACTTAAGCCTATATTTTGTTTTGCTTGGCTCAAATACACATATCATGATGGTATATAGAGTAAACAAATTTTTAGTACAACACACTTTGTATGGCATCAAAATTTATTCATACCCTTAAATGAATGAATCATGAATTGATGGACATATGAATATTTATGTTGATTGTATTTCCTATTCTTTAAGGACTTTTTGATTCATTAAACTTGCTTAGTTTGCATCCATCTTTCTATATTTCTCATTGTCTTCTTTGTGTAGATGCTTCTATGTCGAGAAATATTTTTCAAGTAGAATGCATAACATTTTTATTGTATCATATGCATACTTTTAGAGGGAGAAATGTGTGTCTTATTTATGCTATCAAGGAAAGTTCTGTGTTTTTTGTACTTCTTATTACTTCTCCTATTTATAAGTCATTGTTGCTATCTTGTTCATGTGATGCTTCCTTCTCTTTGACATTGCTTTGTATGAACTATGCATAAATAGGAATGTTAGTATGACTTGTTGCATACATATCTTGTAATCCCTTGCTTCACATGTCATCCTTTGTATCTACATGTTTTCCTATTGTACCGAGTTATTGCATACTTCCCTTATGTTGTTCTTTGCCTAGTATTTGTTTCAAGAATGCACGACATATATTTTGGTAAATTGAGATGCATTTTGTCTACTCTTCTCTTAATTTGTCTGTTCATTTAGTGTGTTAACTATTGTATGCTTTAAATTTTCTTTTATCTCAATGTTATCTTTTCTCTTTTTCACATGATTGCATGTGATACTTCTTATAATATTTGCTTTAATCGAATCTATAGTGTTGCATAAGTGTTGGGATTATAACATATTTGTATGTCTTTTCTCCCTTATATAGGGGGTTTACCTTTGACTTTTAGTGTAAAAAAGGGTGAGAAGTTTTTATGCACCAATAAATGTTTGTTACCATATTGTGTGTTGCATGGGCTATGAGTGTAAGGTTACATTACATATTGTTATCTGACTTGGGTTGTGACTATAGGATTGCACTACATATTGTTGTTTGACTTGGATGCAATCAAAGGGAGTGTTGCATGAAGTCAAGGGGAGTTGTGCATGCTTAGTTATGTTTGTGCTTATCATTATGTACCTATGTACATGATAACATATGTTTTGACTACAGGATGTTTCTGCATGAAACATTCACGGCTTATGTGTTTGTCTTGTATATTCAGGTTTAAGGTGTAGAGTAAACTATTTTTGCTACATATGTGTTGTATGCAATGTGTTGAGAATCCCATGTGGCTTGGATGAGTTGATTTATGAAGTTGGATGGCCCACTCAAGATGGATGCACTTAGTGTAGGTGTGTCTTTTGGGTTTTGGTGTGTTTTTATGTTATTTGTAGAAACAAACAACTTTAGAACATCTTCATGCTATCTCATGTTTAATAAGTTTCTACAACTAGTTTTGTAGTGTTTCAACAAGAAGATCCAAAGAGGGGAATGTAAGTCTTTTTATGTTGACTTCTTAAGTTCACAATAATTGACACACACACACATAGTTAGGTATACTTTGCATACAAGCATGTTTACACAAACCACGTGATTGGTTTTCTTACTGTGTATGCTTAGTTGAGGGTTGTGGATGTTGTCACATGCAATTTTATTTTGTTTCTATTTTGAGTAATTATGCATAGTACTCAAAAAAATTTGGAACACAAAAATGACTTTTTAGCACCTCACAAAACCCTTGGCGAGGCGTTTGGTGAGGTGGCTAGCAATGTTGCTAACGAAGTGGAAATCCAAGTTCTATAAATATCCCTCATTTCTCTTACTTCTACCCAAGGTTTAAAAGTTAAAACATTTCCAAAATTCACATTGAGATTTCTATATGTTTTTGAAATTATTTTGGAAAGCTTACTTTTAAGAGTGAGTCATTTTGTGGTTAGTTATCAAATTGTTATCTCTGTGAGTAAGTGGTTTGATTATGTGTCTCTCATACACGATTTGATAGTGGACTGTGTGTCACATGTAATTGAGATTAATTACACTTCTAATTACTGATTAGTGGTTTCCAATCACACCACATTAGAGGTAGTTAGCTATAAAGGATATTTGGGTTCACATGTTGAACTAAACAATTGTGGAAGCAATAAGTATAGAGAAATAGTAGGAAATTTGGATAGAGGTTCTGAGTGATAAAGGTCATGGTCATTTTATTATCTATCAGAGTTGTAACTATTTATTTATTTAGTGAATATTTGCTGCTAAGCAGTTGCCTTAAGCAACTCGGGAATGTTACCACATAGATACGATTTTTATGTGGGTTTACCTCATTATATTGCTTGTTATATATGATCCACTTTTTGGCTAATATAATCTAAGTTTTTTGTGTGTATGTCTCAACATATCAAAGTATAAACTTGGATTAGAAAGCATTCATTGTTTACATGCATTTTGTTTGATATATAATATCTATTGTCATAAGTTATCTACATTGAGTGATATTTTATTTTCTGTACTTCTACTGTGTTTTGTATAAGTGTTTATTGTCATGTTTGTGCAGGTTAGGGCTGAGTCTTTTAGGAGTCTGCATCTCCTTGCCTTGGTAGTGTATCGAGTCGTGGACTCTTTCAATATTTATAGGTTAGGTTTTTAAGGAAGAGTGAGAAAAATACATTACATGTGAGATGGGGTTTTCTAGACAGTAAAAGCACATAGGTCACGGCATGGAAAATTTTACATTACATCACAATACAAAAATCCAATCCCACACAAGAACTCGAGAGGAGACCACCAAGGCATGCATTTTTGTGCACCTCTGTACATGTTAAAATTAAAGTTCCATGCAATCAAATCTGAGAGGGCCTCGTCATTGCATGGATTTACATTGGGCTATGACACCCATTGTTTTCCTAGTGTCCTGATATTTTGTTCATTCTGACTTGTTCAAGTTGCCATTTCTCACACCATTATTACTATTTTTGCTCATTTTAGTCCAAGATTCTTCCAAATGCTCATAAACCCACAAAACATGACAATAGCTTCCTAAACAACATAATGCTAAAATTAAACATAAAATTAGTACTTAAAAACATAGGAAAATATAGGTCAAAAATATATTTATCTACTCAGCCCCCGAAGAAGTAGATAATATCTCCTAGATGAAGGAGGTTGAGTGGAATTGGTGTATCTAGATCTCTTTTCTCCCTGCTAATTCTTTGCTCCATCTTATGGAGTCAATGTTTTGAGTCTCTCATTGGTGGGGTAGGAATAGAATGACCACTACTCCCACTACCACTTGTTTATTATGGCCATAGTCTATGGCATCAATTGAGAATCTTTCCCAACCAAAGCAGACAAGATGGTTGACCTTAAAGTGCTTCCTTAAGTTTGTGTATATGGCATGCAAGCACTCTAATTCTAGTTGGATTCCACCAGCTTGATTAATGGTCATGTGTTGCGATTAGGGAATCATTACCATTCCTATCATGTATACCAAGGCCTCGTGGATCTTGAATGCAAGAACCTAATCTATTCCAGAATGGACCTTTTGAGTTGTTGCTAACGTTGGGTAGTTGATGTTGTTCTCCTAGGGTTCCAAGCCCTATTTGTCTCAATGATTGTGAGTGGGTCACTGTGGCACTAGACTGCCCTTGTGAGTTTATCTAGAGTTGTATTAGTTATTACATTATGAGTTCTACCTTTCTCAACCTTTAATCCAATTTTGGTTTCTTGGGCCTAGCACCTTATTATCTCTCATAATTTTTCTTGTTTGTGGTTGATAGCTTACCTAGACCTTCATCTGCTTTTCAATTAGTGAGAGTGGTGGAGAGTTTTGAGAACTTTATTTAGAGATAATCCTAGTGATTCAATAGATCAAATGTATTGTAAGGAAATAATTGGATGAAAACCTTATGAACAAAGTGAAGAACACTATGAATGTTCTTGAGTTTTTACTAGCTTAATTGGTTGAACACCAAATGTTTTTCCAATAGAAGGTGCTAGATGTTGAAGTCAATTTCTATTATGTTGCATTCTCTCGACACATGGACTTGTAAATCACAAGAAAACCTCATCAGAAGAGATAACACCGGTGGGTGTCCTTTTCACTCTAATGCTTAAGTTAGTTTCTAAAAGAAAATCTAAGATCATAAGGAGTTTGAGTGGTAGGTTCAAGTGTTTCTACGTATCTTTTCTATTTATGATAACCTATTTAAAGGTTTTAGTAAATGTCATAATCATAAATGCTAATATTGACTAATTAGTATTTAAATACAAAATTAATTAGAATATTAACGACCTTCCATAAATCTAAATTCTATCATTAATATTTATTATAAATTTGATAATAATAGATATATTTGACTATGTGTTGACTATACCAATTTGACTTTTCAAAGTCAATATGGACCAATCAAATAGGACCATACGTGCCTGGAAATTTTCTCTCCAATAAGTAGTAACCAACATATTCAAGAAAGATGGTCTTTTTAATTCTTTATATTGTGTTAACCTCTCTAGTTCACCAATACGAGTAAACCACTTGTTATTTCTGGAAAGACTTGATATTATTATCCAACCTCAGCTTTAAGTCTTAAATGACTCTCCCCTTCAAGGTTTGCATTCAACAGATGACTACAAAGGTGCAAGTGATCTTCATCCATCTCATTCTTACTATGGTCAATATTTACCATCATCTTCTTAAGCTTTAAGTGCTCACACACGAGATGATTATAGATCTTTTGTAAAGAGTACTCTTTATCACTTTCAATAGTTTCCCAATATGTTGGCATGGTGGACACTTCCTCTAAGTGAGATTCCATTAATGCTAAACACCTTGAAATGCAACCTTTTAAACTCAAAGACTTTTCTTTCATAGTATTATAGAAATCATCTTCATACTTTCATTCCAAAAATCCCAAGCCTCTTTAGAACTCTTGTAGTCAGATAAGCACTCAGCTTGATTAGTTGAAACTACTCTAAGGATAGCATACAACCGTATATAGTTTTGTTCACTTTCACAAAGTTATTCTTCATTCCAATCATTGAACGGCTTTGGCTCCAATATGCCATCTTTAACAGTTTGAAAAAACAACTTTCATCCATTTTCAATCAAGTAAGAAACATCATCGTCATATGATCTCAAATAAGAAGACATCTAAGATCTCCAATAAGCATAACACATGCCCTTAAAATGATGAGATCTACAAATAAGTCCTCTTACATCAAAATTCATTTTATATTAAGGGAAAGAAACACACGCAATATGAAAAGAAAAGAATCAACATCAGAGCATTTAAGCCTAAAAAGGTGTACCTATAGCACACGTCTTGAAACCCACTTACATCCTATGTTTGAGAACCTCAAGAATAGATCTAGAAATCCAACAACAATATATGGTGAATCAAACCCAAGAAAGCTACGAAAATTCATATTGTAACAAGGACCTTGACCTATTGGTTATAGAAGAGCCAAAGAACCAAACATATCATTTTGTGATAAGAGGTGCCATAAGGTTTCCTAAGCCTTATTTGATAAGCTATTGAACCTTGACCCAATGGCTATAGAGGAGCTATGAACAAAAGGTAAAATGATTACCACAAGGTTTTACCCTTAATAAGCTCAAGTTTGGTTAGGAACCAAGAAGAAGCAAATCAATTTAGCTAATGAAGTAATTATAAAATCCTAAGTGATATACTAGAAAATAAAATAATTGCCATGATAATTATATCCTAAAACAATAGTTATTTAATGAAAATAAAGACACAAAGACTAGCAAAATTCAACTGAAGTAGTACTTTTCAAGAAGGAGTCTTCTTACACATAATCAATCCATATTTGTTGGTACATATTGGGAGTGCCTTTGTTCCTTGTTATTTTTGGTAAAGATTCTACAAATATACGGGTCATCCAAGTAATAAAGTATATTAAATATGAGTAACATTTGACAGAGAGTGATTTCTTTTTATAAGAAAGTACCAATATGTAGTATTTACAATACTATTTAAGCGAGTAATGAATAAAAATTATCTAAACTAATGATTAAACCTAGACTCAATTCAAAGACACAAATAAAGATAAAGTAAACAATATTTCAAGTCTTAGGATTTATGAATCCCATAACCATTACATATGAAATATTAAACATCATTGATTAATTTCCCTATTCAGTTTATTAGCAGCATACTCTTATATACATAGAAATCTTTGTCAATTATTCTTTTAGATTATGTGTAAACAATCACATTGTCATAATATCTCATCACGCAACAATTATGAACACATGTATCAAACTACACATTCATCAATCATACTATCATACTATTTTAATTCATCTAATAATAATTCTATAACTAATTCAAAAACCTATTTTATCAAGCTAGGGCATGAATCTCAAATCATATAAACATTGGCCAAATAAATCAAGCATTAAAATCAAAAATTATTAATTCAATTATAATTAGAGAAAATATTTCAACTAAATAAAATCAATTACATGGTCATGTGGTTAGGTTTATCAAAAATCCCAAATAAATAACCTAGCAACTCATATTTCTAAATATCATAATTGAAAATATATGTGTGCATAATAATTATAAGAAAGATGAAGGTTCAACTTTAATAAAGAATCCAATTGTTGTTGTAATCTTCTCTTGTAATCTTGTTGCTAACTATCTAGTTGCCTTCTTTATTTGCTTTTCTTGATCTCTCTTTTGAATTGTAAAATTTCTATTTTTCAGATTACTAACCCAAATGAAATATATATCGGGATAGGTTAAACACAATACAATTAGGATTAGAACTCAGAAACTTGGCATTCAAGTTTGCAGTCATGAATCACCAGTTGTGGCACACATTATTTCATGTAGCGGTGCACATACAAACTTATGCAAATAGTGTAGACCAAAGAGCATTGTTCAACGGCACACATAAGACTATTCCACGATGCATATTGTATCATTTTTAAAATACCCAATGATCCAAGATGAACGAGCCGTGGTGCACTCTTTCTACATCTCGGTGCACTTTGCAATTCTTTAAATTGTCCCAATTTCACCTATTTTTTCTTTTTTGATATCTTTTTACCTACAATTCCATATTGAACATAAGATAGATCTTTTAAAAAATATTCATCTCAAAATAAGACAAATAGCTTGAAAAGGTCAAATAACTTCACTTTTATAAAGTTATCAATAATCTAAGTTGGAAAAATTTTATATCTTTATAAAATATATCCTATCAAGTCATCCTTCCAATGCATTTTGAATCACCTGAATTGGATATAGGGTGGCAATTGTATGGCTATAATAGTAACAGTTTCTCTAGAATTTATTTCAAAAAATTCTTTAACAAAATGGATTCTTCTTGTTGGTCATGTCCACTCTTTCAATTACATGTCGTAGTTGTTAATAGCCCTATTTTTGTTAATTAAATTTAGGCCTTCACTTGAACTCTTGTCTATTTGCCCCAACTTTGATTCAACCCAAATGAATGCTTCCTTGAGCTTCTTGGATCATATCAAATTCAAACAATACAAATAGTGGGGTATTTATAGAAAACCCTTGAGTTTTTACAGCCTTCACTAACCACCTCAATGGGGATAATACCCACCATGGTAGGATAAAGGCCATAATTTCTCACCGGCCTCCTAGTTGACTATCTCACCGATCACTCGAAGAACTCTAAAAAATCCATTTTTCTTGAAGAGAATACCAAGAAATTTTTCACAAATATCTTCTTCTTCTTTTCTTCATCTGGAAAACCTCCCAAAGAATCTTATTTTGATATGTTATGAATCTAATCTATAATGTATTTAACAAAACTAAAAACTAGTCTAAAGAAAATTAAAATTGACAACTAATGTTTATGTAAAAATATATTTATCAAACCTAAATCCTAATTAGTTTTATTTATAAGAAAATATTGTGCACAGAGGACCTGTAGTCAAAGATAAAGTACCCTTGCCATGGCACAATATGTTTCTTGTTGTGGCACAAGGTTTTATTACCTCACACCATTTCAACCCAAGAAAGCCTCGTTGCAGTGCATTACATTTCAAGCCACAACACATTTAATTCTTCACCACCACATGTTTTATTTGTGTTATTTTCTTTTGTGCTCCTCACACATTGGTTGGTTCTTGGTGTAAGGGTTACATGCCTTAGACTTTTAAGTTCTTAGCATATTATTTGAGTGTTCCAAGTGTTATGTCCTCGTGGATTGACAAGCTTATCTATTTTGAAGCTAAAAATACCTTAAATTCAACAAAACATACCCATGATTCCAAACAAATAGATTTACATAAATGATCATATAACATGATATAATTAAAGTTATTTATTTCAATTAAACACAATAAAATCATGGAATAAGAGTGTTTTTCAAGCACTTATCAGAGAGCAAGGTGAAGAACTCTGAGAGATACTCTATATATATCAAGGATACTACCTAGAAAGATGGCTAGCAATTCCATATAAATGGTACACACGAGTAGAGGAGTCAAAGAATCTAGGTCTCTAACTCGATTGAGTAACACACGATGGAGAAGAAGAGAAAGAATCACCTATATTAACTTTCATGCGAGGATGATAAGTTAGTTTCTTACAATTGGGTCTCACGTGCCCACCTTCACCACAATGGTGACAAGTAGAAGAAGAAGTAGCTAAAGGCAAGAGACTAGAATTGGTGTGATAGAAAGAACTACTAGTAGGTAAAATGTTCACCTTGCTAAAGTAGGGAGGCTAGGACACAACAATAAACTTACCTTTTGGTATAGCGGTAACAAACTTCAACTTGGATTCTTGAGTTGTAGATTTTACATATATGGGTGCAACATCCACTTAAGTATAAATCCCTTCTTCATACCCAAATCCTCTTCTATCACTAAAAGAAATACTTGGTATGGCTAATGATATCATTAAGTTTCTGACAACCAATCGTCAATGTTCTAATCGTAGAGAAGGAATGAATGAGCTATTTATCACTTATTGAGAGCTTATCCTTTAAAGCTCAAATCAAATCTTCCTTTTCTAAAGGAAAGATTCAAGTTACATAGCATAATTGTTGAGAGTATTGATTTTGGCATGTATCTACTCGAGTTATACTTACTCCTCAATAAAGGTATACATCTAATACTCTTTATGACTTTTGAGCACAATAATTTTCTTTCTCAGGCATGTAATTTTAGAATTCTGATTAGAAGAAACATCAAGATTGGCAAACAAAGGAGTAGCTTTTATAGTATCAAATTTTTTTAATGCCTCTATTTTTCAACATATCATGATTTGTATTAAATCTTTCTTGCAAATTAAATTATCTTTTCTGTATGACCTCACACATGTTAGTGAGATCACTTGATCACTATCGATTCAGGATTTTCTCTCCTCAAGATTGACCAATAGCATGATTATCTCATGTTATTTTTCTTTAAGGCTTTCCAAAACCTTCTTCTTAGCTTTCTATGACTTGATATGCTTCAACAAGAGCTCATTATAGGTATCAAGCAACTCATCTTCCTCGTCATCATAATCTGCAATCACACCTTGACCTTTTAAGGCAACCGCTAGAGGATCTTCTATAGTTATGGAAGCCATGAAAGCAAAGAAGTTAGTATCATCCTCATCATCACTACTAGTACTATCCAAAATAGTAACTTCAGCCTTCATTACATGCTTGTTTGTGTGTTTTTCCTTAGAGAAGTAGTTTCCAATAATGTGTTATGGCTTCCTACACTTGAAGTACTTAATTTTGTTAACATGGCTTCTTCTATGTTTTTTTTTCTTAACCTCATATTCATTGTCATTCCTCACTAATCTTGAGCCTTTTTCACTCAATTGGTCTCTTCTAACTCCACCATAATAGATCTTCTTATTTTGAAAGAATCATGTAAATTTCTTGGCGAGCAACACCATCTCTTCTTTATTAAGACTTAAGTCTTCATTACTAATTAGGGTAGTACTTGCATCCTTGCTAGAGCCACTATACTTAGTGATTTTGAGTGTATTGTTTGTTTACTTTACAAATGACATTTATATTTTTTCTAAGAAGTAAGTGATGAAGTTCAAAGACTTGAAGGTCAACTACTAACTCATTCGTAGTGAGTTCTCCCAGCTTGTACATTGAAAAACACTATGACCTTGGCATGGAAACGGTGTGGGAGACAATAAATGATTTTTTCAATTTGTTTCTCTTCACTTATTAGTCTCCTCAGGTTATAGGATTTGTTGATAATGTTGGGAAGCAAGCATGCATAAAACTTATCAAACATCTCATCTTCTTCCATGATTCAAAGCTTGAAGTCTTTGTTCAACTTCAAAATGTTGGACCTTTTCATCATAGAGGTTGCCTTATATGTAGTCTCAAGTATGTCCTAACCTTGCTTGGACATAGTAAAACTCTAATCTCTTCTGTACTCATTGGGCGTAACATCTATAACGATAGCATACAACCCTTTGCTGTTCCATTTAGATTCTTTGCTCTCTTCCTTGGTCCATCCTATCATTGACTTTAGAATAATTGTGTTGTTAGGAAGGGTCTTGGTTGGATACCTCCAGCTATTTTTAGTAAAAAGCTCGATGTGATCCCTTAGCCACCACAAGAAGGCACGCATTTTGGACTTCTAATAGGTGTAATTCATCCCATTAAAAGGTAGAGGCCTATCTACATTGCCTCCTTATCCCAAATCCATTAGAGAGAAGTATGTGTGTATATAAAGCAAGTTTAAACATAATCAACACTAGAGCAATCAAGCCCAATAGGATGAAGCTTCTTCAAGACCAATTGAAAAGGTCTAACACTCAATATAATTCAAGGGTAAACATATATGATGACTCTATGAAAGTAAAGTCATCAGTGCACATTTTTCCATAATATTTGCATGTTCTATTCAATAAATAGTACTTTGGGGTTAAAAATATTAAAATATAAACTTTTTAGTGAAAAGGGATGAAAATATAATTTTTGGATTTTTTATTGATTTCTTATGATATTTGACGATTGACCAATCAGAACTAACCACATGGACTATCACACAAGAAAAAGCTCTGACTAGGTGAACCACTTTAGTAGATATAACCAATCGAAGATTGCCATATGTGAGGAGTGATGTAGTGTTTCACCACGTGTTAGCACGACGTTCATCCTGACTTCACACCAATTGGTCAATGTTCTTGCCACGCATCGCTCTTTCATTTTCCCAGTAAATTCAGTGTTCCACATATCCAACTATGATTGGTTGACAATGTTAATTTTGCTTCTTTTGATCTTAACCCATAATCTCAAGTTGGGCTGACTATCTAGATTGCACTTGAGCTATATTTAAGCCCCTAGTCACTCCATAATCCCTAAGAAACCTCCATTAGCATAATTTTGATCAGTTTTTGGTGTAAAAAATAGAGTTAATAGAAAAAAATTAAAAGGAGATACAATTTTTGGGGATATTCAAGAGAAAATTAGTAGTACAATTCAAGAGATTGATTGTATTTTTTTCTTCTACTCTTTTCTTTATCAATTTTTATGTTATTCTTTATGAAAAATATGATATTTATGAACACAATTATGTATATTTAATTTATTAATCTAGGGATCTTATGAACTCAATTTTCACCATGTGATTATCTAATTTCTTTTACTTATATTATAATTTTAATTTAATTATATTATTTAATCTCATTTTTATGTTATTAATTGTTTTGCCAATAATTTATCTATAGAGGCAATTAAATTTAAGAGAATTATTTAATTATTTTTTTATTAAATAACATGGATAGTTTCTAGGCAGAGATGTATGATTCTTATGTATGTGATACATAATTGATGAACTTAATGAGTAGTATGCAATTCAATTGGCATGAGAGTGTGATTAAATTAATTAATATATGGTGTTTAGTTTAATTAAGAAAGGAATACATGCTAAGTTAGATTCAATTGATCATGTAATTGATTGATAATTATATTGGAGAGACTTTAGTTATTCATATCTTTAGAGAATTGAGAGATTAAGTATTATTGGATATTTTCTCATATATCTTCTTAGTTACTAAATATGATTTTATTAATTATTGCTATTTATTTTTGTTTTTTTAATTCTGCTTCCTTAAAATATAAAAACACAAAACAAATTGATTTTTATTTTTTTAGTTTTAAAAATTAGTTTATAATAATATAATCTCCATGAGAACAATTTTTTCTTATAATTATATTACTTATTCCAATACATATACTTGTGTATTCATTGCATATATAATTTTTATGGTAATCAAAATTTATTTTAGTTATTTTTCTTTATTTATTTTTCATAATTTTATTTTTAATTTTGATTTTTTTAATTTTTTTAGTTATATAGTTATTTATTTATTTATTTATTTTAGTTCATTTTCTTTACTTATTTAATTTTTTATTTTAGTTTATTTATTTAGTTATTTATTTTTAATTTAGACATCTCTTTTAGGGATTTTAGAAATACATTTGAGTTTATTGCAAGAGCAAAGTTCGTGAAAGAGAAATCTTGCCTTTAGATCTTGAAATTGAACGTATTTTGAAGTGAATAAGGAAACAACAAGTTGTCACCCAAGAGATAAAATGGCCAATCCATTAGACATAAACAATAATGAGCTAAACTTGAACAATCAAATGCTTTTGATGGATGATAAAGATAGAGCTATGAATGAATATGCAATATCTACGTTGGACGAGTTGAATCTAAGTTTTACAAGGCCAAACATTCAAGCTAATTAGTTTGAGTTAAAGCTAGTGATGTTTCTAATGCTACAAATAGTTGAAAATTTAGCGGATTACCAACAAAGGATCCTTATCTTCATCTCAGATTGTTTATTGAAGTTGTAGATTCATTTAAGTTTAGTGGTGTGACTGCTGAGGCATTTAGGCTTAGATTGTTGCCTTACACTTTACGAGACTGTACTTGAGCTTGGCTAAAATCTTTGTCACTTGATTCCATTACAACTTGGAATGGTTTGGTAGAGAAATTATTGATGAAATACTTCCCACCAACAAAGAGTCCCAATTTTAGGAATGACATTACTTTCTATCAACAATACAAAGGAGAATCTTTATATGAAGCATGGGAAATATTCAAGGAATTGCTAAGGAAGTGTCCTTATCATGGTATTCCTTATTGGATTCAAATGGAGACTTTTTACAATGGTCTCAATGCTTAAACAAGAACTATTATTGATACACCTTCTAATTGAGCTTTGCTAGCCAAATCTTACAATCAAGCTTTTGATTTACTAGAGAAAATGGCTAGCAATTATTATCAATGGCCAATGGACAGAATGATAGCCATAAGAAGAGTAGCCAGAGTGCATGAGATAAATGATATCACAGCACTTACAACTCAAGTCTCATCTTTGGTTAATCTTTTGAAGGCTCAAAACTCACAAGTGAGTATAAACCAGGTGCAAGATTTAGAAGTGTCATGTGTATTTTGTGAAGGAGATCATTTATTTTATAATTGTACAAATAATCCCAAATATGTACGCTATGTGGGTAATATGAATCAAATCAATAATCCCTACTCAAACACATATAACCCAAGATAGAGACAATATCCAAATTTCTCTTGAAATAACAATAATCAAGGTGGTAATCAATTCAACCGTCAATCATTTCCACCACCTAGTTTTCAACAACCACATCAATCACAAGCCTAAGAGAAGAAGCCACCTACTAAGGACAATACAAATGCCTTAATAGGGATGATGAAATACTTCATTCAATCATTTAGTGCAAAAGTGTCAACCCGAGAGGCTTTAATTCAAAATTTGGAGAACCAAATAGGGCAACTTACTCAAACTATAAGTCAAAGGCCTCAAGGTAACCTTCCAAGTGATACAATTGTAAACCTACAAAGAGAAGGTAAGGACCAATACAATGCCATAGCCTTGAGGAATGGTAAAACTTTAGAACATGAACATAAGACAGAAAAGGATGAGGAGAAATAGGAAATTAACAAGGATGAGGAGGAATAAGTGGATAAAGAGAGTAATGGAAAGGTAATTATTCAACCAAAAAAGAGCAACCTCTACAAACCCACTATTCCTTTCCCTCAAAGACTACAAAAGCAAAAGTTAGATACGTAGTTTTCAAAATTTCTTGATGTCTTCAAGAAGTTGCATATTAATATATATTTGTAGAGGCACTTGAACAAATGTCATCTCATACCAAATTCATGAAAGACATACTATCAAAGAAACTGAGGCTTGGAGATCATGAAACAATAACCTTGACTAAAGGTTATAGTGCCATCTTAGACAGAAAACCACCATAAAAAGTGAAAGATCCAGGTAGTTTCGATACAAATTATTTAATTTTCTTAAAATATATGAAAAACAGTAAATACTAATTTATTAAACTAAAATTAACTAAAAATGTAAAGAACATAGCAATTATAATTAATAAAATAGATGAAAATAACTATATAAAATACAGTTATCAACACCCCCAAACTTAAGTTTTTGCTAGTCCTCGAGCAAAAGGAAGGAAATAAAACAAAGATAACTGCATTTAAAATAGTGATTTTCAAAATATTTCTTTTGTCTTTCGAAATTACATAACTCAAAGAAATAAAAGAATTTTATCTAAGCATCAAAACCAATTTGAAAGTATACAACATTTTCAAAATGAATTTTAGTGTGTGTGTGAAGTCTTTTCTTATTTTATCACATGCAATCCGGATCAGTTTATACAAATATAAAATCAAACAAATTTTTAATGAAATCACAAATCTCATAAGTTTATTTTTCATTTCTCTCTCCACTAATGTAGACAAACACAAAACACAAAATCAATAGGACTTTATTAAGCTTGTAATGTATGGCTTAGGTAAAGGTAGGATAAAGGATAATATTTAGCTTAAAACTTTTCCCAAGTATAACATTTCAGGATTGAAAAAGATAATTCTATCATCACAATAATTACTTCCCAATTTGGGATTTACATCACATACAATACTCTTTTTTTTCTTTTTCTTCTTTTTTTTTCTTTTTTTTTTTCAGTATCCCTTTTTTCGATATATCTTTAAATATTAACTAACAATTGTCAAATGTTAGTGAGATAAGAAAAATAGATACATCTACACATATATTTTCTTATCAAATAGGCTTTGAAAATGAGATAAATATATATATAAACTTTGAAGCTCAAAGGGGTTATACTATGGATAATGCATGTGAAGGTAGATAGAAAGGCTCAAACGATCCAAAGATGGCCTAAATCATTTTCTTAGTTAAATGTTATCTATAATTTCGGCTCGAGAGAAAATCAAACAAATTCTAAAAACTGTGACACCACAAAAATCAATCGAATTCCATACTCACATAAACCTTCTCTAAATTATCATAGCAACTCAAAAATCAAGACTAGTGCTCATGAATATTTATTCTTGTAAAAATGAAACATACGTAAAAATTATTCATCACTTAGACAATATTCAAATTTTTCAAAGAGCTATGCATCATTTAAATTGAAGAAATAAAAATAAATCACTATTCATAGCAAAATATCTTCAATCAACCAAACAAAAAAAAATTCACAAGCAAGAACATCCAGAAAGTATTTCAATTACGTTCAATATATCTACCACCCCCAAACTTAATATACACATTGTCCTCAATGTGTGAAAGTTAAAGAACATATGAGATGGGTTTAATGAAACTTCCTAGTTTGTTTTATTGGTTAAAATCCAAAATAGCTTCATTTCTTCCAATTTGCACCTACGAAAAAAAAATGAAATAAAACAACAACATAACAAAATATAAAAACTAATACATGCGAAAATAAAATAAAAAAATAAAATAAAACACATGGGTTGCCTCCCAAGAAGTGCTTGATTTATAGTCTTCAGCTTGACTTCTCAAATTGTTTTTCTTGTTATAAGTTAAGATTTGTGTGTAACAAAATCTCAACTTACGAGAAAATTGAAAAATAAATTAAGAAACAATAACCATAAATTTTGTTTTTTTTTCTTTTTTCTGAATTAAGATTTGTGTGTCAAACAAAATCTCAACGCACGAGAAAATTGCAAAATAAAATAAACAACAAACAATAAGCAAAAAATTTTATTTTTCTTTTTGTGAGGTAAGATTTGTGTGTCAAACAAAATCTCAACCCACGAGAAAATTGAAAAATAAATTAAACACGCAACAATAAAAAAAACAAGAATTTTTTTTTTTGAATTAAAATCAGATTGATTGCTATTAATATCAACAATGAAAATAGTAAACAAATTCCCGACAACGGCGCCAAAAACTTGTTGTCTCTTTTGGAGAACATAAAACGTGCAAGTATACACGATCACAAGTAATAAAATTTGATAAGTAAAGTATCGTTCCCACGGAGATTTGTTACTATAGTTTGTTGAGTACTAAAATTATTTCTCTCCGATTTTATCCAAAACAATGGTTGATTTAGAAAAAAGTTAACAAAATAAAAGAAATCTAGGATTGCAATTTTTCACCAAATTAATCCACTCTTATCATCTTATTTTCTTTTGATTTATATTTTTTAGTACATTTAATTTGTCAACCGAAAACTTCTAATTTTATTCATACATCTCTTCCGAGCTCCGTATAAACACACCTCGTTAAATTAATTCACTATATCTCTATGAGAATTAAATTCACCAAGATTCATTACGTTCTAAGTTTTCAAATGGCCACACATACAATTAGGGTATATTCCTATCCTTCATCATACATGTCATTCTATCTATGAGCAATATACACATAAATTCCTCTTCCAAGTTTATTTATGTGCCACAGATCAATTTGATAAAATTCGTAAATAACCAAAAAGCATTAAGCACAAAATAGAATGAACAAATCGAACGTCTTATAAATCTATCAAAAATAATTAAAATCAAAGCTTCATAAATTTAGATCAAATGCAATCCTAGAAAAATTAAATTACTTCATAAATTAGAAATTAAAATTACAACAGTTCAAGAAAATGAGATGAAGAACAAAAGAAAATTAAATAACTTTGGATCGTAAATATTTGGCACGGGCAGAACACAACAGAAGCCAAAAATGGTTTCTGCGTGCTCCACAGTCCAGCCCCGAATACTACTAAAAATCCAAAACTCTAAAAAAACTTTCGAAAACTCTTCCAAAAAAAAACTTTCTTAACTCTATCATCTTATCCCCTATTTATAACATCAAATTTCTAAAAAAAATACATTTAAAAATATATATTTTTTAATACACACGGGAGACAACTAATGATGGAGAAATTAATTTAAAATTACACGTGGGGGACAAAAATGTATCGAAACGCAAAAACTGATATCGAAAACGTAAACTGGGAACATGCGTGTCGCTGCTTCTTTTTTTTAATTCACGCTACCACGTGTCGTGATGTGATTCGCTGAAACAAATAGTGGGACACGTGGCAGCACCTCATTTGTTGTAGGGAACAGGCACACGAAATATTGTCGCACAGGATTGGGGCGCATGAATCGTGGGGGATAGCGGCTGAGACGCGTGCGGGATTCCGTGCTTTTGCTTTCACAGAAATGTGCCACGCGTCAGCTCATGATTCGCTGAGGGGGAATGTGGGACACGTGGTAGACGTTAAATGGTTGGAGAGAACGATTGCAGGTGGTTCCGCCACACGGGATAACACCCTTTGGCAGATGCGTAAAAGACACGTGGGTCCCACACTACACGCCGGCCTGCGTAGTAGGTGGGCCCCACTGGCACGCCGAGCCGCGTAATCGCTGAAATCCGTGTTTACGCTCTTTTTTCGCGCTTACAATCCACGCGCCTCATCGTATCCGTTGGTTTTCTAATCGAACGGTTGGTGACGCCCGGAATTAATGTTACGTGTGACTTCCTTTTCCTGCACAGAATATAAATTACATTTAATCTTTCTTTAATTGCAATCAAGCCCATTTCTAATTTAAATTAAATTTTTAAACTTTTAATAATTAAAATTAAGCCCGATTTTAATTTAAATTATATTTTCAACTTTTATAAATTGCAATTAGGCACTTATTTATTTGAAATTATATTTTTGGACACAAATTTGCAATTAAGTACGTTTTCGATACAAATTATTTAATTTTTTTAAAATATATGAAAAACAGTAAATACTAATTTATTAAACTAAAATTAACTAAAAATGTAAAGAACATAGCAATTATAATTAATAAAATAGATGAAAATAACTATATAAAATACAGTTATCACAGCACTTACAACTCAAGTCTCATCTTTGGTTAATCTTTTGAAGGCTCAAAACTCACAAGTGAGTATAAACCAGGTGCAAGATTTAGAAGTGTCATGTGTATTTTGTGAAGGAGATCATTTATTTTATAATTGTCCAAATAATCCCAAATATGTACGCTATGTGGGTAATATGAATCAAATCAATAATCCATACTCAAACACATATAACCCAAGGATAGAGACAATATCCAAATTTCTCTTGAAATAACAATAATCAAGGTGGTAATCAATTCAACCGTCAATCATTTCCACCACCTAGTTTTCAACAACCACATCAATCACAAGCCTAAGAGAAGAATCCACCTACTAAGGACAATACAAATGCCTTAATAGGGATGATGAAAGACTTCATTCAATCATTTAGTGCAAAAGTGTCAACCTGAGAGGCTTCAATTCAAAATTTGGAGAACCAAATAGGGCAACTTACTCAAACTATAAGTCAAAGGCCTCAAGGTAACCTTCCAAATGATACAATTGTAAACCTACAAAGAGAAGGTAAGGACCAATAAAATGCCATAGCCTTGAGGAATGGTAAAACTTTAGAACATGAACATAAGACAGAAAAGGATGAGGAGAAATAGGAAATTAACAAGGATGAGGAGGAATAAGTGGATAAAGAGAGTAATGAAAAGGTAATAATTCAGCCAAAAAAGAGCAACCTCTACAAACCCACTATTCCTTTCCCTCAAAGACTACAAAAGCAAAAGTTAGATACGTAGTTTTCAAAATTTCTTGATGTCTTCAAGAAGTTGCAATTAAACATATATTTGTAGAGGCACTTGAACAAATGTCATCTCATGCCAAATTCATGAAAGACATACTATCAAAGAAACTGAGGCTTGGAGATCATGAAACAATAACCTTGACTAAAGGTTATAGTGCCATCTTAGACAGAAAACCACCATAAAAAGTGAAAGATCCAGGTAGTTTTGACGTCCCTTGCACTATTGGATACATCCATTTTGGAAAAGCACAATATGATTGGGGTTCTAGAATTAACCTCATGCCATTATTGATCTTCTAGAGACCTTGAGGTATGGTAGAAGATTTGCTAGTAAAACTAGACAAATTCATCTTTCCGACAAACTTTATTATGCTAGACATAAAGAAGGACCATGACATTTCTATCATACTTGGTCATCCATTCTTAGAAACATGAAGGGCACTCATTGATGCATAAAAAGGTGAGCTTATAATGAGAGTGCAAGATTAACAAGTAACATTTAAAGTTTTTAAAGCACCTAAACCCTCTGATATTGATAATGTTAATGGATGCTTAAGGATAAATGTTACTGATTGTGAGGACAACTTAAAAGAGTCTATTGAGTCACCCAACTTAATAATTTAACACATGATGCTATAAATAAGAACATAAACTCACCAGAAAACAACTCAACCTATTTTAACTTTGAAAGTGTGGAATCAAAGGTTGATATTGAAGACTGTGTGAACAGTTTGGAGGACACGCATCTCATGTGTGTATCAAATGCATTTTTGTAGAGTTTTGAGATAGGATCTAAGCTCGAACCATTAATTGAAGAGCCACTTAGTTTAGATCTCACACTTTTACCCTCTCATCCTTAATCAAGTAAGCAAGTGAAAGATTCTAATAAAGAGGTGAAAAAGATGTTTCAAATACATAAATTGGATAAGTCATGGTGGAGTGCTTATAAGAATGCCAAAAAGTTCAAAAATAAAACAAAAATATGGCATGAGAAGAGAATTAAGCATCATGTTTGTGTGCCAGAACATAAAATATTATTTAACAACTCAAGACTCAAATTGTTTCCAGGAAAACCAAAAAGTAAATGGACATAAAGATATATGCCTTAGGACTTTGCGTTTAAAGTCGGTTCATGCATTGAACCAAATTTAAATTATGTATTTTTTTACACATTTTACTCATTTTCTACTATACCCATAACTTGTATTCGATCACATAATAGTAGAAAAAACCAAAATCTATTTAACAAGTTTAAATATGGTTTGCTTAGAATCACCAGTATAGTGACCAGGAAACTAGGCAAGATGAGATGAAATTTGGGCAAAAAGTAGTTGGTCCATATAAAAATTCATTCCCTTAAATACATGAGTACATAAACATCCATCAAACAAGTAGCCCAAACTTCAAAGACATAGGCCTGGAGAAATTAAAGCATTATAAAAATTACCATAGTGTTGTTCTATGTTATTCAAGATCATCAGATTCTTCTCCTGATTCTTCTTGTGAGGTTATAATTTGAACCATGTGTTATGTCCATTCTTCTCATAAATCATCAAAAATTTGCATATTATAGCCCGACTTGTTCCAAACAAAGAACTATATATAATTAAATTCAAAATAAGAATGTAATATCATGAATTCACAAAAAATAACTTATATATGTTAAAAGATTAGTAAAGAGATTATCACATCGATATCAGAGTGATATAATAATAACCATACCAGAGAGATTAGCATTGTATTAATATTTTGTCTATAAATATGAAGCTATCTGGATTCAAGCTGGTATTTTTAATGCTATAATAAGCTCTAAATATGAAGTCAAGTGTAACTCTGATTTGTTACTTGGGTTGGTTGAGTTTTGGTGCCCATAAACTAATACTTTTGTATTTCCTTGGGGTGAAACAACAATTACTCTTGAAGATATGATGATTATTGGTGGTTTTCCTGTACTTGGATGGCTAGTGACTACCATGATATTGTCATACGAGGGAACTAGGCAAGAGATATGAGATGAAGTTTGGGCAAAAAATAGGTCCATATAACAATTCATTCCCCTAAATACATGAGTACATAAACATCCATTAAACAAGCTGTCCAAACTTCAGACATAGGAATAGAGAAATTAAAGCATTATAAAAATTACCATGATTTTTTCATGTGCTATTCAAGATCATCACAATATTATCATGATTCTTCTTATGATGATATAATTTGAACCATATGTTTTGCCCATTCCTCTCATAAATCATCAAAAATTTGCGGGTCATAGCCCGACTTGTTCCAACCAAAGAACTACATGTATTTAAATTGAAAATAAGAATGTAATATCATGAATTCATAAAAAATAACTCATATATGTTAAAAAGGTATGTTGGTAAAAGAGATTACCACATCTTTAATTGGAATGTTGATATTTGTGATGATTTTGCTCATAAACTTCATGACATAGTAACCACACATGACTCCATCATTTTGTTATGGAACCAACAAAAAATAAGTGTACATGATTTTCCATATTCGAACATCTTTATTATTCAATAGTAAAATTAATTAAATTATTAATATATGCTTGTACATACTATAACTTTTTCCCATATAAGCTTATGAGATTTTTTAAGGGCAATGCCCCCACTCTTGTTCCACAGCTTCCATGCCCTATCAAAGTTTAAAACGGTTAGTTTTTTATTAAATATTACAGAGAATAATAGAAGAAAAATAGCTAGCTATAACTCCTACATTTCAACAACTACTTTTGTATCTTTATTCAATTCTATGGAAGCTGAATCACAGTACCAAACATGATTGCCATATAGATCAAGGATTACCAACATCCAATGATCTTGGCCTTGTTCAAACTTTAGTGGTCAACTTCTGATTTCGGTTAAGTGTTAATGCCCTATCACATAAATTTTTAGCTCTGATGCTAACATTCTTCTCTTGATATTGATTGACAAATGAAGAATTATAGAACATTGCTAAATGTGATGAATGATTAGTTTAAAGTCGATAATAACATGCCATAAATAAAAGAAATATATATAAATAATTAGATAATAGAAATATAATTATATATGTTCTACATAAATAAAAGTTACTTATTGATTGAGGACTCACCCCATCTCATCCACACTTGAATTATACTTAAATCGATCATTTGATATTCAAACAGTTGCAATATGTACTCGATCGATATATATGTTTGGCCAATGTCTACACTAGAAACTTCCATAGGAAGTGGCACAATCCATCCATTATTTATGCTAGATTTCCTCATAATAATAGTCATTAAAGAGCCAAGATTTTTGCTGAAGTTCATAGCATAATCATAACTATACTTTTTCCATGGCTTCTTCTTAAATGACTTAGTGCGTGATTATTGCCCACTAGACATAGATTTACCACGAGATACTTGCTTTGTATCTTTTAAATGTGTTGTAATTACTAATTCTGGTATAATAGACTAAAGAAGAAGTATTATATATGTTAGTAACAATAAAAGAATAATAATATAATAGTAGTAAAAAAGTGTTATCTTAAGTAAAACAAATAGTATCATGTCAAATTTTATCACAACTTGACTTGATGGCCAAGCCATATATTTTCCAACCACTTCTTGGACTATGGTAGCATCAGAAGGAATAGGTAGTGGACAATCATGGAGAAATGATTGATCAATTACTATTCACCAATAATTTGGCAAATATTGATTATGAATCATTCGATCATCGCCCAATTGTGGTACCATTCCAATAGCAACAAAGTCCATTGATGAAGGATGATTCAACAAAAATTTCATATTATGTAAAAAATTTAAGCGTTATATATAATAAATAAAATATATAATAAAAAATAAAAATAATAGATTATCTACATAAACTTTAAATCTTACCACAAATGATTCATCAAATAGAGGAGGACTCCCGTGTGGGGTAGCTATTCAAAGGACTTTCTCATCAAAACATTCATCATGATGTGATGGATGGTAAGAATGCACAGATTGCATTGGAGATGTTAAACCACTACCTGATTGCATCTACATTCCTGACATAAGGGAAGGACCAATAGGATGAAAATATCTCATATAGGATATAGGTTGGGCACCATGAGATTGCATGGGTGGCATGCCTAGCATGGATGGTTGCATGCCTGGCCATAGGGCATGCCCTAATTGTAATATGTTGCCATGCATAACATATGTTATGATTGATATTCTTTTAAAGTGAAAATCTCACTTTACATTGAGGCCTTAAAGAAGCTAAATTCTTCTTCAATTTTACAGTACTTCTTCTTATTGATCATCTGAGGATTTTGTTTTGGAATGTTAAAAAAACTCCATATAACCATCATATTGGCTTCCTCCCCTAACACGACCAAGATGCATGTGTCCGAATGCATGCTATATAGCAACTCTCCCTACTTGTTCGATTATTTCACCCATGGCTATTTGTTCTTAAATAGCTCTCTACAAATAATAAAGTAAACAAACATATCATATATTATTACATCAATTAGCAAAAATCATAAGGACTTTGTATCAAGTTGAATTACTAACCAACTTATTTAGTTGTTCTTCTCCTCGTTTAGTCATTGGTCTTGACTTCTTCATTTTGGAGGTCTTTGTTTCTATATACAATTCAGACTGAGTAACTGGCCTACCCAATTCAGCTACCTACATAAATTAAATAAATTTATTAACCATGAAATCAACTTAAATTTGAGGAAAATAAATATAAAAATATTTATAAATTAACAACTTAATAATATCATTATTTGTCTAACTTCAGGATTTGAAGACCTCTCAATAAGGTTAGGAAGAATATTCTACATTTGTATATTCTAATGTTCTTCCCTAATAATTTGAAATTCATCTATACGTCTATAATCCACGAAGTCTTTCCAAACTTGGGATTCAATCCAGGGTTGTTCTTTAGGGATTTTGTATAGTTGTACTTCATTAAGGGGTTCTAAATATGGAAACACATAATTTCTGGCCAATCTAGTAGTTTTGTATTCCTTTCATGCCTTATTTGCAATCTTATAACATTTTCTCATCCAAGTGTTAGGGACTTTATAACAATTCTGTAAAAACACACTACAAAAGATGAGATATAATACAAAAAAGATGTAATATATGTAATTAGTTATAAAATAAAAGAGACTTATACAAATGGTTTTCCATATTTTGAACTTTTCAGCTTTGTCAACCTTAGTCCAATCATTTATATTGATTGGTATACTTGACATCACAAGTCTACCAATAGAGGATTTCAATTGTTGGCCATTTTCTCCTAATAAATTACCAGTAGCATCAAATAGAATGGGTAATCTATCATCTTAGTTGAGTGGAGCATCAGGTATATTCGCCAAACCCCTTCTTTTCAAATGCCCCAATGGATCATTTGGATCTACAAGCTTTAGTACCCTAGGATCCATGAAATATCTACAAACAATGATGAAATATCTCCATACATATAAAAATGCAAGAGTTATTAGAATAATATAGAACATATATTATTTTTAATTAGGTTGTTGATTGTATATATATATTCCTTCACAATTACTTCGAGTCCATGACGAAGAATCATCGACATCAACTAGATCATCACATAGGTTAGGCAATTTGTTTGAGAAATGACTAATATTAGATAATGTATCAAGCATCTCATCATCTTCTAAAGCATCACAATGGTAGAACTCTTTTTGTGGATGCCTTAACACAACAAACCATCTTGTGTCAATTTTTTCACTTACGTAAAATACTTGTTTTCCATGAAATACTAACGTGAAAGGATTATCAGTGTGACTTATCTTGGATAAATAAACAAGGGTAAATCCAAAATCATATATTTTATATCAAACATTGATAACATCTTCAACCCAATCACACAAGAATATTGTTTCATGGAAGACCTCATAATCGAATTCCCAAATTTCTTGAATTATACCATAATATGTTCCATCAGAAAGTACAGGATTACCATCTTTTGAACTAGCAAATTGCATTGTTTGTGCAACCATCTTCACCCCACTATGTTGATTTACTCAGACTTTGTTCCTTGCTTGAGTCATAAACCTCGATCCATTAATTGTGAAACTAGAAAATGATTTAACATCGAATTTTGGATCATGTGCAAGCCATTCTAAACTTTCTGTTATTTTATGATTGGTTTGTTGAGTTCAACTCAAATCTATGCATACAAAAACATGAAATGTCTTTAAAACAAAGTTTTAAAAAATTGTATAGAAGTACTAATGAATTCTTGTATGTGACACTTACATGGTTGCGAAACAATTAATAAGCTCTTGCTTATGTTCATCATACAACCATTTTTCTCCTCATTTTTTTATAACAAGGACTGATCTTCAGTAAGTTTAAATGCATTCTATAATGTTATTAAAGATATATCAATTATATATCATTAATAGTTAAATAAAAAATAATTTTATTTTAAATGAAAAGATTGAACCTGTCATCACTTACTCTATATACGGTTGTGCCTCATTTTTATTTACCAAAATGATTCGGTGTGCTTTTTACCATTGAGTGTGATCAATAAAAAATTTCTTACTTCCACCAAGCATAGGGTTATCTACTTGGATAATTTGACATTCTAAGAACAACTTGCACGTATGATTCCCAATTTTAGTGCAACCACTAAAGTATTCGTAACAAAACTCAATGGCCTTTTCAACAATGTAACGTTTCACCATGCATCCTTCAGGTTGATTTTTATTATTTACATATCCTTTAAGGACTTGCATGTATCTCTCAAAAGGATACATCCACCTTAAGTAAGTAGGACCACACAATTGAACCTCTTGAACTAAATGAACACACAAGTGAATCATTATATCGAAGAAAGGAGGAAAATATTTTTCAATTAGACACAAATTCTCTACAACATCTTTCTGTAAAGAGTTTAACTCACCAATTGATATAGATTTCTTGCATATTGTATTAAAGAATAAATAAAGACTAATTATTGATAATCAAAAATGTTTTGGAAGAATTGATCTAATAGCAACTAGTAATAATTGTTGCATTAAGATATGACAGTCATGTGATTTCAATCCATAAAGTTTCTTATCAGTGATAGACACAAAATTTCTTAAGTTAGATGAGTAACGATCAGGAACTTTCACACCTGCCAAACATTTACAAAACACATCCTTCTCTTTTTTTGACATTGTCTATGATGCTAGTGGCAAGTATGTTCGATTCTTATCATTTTCCACCCTTGGTGCCAATTCAAGTCGTATGCCTAGTTTCTTTAAATCCAGTCTTGCTTTAATTTCATCCTTCATTTTTCCAAGTATATTAAGTAATGTAGCAATCAAGCTCTCACATACATTTTTCTCAATGTGCATAACATCTATGATATAATGAATGTGTAGGTCCTTCCAATAAGGTAATTCCAAAAATATTGATTTTTTATTCCAATAATCATGATCTACTAATTTAGTAACATTTTCATTTTCACTCCTTTTATTAGTTAACCTCTTTCATTTCCCCCCATTAGTTAGTATTCTTTTTTTCATCTTTCCATATCGTTTGAATGTCATACCATTCAATTGCCTTAATATCTCAACACCTCACAATGGTCGGGGTGCATGATTATGATTTTTCTTCACCATCGAACGATTTCCTTTGGTATCTAAACTTGTGTTCAGATGGAAAAAATCTTCTATGTCTTATAAAAGACATCTTTCTTTTGTGAACAAGATAAGTTGTAGAAGTGCCATCATTACATATAGGGCATCCCATATAACCTTTTATTGCATGTCCTGATAAGTTCCCATAGGCAGGAAAATCATTAATTGTCCATAAAAGAACCCTCATCAAGTTAAAGTGTTCTTCTTTATGTTCATTGTAAACATTTACACCATCATTCCACAATGTCTTTAAATCATCTATCAGAGGCTACAAATATACATCAATATCAACTTTGGGTTATTTCGGTCCTGAGATCAATAATGTTAACATTATGAATTTTCTTTTCATACACAACCAAGGAGGAAGATTGTATGTTACCATAATTACTAGCCAACAGCTATATCTACTACTAAAGGAACTGTGTGGATTAATTCCATCAGCAGTAATGGCAAGACGAAGATTGCATGGATCAACTACAAATTGAGGGGATAAATTATCTATTACTTTCCAATTTGGAGAATCACAAGGATGACGTAGCACCCCATCATCAGATCAATTATCTAAATTCCAAATCAACATCTTTAATGTATCTTTACTTTTGACCAACCTTTGAAAGCAAGGAATCGGAGGAATACCAAAGAACCTTTATGGGCATGCCTTTATTAGGTGTTGTCTCATTTGTAGCATGCTTCCATCTCGATTATTTACACATCGAACAATCATCTAATATCTCATATTCTTTTCAATAAAGAATGTCATTTGGACAAGCATGAATCTTATGATATTCCATGCCAAATAGACAAAGAGATTTCTTCACTTCATACATTGAAGATGACAATTCAATACCCCCAGGAAACATATCTATTAACACATTTAGTAATTCTGTGAATCCCTTGTTAGAAAAACCATTTTTTGCCTTCACATTGTACAAATGAACCAATCCTAACATTTTAGTGTATTTCTTGCATTCTAGATACAACAATTTTTTAGCATCTTCTAGAAGTTTTTTAAAGGTTTCAAGATCATCCTCATGTAATTCATCTTCACTACCATGAAACATATTTTATGTCTGTACATTATGATAAGATGTATATAATCCACTTATATTCTTACTTATCTCTTCTCCATGAGTATTATCAATATTTTCTCCATGATAATACCAACATTTATAACTCAAAAGAATACCACTACGGATAAGATGATACTTAAACTCGTCAACATCATGAAATCGCTCATTTTTACATTTAATACATGGGCATCAAATCATACCAATTTCATTATTACTATTTCTACAAGAAAATTCCAAGAAACTTTCAACTCCAGAAATGTAGTCCAATTCAACTCTACACTTTGACATCCAAGATTTGTCCATTTTCTATTAATGACATTAAGCATATTAAATATGTATCCAACCAATATATTTCAGATATTATTATATATGAATTCCCTAATTATTAGAATATCTATCAAAACATCATATAAAAATAAATACATAAAAACCAATTATAGCAAATATATACACATAAATATAATGATATGAAATTGATTGTAATTACTAATAATAATATGCCACATCATTTGAGTTGATTTCAAATTTAAGATATATAAGACAATTTATATAACAATTTTGTGATGATTAATATTTTTTTTAAATAACTACACTACTACAAACCTAAATTTTTAATAAGCATTATATTGTTGAATCATGTCTTTCCCATTTCATATTAACAAAAATAAATAAATTAAAAACCAACTTTAAATCATAGTCATAAATATATAAATTTATCCAAAACCTATATAATAAAAATAATAACATACATAATACAAAACCTACATAATACAAAAATTTATACACATAAATAATAACACATAATATATAAAAAATAAATAAATATGAATAATAAGTGCGTAATATTAATAGAAATACGTAGAAAAGTAAATGAAGTGATAAAATGAAAGAAATGAAGACAAAAATGTGTTTTGTAAGCGAGAAAATGGGTATACAAATTTGAGTATTTCGCTAAAAAATAAGGGATGTAGAAGATAAATTAGAGAGGAAGAAAACCCACTAAACGATGCTGGAATTAGTGGTCAGAGGTGGCCGAAAAATGAGAAAGAGTGCATGAGGAGTGTCGGTTGATTTTGGGTTTTTGAGTGGTTATAGCGATAGAATGTTCCATCTAATGGGGAAGAAAGAAGAGAAAAGAAAAATATCCATGTGTGTAGCATCGGTTGACGTGTTAAACCAAAGCTACACGTAGGACATAGCGTTGGTTCTACATGTCAATCAATGCTATACACGTGGATAGCATCAGTTGACATGTAGAACCGATGATATGTCTTATGTGTAGCATTGGTTCAATACGTCAATCGACGCTACAATCTACGTGTTTTAAGTTGATTTATCAACAAACTGACTTTAAATTCATTATAAGTCAATTTTCCCCAAAAACCAACTTTAAATCAAAACTTAAATGCCACCTTTTGTAGTAGTGATTTCAACGATAGATGTGATGTGCCAAGACTAAGGGAGTTTTCTTTCCTTTTACTTTTTCATATTTATATATGCACATTGGGAACAATGTGTAATTTAAGTTCAAGGAGGGAATTTCATTCTCTACATTAGTATTTAATATTCATTTTAATTTTTTTAGGAAATTTTGTTTTAATTCTTAGGATGTTTTTAATCATGATTTGGGTAGAAATTAACAAATATATGGAAACTAAATACATGTATGCTTGATATGAAACATATGAACTCAATGATAAAAATTGGTTGTCATGACTAGGATAAGGAATGTAACATATTTGTTAAGATATTTACATTAATCATGTGATATGCTTGCTAGTTTTGATTGAATTTATTCAAATTTTTATGTACATGTTCATGATTGATTTTCTGTTCTTATTGAGAGAAAAATTGTTGTGGTTTATGCGAGTTGGTGAGATCTACCAGGTTTTAAATATTATTTAGCAAGAGAAATTATTTTTGGCTTCTTTGGATTGATTGAGTCTTTCAAGTTAACCATAGTTAATATCTTTAGTCACCCATTTAAGCTTGACAAAGAACCATTCATATATTTAAGCCATATTTTATGCCTAACCAATAAGCATTACCTTTACCCTTGCACTTGCACCTTTAGCTTGTATGAAAAGAAAAATATATATATTCATGTGTTATGCTATAGAGTAAGGTGAAATATAATGTAACCTATAAAAATAAAAATAAAAAAGAAAAAGAAAAAGAAGAAGCAAAACTCACAACACAATTATCCCTTTAAAGAAAAAGAAAATAGAATTAAAAAAAGCTTTGGGGTATTGTGAAATTACAATAAAAAAAAAGAGAAAAGAGATGTGGAATAAAAGTACATGATGAACAAAAATAAAGCTAAGGTGTGAAAAGAGCATAAATATCTTCATTTATAGACCCCTACCTAAGCCTTACAATACAAGCATGTAAATTCCTTATTGATCTTTAGCTAAGTGTATATTTATATTAGTGGAGAGAGATGTAAAAAATAGACTTATGAGACTTTCTCTAAGATTGAATTTGTAAATTCAGAATTCTTTCTTATTATTATCATTCAAAGACACTACCTATTTATATACAAAGATAGAGACAATCTTAGGTGACATACACCTAATACACCACTAAGACACCTAATACATAACTCACACCACTAAGACACCTAGTGTTAGACACCTAATACACACACTCATAAATCATCTTTAACACTCCCCCTCAAGTTGTAGCATAGATATTAATCATGCCCAACTTGTTACAAAGATAATCAACCCGAACCCCACTTAAAGCTTTCGTGAAGATATCTCCTAATTGTTCTCCCGGTCTTCGTATATCACGTAGAAATCAACCACTTGCTGAATTTTCTCGTGAACAAAAATGACAATCAATTTCAATGTGTTTAGTTCGCTCATGAAACACGGGGTTAGAAGCAATATGAAGAAGCGGCTTGGTTATCACACCACACTTTATTTGTCTTGAAGTTTTAAGACCTACATCATCCAAGGCGATATATCCATATTATCTCGGTACGCAGTTGTGCCGTAGCCCTATATTCGACTCTTGCACTCGATCGTGACACAACATTCTCGCTTCTTACTTTTCCATGAGACCAAATTTCCTCCAATGAAAATACAATACACGATGTGGATCTTATCCAATTTGGAACCTGCCCAATCCGCATCCCGAAAAACATTCAATATGAGTATGTCCATGATTTTGCATACAAGATGCCACCTCCGAGGGTGCTCCTTTTAAGTAACACAAAATTTGCTCTAATGCTTGCCCATGATGGCTTGTTGGGGATGACATAAATTGGCTAACAACACCCGAATATGCAATATACGGACGAGTCACGGTAAGGTAATTCGGCTTTCCAACCACCCTTCGATATCTCTCAAAATCTTTGAGGTTCTCCATCTCTGTAAGGTGGATGTTCGAAGTCATTAGAGCACTACAAGGTTTTGCTCCTAATTTTCCTGTCTCAGTTAATAAGTCTAGGACATATTTTCTTTGAGATAGAAATATACCTTTTTTACTCCTTGTGACTTCAACACCCAAGAAATACTTTAGCATCCCCAAATCCTTCGTGTGAAACTGAGTATGTAGGAAAGACTTAAGAGATGAAATTCCCGTAGTTTCACTTCCAGTAATAACAATGTCATCTACATACACAACTAAAAGAATGATACGACTTTCCGATTGTTTGTAGAACACGGAATAGGTCGGACTTGCTTTTCATCATACCAAACATTTCTATAGCTTGACTAAATTTTCCAAACCAAGCACGAGGACTGTTTCAAACCATACAAAGATTTGCGGAGGCGACAAATGTGCCTAGACTCCCGCGAGCAACAAAACCAAGAGGTTGCTCGCCATCACCTCTCTTGAAGATCACCATGAAGAAAAGCATTCTTGATATCTAGTTGATGCAAAGGCCAATAGTGAGTAGTGCCATAGAAATAAACAACCGAATGTATGTCAATTTAGCAACAGAGAGAAAGTGTCGAATAGTCCAGCTCCATGGGTTTGAGCATATCCTTTAGCAACAAGACGGGCCTTTAATCGAGCAATTGACCCATCCGGATTGACCTTAACTGTAAACACCCATTTGCATCCGATAGCCCGTTTCACCCGAAGGTAAATCAACCAAGTCCCAGTACCATTGTCATCCAACGCATCTATTTCCTCGATCATTTACCTATGCCAACCAGGGATGAGATATGGCTTCAGCAGTTTTAGGGATAGAAATAGAATCAAGAGAAAGCAATAAAAGAAGCAAGAGGAAGACGACAAGCAATTATACGAAACAAAAGAAGAAATAGGATAAGTACATTGACGTTTACCTTTGCGTAATGCAATAGGAAGATCATCAAGTTTAGGACAAGATACGATGACGAAGGAGCGGTGCGGGACATGAATTAGAAGGTCTATGTGCAGTAGACTTGAGTTATAGGAGGCCCTAATAGAACCTGGATCGAGAGACAGCTCGGATGATGTGATAGAATAGACTAACAAATCGTCATCCTCCCACGACAGCGTGGGAGGAGGAGAAGACGAAAAATAAGGTATGTCTTCGAAGGTAACATCGGTGGAGACAAGATATTTGTTAAGACTAGACAATAACATCTATAACCTTTTGGAGACGAGAATAACCAAGGAAGATACATTTCAAAGACTTGGGATCTAATTTAGTAACATGTGGACAAACATCCCGAACAAAACAAATGCTACCAAATATCCTAGTCAACCGTAAATAGTGACTTATTAGGAAACACAAAATTTTGTAAGGAATCTCACCATGAAGAACGGATGTATTTAGGCATGCGATTAATAAGAAAACATACGGTTGAAGCTGCCATCGGCCCAAAAAGGTTTAGAAACATTCATTTGAAATAATAAGGCACGTGCGGTTTCGAGAAGATGTACTGTTTCTTACGTTCGGCCACTCCATTTTGAGATGGAGTATCAACACACTAAGTTTCATAAAGCATGCCATTTTGAACCATATAAGATTGAAACAAAGGCGATGTATATTCTTTGGCATTATCACTTCAGAAAGTATGAATTGAAACATTAAATTGAGTTTTAATCTCAACACAAAATGCACAAAAATAGAAAACAATTCAGAACGACTCTTCATTAAATATAACCAAGTTACACGAGAATAATCATCCACAAAAGTAACAAAATACTTAAATCCAGGTTTAGACAAAATAGACAAGGACCCCAAACATCAGAATGAACTAGTTCAAAAGGAACACTAGCACGTTTATTAACTCTTGGATTTGAACTAAGACGATGATGTTTTGCAAACTAACAAGACTCACAATCTAATGAAGACACCTTACTAAACTGAGGACAAAGTTTCTTCAGTAAAGGAAGAGATGGATGACCCAATCTACAATGTGCCTCGAAGGGAGAGGTTACACTAGAGCAAGCGTCAAATTTCGATATCGGTGTGTCAAGAATATGAGGCACTCCAGACTGTGTCCTTTTACCAATAGTCTTCTTCGTCATAAGATCACTGAAATAAGCAACGATCGGGAAAAAATGAGATACAACAATTAAGATTGCGAGTAAGGTGACTTACGTATATCAAATTAAAGGATAAGCTAGGTAAATGTAAGACAGACGACAAAGGAAGCAAAGGAGTGAGTAATTATACCTAAGAACACGATGGTGACCCATCGGCTAAGGTAACATGATGAGGTAGAAAGTGTGTGGTGAAGAGTAGAAAAGAGACTAGAATTACACATGTCATATGATCTCGTGGCACTTAATCAATAACCCATTTGGAAGATGAAGAAATGAGACACGAATTTGATTTACCCGAATCAAAGTAGCGATGTGAGAGGTGATGAAGACTTAGTGATTCTTTGATCTGTGAGAACTTGGTAAATTCATGTGAGATAAGAACCGATTTTTCCAAGCATCGAAGTGGATGCAATAGTAGAGTGACCTTTCGATGTTTGTCTTGACTGCTTTCTACATTCATGTTTCGTATGTCTGGTTTGTGACAATAGTGACATACAATACCTCCAGGTCCCGTGGTCGAGTTTCAAACCCGTGCGAGCCGCCTCCTTTATTTATTTCATATAAGTTGACCGTCCACGCTCATAATTATTATTTCGGTGAGCCAAGCACCATTTAATTGAGCGGGTGGAGGTGGAGTGCCTTGTACGAAGTGCAGTCTTCGACTAAACATCTCTTGTAAGAGGAGATCTCAAACCTAGAAAGAACACGGGACTTAGCGGTCTCAAAAAGTAGAGAAGACCGTGAGAAAACTCATGACCGCCATTTGTTCCCGTTGACTTTATTGAACCTTGATATCGGGGCTAAAAAGGCATCAAACTATTGAGCTCCTCATAAGTCCTTTAAATTCCATATAAAATAATTTGTGAGTGGTCGATCTTGTTTGTCGCATGCTAAAATGCTTTGCATACCTCATATATCGAGAAAGATTTCCCTTACCGAATATAAGAAATCCAAATAATCCATCAATTCCTTAACGAATTCACATTGATTGATCAAGTCAATTACATTGCTTTCAATAGAATTCCGAATCTGTAGAAATAAGCGAGCATCGTCTCTAAGCCATGTCTGCTTTGAATCATCTTTAGGAGGATCATTAGTCAAATGAGTATCTTTTTTGATACTTCTCAAATAAATTCGAATAGTCTTGCTCCAAGCCAAATAATTCGAGCCATTGAGCTTATGGTCCGTGATTTTAGACATCATAGGCACCATATTCGTTACAACATTAGATTTATTTTCAGCCATAACTCTTACAAACGACAAGACAGCGAGAAAACGAACAAACAAAATCCAACAACAGCAGCGACGAAACACGCAGCGGCGAAACATGCAGCGAACAAGAACACAGAATTGGAAGAACGCAAACCTGAACAATCACAAGCGATGAGTGCCAAACCACCACAGATGACGTAGAGGGACGGAGGAGAGCGGCACGGGGTCTGCCGGAGAAGAATTCTACACAGGACGCGCTGTCACGCACTGGCGCGTTGATTTTGACTGAAAGTCGTGGTGGCGCGTGTGGCCCACTCGTGGCTCGTCTGGTGACCATACTTTGGGGTTTGGTCGGTCGGCGGCTGTTCTTCCCTCCTGTGCCGGCGGTGAGACGCGTGGAAATTTTGACAGAAAGTCACGGTGGCGCATGTGGCCCACTCGCGGCTCGTATGGTGGCCGGACGTCGGGGTTTGGTTGACTTGCGGCTGTTCTTCCTCCCTGTGGCGGAGGTGAGAAAAAATGTGCACTCCAAAAGGGTGTTCCGAGTTGGAACTCAAAAATGCACCAAATCCTAATTTGTGTTTACCCAAAATCTACCCCCAATTTGAACGGGAAAAAACTTTTCTCAAATTTTGTAACCCAAATGCTCTGATACCATGTAAATTCAGAATTCTTTCTTGTTATTATCATTCAAAGACACTACCTATTTATATACAAAGATAGAGACAATCTTAGGTGACATACACCTAATACACCACTAAGACACCTAATACACAACTCACACCACTAAGACACCTAGTGTTAGACACCTAATACACACACTCATAAATCATCTTTAACAGAATTGATTAGCATACTTCTACAGGTTGATTTTATGAGTGCATTGGATGATATCACGTGTAGCGCACACACACAAAAATCAATTTGTCAAAAGCATATCCTTGTATTAATGGAACGTTGATTGATATATGTGAACTTTCTAATCATAGGATTGTACAAATTTTGAGAGGGATAGTTTTCGTGAAATATGGATGTATTAATAGATATATTTATGAATATACTACCCATGTTATTTTATTTAGTTATACTTGGCTTTACTTGAGGATAAACAAAGAGTTAAATTTGGGGGTGTGATGACTCTATAAAAGAAGAGTCATCAGTGTACTTTTTTACAAAATATTTTCTTGTTTTATTTAATAAATAATATTTTTGGGTTTAAAAATATTAAAATATAAAATTTTTAGTGAAAAGGAGTGAAAATATATTTTTTGGGATTTTTTTGAAATTTTTATGGATTTTTAATATAAGACCAATCAGAAGCAACCACATGAGCTTACCACGCAAGTAGAAGAGTTGACTGGGAAAGCCACGGAGATGCCACATCTATAGATACAACCAATCAAAGATCGCCACATATGAGGAGTGATACAACATCTCACCACGTGTCAATACAACGTTCATCTAGACTTCACTAAGCTTGGTCAATGTGCTTGCCATGTGTCCCTTTTTTATCACCTAGTGAATTATGTGTGCTACGTGTCACATTGTGATTGGTTAGTACTATTAATTTTGCTTATTTTGATCTCAACTCGTGATCTGAAGCTGATCTAATAGTTCAGATTTCACTTAAGCTATATTTAAACCCCTAATCACTCCATAATCTCTAAGGAGCTGCCAATATTAGCATAATTTTGATTAGTTTTTGGAGCTAAAAAGAGAGAAAATATTGAAAAATTCAAAAAGAGATACAATTTTGATCGAGATTCAAGAGAAAATTATTACTACAATTTAAGATATTGATTGTATTTCTTTTTCTACTCTTTTCTTTATCAATTTTTATGTCTTTCTTTATGAAAAATATGAGATTTATTAACATAATTATGTGTAGTTGATTTATTAATCTAAGGATCTTATGAACCCAATTTTCACCATGTGATGATCTAATATTTTACCCCAAGTATGAATTTAATTTAATTATATTATTTAATATGATTTTTATGTTATTAATTGTTTAGCCAATAATTTATCTACATGGACAATTAAATAGTTCTTAGAGAACTATTTAATTATTTATCTTGATTAAATAACATGCATAGTTTCTAGACAAAGATGTATGATTCTTATGCATGTGATCCATAATTGATAAACTTAATGAGTAGTATGAAATTTAATTGGCATGAAACCGTGATTAAATTAATTAATATATAGTGTGTAATTTACTTGAGAAAATACATGTTAAGATAGATTCAATTAATCATGTAATTAATTAATAATTATATTGAGGTATTTTAGTTATTCACATGTTTAGAAAATTGGGAGATTAAATATTCCTAGATATTTTTTCATATATCTTCTTAGATACCAAATCTAATTTAATTAATTATTACTATTTATTTTTAGTTATTTTAATTTTGGTTACTTAAAATATAAAAACACAAAAAAATTGATTTTTATATTTTTTTGTTTTAAAAATTAGTTTCTAATAAAATAATCTCTGTGTGAATGATATTTTCTTATCATTATATTACTTATTACAATACATATACTTGCGTATTCATTGCACACACGATTTGTGTGACGATCAAGATAGTGACTCCTTAAAACTCACCCAAAACTCGCAACCAACAAAAACTTAAACAAGTAGCATAAGTAATAAAAATTAATTACAAAGCAGACATATTAATTTTATACAATAAATGTCATAAACAGAAATTTACAGGCATGCTATAAAAAAGAAAAAAAAAACATATATATTAAAAGTTTTTCTAATTAGAGTTTAAATCGTAGTATGTTGGTATAGACACAATATAAATTCATATTATACAAACACAATAGTAGATCATACATAAAATAGATATAACAAGATAAATTCACATAAAATCTTTGTCTATATGGTAAAATCCTCATATTACTTACGAAAACCACTCAACATCAAACAATCTACAAAATACAATAAATAAGTAAAATCCTCTATTTTTTTTAATGGATTTGTATTGTCCTACTTTGTTTGCGAATGTGAGGTAGTATAACTCTATTATTTTTACAAAATAAACTGTTACGATCATTTTATAACCCATTTAATAAGTAAGAGATTAAAATACACTTATTATGAATAATAAGTATTATTCATTAATCCTAAAATGCATTCTTAATCAATAAAGTTACTTTTTCTCTTAGTTATTTTTTTTTTAAATTATATTAATTCTAAATATCATTTATTCGAATTATCACGTTATCATAAAAAAAAAACGACCACTGATGAATAATTTCTCTTGCGAGTAAATGGTGCTCGTGGGTGTTTGCGTGCTTATAAACTCAACCAATTGAAAATCTGTAACAATTTTATGTATTTGTAAATAGCTATTATGACATAAATTTCACTTTTTCACAGGATTAGCTCGGGACCTGGTTATCCTCCTCATCTATCTCTCTTTCTGAAAACCCTAATTATATGTCGCCGTGTATGTCTCTTCATTTCTCTTTCTGACTTTTGTCCAACGCTTATCAATTAAGATCAGGTATTCTATTCTATATCAACTAGTTTTATTTGTATTCTTCTGCATATTCAAGCTTGAGCTTGTAACATTTATGTGAATTATGTTAGTTTAGCTGTTACCAATTTTGATTGTTGTCAATTCCGATTCAACCATCTGGTATTGATCTTGCTAATTCGTGTGACTCTGTTTTTGGATGATGTTGTGTTTTTTAGCTTCTTACACGCGTTTTTATCTACGTTCCTGGATTGATTACTAGGGTGATGGTAAGAATTATGCATTTTCTTTATTTGGTTGTTAGCAAAGGAAGGCTCAGATAAGGAAATTAGATTTGTATTTACGTCAGCTGTGGAATTGTTGTAAGTTTCAGACTTCGGTTGAGTTGGTTATGTTTGTATGTTATTTGTCAACTTTAGGAATTGAAATTAACTTTAAATTGACTTCTATTTTTTCATTAAATTATGTTTGAATTGATGTTGGATTTGGATAAATCAAGGAAAATTTTATGTCCTTTTTTACATTTTTATTATTGATTGTTCCTGCTTGTGAAGTTCGGACTTGGATGGAATGCTCATATCCTGAAGTTCTCATTGTTGTCTACCATGTACACAGATGGATTGCTCATTCTATATATTTGGGTTGATCTGGCTGTAAAGAGGTTTTATATTGGAGGAGTAATGAAGGACAATCTCTGTGACGTCAATCATTTGGATGCTGATGTCCTTTTACCTCCTCGGAAGCGTCTCCTGGCAGGTTTAAAAAAGCAGAGTTCAGATAGCGATGGGTTACCTATGTCTTCGACTGCTTCAGCATCTACTTCCGCGTCCTGTTCCTCACCTTCTTCAAGTGAATTTAACGCCCATCTAAATAATTTATTGAATTCTCGGTATGTTAACCTTTCACCTCAGGAGCTAGTGGAAGCCACAAAATCAGCAGCAGCTTCTGCAACTAAGGCTGCGGAGGCTGCTAAAGCTGCAGCTGAAGAGAAGGCTGCTTTAGCAGCAAGGGCACTAGCTGCTGCCAAGAGTGCTTTAGATTTAGTTGCCTCCTTTTCTGAAGAGAAAACCTGCAAAGGCAGATACTTGAAAAAGAATAAGTTGAAGAAGCATGTTCCAGTTCAGCTCTTGTACAAAAAACACCAATTAGTGGAGAATTTTGAGAAAGATGAAGAATTGGCTCGTAATTTGCACAAAGCTATAAACAGCTCCCCGAGAATTTCAAAGAATTCTCCAAATTCTGAAAGGAAAGGTCATACACACAAGAAGCTTAGAACCTCACCCAGTTCTGACACTACTAGGGTTTCAAGTGGGGGATTACAGTTGGAACATAACCCCACATCTACTTGTAAGGGACATTTAATAAGAGTTGAGGTTGACTTTCAAGGTGTTAGCCATGAGTTGTATGAAAATAGAGCATCAGAAGAAAAATCGTGTAAATATGATAAAGCTGGCGAGTTGGAAATACGTAACGGTGAAGCGGAATCAAGTCTGACAAGGGAGAAAATCTTAGATGATACGTCTCCTATTGGAAAGAGGAGAGGAAGAGTGAAGCTAAAGAAATTGCCACTGAGCATTTGCACCATCAGGGATCAAGCAAATCCAAAAGAAGATTAAGATGCTATAATTTCTCTGTTAGAGAGTGAAGAAGTATGGAAGATAAGATTGTTTGTCTAACTTAAACATTCTGTCTCTGTCCCGTAACTCTTATCAAATTTGAGCATATACTTTACTGTTTTGATTTACTTATTTTTCAGCTATGCAAATGAGTAGCTTGTCGGATTTTTTTAGGAAAGTTACTGAAAGGAATTAACAATAATATACCTTTGACATAGTATGATGGAACTAGGACTAAGAAAAAATATAGGAATGATGAGTTAGGAAACCTCCTCATCCTTGTCTTTTCTCTATCTATATCTCCCTGTATCTTCAATGTATAGGACTGATCTTGGATGATTGGCTGGAAACTTTGCTTGTGAGATTTGTAGATAAAGACATGAATTTAAGTGGTAGCTCATTCATTGTCAATGGGGAAGAAAGCGCAGATTATGGTACATACCTATGGTTTTGGGGACTAAAATTATTGAAGGCATATTCAATCAGAGAGTTAAGGATGCAAGAAACGTTCTTTCCATGCCTCCAAGTTGTAGGTAGCACCAACAGCAAACAATCTCCACTGGATTTTGATGCATCTAAATAGTGGGCAACTCGTCTCATGTGGGGTTTTATGTCAGAGATCTAGCTTTGCTAGGTATGCTCACATATTTTCTTGTTGGTTTAATTGCACAGCATAATTCTATTTATAAATGAAATTACATTTTTTAACGTAACAAACATATGTTTTTCGTATAACGTAAAAAACATAAAACCATTGAAAACATATATTTTTCTCCCGTTGAAAAATATGGTTCATATATGTTTTTTTATATAACGTAAAAAACGTAATTTCTTTTAAGAGTGAAGCGGTGCACATATATTTTTTACGTTATAAAACATAATTTCTTTTAAAAGCGAAATCATGTGAATAAGTAGGTCATTTTTTTTTTTTTGAGTTTCAATATGTTATTGTGTTTTAATACCCTTTAGGAGGTTCTTATATCATAATATCTGATAACGCTTTTTAGCCATTTGCTATCATCTGGTGCACAGTTGCACAAGAAAGGTAGGTATAATATGATCTGAAGAAACTTCAATGATATGAACCTTTCTTCGTGAATGATCTTATTGTTGATTTAATTTTGTTCAATTTGGCTAATCTTTCTGATTCTCGTTACTAAGCACATATCTTTTATCTTTGTATATAAAAAGTTATAATGGTGTGGTTGTTGTTCTTGTGTGAGAATAATTTTGCTTTTTATTTTTATGTAGGTTTTTATAGCTTTAGTATTTTTGTTTTGTTTTGTTTACTTTTTTAGTTTTTGTTGGTTTTTATTATACATTTATATATAGGCAACTAATATTCATTACATGACACAAGATGAATACAAGTGCATAGCAAAACGTTAAATCTTTTTTTTTTCTTTAACTTTTTATTGATTTTTCTTATGCACCAACTAATATACATTACACGGCACAAGATGAACACAAGTGAATAGCACACTATTGACCCAATTCATATTGATAAATTATTAATTGTGTTGAACAACAATACGAGTTAGGATAAATATATTAAAGTATTATTGAATTATTATCTTTGTTTGATCATATCATTGAGTTATTTTTTGTTTTGTTTATGTCAGGTAACTCGTAAATTTTTTATTTTTATCATTATGTTGGTCTCTATCAAACGTTGTCATAAGTTGTGTACAAATTTTTGTTCTAAATATAATTATTAATTATTTAAGTTGTTTTAATTTTACAACTGTTTATCATGTCCTTAGATAGAGACTATCAAACTAGTATAAATAAAAAAAATTATGAGTTTGGTGTTACGAACAAGATGAAAAGTATTTTGTTAGTATAAAGGAAACAAATGAAATAATTTGGTAATATTTTTCTAGGTTTATTTTACCGGTTAACTCATTTATTATTTAATATGTAGTTATTTAAATTTATGTGATTATTTTATTATTATTATTATTTTTATTTGAGAATGTATATTTCTTATTAATTAAAATTAGTGATATATTATGAAGTTAAATTTATCTGCTTTAATATTTACCGATCATTATAATACTCTATTTTTACATATATTAAGAAAATAAATATAAATTTGTATAATCTAAAAAAATCAATAAGTTAAAATAAATAAATAATAGACTTAATGGGTGCGAGGCACCAAGGATTTTTTTAAACTTTAGTCCATTAAATCCTGGTTTAAGTTGCAGAGTGATTATATAGTTACGTAATTATTAAAAATGAATTTTTTAATTCTTATAATTCATTAAAAAAAATATTTTAGTCCTTTATAAAAATTAAAAAGTATCCTACTATAAATGATGAGATATTAAACTGCATTATTGAACCAATAATAATACTATGATTATTAGCACCTTTTTATATATCTTTCATTCTTAATAAATTCACTCTTTCATCCTAAATGTCTAATTTTTTAATTTTATTCATAATTTTCTCTCTCTATACTCTAGTTATATATCTTTATTCGGACATCAATAATTAATTCAAAATATATTTTTAGAATTTAAATAATTTTTTTTAAAAAAGAAGTAAAAGTATGTGAATTTAGATAAAAATACATATAAAAAAAACACAAATAAACAAAATAGACATGTACTCATAACATGATGCAATTGACTACTCCGCCTCCAATGTATACTAATTTTGTTTTTATCTAATTGTTAAAAATTTATTAAAATAAAATGGAGTAATATTGCACCTCCAAACCTTGCATGTAAAAAATAAAAATGTGTTGTTGGGTATTGTTGTACTTGTGGGCATCAAACTGCGTTTACTTCTTATTTTCTTTTCTCTTTGGTATTTTTGAACTTTAGATTTTTTTCATTGATAAATACAAATATATTTATAATAATTATATAATATTCTTATTATGAATAGTTGTAACATATAGTTTTATTTTATATTTTTTTTATATTATTACTTTTAGGTAATTATTTACATATTAGATTTGTTTATAAAGTTTGTACTTATTCATTTATTGAATGTATCCGTTCTGTCAAATCGTTTATCGATATAAAAAGCAAGAATGTGGTGTTAAGTATTATTGTAAAGACCCTTTTTCTCTCTCTCTCTCTACTTTTTTTTTTGTTTTTTATAAATGATTCAAACTCACACACTGATAGTTCATATTATTTAGCAATAGTTTATTTAATTTTTTCTTGTACACTGATGTATATCTAAGTTTCTACAATAAATATACAGTACTCTTATAAATACAAGCATTTAGTAGTTTTATTATGTATTATTTTTACATTATTATTATTTAATAATTATTTTTATAAAAAAAAACTTTGGAGATAAAGGTTACAGGGCTATAACTTAATACTTTAATTTATGGGTTGTAAATTTAATCTCATAATTTATAAAATATGATATTTTAATATAAAAAGTATATTTTAATTGCATGATTTTAATTAATTATAAAATTAAATTATTCTTTTTTTATAATTATGTAATTAAATGTACTTCCTTTATATAATAATATAATTTATAGTGTTTAATTCAAAAATTACTAAACTAATTTAACATATTTTACCTAAAAATTAGATCATAGTATCCCTCGTCTTACAAAATTTTTACATTTATAATCTTTAACATAAATAGTAATCATTAATATATATTTATATTGATTAAATTTTTTCAAATCAATTATAAGAATATCATATTTGTGTTAAATTTATCATTTTTCGTAAAAATTATATTATAATAACTAAAAAATAATCATTAAACTATACTCTCTTTAATCAATTTGGTATCTAACTTAATTTAATCAATTTGGTATCTAACTTATGAGATAACGATCTACTCATCAAAAGTTACTTTGATAAATTTAATTCTCTAACATTTTTAATTCCATGATTTTAATACTCATCTCTATAAAGTGACTAATTTGGTTCTTTTATTCCTCGAGTTTGATTAGATATTTTTAAGAGAGTATCATATTGGTCGGACCGAAAAAGTTAGTTACTAAATTACTAATATAATTTTTGAGAATAGCTATTTCTACAGTAAATAATTATAATGTTAGGATAATTTAATATTTTATTTAATAATTTATTATTAAAATGTTTTTAATTAAAAATATAAAATTTATTATGAAAATAATGTTATTGTTATGATAATAAGATTATTGTTAAATTTGGATCTAACTCCATCTCGAAACCCAAGTTATGAGATGAAGAATTGTCCTTATTTATATATGTGTTTGATACTTCATGCTCAATCGATATGAGACTTTTTAACACTCCTCTTCAAATCGACAGTTCATCGATGAACGGTGGTAGGTTTACAACTGCGTGCCACAGGATGAACTTGTCTGTGTTTGATACCATGTTAAATTTGGACCTAACTCTATCTCAAAATCCAAGTTATGAGATGGAGAATTACCCTTATTTATATATGTGTTTGATACTTCATGTTCAATCGATATGATACTTTTTAACAATTATTTTAACTTTTAAAACTAATTGAGTCATGAAAGTTAGTATACCAAATTGATAATTCATTAATTTTGAAGTATAAAACATACGGGAGATGGAACATATGCCTTTCCATGCCTAGATTAGTATTACGAAGTGTCTACGTACAGCAGATAAAACATGAGTTCGAGAATGGGCACATGGCACTAGTGAAAATTTTGTAGAAAATTGAGAAAATAAGATTGCCTAACACCTGCCACAATTTAAGACATATAGTGTTCTAAATTGATGAACGCAAAAGTGGAATTTAAAAATCAATTTTAATTGTTAAAATAAATAATAATAGATTAAGTAAAATAAAACACAATTGAAAAATAACTAACACCCAAAAATTTTAATTTGATTTTTTAATATAAAAAACCCACTATATTGACAACACGTACAAGAAAAAAATAACTAATAATTAAATTATGAATACAATCAATGTTAAAAAGGAAAAAAAAAACTCAAAATCCAAATCAAAATCCCAAATACAGCCAAATTCCTATCACACGTCAAGGTGGTTGTCAACCAAAACTGATATATATGCACTAGAACAAAAATTAATTTAGAATAAGGTTGTCAATTTTTTTTTAAAGGAAAAAAATTTGCGGCAATTATTTAATTAGAAATAAAAATAGGGATAATAAAATAGAAATTCGAGGGTGAAAAATAAAAATTCATATTTTATAACGGGAGGCAGGGTAAGGATGAAAATCATATTTTTAATATGGTTTTCTAAAATTATATACCATATTTTAATAACTATAAAATATATAAAAATTTAATTTTATAAATTTTTATAAATTTAATTACATTTAAATTCAAACTAATTATAAGTAATATATTTTTTATTTATTTATTTATTTTATTCTATTAAAACATTAATAATTTTTCTCTTATAAAAATTATTCAAAATATTTATTTAAATTCTAAAAATTCAAAATCTTATAATTATTTTATAAAATAATTATATTACTCCTTTTCACATAAATATACTCAAAATTTTAGTTATTTTAATATAAAATATTTATTATTAATTTTTTTTATAGTAAAAATATAAAATTATTAAAAAATAAAATAATATTTAAAATGTTACTTAGATTTCTGTTTCACATTTGATAGTTCCCGTTTTCCATCAAGAATTCTCGATATGTCTTCGTTAGGAGTGTTCAAAAATCTGACCAAATAGAATTAAATAAAAATATCAAACCATATTAGACTAGTCTGAACATTTTTATAAATAAAATGGTCATGTTTGGTTTGTATTAACTAAAATCGATTTTCAAACGATCCTATCTAGTTATACTAATTTTTAAACCGATAACCAGATCAATTTTAATAATATATTAAAACGTTTTTAATTAAATTGACATATGTAACAAAATTAGACATTTCTCTCATTCATTTCCCTAACCCTTGCGCTTTCCCTCTTCTAACTCTAATATCATATTTGCATCCTTGTTGCCGCTTCCAACAGCAACCATCTATCTTCGCGTAGCCTCCGCTACCAACTAGCCGACCTCGCGTCACGTCGTCTCTGGTCCTGTTATTTATGAACAAAATAGGTATCTGATGAGCTAATATATGTTTGATTTTATGAACGAACTCTCCATTCTATATCAAATTTTCCAAAAAAAGGTAAGAGCACTTTATTTTACTCTACTTTTCTGTGCGACCCTCTTCTCTATCTAATTGCAATGTACTGCAGAGTTTCTTCGAGTTTATTAAATTCAAGCCCACGCTTAGTTTTCTTCTGTAACGAATACTCAAGATAAAGTTGGTTTTAATATTTTAACATGTATCTATTTCATGAATATTACAACTATTTCATATGCCTTATATTTTATTTTTGTTATTATACATGTTCACTTTGGATGAATGGCGAGTCTGATTATTTTTGGAGTTCCCTATAATATTACCTTCTGTTTATTAATGCTTGTCTGATTAATTCCATTCTTGAACAGTACTGGACTTTCGGGTATTTAAGATTTATTCTGATTTCTTAGATATTTTTATTTTTAATGGAAGGTTTAGGCTCCTTACTTTACATGGCGTCTCCGTCATTTGAGGTGGAGGATCAGATAGATGAGGACATTTTTCACAAATTAGCAAAAGCATCTACCTCATCAAATTCATTGTTCTTTACAATATTTCCAGAGGTGGATTACACCGTTGAAGATTGTTATAAAGCTTCTTAATTTAAGGAGCAAATTAAGGAGTAAAACATTGAGCTTAATTCAAAGAGAAATTTAAGGAACCATTAATTTAAGGAGTAAATTTTCCTATAAATAGATGTGTAATTGTAATAAATTAATCATCCAAAGTGTTCATTCCAATTGAGAGAAAAGTTTTTGTGAGAGAAAATTGAGAGTAATTTTCTTGGCTGTAATTGGGTTGTGGGTTGTGAGTTTTAAGTGTTGTAAACACCTTGTGTAATTTCTCATCTTTCAGTAAAAAGATCTGCAGTAGGTCCGGAAACGTAAGCAAGATTGGCCAAACTCCGTTATCAAATTTGTGTGTTATTTTTTCTATTCTTGCTTCCTCTTAAATCTGGTTTATCGGGAATTTGCGTAATTTTCCAACAACTGGTATCAGAGCTATTGGTAATGATTTCTGTCAATTTTCCGCAAGTTACTATTTACGTGGATAGTAAATTACGTGAATAGTGAAATTTTGTCGATGATATTTTTTTGTTGACGGAGGTGTTCTAATACACGGTGGTTTACAAAAATAGTCAAAAACGATCCAGAGGAAGTCAGATTTGAATGGGAGCAATGGCCGCAGATGAAGGAAGGGTGAAACTCGAGAAATTTCATGCCACAGATTTCGGGTTTTGAAAAATGCAGATAAAGGATTATCTATATCAAAGAAATCTATATCAACCTCTCTCAGGGAAAAAGCCAGAGGCTATGAAGGAAGAAGATTGGAATCTTCTAGACAGACAAGCCCTCGGAGTTATTCGATTGACGCTATCCCGTAATGTTGCTTTCAACATAGTAAAGGAAAAGACCACGGCGGGTCTTATGGAAGCTCTCTCCAATATGTATGAGAAGCCATCAACCTCAAACAAAGTGCACTTGCTGAGGCATTTGTTCAATTTGTGGATGACGAAAGGCACATCGGTAGCTCAACATCTCAATGAATTCAACACAGTGACAACCTAGTTGAGTTTAGTGGAAATTGAATTCGATGAAGAAGTACGAGCATTGATACTTTTGTCTTCTCTACCAGAAAGCTGGAATGCTATTGTCATGGTTGTGAGTAGCTCGTCAAGAAGCAATAAGTTAAAATTTGACGATGTTCGTGATTTGGTTCTTAATGAAGAGATCCGACGTAGAGAGTCAGGTGAATCGTCAACTTCTTCAGTTTTGCATACAGAGTCAAGAGGAAGAAATTCAACTAAAGGGAATGGACGTGGCAGAACAGACTACCAAAGTAGATCAAAGGACAAGAGGTCCAAATCCAGGAATCCTAATAATTCCCATAGCTCGAAGACTATCGAGTGTTGGAATTATGGAAGAACCAGGCACTACAAAATCAGTGCAAGAGTGCACCGAACGACAAACAAGTGAAGGCAGAGGCAAATGTTACTTCCACCGCAGGAGGAGATGATGCATTGATATGCTCTTTGGAGAGCAAGGAAGAATCTTAGGTGTTAGACTCTGGAGCATCGTTCCATGCTACTTCACAGAAAGAATTCTTCGAGAAATATGTCCCCGGAAACCTTGAAAAGGTATATCTTGGTGATGATCAACCATGTGCTATTATTGGCAAAGGTGTAGTGAAGATTAAGTTGAACGGATCTGTTTGGGAGTTGAAGGATGTCAGGCATATTCCCGACCTCAGAAGGAACTTAATCTCAGTAGGACAGTTGGCCAGTGAAGGTTACATTACGATCTTCCATGGTGATGATTGGAAGATTTCAAAGGGTGCAATGACAGTTGCTCGAGACAAGAAAATTGGCACTCTTTACATGACAATAGGGGCATGTTGTTCAATCACAGTTGTAGTAGGAAATGAAACACCAAATCTGTGGCACCAGAGACTAGGCCACATGAGTGAGAAGGGGATGAAGATTATGCACTCAAAGGGAAAACTTCCGGGTCTACAATATGCGGAGATAGACATGTGCGAAGATTGCATACTTGGAAAGCAAAAGAGAGTCACTTTCATACAAGTTGCAGAACCCCAAAGAAGGAAAGGCTAAAGCTTATTCACTCTGATGTTTGGGGACCAACGACCGTCTCATCTATTGGTGGGAAACACTACTTTGTGACTTTCATCGATGATCACTCTCGGAAGGTATGGGTGTACTTTCTAAAGCATAAGTCTGAAGTATTTGAGGCTTTCAAAAGATGGAAAGCTATGGTGGAAAATGAGATGGGTTTAAAGATCAAAAAGCTCAGAACCGATAATGGTGGTGAATATGAAGACACCATATTCAAAAACTTTTGCTATGAGCATAGGATCAGAATGGAAAGAACTGTGTCAGGCATGCCTCAACACAATGGTGTAGCTGAGCGTATGAACCGAACGTTGACAGAAAGAGCCAGCAGCATTCGTATATAGTCAAGTGTACCGAAGCAGTTATGGGTAGAAGTAGTCAACACGGTAGCTAACTTGATCAACCGAGGCCCATCTGTTCCATTAGAGCATAGAATACCAGAGGAGGTATGGAGCGAAAAAGAGGTGAAACTATCACATTTAAAAGTTTTCGGCTGTGTAGCATTTGTGCATATCAGTGATCAAGGAAGGAATAAGCTTGATCCCAAATCCAAGAAATGCACATTCATCGGCTATAGTGAGGATGAGTTTGGATACCGCATTTGGGATGAGAATAATAAGAAAGTTATCCGTAGAGATGTGATTTTCAACGAAAGGGTGATGTATAAGGACATGCATAAAATAGACGCCAATGACTCAGAGAAGAATGAGTCAGTATTTACAGATGTAGATGATGTCCCAGATAGTTTCGCAACAAAACCAATTGTAACAAGTCCACAGCCAGAGGAACTTGTTGGACAGAGCAGTACACAACATTCCGACACACCACAACCTCTTACTCTAGCTCCTGTATTGAGAAGGTCTTCTCGACCTCATGTGCCTAACAGGAGATACATGAACTATATGTTGCTGACTGATGGAGGGGAACCTGAATGCTATGATGAAGCTTTTCAGACTCGAGATTCTAGCAAGTGAGAGCTTGCCATGAAAGAAGAAATGAAATCGCTCATCTCTAACCAGATATGAGAACTAGCTGAGTTACCTATGGGAAATAAGGCACTTCACAACAAATGGGTGTACCGGGTGAAAGAGGAGCATGATGGTTCCAAGAGATACAAAGCCTGCCTAGTTTTCAAATGGTTTCAACAGAAGGAAGGAGTTGACTACACTGACATTTTTGCTTCCGTTGTGAAGCTCAATACTATCATATCAGTGTTGAGTATTGTAGCCATTAAAGATCTTTATCTTGAACAGTTGGATATGAAGATTGCATTCCTTCACAAAGATTTAGATGAAGAGATATACATGTACCAACTAGAAGGTTTCTTAGAAAGAGGGAAGAAGAACATGGTGTGCAAACTTAAGAAGAGTTTGTATGGCCTGAAACAAGCCCCAAGACAATGGTACAGAAAGTTTGACATCTTCATGCACAAGGAAGGTTTCTAGAAGTGTAATGTCGACCACTGTTACTACTTCAAGAGATATAGGTTCAGTTATATCATTTTACTACTTTATGTTGATGATATGTTAGTAGCAGGTTCAGATATGGATGATATCAGAAGGTTGAAGCATTAATTGTCAAAAGAGTTTGACATGAAAGACTTGGGTCCAACAAAGAAGATTCTTGGAATGCAAATCACAAGAAATAAGAAGAAAGGATCCTTGCAGTTATCTCAAGCAGAGTACATCAATCGTGTTTTGTAGAGATTCAACATGGGCGACTTTTGCCAAGCTAGTTAGCACACCTTGGTCAGCCACTTTCGCCTATCTAAGGATCAATCCCCTCAGATAGAGGAAGAAAAAGAATTCATGGCTAAGGTTCCTTATGCCTCAGCCATTGGAAGTTTGATGTACGCAATGGTTTGCATGAGACCAGACATTGGCCATGCAGTGGGAGTTGTTAGCAGATTTATGTCAAACCGAGGAAAAACTCATTGGGAGGTAGTCAAGTGGATTTTGAGGTATTTGCGAGGCACCACAGAAAAGTGCTTGTACTTTAGTAAATGAGAGTTAAAAGTACAAGGGTACGTAGACGCAAACTTTGGAGGTGAAGTTGATCACCGAAGAAGCACCACCGACTATATATTTACTATTGGAACTACAGCTGTTAGTTGGATGTCACAAATATAGAAAATTATCACTCTATCCACTACAGAGACTGAGTATGTAGTAGTAACTGAAGCTAGTAAAGAGATGATATGGCTTCAAGGTTTGTTAATTGAGTTGGGATTCAAATATGAGAAGAATGTTCTGCATAGTGATAGTCAAAGTGCAATACACTTGGCAAAGAATTCAGCATTTCATTCTAGAACCAAGCATATTGGACTTTGTTATCACTTCATCATATCTCTATTGGAAAATGATGTGTTAATACTGGAGAAGATTCAAGGAAGCAAAAATCTAGCAGATATGTTAACAAAGGTGGTGACTATTGACAAACTGAAGTTGTGCTCAACTTCAGTTGGTCTGCTAGAGTAACAAAGACTAGAAAAAATGCTGCATTGATCAAGGTGTGAAGAAAGATTGAAATCAGTCTTCAAGTGGGATATTGTTGGAGATTGTTATAAAGCTTCTTAATTTAATGTGAAGAAAGATTGAAATCAGTCTTCAAGTGGGATATTGTTGGAGATTGTTATAAAGCTTCTTAATTTAATGAGAAAATTAAGGAGCAAAACATGGAGCAAAGCAAGAAGTAAAACATGGAGCTTAATTCAAGAAGCAATTCAAGGAACCATTAATTTAAGGAGTAATTCAAGGAGTGAATTTTCCTATAAATAAATGTGTAATTGTAATGAATTAATCATCCAAAGTGTTCATTCCAATTGAGAGAAAAACTTAGAGAGAAAAGCTTTTGTGAGAGAAAATTGAGAGTAATTTTCTTGGGTGTAATTGGGTTGTGGGTTGTGAGTTGTGAGTGTTGTAAACACCTTGTGTAATTTCTCCTCTTTCAGTAAAAAGATCTACAGTAGGTCCGGAGATGTAAGCAAGATTGGCTGAACTCCGTTATCAAATTTGTGTGTTATTTTTTCTATTCTTGCTTTCTCATAAATCTAGTTTATCAGAAATTTGCGTAATTTCCCAACAACCACAACTTACTTCTCCATCATTGGATGCCCATGTGCACAGTGTGGTTGCTAAGGAAAGTGATTCCTCCATACCAGTTGGTTACAATAATGAGTCGACTGAGCTGGAGATGAAGGTTGAACAATATGCATTAGATCGATAATACTTTAGATGGTAGGAGTTGTGTACCTCTTGGAACTGAGATGAAAGAGGTTCAGTGGGATTTTTGGACCCCTAGGCATGGATTAGAATAGGGCTTTAATATTATTATAAGGTTTTCATAGATATATATTTCCTTATTTTTCAAGGTAATTGCTGTCGGATGTGAGAGTTATAAACAAACCTAATTTCATATCTCATAACTATATATAAATTTAATACGTGTATTCTTTTTTCTAATCCTTATAATTTGCACTTTTCTACCTCTTTTGGCTTATATGTTTGAGCTCTTCTGTTGCAGAGGTATTAGGTACAAATAAAAAATATGCTTCATTATTATTATTATTATTTTATTTTTTATTTTTACATTTTAGTTGCTCTTAGAATAGGACATATATTTAGCTTTTGATAACCAAAATACCTAACAATTTAAATGATCATGTTAGGATTTGTTTTTCATCAGCAGCAACTTGTTGCAAATACTATTTTTAACCTTGTGAACTTCTTACCCTTTTCTTTTTTAGTTAAGAAAGCAATGGTCTAGAGTCAGTTTTTGCACAGCTTATTCCTTCGTCTAAAGAAAACAAAGCATATGGAGTTCTAACACATTGCTTAGAGCACATGCCTTTTGAAGCTCAGATGCTGGTATGTTTATTTATCTTTCCCTATTTTGTAAGGTCAAGTGCTGGGAAAGTGGAGTGCTGATCAATTTATAATATTGTTATGTCTAATTGCTTTAGGTTACTACCCTGGAGGTTCAGAAGCTTCTTATCTCTGGTAGAAGAGAGAGGAGGTGGGAGCTTTAGAACATGCACAAGAATGCCAATTGTGGGGTCCGGCACTTGTTCTTGCTTCACAGCTTGGTGATCAGGTTCCTCCTTATCAAATTTCTTCCTTTCATATGGTCCTTGCTGCTTATTTTAAGGGCTGAATGGTTGAATGATTAAACCATATTGTATCATAGGCTTAGGTGTCCTTTGGAATGCTAATTTGTTGATTGACTTGATTCCTTTTGATGATCTTCTCAACTTGTTCTGTATTTATATGTCTGCAGTTTTATGGTGATATTGTGAAGAAGATGGCACTGAAGCATTTAATGGCAAGATCACCATTGCGGACATTGCGTCTATTGATTGTTGGCTGACCAGCTGATTTTTTTCAGTAATAATACACTACTAGTAGTAGCAATCAACCTGGTTTTGCAGCTTATCTCAACAGCCTGTATGAAGAACTTTACTACTTTTATGTAAAATTAGATTCATTTTTAGGAATTTATTTCAAGTAGTTGCATAGTTGTATTCATTCTTTTGATATAGTGTAGGTGAACAAGTGGTTAAAGAAGAGAATAATTTTCTCAAGTTGATGACTTAGAAACCTAATCCCTATTTGATAATACAAACATATTAATTTATATATTTAATAATAATATTTATTTATATATATGATTAGCATTACACTTGATTATATTCTATAATTTTGTTAAATTATATTATATTTATATATTATTAAACGGATTAAACCGTTAATCAAATCGAATTAAACTGTTTAGTTACAACATTTTGGATAGTCAAATAATTTAATTTAAACAATATGAACAATTTAATTTAATTAATTTTTTTACTCAAAATCGGATCGGATTAGATTGTAAACACCCCCAATCTCCGTAAAGATTTTAAGTCAAAATGATAAATAAATTCTAAAATTATGGACGAAAAAAGAAAAAGGATTTCCCGTCCCACCCTACCCCAATGACAACTCTATTATAAAGATTATCTTCAAAGTTTGTTGCACAAAATGGATGAAATCTTGAATCAAACGGGATGTTTCTATAAATACTAATGAGTTACATCAAATCCTAAATCAACTTGCTCTAATACTCAACGCAAGCTACCTGATATCAAACGTATCAATTCAATTGATGTCGGATACGTGGTTTCAAATGTTCTTAATTCGGCTAGGAGGAATAAGGTAATAAATATATTTCTTAACCCTTAAATTAATTTGTTAATCTTATTAATATTAAGAAAACATAATTTAGAAATTAAATAAATAGCATTCCAGTTTAATAAGAAAACTACTTATATTTCGTAACCATAATATAATTAAAAATACCATCTTAATTATACTAGCACATTTTAGAGCCAACTAACTAACACATACAATTGCTACTGCCTAGCTAGAGCACAAACAGCTTCAACTTGATTTTTTTTTTGGACAAATCATAATTCATTTTTTAATCTTCATTCATCTCATTGTGATTCTTGGAGAGATTTAACTAGCATAAGTGTAAGCAAATTAATAGCGCATCTCTTTCTTTAATTGAAACGTTAAACACCTATATAATTATGGGGTGAGTTTTTCAAAAAATTGAGACAATAAATATGTCCTATGGCCTCGATTTTTCAATAACCGAGGCCATAGATATATCCTATGGCTTCTGTCTTTCAATAACCGAGGTCATAAGGTATAATTCATATTATAACAAACTAACATAATAAAACATTACAATATAAATCATATATTAAAAATCAATATAAATTATAATAAATTTATTAATTACAATATTAAAAATCATATTATATTAAAATTAAAAGTATAATTCAATTGGAGAGTTTATTATATACTAAAACATAATAAAACCTTATTATTACAAACTAACATTTTACTATTAATTACAAGCATTTATAAGTGTACTTCAAATCAACATAATCAAGTCCACAATGACTTCAACAAAAGTGTAAAGAAAAGGCAAATACCATAGGCGTTGTTGCACTAGGGTGCTACACTGGTGCTGGTACGCTGGGGTGGTACGCTAGTGCTGGTGCATTGGGGTGCTACACTGTGGTGGTGAGCTGGTGCTAGGGCTAGTGCACTGGTGGTGGTGCGTTGGTGCTAGGGCTAGTGCGCTGGTGCTGGTGCGCTAGGGTGCTGCGTTGGTGTTGGTCCTAGTGTGCTAGAGTGCTACGCTGGTGTGCTAAAGTGTTGTGCTGGTATTAGTGCTGGTGCATTGGTTAAAATAGAACAGAATTAGATTCAGCCAACCAATAACATGTGCCCTACCATACATGAAGACTAAATAAGTTTATACATACCGCTCTGTTATCGGTAACCACACCAGAAATAACAAACATTAATAAGAATGAGATGATAATCTCAAAAAAAGAAGACTAAATATAAGATCCCACTGGAACTGTTACAAAATAAGCCTTCTCATTTAGATCAAATAAAACATATATTGTTCCACTTGCTAAACTTAATTACATGAAACCAAACAAAACAAGAATGATAAATAATAGTTCAACACAAAAAACATTCTTACCAACAGATGATTGTATTGCACCTATAATATACTTAGAGGCAGTACTCTTCAAATATTTGGAGATTATAAATTTATCTAAACAACAACAATTCCATTAGACTTTGCATTGAAAAGTGTTAATTGCTACTGTTAGGTGGTGTTGTTGAATATTGCATGTCAAGAACCTCAACAATCTTATTGAAAATAAAAGTTGCATAAATATATGTGGTTAAAAATACAACCTTACATTTGTTGTAGCCAAATGCTTATATATTAAAGAAATATAAGTAGAAAGTAATGGTAGAAATTTATCTATGAGACAATTTTTCGAGCACCAGGCACCAGCATAGACACTAGTATAGGCACCAGGCATGCCAGCACTAGTGCCTATGCACTAGCACCAGTACCAGGCACCAACAAACTACTGTAAAACTATAATCTGAACTCCATTAATTCCATTTGTTCTTTGATCTTTTAATTTGACCAAACCTTTTCAATTGTAGGGAACAAGTCCCGTAAAATAACAAACCACCTACATATCAAATTACAGATTTATGAGAAGAAAAGACAAATATCATTTTCATAATCTTTCAGATACTATTGAATAGAATGATAAAAGAAAGAATATTGTATATTACCTAAGTACTCAATAATTTGCATCAGGTTCCCAAACCTAAAAAGGGTTTTGATATTTGCACACCTTTGCAAAAAAAAGTGTCAGAAGAATAAAAATAGAAAAATTTTAAGCACCAGCATCAACACCAGTACCAAGCCAAGGCACCGGTACCAACACCAGGCACCAGTACAGGCAGGCATCAATACTAGTACCAATACCAAGCACCAACATCAGCATTAGCACCAAACCAAGCACTAGGCGGCCACACATTCCACAAACCATACCAAGTGATCTTCCCAACAAATTTTCATAACCCATCTAAGAAATATCCAACATCCAAATTTCTCAAAGTAAGAAAGCCTTTAGACAACTAGAAATAATCTCTACCGATCGAGATTTGGTACAGAGAGTCATTTATAATAGAAATGATTCATTAGGTTTACTCATTCTACATAGAAATAACAATAGAAATAGAAAATATGAGTTGATGTTACGAGAAAGATTCAAGAATTAGCCAAGTAACTACTATGGTGAGAGTGGAACAGAGGTTGGAACGTGGTGCGAGAGTGGAACAGATGCTGGAACGCGGTGCAAGAGTGGAACAGATGCTGGAACGCGGTGCAAGAGTGGAACAAAGGCTGAAACGTTGCGTAAGAATGGAATAGAGGCTGGAACACGGGGGCATGAGAGTGAAATAGAGGTTGAAACACGACGGTGCAAGAGTAGAACACGACAAGAGGTTGGAACGCAGTATGAGGCTGGAAAAGAGAAAACTGGGGTTTTGAGTAGAGAAGAGAATATATATAGTAGGGTTTCGAGCAATATAAAAAAGATAGATACGGGGAAAAAAGTGTGTATCCTTCTTTCTAATTTAATAAGATCTCTTCTTGATTTCTTCACTCATCATTCTTGTTTCATTCTATGGTATCAACCTTTTAAGTATTCTTCAAGATCTGTATGTTGTCCAAAGAATCATACAAAGATGTCCTTTCTTCTTCACGCGCACCTGCTACACCAATTATGCCACAAATTAACAATGAAAGAGATAGTGATACAACATGGATGATACACGAAGAAGTGTATTGGATGTACAAGCTTGATGAGACAAATTATCTCATTGGAGAGAGAAAATCATGAGTTTTATTTTGGCTTATAAAATGGAGGGTTTCATTAATAGATCTTTGCCTTTACCCAATTCTTTTCTTAATCAAGAATGAATAATTCCAAATTTTAGGTTTGATACTTGGATTCAATATGACTTAATGGTCAAGAGTTGGATTACAATTTAGTTGCCTTTGGAACGAATGGCGTGCTAGTAGGTTGTTTTCCATCTAGACAAGAGAGGTTTGCTAATACTACTTAAGCATGAGTAATGGAGATTCTTGGAAAATTTCAATCCCTTAGGAAGGATAGATTGTTAGTCAGTAAGTATATTGTGTGTGGAAAAAACTCTTTCAAATCATTTGGCTACATCAGGTGAGATAATTTAAAAAGAAGAATTGGTACTATATGATTTAAATGGTCTTGGACTTAAATATTTGACCTTTGTTACATCTTTAATATACTCAAACTAGACCTACAATTAGCATTTTGCATAGTCTACTTGAAAACAATGAGAGAATGTTGTCTATGATTGACAAAATAGACCATGATTTGGTGTTTCAAGCCAATCATGTTAGTAGTAGAAAAAGATCTAATGGTAGACAATATCCTCTTAAACAGTACAATGGAAATGCTAATTCTTCAAAGCCTTGTTAGAAATTCTATCAATATGTTATGAGTAAAGATAGTAACTCTTGTCAAAAGAACGCTCAATTTGGAAACATTAAGAACTTTAAGAAAGACTGACCAGTTCATCAAATTTGTGATCAACCTAGTCAGATTAGAGCCTCTTGTTTTGTGCTAAGGGATGTATTTGCTAAAAAATAACCAGTCCAACTTTGCTCCAATTGTAATGCATGTTACTGGTCCTACTTCTACTAATTGACAAGGTGTGTCGCCAGGCATTCGGCTACTCAATTATGGTACCAGTCACCATTTGACTCTAAATACAGATCAAGTGCCTCACTTCTGTTCTTATAATGGATGAGTTATTGTGATTATTGGATGGTGGTAATTCTCTTGATATTGGTGTGTTGAGTCTGGAAATTTAGTGGTATTTGATAAGAATTACATATTACTTGTTAATGATCTCTTGCATACTCCTCCTACTTCTAAAAATTTATTAGATAATAATGTGTTCATTGAATTTTAATTTAATTTGTTTTATTCCAAGGATCTCCATACGAAAGATGCAAACTTAGAAGGTAAGAGTGAAAATGGCTTGTACAAAGTGCTTAGCTCAATGAATCATTTGACTTTAGCTCCATCTCCCAGTTTAGCTTATTGCAACAATGCTTTGTTGGGTCATTTAGATGTAGCAAAAACTTATCAAAAATGGCATTATAGGCTTGGGCATTCCTCATATGACACCATTCTTAAATTTTCTTCAACTTTGTAATGTTTCTTGTAAAGCACTTACTAGAGAATCTGTGTTTTGTAATACTTGTCAAATAACTATGTCACATAAATTTCCCTTTGTGAACTCTTGTGTTATAGTCTCTAGGCCTTTTGAGCTTGTGTATGTTGATTTGTGCACGTCATCATATTTTCTATCCATTGTTGAAGACTTTAGTCTATTTATTTGGATGTTTCCACTTAAGATAAAATTTCAGTGCCCTAGTATACTTTTACCATTTAAGAAAATGTTTGAAGTCCAATTTAATGTTACTTGAAGTCTTTGGTGACTGAGTTGGAAAAAGAGGGTAGCATACACAGATGTACTTTTCCTCATACATCACAAAAAATGGAGTTATGGAGAGTAGACATAGAAGGATAGTAGAAAGAGGTTTGGCCTTGGTTATTCATCTCACATGCTTTTACAAGTTTGGAATTATGCTTTCAGAATAGCTATTTACTTTCTCAACAGAATACCTTCCAAAGTGTTATAAGGTAAGTCACCCTATGAACTGTTGTGTTGAAAAATATTTTTGACATGTCATCATATCTAAAGGTGTTTGGGAGCAAATGTTTTTCATGTATTCCTTCTTACAATAAGATATTTAAAGTTGTAACCTAAGTCTATAGAATGTATTTTCATGGGATATACTGCTAAACAAAGAGGCTATATCTCCAATAATAAAACATTTGACAAGTTCTATGTAAGTAAGCATGCTGTTTTCCATGATTCATGTTTTCCTTATCAGTTTGGCACAAAGTCTAGCTCTATTAATACCCAAGACTCCATTCTTACTATATTTGTACATATTCTCTCCTCATTATCTTTATCTTAACCCATGAATTCTAGTATTTCTTTCTCTCATTCTGATTCTATTTCAACTCAGCATGTTCGCTATACAAATAAGTCAAACACTTTTCTATCTCATCCTATTCTTGATACATCTAAATCTGCTACTATTCTAGCTCAACCTATCATTGATCCTTGGAACTTCTCTATTAGTCCTTTGTCTCCAATATCTCATGAAAACCTTTATTTCTCTTTCTTATCCTTTTCTATTAAAGAGAGTTCTCTCATTTGTTTTTGTCTAACTCTCCATCTTCTGATTCCCCAACTATGCCTAGTAATTCTCATGTTTCACAAAATGTCCTCCCATCTCCTTCCCATACACTTAATATGTTTGTTGATCTCCTTATAGCCTCTAACTCTTTGAATTCCCATTCAATGACGACAAGGTCCAAGTCTAGGATAATAAAGCCTAAAGTATGTGCTTTTATAGTCCAGAAGGAGCATGTGCTTCCTAAACCGAGATCTTACAAGAATGCACTTAAGGTGCCTCTTTAGAAACAAGTTATGTAGCAAGAATTTGATGCTCTCGTTTGAAATGGCATAAGGGGGTTAGTTTCTCTTCTGGATGGTAAGACAAGTATTAGATGCAAATGGATTTTAGAGTAAAGCTAAAGGGTGATAGATCCCTAGACAAGTACAAGGCTATATTGGTTGCTAAGTGGTTTCTTCATATTGAAAGAATATACTTCTTAAGATATTTTCTTGTTGTATAGCTCCTTATTGAACAAATTGAAAAGGTCTCACATTGATTAGGAATGAAGACAGGTGTTGTATTTTGGGTTATATATAAAGCCTCCTCCTCCTCTTCTAAAATATCCCAAAATTTGTATATCTTTCTCTCTTTTGTGAGGGTAATTGATTAGGTCAATTTTTCCCAATTAGTTGTAATTTTGTAGTTCATATATTTTGAGATAGTGAAATTGGTCAACGACGCCTATGACATAGGTAACATTTATATCAAACCTTGTTAAATTTATGGTTTTTTTATTTTTCTGCTTTAATAACTACTTTAGTTTCTTTTAGTATTATATTTTCAATAACATTATTTTGTCAGGCTAGTTTGAGTTCTATTCATTTAAATCATAAGTGAATAGTAACTACTTAGAATAGGGAAAATATACCCGATTTGCCCAAAAATTAGTATAAGAGCTGAAGGTTTCTACCTATGCATTTGTTTGTATTCCATTTGTTTGCTATTGGAATATAGTTGCTAGTTGATATAATCTAAAGAAATGACGAAAGAAAATTCTCCCTCAAACAAAGACTAACCATCCATGTCAGGCAGAACAATGGTTATGAATGCAAGGTTTGAGGTGGAGAAGTTTGACGAGACTGATCATTTTGGTATGAGGTAAGGTGAAGTTCTAGATACACTGTTGCAACAAGGTCTAGAAATCTCCATTGAAGAAGAGAAACCAGATGAAGTAGATGAAATCGAGTGGAAAAATACCAACTGATTGACATGTAGTACAATCCATTCGTGTCTCTCAAGAGAAAAAGTACACATTCATGATGAAGATATCCATAAGTAAGTTGTGGAAGGTATTGGAGAATAAGTTAATGAAGAAGAGCTAACAAAATCAACTCTATTTAAAGAAGAAGTTGTTCTGTTTTGAATACTGATGGGCAGAACCGACATCGTCGATCCTGCCGATAATTTGGTTTTATATTTATAAAACTCTCATAAGTGTACAAATCATTTCATAAAAAATGATAAATATACTCCCAAGGTCGATCTAAGGAAGGAATGTATATGATTTTTAATTTATTATTCAAACTTTTAAAAATGAAATTAAATCCTAAACATCTTATCACGATATTTTGGGTTTTGTGTTTTTAATCTAGTGACATAAAAATAAACATAGATAGAGATTCAATAAACATTTATGCAAATTTTATCTGTTAAAATAGTAGAGTATTTATGGATATAATAACTAAGTTAATTATGCTTGCTCATATTATTTAGGTTATTAAAGATATAAATTGATATTTATTGATTCTCTCTTTTTTATATGAATACCACCTTTGATGGGGTTAGATATTCTTTGGTAACTAAGCAAATCAATTAACACCTATGGGTAGGGTTGATAACTAATTTGGTTAATTAAATTAATTCCTTTTTTCTAAGAGATTGAAAATGAACCATTTAAATGCCACCTTTGGTGGGGTTAGACAGTTTAAACTTTATTCAAGGTGTCCAAATTAAACCTAAGAATTTAGTTATCCGAGTACTAACTTTCAAGTTTTAAAACCACTACTCAAAACATGTTGTCAATACATTTTCAAATAATAATTCTTATAAAAACTTTTGAAATAGAGCTTCACTCTAACTGCCGGGCGATTGTACAAACAAATAAAAGAGCACTACTCTAAACCAAACCGGATAAATAAACCTTAAAATCTAATTTTCAGATTTAAGTTTGTAATGAAAAATAATATATTTCTCTCTAACATTCTTAATATAAAATCTTGAATAAAAACAAAATCAATTCATTTTAGAGATTTTTACCTATTTAATATTTCGTAAGCATAACAACATTATTATTATATCATGTTTACAAACAACCAGCAAAGCTAAATTTTATCATAGACAAATTAAATATCACATGTAAGAATAAAGCATAAAAAATAACTGTAAATAAAATAAAATCCTTACACTACTTTGATGTTATTCCTGTTGTTGGAAAACCTCCAAACAGAATTTGCACTTCCATTTATTGAATCAAAAAGTAAATAAATTGCAAAAACATAATTAGTTCTTCTCAAAAAGAGAAGAACTCTAAACCTAAGAAAAACTAAAAAACTAAGAAATGGAGAGAAGGAAAGAGAAGAGAAGATGTGTTTTTAGGTGTGTTTTGAAGTGAAGAGAATGAGGGTATTTATAGGTGAGGAGAGGAAGAAAAAGTGGGTGAAAAAATGATTAAAAATTGAGAAAACGCGGAGTAGTGAATGATGATGTCATATTGCTGACGTCATGGTGGTGTGGGTGCTACGACGCGCACAGATGGGCGCAACGACGCGCGTGGATGGGGCAGATGGGCATAGACTGCGCGCAGGTGCATGCGGACTGGGCATTTTGTTGGCACGGCGCAGGCGTTGCTCGGCGCGGCTAGGCGCGACTGGGTTGCTGCGTGCACGATTTCCTCCTTTTTGACCCATTTTGTCCAATTTTTCCATATTTGTTGACTTTTCCTCATTTATTTTATGAATATATTTGTGATGTATTGCCTCTAGCATTCCTCTTTGAGTCTTTAAGTTATGTTTTTAAGCGAAAATACATGAAAAATAATAAAAATACCCGTGATTCCGAAAAGACAGATTTATATAAATATATGATAAAATCATATAAATATATATATTTTTAATTAATTAATGTGCATAAAATCATAGTAATTTTAGTACTTTTTGAAGAAGAAGGATGAAGTGCTGGGAATATTTCTCAAGTGAAAGAAGATGATCAAGATTCAGACTAGTAGAAAGAATAAGCATTTGAGGTCTGATAATGACACTGAGTACACAAATGATCCATTTATAAAAGTTTGTGAAGAAGAAGGGATAGTGCGACATTTCACTATTTAAAAAACACCACAATCGAATGGATTTGAGGAACTTTTGAATCAGACTTTGCTGGAGAAGGTTCAATGTATATTGTCAAATGCTAGATTAGGCAAGTAGTATTGAGCTTAGGTTGTGACATATGCATGTCATCTTGTCAAATATCTACCATTATCTCCTCTTGAAGGCAAATTCTTATGGATGTATGGTGTGAAAAACTTGCTAGAGATTACGATTTCTTACATGTGTTTGGTTCTATTGTATACTACTATGTAAAGGAATCAAAGTTCTATCCAAGAGCCAAGAAAGCTATTATTTTAGGGATCCCTTTTGGTTCTAAGGGATATCAACTATGGTGCCTTGAAACGAAAAAGATAATCTTTAGCAGAGATGATACCTTTGAAGAATCTACCTTGCTAAGAAAGGTAATTGAGAAGATTGATAGCACTTTGCAACAGGTGGAGCAAACTCCAAACTAGGTGGAATTTAAAAGTAAAATTGTTAATCCAGTTGGTGGAGATAAGACATAAACGTATCCTCCATTGGAAAAAGATGAAGGAAATAAAGAAGAGGTTTTAACCCAAGAACCTCCATAGAAACAAGAAGAAACCACAGTTGATAGGCCATGATAAAAAAAATGTCAAGTTGCTTACTCAATACAAAGATATGGAAGATCTACCTACTTAGTTCTAAAATACGGTGGCATGTGCACTTTCAGTTGTGCATGATTATGTTCTTTAAATATATAAAGAAGCAATTAGAAGCCTTGAAGTTGAAAGATGGAAGGAAGCTAGAAGGGAAAAAATAAGACATGGAAGTTGACATAACTACCTAAGAGCAAGAAGGCAATTGGTTGCAAATGGATGTATGTAAAGAAAGAAGGATTTCCTAACAAATATGGTGTTCATTATAAGGAAAGGTGGGTGGCTAAGAGCTATGCTTAAAAGGAGGGAATCGATTATAATGAGGTATTTTCTCTAGTTGTATAACATTCCTCTATTGGAATTTTGTTGGACTTGGTAGTAGATTTGGATTTGGAACTAGTTCAACTTGATATGAAAATCGTGTTTCTACATGGTGGCTTAGAAGAGGAAATATATATGTCTTAGCCAAAAGGGTTTAATTTTATTGGTAAAGAGAATTGGGTTTGCAAGCTGAACAAAGCGTTATATGGATTGAAGAAATCTCTGAGGTAGTGGTACAAAAGATTTGATCAATTTATGTTGCAACAAAAGTATATTAGAAGTACACATGATCATTGTGTGTATTTTTTCAAGCTACAAGATGAGTCTTTCATTTATCTCCTATTGTACATCAATGATATATTTATTGCATCGAAAAGCCAAGTAAAAATTGAAAAGTTGAAGGCTCAACTAAATCAGGAGTTAGAGATGAAAAATCTGGGAGAAGCCAAGAAGATTCTCGACATGGAGATAAGTAGAGCCAGGAAGAAGGGGAAGCTTAGTTTGACCCAAAGTCAATATTTGAAGAAGGTACTACAACTTTTTGGTATAAATGAACAGACAAAACATGTAAGTACTCTGCTTGTTTCTCATTTCAAGCTTAGTGCTCAATTATCTTTTAAGAATGGGTTAGAGTGAGAATACATGGTAAAGGTAACATATGAAAATATGGTTGGTAGCTTGATGTATGCAATAATGTGTATGAGACTTGACATTTCACATGCAGTTGGTGTTGTAAGCAGTATTTTAGTCGGATAATACTGTTGGTCAATTTGTAGTCAGATATTGTGATTCTGACTATGTAGGAGATTTAGATAAGCGTCGGTCAACTACTGGTTATGTGTTTACTCTTGCTAGAGCACCAGTCAGTTGGAAGTCTACCTTGTAGTCCACAGTTGCTTTGTCTACTATAGAGGTAGAGTATATGACAGTTACAGAGGCTGTGAAGGAAGCTATTTGGTTACGAGGTTTGCTTAAAGACTTAGGAGTTGGTCAAAAACATATTAAGGTGTTTTGTGATAGTCAAAGTGCTATTTATTTAGCAAATAAACAAGTCTACCATAGACATACAAAGCACATTGACATTCATTACCATTTCATGTGAGAGATTATTAAAGAAGATGGAGTATTAGTTCAGAAGATCAATACTACAGAGAATCCCGTAGATATGATGACCAAGGTGGTAATGAAAATCAAGTTCAAATATTGTCTGGACTTGATTAACATTCTGCAAATTTGAATTTACAATGACATCGCTGATCTAAAGATTGAAGAAATCATTTAAGAATTACTAAATCGCTAAGGTAGAGATTTTTTGTATAGCTCCTTAGTGAGCAAATTGAAAAAGTCTCACATTGATTATGAAAGAAAGTGAGTGTTGTATTTTGGGCTATAAATAAAAGTCTCTCCTCCACTTCTAAAATATCCTAAAATTTGTAAATCTTCCTTTCTTTCGAAAGGGTAATTGATTAACTCAATTTTTCCCAATTAGTTATAATTTTGGAGTTCATCCATTTAGAGATCGTGGAAGTAGTCAAAGACGCCCGAGGACATAGGTAACATTTATACTGATTCTCGTTAAGTTTATGGTGTTCTTCTTTTTTCTACTTTAATATCTACTTTAGTTTCTTTTAGTATTATATTTCCAATAGCATTATTTAATCGGATTAGTTTGAGTTCTATTCATTTAAATATATCCAATTTTCCTAACATTTCTTTCATTGTTAAGCCTACTATAGTGAAAATTATGCTTACATTGGCTTTATACAAAGGGGTGGGACATCAAGTAAATTAATGTTAACAATGAATTTATGAATGTACTACTTACTATGAAAGTTTATAAATTATGGACCTAATTAACCTAGAGGAGGGTGAATAGGTTATTTTTAATTTTTACTAATTTATAATTTAATAACATATACAAAGTATTCAGGCATGCAATCGTGTGTAAAAAGAAGTGTAGAAATAAAATAATAACAGGCGATATTTTTAGGTGGAAACAACCTATGTCACAACCATGACCTAAGAGGAAAACCACCAGTCCACCGGACCACCTAACTTTCCGCTATGAAAATCAAATATTCAAGTACAAACTCGGTCTTATGCTGCCCTCCCTAGGATACTGCCCCAATGTACTTTACTTACGAGCCCCTGCTCTATTTTCACAGTTTCCAATATTAGCTTGAGCAATTTCCAGACCAACGCTCCAATAAGCTTCCCGCCAATGAGATACGTTCCCGAAGTAACTACAAAATAGTTAGTACAAAACACAAGTGCCCGTGTGTGTTCTAGAACAGATTTAATAATGAATAATAGTAACTAGATGATTCAAAACATATGTCATTTAAATTTAAATCAATTATCCAATCCTAGAGCAAAAATAGCTTATATAAAGATTAATAATCAAATCAAATAATTATGATATGACAAAAAAAAATTATTTGATCTAACAATTTAAGAACAAAAATAAAGAAGAAGCCATAAGAATTTATTATCAAAATAAAATAATTAGGTTTATTAATCAATCAAACATAACCACCAATATTTGATAGATTAACTAAATAAAAAAGCCTAAAAAATTATGATCTTATATTTGTAAAACATGAGAGGAAAATTAAGAAGAATAGAATAATGCTCTTGTGTGGTTAATTGAAACAATGAGTAATGAGTTTTATTTATAGGAAAAATTAAAACTCTTAATCCTATATAATTTATAGATATCTTTTCTATTACAAATAGGATTAATAATACTCATTAATTAAGATAACTCATATATGATTGATAAATATATTTTCTATTACAAATAAGATTAGTATTACTCATTAATTAAGATAACTCATATATGATTAATAAATATATTTTCTATTACAAATAGGATTAATATTACTCATTAATTAAGATAACTCTTATATAAAATAAATTTCTTTTAAAATAGATTTTATGCTATCTTTTATGCTAAAAGATTCCAGCTATAATTTAGAGTATATCTTATCTAATATTTTAGCATATCTTATTCCATATTTTAGCACTAAAAATAATTTCAGATTTATAAGCATGTGCTATTAAATGCATAAATGTATTTCTCTGTGTTGTAGTTATCAAAGATATAACTGAAGTATAATTATGTGGAACTCGAACATTTGTTTGGCTTTTCTTGATAGACTTGATAGCAGCCTAAAAATAAATTTATAGATAAAATAAATTTACTTGTTTTAATTTGCACGTTGATGATAATAATGTGATTGTGATAACAAGTAGCTGTTAGAAGACATTAAATTTTGCTTTGGCTTAAAGAGAATTTCAAATGTTGATTTTACCTAGTTGGCGACTCTTTTGGTATGTGGTATGATTTGGTTGGTTAGTCTAAATGCTTAGAGAAGTCTTATGTGTGAATTTTGCATGGACATTTTTGTGATTTTAACAAACTCTAGAACTCATTTGAAAACCTCTTGAGGCGAAATAATTTGGAATTGCACTATGTAGGATATGATGTAGGCCATTTTTGGATCGATTGTGCCATTTTAAGCCTACCTTGTTATCTTTATATCACTAGTTACCTCTTTGAGCCTATTTAAATGTATTGTTAGCCTTACTTTTCTTTCTTTTTGCCTTCTATAACCTACCTTTTATTGAGTCAAATATATATATATATATATATATATATATGTAATTCCTACCTTATTTGTTAAGAGCACTTAATTTTGAACACAAACTTTGCAAGAGCAATTGGAGAAATCTTCCACATATATTGGAAGAAACTGGTTGGGGGTTATGTCCTTTCAAGAAAAATTAGAGTAAGGGTGATGAAAAAAAAAATTCATATATATTGGAAGAAAGTAGTTGGCTTTTCAACGAGCAATTGAGTAAAAAAAAAGAGAAAAAAAAGAGAGAAAAGAAAAAAAAAGAAAAAAAAGAAGAAGAAAAAGAAGAAGAAGAAAGCCTTCACATTCTAGTAAATAAAAGAGTGTTAGTGATGGATGTACTAAGGTGAAAGATTGAGGAAGAACTTTGTTTATATGTGAAAAAATGGGTTATGACCGGAAGAAACAATTTGGGCTAAATGGTGTTATTCTTTTACTTAATTGGTTGTGTTTAATCTAATAAGTGCCCTTATTTGTATTTTGACACTTCCCGTTCTTTCTTAACCAAATACCTAAGCCTAAATTACAAGCCTCATAAAGTCCTATTGATCCAAAGTGGTGTATTTTCTTTCATTAGTGGAGAGAGGTTTGAAAAGTGAGCCTATGGAGTTCGAGATTTCACCTTTTTGTTTGTGGATGTTATGCATAATATTATCCGGGCAGTATGGCTATTGGTTTGTGGTTTGATGGATGTTTAAGAGTCAATAATAAAAGTGAAATTGGCATTTGAGATTTCTTAAAGCTTAGGTGACATTTAATTATTCTATATGTTGGGTGTTATTTACAATTTTTGAGACATTTGTGCAAATTATTTGTTATGTGATTTTATTGTTTTTAAGTTAGGATAGTTATATATACAACATTACATTAAGCGTATGTAATAAGCCTTTAAACCCCTAGACGGCCCTAGTAGGACGAGTTGTAGTCTCGTGAGGGCTTCCAGTGATGACACCCACAAACATCTTACCTATAAATATCCTAACTTAAAACAATAAAATCACATAACAAATAATTTGTACAAATGTCTCAAAAATTGTAAATAACACCCAACATATAGAATAATTAAATGTCACCTAAGCTTTAAGAAATCTCAAATGCCAATTTCACTTTTATTATTGACTCTTAAACATCCATCAAACCACAAACCAATAGCCATACTGCCCGGATAATATTATGCATAACATCCACAAACAAAAAGGTGAAATCTCGAACTCCATAGGCTCACTTTTCAAACCTCTCTCCACTAATGAAGGAAAATACACCACTTTGGATCAATAGGACTTTATGAGGCTTGTAATGTTAGGCTTAGGTATTTGGTTAAGAAAGAACGGGAAGTGTCAAAATACAAATAAGGGCACTTATTAGATTAAACACAACCAATTAAGTAAAAGAATAACACCATTTAACCCAAATTGTTTCTTCCGATCATAACCCATTTTTCCACAGATAAACAAAGTTCTTCCTCAATCTTTCACCTTAGTACATCCATCACTAACACTCTTTTATTTACTAGAATGTGAAGGCTTTCTTCTTCTTCTTTTTTTTCTTTTCTCTCTTTTTTTTCTCTTTTTTTTTACTCAATTGCTCTTTGAAAAGCCAACTACTTTCTTCCAATATATATGAATTTTTATTTTTTTTTCATCACCTTTACTCTAATTATTCTTGAAAGGACATAACCCCAAACCAATTTCTTCCAATATATGTGGAAGATTTCTCCAATTGCTCTTGCAAAGTTTGTGTTCAAAATTAAGTGCTCTTAACAAATAAGGTAGGAATTATATATATATATATATTTTTGGCTCAATAAAAGGTAGGTTATAGAAGGCAAAAAGAAAGAAAAGTAAGGCTAACAATACATTTAAATAGGCTCAAAGAGGTAACTAGTGATATAAAGATAACAAGGTAGGCTTAAAATGGCACAATTGATCCAAAAATGGCCTACATCATATCCTACATAGTGCAATTCCAAATTATTTCGCCTCAAGAGGTTTTCAAATGAGTTCTAGAGTTTGTTAAAATCACAAAAATGTCCATGCAAAATTCACACATAAGACTTCTCTAAGCATTTAGACTAACCAACCAAATCATACCACATACCAAAAGAGTCGCCAACTAGGTAAAATCAACATTTGAAATTCTCTTTAAGCCAAAGCAAAATTTAATGTCTTCTAACAGCTACTTGTTATCACAATCACATTATTATCATCAACGTGCAAATTAAAACAAGTAAAATGCAAATAAAATAAAAATAATAATAATAACAATAATAATAATAAAATAAGACAATAAAGAAATAAAATAAAAAAAAAATTAAATCAAAATGCAGAAAAATAAATGGAAAATCAAAATTAAACACAACTAAACACACAAAAAAAACTACTTAAAATGAAGGGGAGAAAATATTTACCGTTTACCGCACCCCCAACCAAAACCTTACATTGTCCTCAATGTAAGAAAGGGAAGAGAGATCTCCTTTCCGCCGGCGGTGAAACTGCCCTCGCCGGTGGTGAACGTAAATTTTTTTTTTTAGATGGGATGGCATTGGGTTTAGCTCAATCTTGTTGGCTCCATTCTTTACCACTGAGGTTGGAGTTTCATTTGTTCCCAACTCCTTAAATGTTCCATCACTGCATAAATATTCATTAGGTGCTGCCAGTAATCCAGAACATTGTCTCGTCCCCTCATCTTCCTCCTCAATTGTTGCAGATTTCACAAGGCCAGCTTCTAGTGGTAGCAATGGAGTTATCTCCTCAAAAGTTTCCGAGATTAACCCGTCAAGAGTGTTAATTTGAAAACAAGAATGTACATCACTTGGAGATTTTATTTCTTCAAAAACATCAAAAGTTACTTGTTCATCTTGCACCGTAGAATGAGCTTTCCTTCTTTGAACATCAATCAATGTTCTTCCGGTTGCAAAGGAACGGTCTCCCCAATATCAACAGTATCTCTCTATCTTCCTCCATGTCAAGCACCACGAAATCTACAGGGAAAATAAACTTGCCGACTTTAATTAAAACATCCTCAATTACCCCTAGAGGATATTTCACCGATCAATCCGCTAATTGTAAAGATATTGAAGCTGGGCTTCACTTCTCCCTGTGCCTAGTTTCCCGAAACAACGAGAAAGCAGATCAAATTAATGCTTGCTCCTAAATCACATAGGACTTTATCAAAATTGCAACTTCCTACGGTATAAGGTATAGTAAAACTCCACGGGTCTTTCAATTTACTGTGGCGTTTTCTTTGAAGAAGCTGCAGACCGCACTCCTCATTTAGCATGACAGTTTCATTATCTCCCAGCCTCCTCTTCTTTGATAGGATTTCCTTCATGAATTTTACATATTTGGGCATTTGTTCCAACATCTCTGCAAAAGGAATGTTAATATGCAATTTCTTAAAAATATCCAGAAATTTATCAAATTGATTATCAAGCTTTTTCTTATTCAATCTTTGAGGATATGGGATAGGAGGCTCATATTTTGCATATGGGGAAGGTTGAATATCTTGGGATCTTGATGGGTTTTCTTTAGATTCTTCCATATTTTTCTCCGATTTCTTCTGATTCTCAAGTTCTTTTCCACTTCTCAATGTGATAGCCTTTGCATGCTCTGTGGGATTTATTGTGTTACTAGGTAGTGATCCTTGAGACCTTTCTGCAATCTGCTTTGAAAGCTGCCCCAGTTGGTTTTGGATGTCCCTGTTGATTGCCTCTTGATTTCTGAAATTTGCTCTTGTCTCCTCAATGAACTTTCCTAAAATTTCTTCCAAATTTGTTTGTTTTTTCTCTTGGGGTTGGTAGGAAGATGATGACGGTTTGAATCCCCCTTGGTTATTTCCCCATGACAAATTTGGATGATTTCTCCAACCTAGATTGTAGGTGTTCGAGTATGGGTTATGTTGAGGTTTTTGGAAATTTGAAACATAATTTTCTTGCTCAGCATTTGGTGAAGCAAATGGATTTCCAACTTGGCACTCGATGTTAGCATGATTTCCACCACATAAATCACATTGTGCAGTTGGTTTGGATTCTAACTTGGATGACAAAGAATCCATTTTTCTTGAAAGAACAGCAACTTGAGCCGACAAAGCATTCACTGAATCAATTTCATGCACTACTGCTGGTCTTTTTGCAATTACCCGCTCTGAATGCCACTGATTGTTGTTTTCTGCCATAACCTCTAACAACTCATGAGCATCCTCCGGTGTTTTTCCCATTAAAGATCCTCCAGCTGCAGCATCAATCATTGCACGATAGTTTGAAACCAACCCATTATAAAATGTAGAGACTTGTAGCCAAATTGGTATACCATGATGTGGGCATTTCCTCAACATTTCTTTGAATCTTTCCCAAGCTTCATACAATGATTCTTGGTCATATTGTGTAAAATATGTGATTTCATTCCTCAATTTTGCCGTCTTAGCAGGAGGAAAGAACTTGGACAAGAATTTCTGAACCAATTCATTCCATATTGTAATTGATCCTGGTGGTAACGAGTTTAGCCACTCCTTCGCTTTATCCCGAAGTGAAAAAGGAAAAACCCTCAATCTTATAGCATCTTCAGACACACCATTTATCTTGTAAAGATCACACACCTCCAGAAAGTAAGAAATATGTGCATTTGGATCATCTTTTGACATTCCCCCAAACTGATTTGATTGAACCATTTGGATAAAGGATGGTTTTATCTCATAGTTATTAGCTTGAACAGTCGGCCTCCTTATACCTGAAATAGTTCCAGTAACATTAGGCGCAGCATAATCCTTCAAAGCTCTACGATTTCCACCTCCCTCAACAAATGGTGGATCCATAGTTGATTGTCTATTAGGAGCTGAGGTTGAACGTCTTCTCTCTTGGTTTAGACGCCTATATATTCTATCAATCTCCGGATCAAATGGAAGAAGGTTAAGGCTTCTTGTACGTCTCATACAAAAATCCTACAACCAGAAAATCAACTAACACAAAACAACACAAAGTTACTTTTTTTTTTGATAAATAAAATAAAACAGCAAAATAAACAAAATTAAAAATGAAAGAAAGATAAAGCAAATTAACTTCAAATTAAAACTAAGATTAGGTAGTATCGATATTAATAAAATCAAACCATTTCCCGGCAACGGCGCCAAAAACTTGATGCTTATTTTTGCAAGTGTACGAATCGTTCAAGTAATAAAGTGTATAAAAGTACGGATATCGAACCCACAAGGAATGGCGTTACTAAGTACCGAAATTGACTAACCCTAATTTTATTTGAAAACTGAATTGTTGAAATTGTTTAAAAAGAAAATTAACATAAAACTAAACGCAAATAACAAAATTAAATGTTGTTCACTAATGATTAAAAACGCTAAGGCATTTGATTTCGCTAAATCAATTCAATCCGATTTCAAGTCATGTTATATGAGAATCAAAGCTAAAAGTGATGGTTGAAAAACCCAAACTTATCTAATACTCTTTCTCAAGTTATATTAGAATTACTTATCTATGAAAACCAACTATATTTCTATGAAGATTTAATCACAAATAAGCACATTACGATTTATGGAATTTCTGGAATAACCACATACATCATGCATTAGGTGTCAAACTCGCATTCAACATATGGTATTTATCACAAGAAGCATTCATTACACATCTCCTCTCAGTCTCAATATAATGCAACAAATCATCTAAATCTTGATCAGAAATTTAAAAGCATTAAGCATTGGAATAAATACTCAACTTGAAAACAATGAATTCATATAATAATAACCAAAGAAATCAGATTTTCTTGATTTAACTACATCATAGCCTTAGCAAAAACGAATTAGTTCATAACGGAAATAAGAACAACCATTATTTCAATTGAATTCATGAATAACAAAACTGAATAAATTGCAGAATATAAAAACTAAGGAGAAGAGATGAAAAACTCTAGAAGATGAAGACTTGGTAGCATCAATGGTGAAGATCCTTCAAGTTTCTCCAAAATTTCTTTCTCTCCTCCAAAAATGTCTTCCCCTCTTTGCCGTCCCCTCCTTCTCCATCATAATGTATATATAGATCTAGGGTTTTGGAGGGAAATTTTGGAACAAAACAGCATAAAAATGTGTTTTCGAGCAGAACTTCGCCCGTGGCCGAAAGTTATTCTCTTGCGGCGAGATTTCCGAAAACTTACGATTTCGGTTCCGCTAAATCTCATGCCATGGCGAGATTATTGTGGCCGGCGGCGAGATGCACTTGGCCGGCGAATGAGATTGCTTTGCCAAAATCCGTGCTCCACTGCATGATTTTCAACATTTTCTCGATAGCAAGGTTTTTCACGGCCATGAACTTCCAAATTTTGAAATTTTGTTTTCTTTTTATTTGCACTCAATCCCGGTCATTGAAATTTGTCCCAAACTTCTCCATAATTATGATTTTACCTGCAATTGCACTTTAAACACGAAATACCCGTGAAATGACATTTGTGGATTAAATAATAAAATAAAACGCAATTTTCACACAAATATCAACCTTTAAATCATAACAAAAATGCAATAATTTGACTCCTATCACACGAAAATAGCCAACACTCATAGTCCTTACAAACTCCTTCTTTTGGCATTTTAGTGTGGCAAAACCTCTTTCTCACTACATGACACTTATAGGAATAAGATAAAATACAATGATTTGCTAGACTCCATAGTGGAACTATCCTATGGTCGGGTTAATCCATCTTTCCTGCAACTTGACAAGCTTATAAGTAACTGGAAAGACATAGGCAAAGCAAACAACGACTTGGCTTGAAAGCCTCATTGTACATTAGTTCAGTTTACATAAAAATAAGCGAAGTGTAAAGAATAATCATATAGTGTGCATATCAATAAAGCTTAATTAAATATATTCTCCCACTATAACAGAATAAAAACATGGAAGTTTAACACATTATTATCTCCCCATTTTTGACATACGAGAAGGACAAAGCATTAGATAAAGTAATGAAGCTAAACGCCTCCTAAAGATATAATATTATAAAAGTAGAGTAATGCAGAATTGCAATATACTTTAAACTCCACCTTAGTTCTATTACTCTCTAACATAGAAATGAAGTAAAAAGGTAATATATGGAAAGAATATGTAAATGAAAAAATCTAATTATTTTTTTTTCATAAATAACCATATAAGGTATTAAACTCATTTAATTACAAATGAGCACACAACCAATTAAGAACTCATCATATTTTAACTATAATTTTGATTATTTATCATATAAATAAATAAGTAGAATACAAGAGGTACATACACACACTTCGCACATATAATGACATATTGGCATTTACTTAAAGTAGTATATATGTTTAAACTCCACAAATATGTCAAGTAATTCATTTATGACCTATCAAGAAATACTCAAAAGAAAATATTATCACCTATCATGTAAAACTATAATTGAGTCTTTAATCTTACAAAGTAAAGTATATCTATTAAAGGAGGACTTATTATTTTATTTTATTTTATTGTATATTTTTTTCATACATATGAGGTAAATTATATATATATTATAACCTTTATTGGCTCTTTCTTTTTGTGCATTCAATATACAAGATTTATAAGTAGTCACTTTTTGCATAATATTTTCTTATTTAATACTTACATATACATCACAGTAGGTAGCCCTCTTAATGATAGGTGCCTCCATATATTAAAATTTTAGTAAGCAAAAGTATAATCAACAAAATTTTACAATCAAGATTAGTTGAAGTCCTAGAGTCTTTTAGGAAAATTCATAAACTTCATGAATAACATATATGTGTGTTCGTGAGTGTGTGAATAAGTATGTCAACATTGATCATCACATGTATAAGAATATGTGGGTGCATAAGCCAAAATTTTTAGAATAATTTATACAATAGATATCAAAATGAGGTTATGTATATGTAAGTATTAAATAAGTCCAATAGCGTGTTGACCATATAAGAATGCTACTTCTATTTTTTTTTAAGTTTAACAATAAAGATTACTCACCTAGGGTCATTTAAGCATTCTAATAAAAATGGTCAGGTGATCGGGAAAAAACAACCTTTCATAACCCACATTTTCTTGCATTTTGGTTTCTCTATATATATCATTGGATTAAGACTCAACAAACTTAGGTTTCATAGGTGTGTTCTTGGACTTAGCTATACTTTTCTTATTCATCCCAAATGAAGATGCAGTATGCATAGTAGGATGATGATAATGAGTCCTAGCATTAAAAGTATTGAATTTTACTTCCCTCTTTAAACCTAAGACTTCATGCTTCCTAGTAGAATTTTTGAACACATTATTATAATTTCCATTCATCCTTGAATATGATGTAGCATGCATAGATGGATGATGCTTATTAGTCCTACTTTGTGAAACATGGAAAGAATGATTAAGTTCAAGAGGATTCCTCAAAAATCTACATTTTGGTCTTATATGACCTTTTCTACCACAATGAGGATAGACAGGCACACACTTAACAACTTTTTCTACCATAGGTGTAATATTTCTTTGTGCATAAGTAGTAATAGTAGGAGTAGGAGTAGAGTTTAAGGGCCTTAAAAATGTGGTCTTTGATGTTGAAGGTGTTGACTATTCATCTATGTATCCAAGACCTCTCTTATCTCCATATAGCTTTCCATAGTCTAGGAATTTGGTCAATTTTTTAGCACCTATGGTCAAATTCTTCATCGTATCTTTAGCAATACTAAGTTCTTGCCTAAGCTTTTTTTTTCCTCAGTGGTTTCTACAAGTCTCAGATTCATGACATTAATATTTTCAGATAATTCCTTTTTATCTTTCTCTAGGCTAGAGGAATTTGTTTTGTGAATATTGATGATATCATTAAGTGTAGTTACTTCCACAAGTAGTTTTTCCCTCTCTTCTCTAGCACCTAAACAATCCATGAATAGATCCTCATAACTCGATACATTAAATTTAGACAATAAGAAAGAGGAGTTTACTTCCTCATTTTCTTCATCTCAGCTAGAGTCAGAGTCATTGTGGTGTACTTTGTAGTTGCGGTGAAGGCACGATAGTTAGTGTCATCATCTTCTGAGTTACTAGCATTATCCTACTCACTTTCCGTGTCACTGAGTGTAGCATTAAATGCTTTTCCAAATTTATTTTTATTGTTTGCACAATCTATAGAATTATGACCAAAGCCCTCACAAGTATAGCATCGAGGACTAGTGAGCTTAGTTTTCTTACCATCAGAGCTAGGAGGCTTGATTTCCCTTGACTTTTGGTTCCTCAAACAACTAGATTGTCTTTTATTAGATTGATTATTTTGTTGACCCTTCATTTTCAGGAACTTCTTCAATTTTTGTGCCAGCGAGACTAATGACTCATCATTATATCCTCATCACTAATAGATATGTCCATTTTGGAGCTTTTGAATTCATATCCTTGATTTTCTTAGGACGATAAAGAGAAAGCTCATAGGTTTGAATTGACCCAACAAGTTCATCAATGTTTAGTGTGTCCACATTCTTGCTTTCCTCTATCGCTATAACTTTCATCTTGTAGTCAGTTGTTAAGGAGCTTAGGAGTTTGCGTACTTGTATTGGTTGTGAAATTTTCTCACCAAGGTTAGAGCAAGCATTAGTGACATCACAAAAGTGAGCATAGAATTGACCAAAATTTTCGTTGTTGTTCATTTTAATGGAATCAAACTCAGATGTTAGCAATCTCAATTTTGTTTGTTTTACTTGGGAAGTTCCTTCATAAGCAAGAGCAAGTACATTTCGTGCATCTTTAGCAGTCTCACTGTCGGAGATGCGACGGAACTCATGCATCGACATTGTAGCAAATATTGAGCTTAGACCTTTTTAGTTTGCCCTACTAAGGGTGCGTTCTTCAGTGGTCTAGTCTCTTCTTGGTTTTATGATTGTTACACCATCTTTCGTTACCGAAGGTGGTTCCCAACCATCAAGAATAGCATCCCAGACTTTTTCATCTTGTTTGAGAAAGGCTTGCATACTGGCCTTCCAGTAAGGGAAATTAAACTCATCAAAGAGTGGGGGTCTAACACATGACCCACCTTTTTTCATTTGGTCCATAAGTAAGTGTGTGTGTCCCTAAGGATCAATCTTACTAAGTGTGTCTAGTGTCGGCTCTGATACTAATTGAAAGTTTATAAATTATGGACCTAATTAACATAGAGGGGGGGTGAATAAGTTATTTTTAATTTTTACTAATTTATAATTTAATAACCTAAACAAAGTATTCAGGCATTCAATCATGTGTAAAAATAAATGCAGAAATAAAACAATAACAGATGATATTTTTAGGTGGAAACAACCTAGGCCACAACTATGACCTAAGAGGAAACCCCCGGTCCACCGGACTACCTAACTTTCCACTATGAAAATCAAATGTTCAAGTACAAACTGTGTCTTATGCTACCCTCTCTAGGATACTGCCCCAATGTACTTCACTTATGAGCCCCTACGCTGTTATCATAGTTTCCAATATTAGCATGAGCAGTTTCCAGACCAACGTTCCAATAAGCTTCCCGCCAATGAGATATGTTCCCGAAGTAACTGCAAAATATTTAGTACAAAACACAAGTGCCCGTGTGTGTTCTTGAATAGATTTAATAATGAATAATCCTGACTAGATGATCCAAAACAAATTTCATTTAAATTTAAATCAATTAGCAAATCCTAGAGCAAAAAGATCAAGCACAAGTTCAACAAAAATAGCTTCTATAAAGATTAATAATCAAATCAAATAATTATGATATGACAAAAACAATTATTTGATCTAACAATTTTAGAACAAAAATAAAGAAGAATCCATAAGAATATATTATCAAAATAAAATAATTAGGCTTATTAATCAATCAAACATAACCACCAATATTTGATAGATTAACTAAATAAAAAGCCTATAGAATTATGATCTTATATTTCTAAAACGAGAGAGAGAAATTAAGAAGAATAGAATAATGTTCTTGTATGGTTAATTGAAATAATGAGTAATGAGTTTTATTTATAGGAAAAATTAAAACTCTTAATCCTATGTAATTGATAGATATCTTTTCTAATACAAATAGGATTAATAATACTCATTAATTAAGATAACTCATATATGATTGATAAATATCTTTTCTGTTACAAATAGGATTAGTATTATTCATTAATTAAGATAACTCATAAATGATTAATAAATATCTTTTCTATTACAAATAGGATTAGTATTACTCATTAATTAAGATAACTCTTATATAAAATAGATTTTTTTTAAAATAGATTTTATGCTAAAAGATTCCATCTATAATTTAGAGTATATCTTATATAATATTTTAGCATATCTTATTCCATATTTTAGTACTAAAAATAATTTCAGATTTATAAGCATGTGCTATTAAATGCATAAATGTATTTCCATGTGTTGTAGTTATCAAAGATATACCTGAAGTATAATTATCTGGAACTCGAACATTTTTTTGGCTTTTCTTGATAGACTTGATAGCAGCCTAAAAATAAATTTATAGATAAATATTTTGTCCACGAAAATAGCCAACACTCATAGTCCTTACATACTAAAGTTGTGTTTATTGTGCAACTCCTTTGGTTTCAGCAAGGATAAGGTCTGGTGTACAAATTAAAGAAGGCATTATATTGCCTTAAATAGGCACCTCATGCCTAGTTTGAAAAACTTAGTACATGCTTGCTACAACTAGGATTTTGTGCTTATAAATTTGATACATCTTTGGTTGTTTTTGAATTCTCTTTAAGCTTATTTGCTTGTATTAGTGTCGATGACATTCTAATCACTCGTAGTTCTTCTCAAAGTATTCAATATCTTGTTGTTCAACTAGACTTTCAATTTAGCCACAAAAACTTGGGCACACTAAACTGCTTTCTAGGCATTGGAGTTACATTCTAGGCTGATTCAATTCCCCTAAATCAGAAGTATGTGCAAGTGCTACTTGATAGATGTGGTCTAGTTGATACAAAGGGTTGTGATACTCCTATGACTACATGAAAGAGCTTGAGTCAATCTAATGGTGTTCCTCTTGATACTCCTATGCAATATGGATATGTTTTCATTTGTTTTCTAATCTTGATCTTGTAGCATACAGTGATGCTAATTTGGCATCCTCACTTGGTGACAGAAATTCTGCAGGTGCTTATTGCATCTATCTTGGCAACAACTTAATTTCATGGTATGTTGTATTAGAAAATTGCATATGTCCTCCCTAAGGCTCTTCATTTCCCTCGTTTTGCATCACTTAGGGTTAAACTTATGGTTATGCGCAAACCATTTGTTTTATGGGGGGCTGCTAGAATATGTATGATGTATTAGTAAATGTGATGCATAGGATCACTACACTTACTTTTACGTGGTTAGCTCTTTACGAGCCATTTGTCATTTGTGTATAGATTATGTTATGATATAAGTTACAAACACTACTATAAATAGCTGTATGCATAGAAAATGTAAATTTCTTTCTAATTAAAGAAGATATCTTCTTCTTGATTAGTATCATTTTATTATTTACCTCATTTATAAATAAATTTTTATTTCTAATCATCTTCGTGATATAGTTTCTTCGTATGATATAAAAATATATGTTTTTTATTTTTTTATAACTTAAAAGCATGTATTTTTTCATAAATGATTAAAAGTAAAATATTATAAATAACTAGGTTATCTAGAAACATAAAATTTATTATACAAGATGATATTTTTTTATAATTAGGTAATGTATATGGTGTAATCATTATAATACATAAATGATTTATATCACCAATTTGTGATAATTTCAAATGACGTATCTTATGATTGATTTTTTAATTATTTAATATTGATAAATGAAAAAAATCATAGATGTTACTTTATATAAGAGTTAAATTTATATGATAGTAATGCATATTATAATAAAACCATAGACACGATTGGCCCAAGGCCAAGGCAGCGTCGGCAATTGAATAAGGCCTCGACCAGATGAGGACCCCTTTAAATGGATTTATTTGTTTTTTAAAATTGTTTTTGAAATCTTATAATAACTTTTTTTTGTCATTTTCCATTAAACATAAGAGTAACAATCTTAACACAACATGTAAATACTACACAAATATGATTATTCTATAACTAAAATACAATTGCATTACAATTTATCTTAATTCTTAATAAATTTAATTTTTTTCTTTCTATTTTTTAGTATTTTAAATAATCTACTTAAAAAAATTATCCAAATTTTTAATTGTGCCAACCAACTATAATCTACTAGGATAAAAAGTTGAATATTGTTAAGTAATATATCTATACCATCTGCAATACTAATAACATATATATAGTAGCAGATCGTGAGTACTTACTGGTTGTCCAATAACAAGTAAATGATCTTCAATACCTTTTGCATGATTCACATATGCAGATGCAGTCAGATCATCTTTCCTTAGGGTCTAAAGTTGAGATTGTAGATCAAGAATGTAAACTTGTGAAACAATTGAGAAGGAATCTGACAACTCAGTCCATTATTCTCAAGTAGTTAATCTAGAAATTCTTAAAGATATTGCTTCAGAGATGGAACTGTAAAACCAACCTTTAAAAAGACTACTTAATCAATTCCAATTCACAAATTCTAGATTAAGAACTGTACAACATGAATCAAGGAATTGATGAGGAACACTATTATTTCTCTTTATCAGTATTTCCAGTCCATAAGCTATCAAATAGATGAGCATGTCCTTTTTCCATAGTAGATAATTTTGATCATTTAATTTGATCTAAATAGGATTAGAGCTTGGAGGTATCATTGCCAAAATTCTAAGCGAGAACATTTCGCATTACTGAGGATCCATTGCTTTGAGTGTGAGATGAAATCAGATCCGAAAATTGAGTAATAGCTGGAGGTGTAGAAAGAACCTCATAGTATGTAGGGGATTTGGAAGCCATGAATAAGACTTTAAGAAGTATTGATTACTCGAGAAAGAAAGCACACATACTTAACAGAATCTATGGGCTTTGATACCAAGGTGAAGAAGATAAGAAAAATATCTACGATTTAATGTAGAGTTAGTTACGTTGCTAAGCTATTTATAAAAGCAAACCAAGTGTATCATATATTAGTATACACACTAATGTAGCTAACTAATTCTCACTAAATATGTTAAGTAATTAAACATAATTAACACACAAGTATTTAATAATAATAAAATCACAATTTATAAGAAAATTTTCATAAATTATTTATTTTTAATATTTGTTTATTGCCATACATTTTATTTTAATGTTTTATTAACTTTTTAATTTTTATTAAAAATTTAAAAATACATTTAAATAATTTTTTGTTTGATTTTATATTGTTTATTTTTTCTAAAGCTATTTCACATTAATTTTATTTTTATCTTTATTAAAGACTTGTATTTTAACCATATTGTAATTATTTGATAAAAATAAATATATTATAAATAAAAAATCATTAAAATAATATAATTTATCATTAATTGGTTCTTTTTACAAAGTTAAGGGATTAAATGACATTATTTTTAATCTAATGAACTAAATGATACCAATAATATAATCTAAAGAACTTCGATGACATCTCATCTAATTAATTATTAGAATATTATAGATAAAAATATAAGTATATATGCGTATTGATTTTAGATTATTTTAAAAATTACTTTGCTTTTTAAAAATAATGTAGAAATACATAATGTTTTATATTTTATCAAATACAACAAAAAATCTCTTAAAAATCAGTTCATCCGAAAAAATTAATAAATTTAAATTTATTTATAAAATTTATTTTATAGATACCATGAAAGAGTTTTTTTTTTCATAATTTATAGGACTATCAAAATTAAAAGTGTAATTTAAATTATGAAATTCTTAAAATAAGTTAAGAATTTAATCCCATTACTTAAAAAAGAAGAAGATGTTCATCATCATCTTACTAATAAATATCTTTTGAATATTAAGTATATTTTTTAAAATTTCATAATTTAAGTTTTTAAAATATATGGGATGAAATAAAATATTTATTCAATAATAGTTCATTTGTTGCATGCATGAATATCCATAAAACTCTTCTTAGTCTCAGTGCATTTGAGAGTTATTTGGAAGGCTATGATAACATGTTGCACAAACAATTAGGAGTGTCTCCTCATCAGGTATATCATGCCAATTATGCCTTTAAAAATCAATTGTTTGAAAATTCTAAAAATTATTCTCAAGGATCTGGCTCCAAAACTCTATCATAGAGTATCCAACAATTTGTTACTAAGAATTTCAATGAATGAAATTTGTCTAAGTGCTCATCTAGCAAAGGTGAGTCTAATGCTCGACAATCTAGGACAAACTCGTTTGGTAATAATAAACGAGAAAAATCTATTTGCAAAATCTGTAACAAATAAGACATAATGTATATAATTGTTTTTGTTATGAGATATACTTAATGGCAAGGTAACTTTGCAGTTTCCTTCCAAATCTCCCATAACATATGTTGTTATAGGGATATTGGCCATCAATCTAGTTGTATTTGGCTACTAGATTCTAGTGCTTTTCATCATATCACATCTGAGGCTGCAAGTGTATCAAATTCCATTCTATACAATCTTACTTAGGGTATTATCCTTGGAAATGGTAATAAACTTTCTATCTCTAGTATTAGCTCAAGTTTGCAAATAACAAGTGTATCTTAACTTTGTATCATTTTATTCACACACCTTTTTCCATTACAAATTTACTTTTCGTTCAACATTTATGTGTTGATAATGATTTGTTTCTTGAATCCCATTCCAATTCTTTCTTTTTCAAGGATTAGTCTACGAATAAGGTTCTTCATCAAGGAAAAAGTGAGGATGGACTCTATAGGCTACATAGTTTAACGATGCCATTCTCTATCAATTTTTCACCATATGGTGGCATTCCTTCTATACGTACTTTTGTTTCATCTGTACCTCTTAGTGTCTTGCATGACCAACTTGGCCATCCACCACATGACATTGTACAAAGTATAATCACAAGCTGTCATTTATTTACTAGCAATAAAGTATGTAGTTTATGCTCGCACTATGAAATTGGAAAGTCATGTAAACTACCTTTTACTCATGTTCATACTCTTAGTACTAAGCCATTTTCTTTGTTATATTTAGACTTATGCATGTCTCCTATTTTCTATTGTCAAGGATTTAGGTACTTTCTCACCAATGTAGATTATTGTTCCTATTTTGTTTGGCTATATTAATTCAAATCAAAGGATGAAACAACACTCATTTTCCATTATTTTATAAACATGGTTGAATGATCGTTTGGCCCAAAAATACAAGCTATACAAATTGATGGTGGTTGGGAATTTATTTCTCTTGTTCAAGGCATTGAAAAATAGCTATCTTACATAGATCTACCTGTCTCTATACGTCTGAATAGAATGGAGTTGTTGAAACTCATCACAAACATATTATTGAGAAAGGCTTGACTCTCCTCTCTCATTCTAGTGTGCCCTATTCCTACTAGGCTTATGCCTTTTTTACGTCAATTTTCTTGTTAAACAGATTTCCATCTCATGTATTGACTGAAAAATCTCCTTATGAGACTCCTTAATCTAAAGTTTCTAATTATAAATCCTTTCAAATTTTTGGTGCCCAGTGTTTCCCTTGGGCAAGGCCATATAACAAGCATAAAATGCAAGATAGGTCATTACCTTGTATTTTCCTGGGTTATGCTTCAAAGCATAAAGGCTATGCATGCCTTGACCTCTTACTAAATGTGTGTACATTAATCATTATGTTGTTTTCAATGAGTTATTATTTCCTTTCCATTCTACATATACTTATAATTTACCTTTTTCTTCTCCTCTAACTTGGTTGCTTGCTTCTTCTAGTTTACCTTTTTCATCTTTTACACCTTCTCAATCACATATTATTCCTTCTTGTCTACAATGTGGTCCTCCTTATCCTTCTCAACCTACTATGCCATATTCTAGTCCCTTGCCTCCCTCTTCCCCTCTCCATTCTAGTGCTTCTACACCTGATTCAGTGTATTCAGGTTTATCATTACCTTTTCTCCCTTCACTTATGCCACATGGTGATTCTCCACCTATTGTGATTGCTAATGTTCCTTATGATCCTAATAATGATTTTCCTTTATTTTTTGATTTGGCTGTCATGCCTCTTAATAAATATTCTATAGTCATTTGAAATAAATCACGTATCACTAAACCTAAACTACATACATCTACTTGCTTGAACTTGTTTCTTGGAAAAAAGCACTCAAAATTACAAAATGGAAGCAAACCATGGATGAGGAATTCAATTCTCTTGTTGCAAATGGCACATGGGAAGTTATTGATCTCCCTATAGGTAAGAAAATAATTAGCTACAAAATGGATTTTTAAGGTTAAACTTTAGTCTAATGGGGAGTTAGAAAGGTATAAAGCTAGGTTGGTTCCCAGGGATTACTTTTAGAATGAGGGTGTTGATTATAAGGAAAAATTCAGTCCAATTGTGAAAGCTTTCACAGTGAAGGTAGTGCTTGCTCTTGTTATGTCTCAAGGTTAGCCTATCAATTAGATTGATGTCAACAATGCATTTCTCCATGGTGATCTACAAGAATAAGTCTATATGGAGCCTCTGCCAAGTTACTTGTTTGTATCTAATCACGTATGCCATCTTACGAAGCCACTTTATATCCTTAAATAGGCACCTCGTACCTGGTTTCATAAATTGAAAACCTTCTTGCAAGGGTTTGGGTTTTAGTAGTGTTCAATCTGACCCTTCCTTGTTTGTGAATTTTAGTACTACCTCCACCATCATCATCATATTATATGTTGATGACATCTTACTTACAAGAAGTTCCATAGATGAGGTTCAATCTCTTTTCAAGCAACTCCATTTGCAATTTTCCCTCAAAGATCTTCTTTTTTAAAAAACATTTCTTAGCATTGAGGTGACATACACATCACCTGGTATGCATATATGTTAGGAGAGATATAACAAAGACCTCTTGCCTCGAACTAGCATGAATGATTTCAAATCTATCTTTACACCTATGTCTTCTGGCACTAATCTTAGTAAATTTGATGGTGTCCCTCTTGAAGATCCTAGCTTGTACATAAGTGTTGTTAAAGTTCTCTAATACTACACCTTAGCTTCACTAGAAATTTCTTTTATTGTCAACAAGTTGTGCTAGTTTATGGAACAACCCATTGATGTTCATTGGCTCTCTTTGAAGAGGCTTATTCGTTACTTGAATGACACTTCTCATCTTGTCTTAGTCATTACTTAGTCTCCATATGTTGTTCTTGTTGCCTAAAATGATGCAAACAGGGTAGGAAGCTTGGATGATCAATGAAACACTAATCCATACTACATTTATATTAGTGATAATCTTGTCTCCTAGCATTTCTGACAAGCATAGGGTGGTCTCTCGTTCGAGCATTGAATCAAAGTATCGCGCATTAGTATTGGCTATGTTATGAGCTTTTCTAGCTAAGGTCCTTACTTCGTGAACTCCATGTTCCATATGTTGATCCTCTGGTATCTCAATATGGTAGTAATGGCACAAAAAGATTATCTAAAAATCTAGTTTTGTACTCTCGTGAAAAACATGTGGAGATCGACTATCACTTTGTTTATGAACATGTGTTAAATGGTACTCTTGATGTTCGTTACATACCTACGAGTGATCAGCTCGTTGATCTTCTCACTAAACCACTTCCTAGTGACTAATTTCTAACTTTTAGATCCAAGCTCTTGGTCTTACCTCATCCATTCACTTGAGATGGGTATTGTAGAGTATTGTAGAGCAAGATATTATATGGTTAATGGTTTGTTAGGAAAGTTAGTTATAGATATTTAGGGAGAATTAGTTAGCTATATTAGTGTGTATACTAGTATATGATACACTTGGTTTGCTTCTATAAATAGCTTAGTAATATAACTAACTCTACATTAAATTATAGATATTTTACTCATTTTCTTCATCTAATAATATCGCTTCTAATTTAAGAGATTAAACGATACAAATAACTTAATCTAATAGATTTTTGTGACATTTTTTTCTATTTATTAATAAACATAACATATATATAATTTTAAAATTTTCAATAAAAAAATTATATATTGTATATAAAAATCATGTAACGAGAGTCCTAAGCCCCACCATATTAGAAAACATATTTTAAACATGAAAAATATTACCTTATTAATAATACTCATTTATTATTCGCTAAATCATAATTATAAACTCTAAACCATAAATCATATACTTTAAACTTTAAACCAATTAAATATATGATTATTTTAGTCATTATAATATGCATATTTTTATTTTTTTAAGTTGTGCATTATTTTTATTACTAAACATGTTACTTTTGTCTTTTGTGTTTATTAAATATCCTAATTTATTCTTTTTTACTGTTAATAGTAAATACTTGGTTTTTTATTTATAGCTAGAAAAACTAATACGACACAACATGATTCAATATGAAAGTTTTATAGCAATATGTCCAATCACGTTTCAACGCATGTCCTCCTGCACGTTTCAATTAGTAAGACCACCTAGACAAATAATTTACACTCCAATACCGGCAATGGCCATGCTCCCTTGGTTTTAACAATACGTTTAATAATAATGCTTTCAAACCTGTATAAGGTAAACGTACAAAAGGAGATCTACTCACGTTTCCCGTAATTCGTGTGCTTATGGATTTGGGTTGATTATTCCTCCCAAACACAATTTAAAAAAATTCTAATCAATAAAATCATGAAAAAAAAGAGTCATTTGTATTTTAATTATTAGTTGAATCTATAAACGGTAACATCACATTCTCTTTTAATATGAAATAATACCAATTTATATAAATTATGCTTATCATGTTGTTTAAATTTAAAATTTTGATAAGTAAATTTAACCCCTAATTAAATGAAAAATGAAATACGATAATTCATTTTTTATTCGTGATCCAAATAAAAGGAGAGGAGAAAGTCATATCTATATAAGGCATTTTCTTCGAAACATGCATGTAGTTTCTCCAATTCGTTTTATTTTTTTTTTGTTCATTTTTCTATTACCTATTATTTTAATCGATCTAACTGATTAATATTGATCCGTTTCATCACAGTGTTTATATATAATCATTTAGTAAACTAGCCAGCTGTCTGTGAAGTCCAATTTTTCTAGCGTGACGTATATACTACAATTCTTGGTTGCTGTTGGCAGAAAAATATATAAAATTATAAGAGATAATTGTTTTGATTTTCTATCATTCCAGAAACTATATTTATATATTATTTGGGTGAGTAAGTAAATGCGTAAACAGCTATAATACTATATATGTTAGAGATTATATAACTGTGGCCTATACTTATGCAATTAAAATTTGGAAGAAAAAGATTAATCTTATCAATTTATAGTTTTTGTTAATAAATCATCGTGGTATATTAGTTGTATGTAATTAATATATTTTATCAGTTGTATATTAATTACCTGTAAGTAATATATTTTTCTTAAAAACACTTTTCTTAAAAAATATATTCTTATATTTTGTATTTATATTTGTATTATTATTCATGGCTTTTCAATTGTAAATATATTTTCAGTATATTCAATTTGGTATTAAAGTAAGAAAGAAAAGGAAAAAAAATTCTTTTTACCGGTTCCCAAGCAGCAACATCGCTATTAACAGTAGCGCTGCCGTCAACAGTAACGTCGCCATTAGTATTTTTATGCAGTGTCGTTACAGATCCGTCCTCCAGCCCGCATCGTCCAGCCCGCACCGTCCAATCCGCATTGTCCAACCCACGTCGTCCAGTCCGCACTGTCCAGCCCACGTCGTCCAGTTCGCGCACCAGCTTCAGCTCCATGCCATCCAGCTCGCGCACCAGCTCCAACCCCGTGCCATCCAGCTCGCGCACCAACTCCAGCTCCCCATCGTTCGTGTACCAGCCCAACTCCAACTCCCGCACCGTCCGCACACCTGCTCTTGTACTGTTCTATGTTCTTTTGTGAGTAATATTTACTCAGCTTTCACTACAGTGCCTTTTTTTCAGTTTTTCAACTCTGCCCTAGTCCAAGCCCATAAGCCCATCAACCCATCAACCCATCAACCCATCAACCCATCAACCCACTTACTCATCAGCCCAACCCATTAGCCCATCAGCCCATCAGCCCACTTACTCATCAACCCAACCCATCAGCCCACTTACTCATCAGCCTAACCCATCAACCCAATCTACAGTCCAGTTCGGCCCAAACAAAAATCCAAAATTTTTATTTGCTGCACAATATTTTTTATTTCAATAGAAGATTCAAGACAACATCAGGTTTCCAAAATTAATGAAGTACCAAAATTTGAAGTTTTTGTTAAGAGTTCAAAAATTGGTTCTTTCAGGGGTACTAAATTTAATGGTACCAATTTTTGAACATGGGATAAAGTTATATCTATTTATCTTCGTGGGATGCATAAGATGGGACATGTATCTGGATCAATCATGGCTCCTAGTCAAGATGATGCAGAAGCCTATACTAGGTGGGAAGATGATGATGGCTTTGTAACGTCAATTCTATTTAGAGCCATCACTGATGATATATTACAAATAGTGGATGAATGTGAAACTGTTGAGGCCATATGGAATACCTTAAGTGATCTTTATACAAATGAGTCTGACTTTATTAAAGTTCATGAACTCATGTGCAAAGCTGCTGGTATGCAGCAAAATGGGCAACTAGTATCTCTGTTTTTTACCAAGATGAAGAATGTATGGGCTGAAATTAACTAGAAACGTCCATGCAAAATTAAAAATCAAGAAGACCTTCTATGGTACCAGAAGGAGAAGGAGCTTGAACGAGTACATGCTTTTTTAAGAGTCCTTGATACAAAACATAATAGTGCTAAAGGCAAATTGCTTCGAAAGTCAGACCCTCCGAGCTTGACTACCGCCTTTGCATACATCCATAAAGACAAATCTCAGCAGGAAAGTCTTCATCAGGCACAAGTTGAGGTATCAAGCCTAGCCATTCAAGCCAAATCAAAGGCACCTTTCCTCCAGTAGCAAAATTCAATTTCACTTCATCAATAGGGACCTCTACCAGGCTTTACCAATCGCCCTCATTCTCACTACTCTTATTGCAATGAACGTGGGCATCTTCGTAAGACTTGTTGGAAACTGTATCCACACTTGCAATTAAAAGCAGACTACTATGGAGCAAAACGACAACATCATCGTCCTAAAGCAAAAGCAGCTATAGTGTAAATTGTCCAAGAACCAAACTACTATGGAGTAACTGGACAAGATCATCCTATGGAATATGGAGGTATCTCTACAGCTTCAATAGCTGGTCGTGGTAAGATTGGTATGACCTTAAACGTTTCTCACTTTGTTGGGTCTAATATTTGGATTATTGATTCTAGTGCATCTGATCATATGACTTATGATAAATCTTATTTTAATGAGTTGTCTTCCCCACTAGTGTCTTATGTTACGAACGCTAATAGTGAGGCCTTTCCTGTCTTAGAAAATGGGTCAGTTCATATCACTCCATCTTTACCGCTCCATAATGTTTTATATGTACCTGACTTATCTCATCACTTAATATATGTCCCACAGTTGAATATTAAGTCTAAATGTTCTATAACCTTTTATCCTATGTATGTGATTTTTCAGGATCTTCTTACTAGGGAAATAATTGGTCGAGGGTATCTAAGGGGCAGATTGTTCCGTTTGGATCAGAACTACGTAGGGGAGAAACCAGGAGCACGGGCACGCACTGCATTGACTTCTAGTTCTGATAAGCTAAGTGAAATTTGGTTGTGGCATCGCCGCTTAGGGCATCCATCTTTTAGTCTTATGAAAAAATCCATGCCTACTTTATTTATTGGTGTTAGTGAGACTGTTTTACATTGTGAGACTTCTGTTTTGGCCAAGAGCCATCGTATTACTTATTCTCCTAGTATTTCTAATAAAAGTACAATTCTTTTTGAATTAATTCATTCTGATGTTTCGAGACCATCTAAAGAGCCCACTATATCGGGTATGAGATATTTTATTTCGTTTATCGATGACTGTACAAGGTTATCGTGGATTTCTCTTCTTAGAACAAAAGATGAAGTCTTTTCAGTTTTTCAAACTTTTCATACCTTCGTTTAAACACAATACAATGGCATCATTTGGATCCTTCGTTCTGACAATGGGGGAGAATATGTTAATCATGTTTTTCAAGATTTTTTCAAATCACATGGGATTATTCACCAAACTACTTGTCTGCAAACACTGGAACAAAATAGAGCGTCTAAAAGAAAAAATCGTCATTTACTTGATATGACTCGTGCACTCCTATTTAGTGCTTATATGCCAAAATATCTTTGGGGTGATGTTGTACAAGCTTTCACCCATCTCATCAATCGTCTCCCGTCTAGTGTCCTTAATTAAAAAATCCCATTTCAGATTCTCGCATCTTACGTCCCCTTGTCATCCTTCCATAATCTTCATGCCCGTGTATTTGGTTGTGTTGCCTTTGTGCATGTTCCTAAAAATCAAAGGTCTAAATTAGATGCCTGGGCAATTAAATATGTGTTTTTTTGGTTATGGAGGTTATTAGAAAGGGTATAAGTGCTTCCATCCACCGACCAGAAAGTATTATGTAACTATGGATGTTACCTTCTTTGAAGACATGAGTTATTTTTCCTCACCTAATATTGCTCGTCAGGGGGAGAATACATATTTCGAAGAACTGTATCATGGTGAGGGGGAGGAACTAGAAGAATCACTAATTGATGTTTCAATGAGATCAGATGAGATTCCTAATCCATTGAATCAAGTCATCGAAGAAGTAGATACTCCAAGTATTCAAGCACCAAATTCACTTATAGCAAATGAAGTTGAAGATATAATTGTTCCCTCAAGCATTACTCCTACTCCTGATCAACAACTCCCTGGTAATGAAGGTCACTCATCAGAGGTATGTACACCCACTGATACTAATAGCATTGAGTCTAATGTTGGACAATATGTGTTACCAAATAGGTCTACTCGAGGTCAACCAGCAAAAAGGTATGAACCAAATATTCATGCAAAATTAAAATACCCAATAGCCAATTACATGTCCACTAAAAGATTATCTAAGTCATATAAATCATTTATGAATCAAATATCTGGTGTATCAGTACCTAACAAAGTGCAGGATGCGTTGGGAGATCCAATATGGAGAAAGGAAATGGCTGAAGAAATGGAGGCGTTACAGAAGAATGATACTTGGCAACTTATGCCACCATCACAAGGAAAAAAGGCAGTTGGTTATCGATGGTTACTGTAAAACATAATGGTGATGGATCTGTAAATCGGTATAAAGCTCATCTTGTAGCAAAAGGTTTTACTCAAACGTATGGTGTAGACTACGATGAGACTTTTGCTCATGTTGCCAAAATGAACACTATTCGGGTTCTGCTCTCACTTGCTACTAACCTAAACTGGACACTTCGGCAGTTTGATTTCAAGAATGGGTTTCTTCATGGAGAATTAGCCTAGGAGGTGTACATGAGCCTTCCATTTGGGTATGTAGTTGATTCTCCTGGTAATTTTGTATGCAAATTGAGGAAGTCTTTGTATGGTCTCAAGCAATCCCCTCGAGCCTGGTTTGAAATTTTTTCATAGTTCATACAGAAGGTTGGTTACAGACAGAGTAATTCAGACCATACTCTATTTCTCAAACATCAACGAGGGAAGGTAACATCCCTAATCATTTATGTTGATGATATGGTAATCACTGATGATGATACTGTTGAGATGGATAAATTACAAAGACAACTAGCCTTTGAATTCGAGATGAAGGACTTAGGTGAACTAAAGTACTTCTTAGGAATTGAGGTAGCCAAGGGAAGAAAAGGAATATATCTGTGTCAGAGGAAGTACATTATTGATCCACTAACAGAGATAGGTATATTGGATTACAAACCTATTGACACTCCTATTGAGCAAAACCATTGTTTAGGAGAGTATCTAGATCAGATACCAACTGATCAAGCTCGCTATCAGAGATTGGTTGGGTGTTTGATTTACTTGGCTCATACTAGACCAGATGTTGCATATACAGTAAGTGTGGTGAGTCAGTTCATGCATAATCCAAGTGAGAACCACATGAATGTAGTTTTGAGAATTTTAAGGTATTTGAAATTGGCTCGAGGAAGAGGAGTACTGTTCTCTAAACACAACAATCCTCTTGAAGTCTATGGCTTCACAGATGCAGATTGGGCAGGAAGTATTACAGATAGAAAGTCAACATCGGGTTATTTCACCTTTGTGGGAGGTAATTTGGTTACATGGAAAAGTAAGACGCAGAAAGTGGTGGCGCGATCTAGTGCTGAGGCTGAGTATAGAGGTATGGCTCATGGGGTTTGTGAATTACTGTGGATAAGAACTTTGTTATTTGATTTGGGTTTTGAACTTAAAAATACTATGCAGTTGTATTGCGACAATCTGGCAGCCATTGATATATCACAAAATCTAGTACAATATGATCGCACTAAGCATGTAGAGGTTGATCGTCATTTTATAAAAGAGAAGCTAGATGCCAAACTTATTATTAGCGAAACTTTTGTTCCCATTGAAGAGCAACTTGTAGATATGCTTATCAAAGGAGTTTCCAAGAAGGCATTATACAACTCACTAAGCAAGTTGGGCATAATCGATATCTATGTGTCAACTTGAGGGGGAGTGTTAATAAATCATCATTAGTGGTATATTAGTTGTATGTAACTAATATACTTTATAAGTTGTATATTAGTTGTATGCAACTAATATATCTTTCTTAAAAACACTTTTCCTAAAAAGTAGATTCTCATTTTTTGTATTTATATTTATATTATCATTCATGGTTTTTAATTGTAAATATATTTTCAATATATTCAATTGTTTTCTTCACGCTCTCAAATAAACTATCGCAAAAACATTCATGCTATAATTATATATTCAAGTTAAACATGGAAATACTTTTTTTTTCAATTTAACTGTTAATTAATATGTAATTTTAAATTTTGAGCTAACTTTCTAAAAATGTGTATGGATCAAACCTATCAAATTTAAACATCTATGTTGGGAATGTGTAATATTTTTTGTTTCTAACCATTTTTGAAAGTTTTGTATTCGTGTTTTTTTTTCTCATCTTTGAATATTAATATGTTGACCTATAATTATTGTATCGTGTTAACTCTCTTTGTTTCATGTTTCAAGACTACTCACTCACATAACGTTTTAGTATCTCGTATTATATGAGATGACAATCACATGCAATGGGAGTATTAATTGTTAATTTTTCCTTTCACTAAACACACATGAACTTTTGCTTTCAACAATATAAATCAATTATTGAATAAATTATTCGTGTCATGTTCATATTGGTATTCATGTAATGATGTTCATATATCCTGTTTGAAATTGAAACCCATATGCCCTTAAATTGACCAAATCAAATAAAATAGTACTATTATAAAATAGAACTTCAATACAATTCTTACCTATATTTTAAACCGTTGACAATCAACATTTTCAATAGTCTTTAACGTGCTTTTCACATCCTGTTCTTCTCATTTTCTTAGTCTTTTACAACACCACTTGCCAAGCTTTTTTCCCCTGTATATCCATGTACATATATATACACATAGAAAAACTCTATATTTTCTCGGTACACAAACTGTTCCACCTAATTAAATCTTCAATAACAAAATCTGCCCATAAACACATTTTTCTTATACACACACACAATGACAGCTTTTTCTTCTTCAAAAACTATAAGCACTTTATTCAAAACCATGTCTATCATATTTCTCGTTCTTCTGGTTTCTTCTAATTGCTTTGCGACAAGGCTTGGAAGGTCTATCATGATGGTGAGAAAGGAAGGTTCAATCAAATACTTTGAGTTTATGAAGCTTAAACAAGAATTAGGTTTTGAATATAAAGGTGAGATATTCAACTATTTTCCCAAAGGAAGACCTGTTCCTCCTTCTGGTCCTTCCAAGAGGCACAACTGATCCTTCCCTCAAAATTGAGCAAAGCAAATTAACTTTCTTTCTTTTGGGAGAAATTCATTCTTGCATACAACGGGTATCGACACGTAGTAAAATAGGTTTATTTTAGACTATTTTATGAAATCAAAAAAAGTGTAAGATATGAGGATAAAATAAAGACTATTCCTGACAAACAATGGAGATATATAGGGGATATATAGGGTTTTGTGCTCTATTGATGCCTATAGATAATGTTATTTTTGGAACTTAATTTGATCTTTCATAGATTTGTATTGGGTTATTGGGTTATGTTTGGTATTATAAATTTAGCAGGTATGCTACCTAATAGATTATTGTAATTTGTTATTATATAATGATTTGATGAAAATAAAGACCTTATAAAAATCAAGACCAAATGAGTCTAAAGTTTTATACAATAGAGCGATCTCGCCACTCCAACACAGTCCTAACGACATGAGTGACCAATTCAAGAGTCTCAAGTAATCTGTATATAACGACCTATTTATGTAAACACCTATGGCGACTTAGTTAGTATAAATTGTACTGTATGTATTCTAACATATATTCTGGTTGCTTGTATGAGAACTCTTATCCATGTAACCCATACACCTGTCTAGGTGTTACATATATCTCTTTAATAGGGAGAATACAAGATCTTTGCATTTATCAATATTTTTTACTTTTCTTTAAAAATCACTTAAATCTTTAACATATTAAATTCTAGCTTAAAGAGATATTTTTTTAATTAATCAGATTGTTTTTATTTATTTTTTCTCTACTTTGTTTGACTCTATTATATATAATATCTGAGTTACAACCTTGAGCCTAATTAATTTGTCGAGAAGTTACGTACTTATATTAAAATATTAGTATGTAATATAAAACAAGTGGTAATATATACTTGATCTACAAGTATTTAAAGGTTTTTAATGATCAAATTCTGGCTATGACTATATAAGATAATGGTCTGTTATATATATTAATTGTACTATATTTTTGTATTCTTTGTGCAACAAGTTCCCTGAGATTTCAACCGACAAGTTTGATCAAAATGAAGATTTATCACTTCACTATCTATTCATTATCTTTACTCCTTAGAATTATGATTATTAGATGTTAATGTATATCTATTAACATATTAATATATATCTGTTAATGTATATCATATTTGTTAATATATATCTAGTTTACTTGTAACTCCAATATAAAGACACCATGTATATTCCTTAATTCACAAAATAGTATACAATCATTAAGTATTTCTAACATAGTATCAGAGCTATTGCTCTTATCTTTCTATTAGCAGTCTTGTATTTTCTGGTGTTACTCCACTCTTATAGCTTCTACTGTCACAACAACCGCTGCAACCACTCACCGTTGAACCTCCGATCACTTTCAATCGTTGTCCTTAGGTTTTGGGCCTACAGTCACCGTTGTTGAGGAGTCTCGCACCACACAGACCACTGCAATCACCGTCTCCATCGTGCATCTTGCTCCGATAATATTTCTACAGATACTATAGTGATGGCCTTGCCCCAATCTACACAACCGTGGAAGTCCCACAAGCATCAGAGTCTACACGATCCTTCATGCGCCGCTCAAAGGAACTACACATCTTCCTCACACGCCGCCAACTAAAACCAAACGCCGCCGTGCATCCTGTTCTGACAACCTTTCTATAGATACCACTGTGATTGGCTCGACCAGATCTATAAAACCTTGGCACTCTCGCAATCATCGAAGGTCGCACGTGCTCGCACGTGCCTGCACGAGTTACCAACAAAAACTGTACGTTAGATTCATGTGCATCACATGCCGCACTCTAGTCTAGTGACACATCCCTAGGGCTAACGTCATTATCGCTTTCTGTTGACATCATCGTTGACCGTTGTTGTTGTTGTTGACTATTGACCTACCGTTGATCGTTGACCATTGAATTTTAGCAATTCAGGTCATTTCTACCCAATATTTTGCATAAACCTCATTTTTGCAGTCCGTTTTTGCATATTGTGTTTCCATATGGATAAAAAAGATGTTTTTCTTCCTTGCCCTATCAATACTATATTGGAGGAGACCAAAAATTACTTATCATGGTCTCAAACTATATGTAGTTTTCTTAAGGGTCACATACTCTAGCGTTACTGTACTAGTGCAATTATCATTCCTGTCAAAGGAACAAGTGAAGAAGATGCTACCTTCCTTGGTCGCATGATTGAATGAGATAGTCACAACCATATGATCCTCACATGGATTCGAAATACTTCTATTCCTTCCATCTCCAATCTGTTGGGCAGCTTTGATGATGCCAAATTAGCATGAGATATATTGTCCAAAAGGTACTCCATTACTCACGGATCCATGAAATATCACTTAGTAGTTGAATTGCACCAACTTCGACAGAAACTAGGGTAATCCATCAATGACTACTATGATCAGCTTCGCTTCCTTTGGGACCAAATTAACCTTTGTGATCCAATTTGGACATGCTCAACAAATGCTCAGCAATATGCTATAGTTAGGGATGAATTTTGTCTCTATGAGTTTTTGATGTCACTTCACAAGGACTTTGAGCCCATCCGAGGTCAGCTTCTTAATCACAATCCTCTTCCTTCTCTTGATACTTCTATAAACGAGTTGGTTAGAGAAGAAGCTCGGCTTGCAACCCTTCAAGCCTAGAATAAGTTCAATGTTTTGGATATTACTCCTTCTGCTCCTACCATTGATCAACCTCAGCAATCAAGTGATTCCTTTTGCTCTAACAATCGTTGTAGGCAGAGCAACAAAAATGTTTTGCAATTATTGCAAGCATCATGGCCATACCATTGAGACTTGTTACCGTCGCAACAAATCTAATGTTGTTGTTGCTAATATTGAGCCTACTCTACTGATGCCTTCCAGTTTAGTAGAGTCCCAGTCTTCTGGATCCACTGTCAACCTCTCCCCCACTGAACTACAGAAGATCATAACTTAGGTTGTTCAAATGGCTGGTAATGCATCTATTTCCACTACTCTCTCAATTCTGCCCGATAAGTCTCAAACTTGGCTTTTTGATTCTATATGTTGTAATCACATGACACCTCACTCATATTTATTCTCCAAACTTGACCCTGCACCACATCCTCTTAATATTCATATAGTTAATGGTTCCACCATGCATGGGAATAGTGTACGTTTTGTCTCAACCTCTAACCTCTCTGTTCCTAGGGTCTTCCATGTACATGACCTACTTATAATTTATGCTCTGTGGGACAATTAGCTAAACTAAGATATCGCCTTATTTTTGACTATTTAAGGTGTATTATGTAGGATCCGATAATGGGGCAAGAGCTTGGGACTGGTCCTAGGGTCGAGCGTATGTTTCTCATGAATAATCTTCATCTTTAACCTGTTGCTCCTACCTCTGTTGCTGCTACAGCTGCTATAGTTTCTTCCTTACCTTCTCTCGCACTTTGGCATTCTCATCTTGGTCATGCCCCATCCACTCGGGTACAACAGTTAGCTTCTAAAGGTCTATTGGGTTCTGTGTCCAAAGACAATTTTGATTGTACTTCATGCCAATTAGGAAAATAACGAGCTTTACCTTTCAATAATAGTGAATCTATCTCTAAAATTATTTTTGAGTTAATTCATTTTGATGTTTGGGGACCTTCTCTTATTACTAGTATTGGTGGATCTCGATATTTGGTTGTCTTTATTGATGATTATTTTCATTATAGTTGGATCTTTCCTATGAAATCTCGTTCTAAAATCTTACCAATATACAGTAAATTTGCAAAAATGGTTGAAACACAATTCTCCAAACATATCAAAACTTTTCGATCTGATAATGCTCTTGAATATACTTCAAATGCTTTTCAAGCTCTATTACATTCCTATGGCATTGTACATCATCTAACCTATCCAGGCACCTCTTAACAAAATGGTCGAGCCGAAAGAAAACTTTATCATATTCTTGACACTGTCCGTGCTCTTCTTTTTTCTCCCAAAGTTCCTGCCCCATTTTGGGGTGAAGCCATTCTTCATATTGTTCATGCCATTAATCATATTCCAAGCACTATCATTCATAATCAGACTCTGTATGAGCACTTTTTTGGGTCATCCTTTGAGTATCATTACCTTCGCTCATTCAGATCTGCCTATTTTGTTCTTCTTCAACCTCATGAACACAATAAACTTAAGCCTCGATCTATACTTTGTTGTTTTCTTGGTTATAGTGAAACTCGAAAAGGGTATCGATGCTATGATCCTGTCTCGCATCGTCTTCGTGTTTCCCGTAATGTTTTCTTTTGGGAACACCGCTTATTTGTTGAACTTTCTCACTTTCATTCTTCCCTAAATAACTCAAATGTTTTAGAAATATTTCCAAATGAGTCTCATGTTCCTTTTACAGATACTCTTGATCCTTCTTTGAACTTCTCTATTCAATCTTTAGATATTTTTGATGATTCTTCTAGATAGGTTGTAGAACAATAGGTCGATAACGAGCTACCCCATCTTGAGCATAGGTCCCCTACTCTTATTCCTCTTAAAGATCCTTCAAAAGACATTCCACCTCACCACTCAACCTGGGTAAGATCCATCCATGCACATTTACTTGACTATCATTGTTACACTATCCTTGCTACACTCCATGAGCCTCGCACCTATCGTGAGGCATGTACTAACCCTTTATGATAGATTGTAATGAAAGAAGAAATTGATGCATTAACCAAAAACCATACTTGGGATCTGGTTACTTTCCCTCCTAGTTAGTCTGTGGTTGGTTGTAAGTGGATCTATAAGATCAAGACTCGCTCTGATGGGTTCATTGAGCGCTACAAGGCTCGTCTTGTTGCAAAAGGTTTTACATAAGAGTATGAGATTGATTATGCTGAGACTTTTGCTCCAATTGCCCATATTTCCTTTGTTCGTACCCTATTAGTTGTTGTCGCTACTAGTAAATGGGACCTTTTTCAAATAGATTTTAAAAATGCATTCCTTAATAGGGATCTGCATGAAGAAGTCTATATGCAACCTCCTCTTAGTCTTTCTGTTGAAACAAACAAGGTTTGTCGCCTTCGACGTGCAATTTATGGACTTAAATAAGCTCCACGAGTGTGGTTTGCCAAGTTCAGCTCGACCATCCTTCGCTTGGGTTACACTGTAAGTCCTTATGATTCCTTATTTCTTCGTTGCAATTATAAAGGCACCATTTTGCTTCTCCTATATGTGGATGATATGATCATAACTAGTGATGACCTCAGTGGCATTCAAGAACTCAAGGATTTTCTTAGTCAGTAGTTTGAGATGAAAGACCTTGAACATCTTAGCTATTTTTTGGGTCTTGAGATCACTCGTTCCACAAATGGTCTTTATATTACTCAAGAAAAGTATGCATCTAACCTTTTATCTCAAGCTGGACTCATTGACAGTAAGATTGTTGACACTCTAGTTGAACTTAATGCGCATCTAACACCCTCGGGGAGGGGGGGGCGAAACCATTGTCTAATCCCTCTCTTTATAGACGATTAATTAGTAGCCTGGTTTATCTTATAGTTACTTGTCTAGACATTTCCTATGTTGTTCATCAGGTGAGCCAATATCTGTTTGCTCCACGATCGACTCATTATGCTGTTGTTCTGCGAATTCTACGATACTTGAAGGGCACTCTCTTCCATGGCCTTTTCTACTTTACTCAATCTCCTCTTGTACTTTATGCATTCTCTGATGCTGATTGGGCAGGAGATCCCACTGATCACAGGTCCACTACAGGTTATTGCTTTCTCCTTGATTCTTCTTTGATTTCTTGGCGAAGTAAGAAATAAACTTTCGTGGCCTGCTCTAGTACTGAAGCAGAATATCGTGCTCTTGCTGATACCACATCTGAGCTCCTTTGATTACGATGACTTCTTAAGGATTTAGGTGTGTCCACATCCTCTACTACTCTCCTTTATTATGACAATCAGAGTACCATTGATATTGCTCACAATGATGTCTTCCATGAACAGACTAAACACATCGAGATTGATTATCACTTTATTCGTTCTCATCTTGCCCATGGTGCTCTCAAGTTTTTTCTCGTCTACTCCAACGATCAACTTGCAGATATCTTCACTAAGGTACTTCCTAAGGGACATACTCGTAATTTGATTGACAACCTCAAGTTGGTCTCACATCCACCTTGAGTTTGAGGGAGACTGTTAATGTATATCATATCTGGTAATGTATATCTAGTTTATTTTAGGCATATCTAGTTTATTTGTAACTCTTATATAAAGATACCATGTATATTCCTTAATTCACAAAATAGTATACAATCATTAAGTATTTCTAACATTAGATATTGAAAGCAGCATTTCCTTTAATTAATTTTTTTTAATGCACTAATATAATTCATACAAATGACTCAATTTAAAAATTACAATTGTTCCTAAATCTTGTTCCAGATGTTTCTGGATGATTTTGGTCTGCTATATTTCAGTTTCTTCGGTTAAAGTTCCTAAGTAACACTTATTTTTCATCTCCACCAAAATAATAATAATAATAATAATAATAATAATAATCTTAGTGTACTAGCACTTGTTTATTGTTGCTATCATCAAATCAAATAATATTAATATTCTGCATTTAAAAAGCTTAAGTATAAATTTGTTTGAAACTAGAGTCTCATCTTTGCAGTGTCGTTTTGATAGTCGGCAAAGATCTAGACTTTGTGCTAGGTCCTTTCCATTAGATTGGACATTGAGCATTATTATTAATTTCCTAATTACTTACATCTTCCATTAACTTCCTTATCTCCATTTCATTGTTTCCACAAAAATTATCAGATAGATGATATCTTAGTTTTCTCTTCTTCTCCCTAATTAGTTTTTTTGTCTCTGCTTACCTACCAAATTTTTTCTACAAGTTGCTATGTTGTTTTTGTTAGACAAACTGATGCTAATGGAGTTATAAATATAAGTGCTCAAGAGGATGGTTGAAGTAGAAATATATATAATTGTGTGCAGCTTCTGTAATGCTTACATAGTTTTAGTGACTTTGACGTAAGGGTAACGTAGTGCAAGGTTGTAGCCTATTATAATTGTTACAAGTTGTGTTTCCTGACTCAGTTTTGGACTGATGACTTACCAAAATTAGGTATGCCTAATAGCTTAGAAATCAGAGGCTATATAAGTCATGCACTACTCATTTGGAAAAAATAGATTTTGGAATGATCTTATAGTTCTTGAGTTGATGAATAATACAGTGTCTTTTCATTTCTCTTTGAGTTTTCTTGATAGCTAAGCACTTGATTTCTATTTTTATTCAAATTTAGTTATGGTATCAGAATATTGAGATTCGTGAGAGTCGTCGGTGACGGAAAATCAATTTACAGATCTACCTCATGTGCGAGCAGATGTAACTCAACAAGATCTTGATCAGCAACAACAGTTTCAAGCTTCTCTTCCTACAGTCTTGAATTAGGTTGATCATTAGATATTTTCTTTTCATAATGTTTTAGTTACTATCAAGTTAGATAATAGCAATTTTACAATTTGGAAACATCAAATATTGAAGATCTTAAGGAATCTTGAATTAGACAGTTTTGTTCTTGAAGAACCACAGACGCAGTTTTTGTCAAATGGATTGATCAATATACAAAGTATAAACTGTGGAAGGAATAAAATGAAATGTTAGGTTGTTGGTTGATGTCATGTATTGGAGATGAAGTTTTGAAGCAAGTTTCAGGATTTGAGACTTCTAGGAAAGCTTGGGTAAAACTTGAGAAATCTTTTGCCTCTCAGTTGAGGGCAAAGATGATTCAATCAAAAGGCCAATTGTAAAATTTCAAGAAAGGAAATTTAAGTGTGAATGACTATGTACTCAAGATTAAGGTTCTTATGGATGATCTCAAATCTGCAGGCTGTCTAATAACTAAAGAAGAAGTCTTGATGTATGTTTTAGGTGGATTGTATGAGAATTTTGACAATGTGTTAGAGGCAGGGATACCGGTCTACGAATAGCAAAAGAAGGATTCCCTAAGCATATCAACTATGACAGAAAACATGGTTAGTGAAAAAGATACAATTGACGATGTGCAAGCCCTCTTGTTGATGTGGCTGGTCGGGTTATCAACCATCAACAAATGTTAGCATTCGAGCACCTATCAATGCTTTGAATGTTGATGTGGCTGGTCTGGTTCTTTTCAGATCCTAATTCCTTTTATCCGTTTCATCAATCACATGGTGTTTCTCGAGCACCTTAGTTTACTTGATTTCTTGCTGATCAATCTGGAAACTATATGAATCATACCAGTGGAAATGGTGTACAGTAGGTTCTTATTTCACAATTTAATCCCTTGCTGGAACATTATGGTGGTATTGGTATGTCTAGATTTTTTTCCTCACATGTATAGAGGAAGAGGAGGTGGTGGAGGCGATGCAAGATGTTTTAGTAACAATAATAATAGGCCTCAATGCGAAATTTGGCAAATTGGATCAATCTATTTTCAAGGTACTGGTATAGGTTTGATGTCAGTTACAGGTCACTTATTTAGAATGGTCCGCAGCCTCAATGAAATGTATTACCACCAACTCAATTGTCATAAGAAAATTTTCCACGTAGCAAAGGTCACCTAGTAACTTTGTTTCCTTTGCGGTGTCTCAAGCTCAAGCTATATTGACTATGTTGAAAATCAACACCAATTCAATAAATAAAGTGGTCGAAGGATATAGAAAAATAAATGGTGTGGTTAAAGGATGTAGGAAAATAAGTAGAGTGTTTGAAGAATGTAGGAAAGAGAAGTGTGTAGATAATATTTGTGTAGTTATAATTATTTCTTAGTTTTATATTTATGTGATGTAGATTGCATGGTGAAGACTATAAATAGCATATCTTGCTTTTGGTTTAATCATCCTATCAAAAGTAAATAAGTTTTTGTATTCTTAGTTTGAGTGTGAGTTAAGAGCTTTCTCTTTGAGTGTTTGTATTTCTTTTCAATTTGTGAGTTGCCTTTGAAAGGTGTTATAGTGAAACAAAAGAAGGTGGGCCTAGTGATGATGATGATGTCGAACAAATAGTAACTCAAAATCCTTGGAAACCTAGCATATATCAACAACTAAATGAAGAAGGTAGGCCTAGTGAAACAGAAGAATCAACTCCATAATCTTAACTCCGTAGGTCAACAAGAAAATGAAGGCCAAATCCCAAATATGTTAATGTAGCCATAGTTGAAAAGGCAATAGAACCTAAGACGTTTGAAGAAGCATCGCAAAGATCTGAGTGGGTGACAGCTATGAAAGAAGAGATCAATGCACTTTAGCAAAAATCAAACTTAGGATCTGGGGCGAAAACTAGTAAATGTAAAACCTATATCCTGTAAGTGGGTTTATAAGATAAAGCATTATCCAAATGGGTCAATTGAGAGATATAAGGTACAATTGGTAGCTTATGGTTTCTTTCAACAACACGAACTAGACTATGATGAAACGTTTAGTCCTATGGTCAAACTTACAACTCTACGAGTCTTACTTGCACTTGTAGCCAACAAAGATTAGAATTTATGGCAGATGGATGTGAAGAATGCTTTTCTTCATGGAGAGATGGATCGGGAGATCTATATGATCCAAACAATGGGTTTTTAGAGCCAAGATCATCCTAGATATGTGTATAAACTGTGGAAAGAACTTTATGAATTTAAACAAGCACCCAATGCTTGGTATGGTAAGATTTCTAATTTTTTTAACACAAAGTAATTATTCAGTAACACCTATAGATTCCAGCTTATTTTTCAAAACCATTGAAGGAAAGCTAGCTAATGTGCTAGTATACGTAGATGATTTAATCATAACTAGTGATGACGAGGCATAAATTCTTCGAACAAAGGAGAATTTATTAGTCCATTTCCAGATGAAGGAACTTGGATAGCTAAAGCACTTCCTTGGTCTAGAGATTAATTGCACATAAGAAGGAATATTTCTTTGTAAACAAAAATATTCCAAAGATTTGATGTAGAGGTTGGGAATGCATGAATGCAAACCGATTTCAATGCTAATGGAGCCAAATGCCAAAATGTGTGCACATGAAGGAAAAGATTTGGAAGATGCAACAATGTATCAAAAATTGGTAGGTAGTCTGATCTACTTAACCTTAACTCTACCTAATATTTCTTATGCAGTAATGTAATGAGTACAATCGACTATGGTCTTTTGTACAAGAAAGGTGGAGATGGAAATTTAGTTGGTTATTATGATGCTGATTATGCAGAAGATCATAACACTAGGAGATCAACAACTGGGTATGTGTTTAAGCTTGGTTCTAGAACAATTTCTTGGTGTAGCAAGAGACAGTCGATAATATCATTATCAACCACTAAAGTTGAGTATCAAGTTGCTGTAATGGAAGCTCAAGAGAGTACATGGTTGATACAACTAATGGATAATCTACAACAACCAATAGATTATGTAGTTTCGTTATATTGTGACAATCAATAGGCAATTCGTTTGGCAGGGAATCCAGTCTTTCATACAAGAACTAAGCATGTTGAAGTGCACTATCACTTTATTAGAGAAAAAGTTTTGCAAGAAGAAATTGAGATTAAGAAAATTGAGGCAAATGATCAAGTTGCGAACTTGTTCACAAAAATAGTAAGTATTGGTAAGTTCGAAATGTTTTGCCGTTAGCTTAGCACAATAAAAATAGCGAGAGTTAGTGTTGAGTGGGAGTATTGAAAATAAACACCAACCCAATAAATGAAGTGGTTGAAGGATACAGAAAAATAAATGGAGTGGTTGAAGAATGTAAGACAATAAATGGAATGGTTGAAGGATGTAGAAAAATAAATGGAGTGGTTGAAGGATGTAAGACAATGAATGGAGTGGTTGAAGGATGTAGAAAAATAAATGGAGTGGTTGAAGGATGTAGAAAAGAGAAGTGTGTAGATAAAATTTATGTGGCTAGAATTATTTCTTAGTTTTATATTTTTGTGGTGTAGATTGAATGGTAAAGACTATAAATAGCCTATCTTGCATTTGGTTTAATCATTCCATCAAAACCAAATAAGTCTTTGTATTCTTAGTTTGAGTGTGAGTTAAGAGCTTTCTCTTTGAGTGTTTATATTTCTCTTCAATTTGTGAGTTGTCTTTGAAAGGTGTTATAGTGTCTTTTATTGTGGGTATATACAAGTAGTTTGTTTACTTTTTTGGATCAAATATTAGTAAATTTAGAGTTATGTATTCTAAATTTTACTCAATAGGCTACTCGTCAGATTCTTATTGAGTCAAGTACTAGTATATCTCAGGTGCATTCAGTTTCTTCTAATCTTGTGTCATAGAATACTATTTAATTACTTTAGTTTCCTTTGGGGTTTCGTTCTCAATCATTCAGTAGTCCATATTGTCCTTCTCCATCTATTCTATTGGCAGTAGCTTCTGAAGCAACATCTGATGCTTTTTTATGCTATTTACCATGTTACCTTAAATCCTACAAATTTTGCTACTATTCAATCCTATATGGTTGTAATGGTCAACTCATGATAGGTAATGGTAAGGGTTTAACTATTTCTTATGTTGGCTCAAATCAATTTTTATCTAATAATTTTTTTGATTCCTTAATGTATTTATTGATGGATAATATTTTACTTATGTTTGTTGAGTAAAATTTAGAATACATAACTCTAAACTTTCTAATATTGGATCAAAACAAGTAAACAAACTACTTGTATTATACCCACAATAAAAGACACTACAACACTTTTCAAAGACCACTCACAATTTCAAGAGAAATACAAATACTTAAAGAGAAAGCTCTCAACTCACACTTCAACTAAGAATACAAAGACTTGTTTGTTTTTGAAGGAATGCTTAACCCAAATGCAAGGAAGGCTATTTATAGTCTTCACATGAAATCTACACCACACATATAAAACTAAGAAATAATTCCAACCACACAAATATAAAAATAAGAAATAATTCTAACCACACAAATATAAAACTAAGAAATAATTCTAACCACACAAATATAAAACTAATAAATAATTCTAACCACACAAATATATAACTAAGAAATAATTCTAACCATATATTATTACCACATTCTACACACTTCTCTTTTCTACATCTTTCTAGGATTTTCTCTTTAAAAAAAATTTCTTCAACATTTGAGAAGCTTCCATTGTATTGAGCTAGAGCTGATCTTCAACACCAACTCTCACTATTTTACTATGTCGAGTTGACTGTGAAACATTTCGAACTTGCCAATGCTTAAGCTTTTTGTAAACAAGTATGTAACTTGATCTTCAGTCTTGATTTTCCTCATCTCAATTTTCTTGCAGAACCTTTTCTCTGATAAAATGATAGTGCACTTCAACATGCTTAGTTCTTGCATGGAAGGCTGGATTCTCTGCCAAATGAATTTCTGACTAATTGTTATAGTATAACGGAGCTGAATAATCTACTGGTTGATGTAGATTATTCATTAGTTATATCAACCATGTACTCTTTTGAGCTACCATTGCCACTGCTTGATACTCAACTTCAGTGGTTGATAATGATACCGTTCGTTTTCTCTTGCTATACCAAGAAATTGTTCCAGAATCAAGCATAAAAACATACCCAGTTGTTGATCTCCTAGTGTCATGATCTCTTGCATAGTCAGCATCATAGTAACCAACTAACTTTTATCTCTACCTTTCTTGTACAAAAGACCATAGTTAATTGTACTATTCACGTATCTCAGTATTTGTCGAACTACTTCCAAATGTGGCTTCTTTGGATTTTGCATGTACCGACTTATCACATTAACTACATAAGAAATGTCAGGTCGAGTTAAGGTTAAGTAGGTCAGACTACCTACCAATTTTTGATACATTGATGCATCTTCTAAGTCTTTTCCTTCTTATGCACACATTTTGGCATTTTTTTTCATATGCGATAAAATCGGTTTGCATTCAAGCATTTCGAACCTTTTCAATATATGTTTGGAATATTTTTGCTCACAAAGAAAGATTCCTTCTTATGTGCGATCAACCTCTAGACCAAGGAAGTGCTTGAGTTGTCCAAGTTCCTTCATCTAGAAACAGACTGAGAAATTCTCCTTTGTTCGAATAATTTATGTCTCATCATTACCGGTTATGATTAAATCATCTACATATACTAGCATAATAGTAAGCTTTCCTTCATTGGCTTTGACAAACAAGCTAGAATTTGCAGGTGTTATTGAATAATCACATTGTGTTAAAAATTTAGCAATCTTACCATACCACACCCTGTGTGCTTGTTTCAATCCGTAAAGTGCTTTTCGAAACTTACACACATATTGAGGATGATGTTTTCTCTGAAAACCCATCGGTTGGATCATATAAATCTCTTGCTCCATCTCTCTATGAAGAAAAGCGTTCTTTACATCCATCTACTACAAATTCCAGTCTTTGTTGGCTACAAGTGTAAGTAGAACTCATGTAGTTGTAAGTTTTGCCACCGAGCTAATTGTTTCATCATAGTCTATTCCATACTATTGAGAGAAACCACGAGCTACCAATTGTGCCTTATACCTCTCAATTAACTCATCTAGACGATGTTTTATCTTGTAAACCTACTTACGAGATATGGGTTTCACATCTCCTAGTTTTCTCACCAGATTCCAAGTTTGATTTTGCTGAAGTGCATTGATTTATTCTTTCATAGCTATCATTTACTCAGATCTTTGTGATGCCTCTTCAAACTTCTTAGGTTCTATTATAATTCCTTCTTCAACTATAGCTGCATTGGCATATTTGAGATTTGGCCTTCGTGTTCTTATTGACCATCAGAGTTAAGATTGTGGAGTTGATTCTTCTATTTCACTAGGCCCACCTTCTTCATTTGGTTGTTGATATAAGCTAGTTTTCCAAGGACTCTGAGTTATTATTTGTTCAATATCATCACTGTTTGCATCTCCTAATTCATCTAAACTTGGTTGGAATTGAATAGTATGCTCCTTCATCTATTGTTGTAGCTTGTCTCTAAATTCTTTACAGTTTGGAAGCATCTCCTTCTTTGAGGACCATCAATAAAATGCTTCATCGAGCACCATATCTCGTGAAGTATAGCATAATCGACTTGTTGGATCACAACATTTCCACCTTTTTCTTTGACTTTTGTATCCCATAAAGATACATCTAACAACTTTCTTGTCAAATTTGCTCCGTAAATGAATAGGAATAAATACATAACATACATAGTCAAATACTCAAAAGTAGCTAACACTAGGTTTCATTTTGCATAGTTTCTCAAAGGGTGAAACAAATCCTAGCTTGGTTGAGGAAGTCTATTGATCACAAAGGCTGCAGTCCTCATCGCTTCAGCCCAAAACCTCCCAGGTACATTCTATACATGTAGTATACTTCGAATGTTTTTGCAAGATGCCAGTTCTTTCTCTATACTACCCCATTTTGTTAAAGAGTGTTTTCATAAGTGTATTGATGACATATTTGACATTTCCTTAGGTATTGAGAGAACCCACTTGAGCTATATTCTCTGCGATTGTCTGTGCATAAGCAATATATCTTCTTTCCTACTTCTCCTTTAGTTGACTCTTTGAAATTGTGTTAGATTTTTCTTTCATAAAGAAAACCCACACATACCTTAAGAAATCATCAATGAATGTCACCATGTATCACATACCACCAATTGATGGTGTCTTAATAGGCCCAAATACATCGGAGTGAAGTAACTTCAATGGTTCTTTTGCTTTAAACTTTGATTCCTAGTATGGAAATTGGTGAGTTTTACCATATTAGCATCCTGCACAGACCCTGTCTGTTCGTACGTCTAGTTAAGGAAGCCCTTTAAGTATAGAATTCTTCACCATTACACTTAGCTTGGAATAGCTAACATGACCTAACTACATATGCCATAGATCTACTACCTCATTTCTTCTTGTCCTGTCTACATATGTAGATTCTGCTGACATCATGTAGACTAATTCTAACCGTTGCCCCTCCATTGTTGATGTTTTTGAGATTTTGAGATCCCGATACATCTTCACGTCTCGGGGACTAAACAAGACATAGTGGCCTGATAATATTAATTGAGCCACAAATATCAATTTTTCTTCATTCCTGGGACATGATAAACATCTTGAAGTGGTATTTGGTTAGTATTATATCAAGGCATAACTATCATCTTACCGATGTGAGCTATCAGTAACCTTGAGTTTTCAACTGTCACCATTACACAACTTCCCTTTTACTCAGACATGCTTTGCAACTTCTGTTTATCACCCATCATATGATTTTAGTAGCTCAAATTAATGATCTAGTCATTCTTGTAGTCAATCTATTCTGGTGTTGTTACTGTGAGAGCTAATTCTTCTTCCTTTGTAGTGAATAATGCTTCAACATCCTAACCATCTTCGATATTCTCCTTAGAATTGGAAGTAGAGTATTATTTTCAATAGGCTTTTTCCTACTCCAACAGTCTTTTTCCATGTGACCCATCTTCCCATAGTTGTAACACTCACAATCAAATTTTTTATTGTTACTGTGATTCTTCCATGCTCCCCCTAGACGAAAGCCTCCCTTTCCTTGAGGAAGTTTTTCTTTATCACCATCCTTTTTAGATCCACTGCCATTGTACCACTTGTAAGTGCCTCCATGTAACCCTTTAGCGAGACTCTTACCATTTTCTTAGCCATAGCTTTTTGACCGGCCAGTAAATTCTCAAACTCAACAAGAGATGGTTGTGTTGTCCATCCTTGTATAGTGGTAACAAACCCTCGATATTTAGGTCTCAAACCATGAATAATTATTCTCATTATCATAGTTTCAATAATAGGAGCTTTTAGATGCAACTCTGAAATGTTATGGCATAACGATTTCATCTTGTGAAAATACTATGAAATTGTTATGTCACGTTGTGCCATTGATAGTAGCTTATTCTCGAGAAGTTGCAGTCTTGTATCATTCTTCTTTGAAAAGAGTGTAATAAAAGTGTCACATGCTTCCTTCGGTGTTTTGGCATCCCAAATGTGCTCCAAAATTTCTTCTTCAATTGTGGTTTTCAAAGCAAACATCGATTTGCCAACTTTAATTTTCTGCTTCCGTAAGATGCCATTTGCAAATTTTATTGCTGGTTGTATAACTTAGCCACCACCAACGACCTCCCACATGTCTTGACCTTGTAAGTAAGACTCCATACATGTTGCCCAAATGTTATAGTTTTTGTTTTTGAGCTTCTTGATTCCTCCAACTACTTGAAGGTCACCCATCATGCCGGTGAGACTTTGACTATACTGAACAAGCTTAACTAATAAACTTGTAGAGTACCAAACTCCTCACGAATCAAGATAGCTCTACCAAGAATGATCCATGACAGTCCCTATTTAATACTAATTGTTGAGTAAATTTTAGAATACACAACTCTAAACTTACTAATATTGGTTCCAAACAAGTAAACAAACTACTTGTATTATACACACAATAAAAGACAATATAACACTTTTTAAATACCACTTACAATTTGAAGAGAAATACAAACACTCAAAGAGAAAGCTCTCAACTCATAGTTATACTAAGAATACAAAGACTTATTTGTTTTTGAAAGGATGCTTAACCCAAATGCAAGAAAAGCTATTTATAGTCACCATCATACAATCTATACCACACAAATATAAAACTAAGAAATAATTATAACTATACATTATTACCACATTCTACACATTTATCCTTTCTACATCCTTCTAGGATTTTCTCTTAACAAAACTTCAGCATTTGAGAAGCTTCCATTGTATTGAGCTAGGGTTGATCTTCAATAGTGTCATCTATTACTAAGAACTTATTGAGTGTTTCTAAATTTTCCCTAGATAATTGTGTTTTCTTTGAATTTCATCCATTTTATTATTATATCAAGGTTCAAGCTATGAGGAAATATTGCTTTAGGGAATGCTTAGCAAAGGACTATATGCTTTTCATTTAAAGCTTACAAAAAGGTCATGTGCTCTAACTGCCTTTGTTGTTAATAGTCGTACTTCATCTGATTTTGATGTATACACTTCAAGATTTCCTATTCTTTATAGTGAATCTGCCTATGTATCCACTATTCATAATTTGAGTGTTTGGCATTATGGCGTTTTATACGATATCCACGATTCTGCTCGCTTCAGATATACTTTGATTTTTGGCTAGTCCAACACTAACTCTTCGATATATTTCTTATTGGAAGTATCCTCGATCCCATTGATAACGAGTGAGACCAAATAATTCAATTGCATTTTTTATAAAATAATCCATTAAACATAAAAATTTATGCATAGACTTGGTCATGCCTTTTAGAGGTTATAGGAAAGGCTTTTAACTAACTGAAATATACCATTTGTTGCAAATAAAAAAATGCTAATTCTCTTTTGTGCAATGATTACAAACTTGGTAAAAGCCAGCTATTACCTTTTTCATCCTCTTCTCCTAGTTCAGTTATTCCATTCAAATTAGTTCATTCTGATCTTTGGACATCTTGAATTCAATCCACTAATTGCATCAAATACTATATTCACTTTATTGATGATTATACTCTTTTCCCTTGGGTTTATTTTTTGAAAACTAAATCAGCTGCTCAACATGCTTTTCTTCAATTTAAGTCTCAAACTGAACTTCAAACTAGTTGTAGGATTAAAGCTCTTTAGTTATTTTGGAGAGTTGATTTTCAAGGGCTCACTTCAGTTTTAATAGTTGCATCTTTGTATTAGGAGAATGACAATATCAATGCAACTTAATCAATCTCTAAATCGAAATAAAACTTATTCTCCTTCTTTGTGTGAATCTTTTAGGAAACAAATAATTAGAACTCAAAATGAAACATGCACAAAATCAACACAACCAATTTACGTGGGAAAACCTTCCCAGTGTAGGAAGGAATAAACCACAGCACTCCATCTCCAAAACTTCTACTATCAAGAAACAATTGTACAAAAGTTCTCTCTAGATAAAACTAGAGGCAAGCAATTAACAACATCATGAAGAATACAACTTCTTGGAAACTATAATTAATTCAAGAAAATGGAGAAATCTAACCCAATTTATAGTCACTATTCACGGCTCATATTTCCCAAACCGATGAGCAAAATCCAAATCCTACCATTCAGATTGAAGAGTCTTGAGTCGTGAACCTTCTTGCCAAATTTTAGCTCAATCGAACCATAAAAAACCTTCCATCGGAGCACTTGATGAAGGCATGCTAGAGAAAAAAATTGAAAAAATTGCTCTCTATTTTCCTTGCTAGCTACTACCTTTACTGTTGCCGATTGTTCCCTTTCAACAATCCCTAAATTGATTGATTAATGAAGCAATCAAATGGTCAAAATTGTCCTTTCTTTCTCAATGGGCCATGAAACCACATGGACCTTTTGGGGCTCCTCCAAACAAGAGGAAAAACCTAACAAATCTCCCACTTTCCTAATTAGATGGAGGGATCCGCCATCCTGGCAATTGAACAACAAACTTCAAGTTTTTTCCTTTACACTGCTTTTGTGAGCATGTTCGATCCATTTTCATCAGTATGAATTTTCTCAAGTTCAAGCAACGTATTGTTAAGAGTATCCCTTATCCAATGATACCTCATATCAATATGCTTTGATCTTAAGTGAAATGCTGAGTTCTTCGCTAGGTGAATAGAACTCTAATTATCGCATACCAACACATATTTTTACTGCTTGTAACCAAATTCTCTCAAGAACTGTTTCATCCATAACAACTCCTTACAAGCTTCCATTGTTGCAATAAATTCCACCTCTGCTGTAAAAAGTGCAACACACTTTTGCAATCTTGACTTCCAAGAAACTACTCCACCAAAGAAAGTAATTAGATAACCTGAAGTAGAATTACAAGAATCTTCATCTCTTGCTAAATTTGAATCAGTGTATCCAACTAACACTATTTTTCCACTTCTAAAGCTAAATGTTAACTTGGAAGTACCTCAAAGATATCTCATAATCCACTTTACTACATCCCAATGCTCTCTTCCCAGATTTGAAAGAAAACGACTAACAAATCCAACTACATGAGCTATGTCTGGCCTTGTACACACCATTGCATACATTAAGCCTCCTACTGTTGAGGCATATGGAACCTTTTCCATATCTTCCTTCTCTTTATCTATTGAAGGGCTTGACTCTATCTCAACTTAAAGTGGTTAGATAAAGGAGAAGAAACCACTTTAGCTTTATCCATATGAAACATTTCAAATACCTTGTTAATGTACCGTTCCTATTGTACAACTTCTTTCCTTTCTTGTCTCGACAAATTCAAAAACCAAGAATTTGTTTTGCTGGCCCTAAGTCCTTCATTGCAAAGGACTTACTCAACTGCTTCTTCAAATTGTCAATCCTTGAAGAATTTCTACCAATAATCAACATGTCATCAATATAGAGCAATAAAATGATAAACTAGTCATCAAAGAATTTCTTCACAAAAACACAATGATCAGAAGTAGTCTTCTTCTAACCATTCTCCCTCATAACTGACTCAAACTTTTTATACCATTGTCTAAGTGATTACTTAAACCCGTAGAGGCTTTTCTTTAACCGGCATATATGATCCTCTTTTTCTTTTACCTCAAAACCCTCTAGCTGCTCCATATAAATCTCTTCCTCCAAATCACCATGAAGAAAGGTAGTTTTCATATCCATTTTCTCAATTTCTAAATCCAAGCTTGTTGCTAGGCCTAGAACAACACGTATGGAAGACATCTTTACAACAAGAGAGAAAATATCATCAAAATCAATACCTTTTATCCGAATGAATCCCTTGACGACTAGTCTAGCTTTGTATCATGGTTGTGACTTGTTTTCTTCTTGTTTCACCCTGTAGACCTATTTGTTCTTTAAAACGCTCTTACCCTTAGGCAACTTTACTAGATCAAATGTGTGATTGTCATACAGTGACTGTATCTCATCTTCCATAGCACCAACCCAGTGTGCCATGTTTCCATCTTCCATTGCTTTTACATAACATTGAGGTTCTCCCTCATCTATCAATAACACATACTCATCTATATCATACCATCTGGAAGGATGTCGGTCTCTAGTAGACCTCTTGAGTGGAATTTCTGGTTCTGGTAACTACTTAGTAGTTTCGTTATCTGTTTCAACTTGCATAGGAGAACTGCATCATCTGAACCCTGTTGGTCATCTTAAACATTTTTTTCCATCTATTATGATAAAGGAACTAGATCTAGGTCAATCAAATCATCGTTATACTAATGGACTCCTTTTTGTATCTTCTCAACATCTTGTATAATTTGATCTTCTATAAACACAACATCACGGCTCCTTACCAATTTTTTCTCAACTGGTTCATAAAATATATAGCCAAATTCATCCAGACCACAACCAACAAAGATACACTATCGTGTCTTCACATCGAGCTTAGATTTCTCATCTTTTGGTATATGCATAAATTCCTTGCAACCAAAAGTGTGGAGATGATCATAAGAAACATCTTTTCTAGTCTAAACTCTATTTGGTACATCAAATTGAAGAGGAACACATGGTGTGAGATTAAGAACATGTACAATTGTATTCAAGCCTCACCCCAGAAAGATCTTGGCAACTAAGCTTGCAAAAGAAGACATCTTACTCTTTTAACCAATGTCTTATTCATTCTCTCCGCCAACCTATTTAACTGAGGAGTCTTAGGAGGTGTCTTTTGATGTCGATTTCCCTGATGCCTACAATACTAATCAAAAGGACCTGAATACTCTCCCCTATTATCTATTCTAATGCACCATAATTTCTTCCCAGTTTGCCTCTCAACTAAGGATTGAAACTGTTTAAATACATCTAATACTTGATATTTGCTCTTCAAAGTGTACACCCATATCTTTCTTAAACAATCTTTTATGAAGGTCACAAAATAACTAGCACCATCCAAAGTTCTGGTCTTCATAAGACCACATATATCTGAATGTACCAAATCAAGTATGTATTATTTTCTTGAAGGATGGGAACTCTTGAAAGAAACTCTATTTTTATTCCCTACCAAACAATGAGTACATTTTCTTAAACAAGTATCATTCATTCCAAAAAGAAGATTCTTTTTAGTTAATACTGCCAAGCCTTTCTCACTCATGTGAGCAAGTGTCTTATGCCCAATTATGTTGTGAGCTCATCTATCACAACATTAATAATGCCTTTGAAAAGTCTTGCTTGTAGTGTATACAAACTAGAATGCTTGTTCCCACGAGCAACAACCATAACATCTTTAGTAAGTTTCCATTGAATATTTCTAAAGGTATTGCAATATCCTTCATCATTAAGTTTACCTGCAGAGATCAAGTTCAAACGAATTTCAGGAATATGCTTTACCCCTCTAAGAAGTAGCCTCGTGCCATTATTCATCTCCAAACACACATCTCCAATATCAATGAATATAACCAAGCCATCATTACCTAACTTCACTGTCCCAAAGTCACCTACTGTATAGGTGATTGCCACACACGAAGTGTGTATAATGAATACGCAAGTATACGTATCACAACAAGTAATATAATGATAAGAAAAGATTGTTCCCACAGAGATTATTTTATTATAAACTAATTTTTCAAACTTAAAAAAATAAAAATCAATTTTTTTTGTGTTTTTATATTTTAATGAAGCAAAATTAAAATAACAAAAAGTAAATAGCAATAATTAATTAAGTCAAATTTGGTAACTAAAAAGATATATGAGAAAATATCTAGGAATACTTAATCCCCCAATTTTCTAAACATGCAAATCGCTAAAATCCCTCCAATATAATTATCAATTAATTACATGTTCAATTGAATCTAACCTAGCATGTATTCCTCTCTCAAGTAATTAATGTAATCACACGCTCATGCCAATTAAATTGCATACTATTCATTAAGTTCATCAATTATGGATCACATACATAAGAATCATACATCTCTGTTTAAAAACTATGCATGTTATTTAATCAAGATAAACAATTAAATAATTCTCTCAAATCTATTTAATTGCCTCTATAGATAAATTGTTGGCTAAACAATTAATAGCATAAAAATCAGATTAAATAATATAATTAAATTATAATTATAATTGGGGTAAAATTTTAGTTCATCACATGGTGAAAATTGGGTTCATAAGATCCCTAGATTAATAAATTAATTACACATAATTATGTTCATAAAGCTCATATTTTTCATAAAGAAATACATAAAATTTATAAATAAAAGAGTAGAAAAAGAAATACAATCAATCTCTTGAATTGTAGTATTAATTTCCTCTTGAATCTCCACCAAAATTGTCTCCTATCTTGAATTTTTCTGTATTTTTCTCTCTCTTTAGCTCCAAAAAATGACCAAAATTATGCTAATGGAGGCAAATTATAGTGTATGGAGTGATTAGGGGCTTAAATAAAGCTCAGGTGCAATCTAGACTATCAAATCAACTTCAAATCATGGGCTACGATCAAAACAAGCAAAATTTTCAGTTTCAGCCAATCATAGAGTGACACGTAATAGTGGAAATTCATTGGGAAAATTGGGGAGCGATGCATGGTAGGGGAGACCGGTCAGAGTCAATGATTACTAATTCAGTGACACGCGGCGTGACGTAATTCACAAAAATGGATGGCATGGCGCACGGGTGGATAGCGCAGAGCAATGGCATAGTGACATGTGGCATGACGCGTTGACTAATTTCCAAACTTAGATTGAACGTCGTGCTGACATGTGGCACGTGTATCGTCTCCCCACACGCTATTTAATGTGATTTTCTCTCCGTGCTTACGTGAGGTATGCGTGGCTTTCCCAGTCAGCTCCTGTGCATGTGTGGCATGCCACGTGGCACCTCCTAATTGGTGCTACTTTAAAAATTCATAAAAAATTCCAGAAAAATCCCAAAAAATAATATTTATATTTTAATATTTTTGACCTAAAAAATACTATTTATTGAATAAAACATGTAAATATTAAGTAAAACAAGTACGCTAATGACTATTTTCATAGAGTCGTCAATAGGATGTAAAGAAGTCCTCTTGAGATGTAGCATGAATGGAGGCTCTACTATCCATAACTCAACTAATCTTGTGACATGTAGCACTGACAACATCTTCATCATAAACAACGAGAAAGTCTTTTGAACTAGCGGTGGCAACTCGATCATTTTCCTTACCAACATCACCTTCTTGTTCTTTGTCTTTCTTCTTGTTATCCCACTTCAACTGTCTAAAATATTTCTTGATGTGCCCTTTCATGCCATAATGATGACACTCAATATTAGCAAACCTGTTGGACTTGCTTCTTCCTTTTTCTTTGCTTTTGAAACCTCTTCTTTTACTCCTTTTTGTAACCAAAATCTCTGACTATTGAGAAGACCTATGTGATTTTCTTCTCATTTCTTCATTCAAAACACTACTCTTAGCTAGATCCATATTAATTACACCATTTGGAGCTGAGTTACTTAATGACATTCTAAATGTTTCCCAAGAGTCTAGCAACGTACCCAATAAACATAACCCCTAAATATCATCATCAAACTTGATACCCATTCCAACTAACTGATTGATTATTTCTTGGAACGTATTCAAGTGATTTGTCAATGGAGTTCCATCTTGGTACCTTGAAGCCATCAAATGCTTTATGAGAAACATATTATTATTTATTGTTTTCTAAGCATACAAATCTTTAAGTTTATTCCAAAGTGACCGTGCATGTGTTTCCCCACTAATATGATTCAAAACATTATCATCTATCCACTGCCTTATATACCCATAGACTTGCCGATGTAACAAAGTCCATTATTTTTCAGAAAACTTTTCTGGCTTCTCAAAGGCAAACACCAGTAAATGAAATTGTTTTACATAAAGAGATCTTCCCTATTTCCATTCCAAGTGTGATAATTAGAACCATTCAAAGTAATCATTCTACTCAAAATTGCTTCAATTATTCAACACAAGAAATTCAATAATAATAACCACAACTTTAATACCACTTTATTAGGAGAATCACAATATCAATGTGAACTTAATCAAGCTCTAAACAACGGAATGAAACATATTCTCCTTCTTTGTGTGAATCTTTTAGGAAATAAATAAATAGAGCTCAAAATGAAACATGCACAAAATCAACACAACTAATTTATGTGGAAAAACCTTCCCAGTGTAGGAAGAAAAGAACTACGACACTCAATCTTCAAAACTTCCACTATAAATAAAAAATTGTACAAAAGTTCTCTCTAGATAAAACTAGAGGTAAACAATCAACAACATCATCAAGAATACAACTTCTTGGAAACTAACAATTATTTCAAGAAAATGAAGAAATCTAACCCAATTTTGTAGTCACTGTTCATGACCCATATTTCCCAAACCGATGAGCGAAATCCTAATCTCACCGTTCAAATTGAAGAGTATAGAGTCATGAAATTTCTTGAAAAGTTTTAGTTCAATCAGACCACAAAAAACCTTCCATCGGAGCACATGATGAATGCTTTCTAGAGAAGAAAAACTAAAAAACTGCTCTCTGTTTTTCTTTTTGTTTTTCCTACTAGCTGCTACCGATTGTTCCCTCTCAATAATCCCTAAATGGATTGATTAATGAAGGAATGAAATAGTCAAAATTGTCCCTTTTTCTCCATGGGCCATGAAACCACATGGTCCTTTTTGGGCTCGTCCAAACAAGAGGGAAAACCCAACACTTTGTTCACTATACTTTTTGTCCTCAAACAAATCAACAACTAGGCTTGACTAAGCGTAAACATCGTCATATCGTTGATCTTGGTAATTCTTTACTTCAGCATCCTTCTTTACCTTATGAATATTAGGATGAGGCTTTTTTCTCAAGCTATTTCATTATTAATAGAGTTTCTAAACCTATCTTAGACAATAAAACCTCTTTAGAATGGCTATCTTTGTTATCCATGTTTGAGACCTTATATTTCTCATAAATTGAAGCCTACAACTTAAGCATGTATTTTTCATGGGTATGGTCCCCGTCATAGAGGGTATAAATGTCTTTCTGTTGATGGAAAGTTATATATTAGTAGACATGTGCTATTTGATGAGACGATATTCCCAATTTAACAACTCTCGTGTAACTTCCCAATCTGAATCTTCAAACACTTGGCTGTAGGACTATATTACCTATTATTGTTTCTAATCAAAACATGTCTCAGCCTAGGTCCTCTTTTCCTATGTCCAATCAACATTTGTACGCTGGTATACCTGCTTCAAATAGTCATGTGTCTCAACAATTTTCTTTATCCTCGTTTTCAGGATCTTACTCTTAAATGTCTTCATCGTGTAATATTTTTGGCCATATATATAGGTACTACTTTCATATCATATGGTAGTCTACCATCTTCATCCTCAATCCCTTTAATCCAATTTCATATTCATTTTTGTCTTCTTTTGATTAGTCTATTAATCAACTTTTATCATTATTTGTCAGTTTTACTAATGCAATTTTGGTTTCTGTGCTTGAGCTTACTGTTTATGTTCCCTCTTCTATGCCTATTTCAACTCTTTCTTGGATGTCCAATATTTTTAATTCTTCTTCTTAGTTTCCTATTTCCAATTCCTTTTCAATTAACAACAATTTCCCTAGTTGAAATGCTTATGTTATAGTTACTAGGAATAAACATGGGATACATAAACCCAAAGCAATCCTCAGTATTAATATTGACTATAATTGCACTAATCCTACTACTGCTAAACAAGCACTGTCTCATGATATGTGGAGAGCATCTATGAAAGATGAATTTGATGCTTTGGTAAGAAATGGCACATGGACTCTTATACCTCCTCCAAAAGGGAGGAAAATTATTGGCATCAAATGGGTTGGCAAGTGAAGAAACTTCCTACTGGTGATCTTTTTCTTAATAAAAGCAAGTATCTCAGGGAATTGAAAAGGCTTAAATGGATAATTGTAGACCAATTATGACACCTATGTCTAGTTCAGTTTCTCTTTGGCCTTGATGCTAAGTGCTTGAAAAGCACTTATATTTTTGGATTTTAATGTGTTTAATTGAAATGAATAGGTTTGACTATAGTATTTTATTTGATTATTTATACAAATCTATTTTTTTTAAATCATGGTTATATTTTCTTGTATTTTAGGTGCTTTAGCTTCAAAAGGGATAAATGATATCAATATAGGAAGACACAATACTTGGAGCACTTAAGTAGTACCCTAAGAGCTTAAAAGATTAAGGCATGTAAGCTTTACATCAAGAAATAATCAATATGTAAAGAGCATAACAGATTCAATAAAATTGATGCTTGTTATAGGGAAAAATTAAGTGTGCCACGGTGCACATATCTAGGGAAAATATACTAGGCATGTCAAACATTTCATGATACGACATGATAAATAATATGCCTTGGCCTAGTCCTCTGGGGTTAGATTGTGTGAGTGTGTTCGAGCTATGTGCCATGGCATTTGATGTTAATTTTTGATTCCGAAGCCCTATTTAGTACTTTTTAGATAAAGAACACTTTATTCATTTAGTTCATTAGATTTTTTGACATATTTTTCAATCGCAATTTATAGTTAAGTTTTTTTATTCATATTATTACTTAGATACAATTTAGATTTGACTAGAACAAATCAATGGCAATTTTTGAAAGTTTTCTAGATCAAATAAGAGAAGAGAAGATTTATAAAGATTAAAAAAAACACTTTGAAGATCAAGATCATAATTTTGGAGTAGAAACGTCATCCATCCACTATTGGTATTTAGATATGATTAGTCGTGTTTTTTTTCTTCATTAATCTTTTCATTATTTTCTTGAATGAATGCTAATTTTAAACCATTGATCATGGATTTTATTTAAGCATATCTAGCTAAATTTAACTATAAGAATTTAGTTTTATTGTCATATTTGTAAAGAATATTTAGGTGAATATTTTTATAACAAATTAAAGATTTGTTTATAAATAATTAATTAGGTATTTATTGTTCATAATAGATTGAAAATTTGAAAATTAAGTTTCAGACACATTATCTAAATCTAATTTGGAGAATTTGAACAAAATTTTAAATTGGTGTCTTCGCAAAGAGCATTGATTTAAATGGTTTAGTATTTCCTTGGGGATAACATAATCAATTAGTCCAACATCCCAATCATAGGCAATTAATTGGTTTGATTTTGAAATAAAATGAACCCGTCATAGGACTTTTCATATGTAAAATGAAAAATCAATAATCTAAGTTTATATTTTAATTAACTTAAATATTTCTAAACAAGCATGGTTAACTAGCTAAACTTCCGATAAATTCTCTATTGATTTATAATTATATATTTTCTTAGATATTTTTTTGAGTCGAATCTATGTTTAGTTGTTTTAATTATTTTTTATTGGTTTAAACTTTTAAAAATGTGATAGAATATTTAGGTTTAAGTTTTGTTAATAGTTTGTTTAAATTTTTAAGATAAGTGAAAAATTATCAAAAACTATTACAATTCCTTGAGAGATCGACCTTGAGAGTATACTTATCACTTGTTATTATAAGTGACTTGTACACTTACGAGTTTATTATAAATAAAAAATTTATGTGTCAAGTTTTTGGTACCGTCATTAGGGAATTGGCGTTTTAGATTTTTCATCAAATTCTTAAAAACTCATGATTTGGGAATATTTGTGATGCGTTTAGTTATTTTTATTTTTTTTATTTCCTTTTCTTCTATTTATTTATTATTTTTGTTATTTTTTATTTGATACTTTCTGGTGCCTAAATTTAATTTTTGTTTTTGTTACTATATGAAAGGTAGGAGATCCCTTGAAAATCCACTCGTACCTTTCATAGATAACGTAAACCGATCTAAAAAGCACTTAAAAAGGTTGGATACTAGAATACAAGAGCCTTTCCTTAAATCTATAATTGAGCCACCAATAGTACCTATTTTAGAACCTTTAAGTATGGTAGATGTTTTATCAAGGGGTATTGCTATGATGGAGTATGCAAGGCCAATCAATAGGACTGCTACTGGCTCTATATAGATGGGTGAGGTGGCTAGAAATTTTGAATTGAAAAAAGTTTATTATTCAATGTTGCCCTCCTTCTATGTAATTCCTAATGAAGATCTTTTGAATTTCAACCATTAGATGGGTTAAATGAGGACCAACTAAAAATGAGTTATTTCCACTAGACTTTCAAAGATAGGCCTAAGTCATGGAAAATGATTCTTCTATCAAGTTCCATGATAACTTGGGAGGGAGTCTACAATAAATTCATGAAAAAATTCTCCCTATCAAAAAATTTTAGATTTGAGAATAAAATGAAAGCCATTCCATGAAGCTTGGGATAGGTTCAAACAATTTCTCACTCAATGTCTACACTATAGATACCCACTATAGTTGAAAAACCAATTCTTCTATGATAAGTTGACATAATAGTGTCAATTTATAATTAATAACTAGAAGTGTTGCTATATGGGAAAAAGACTACTTTAGAGACTTATGATCTCTATGACATATTTTTTGCTAATTTCCAACAAAAGAGCAATAAAGGAAAAAAGTTAGAGTTCATAAGATAGACTCTAGTACTAAAATGTCTATGAACTTGCATAATTAACCAAGCAAGTCATATGACTCTCCACTTAGAATGCTCAAAATAGAGAAGCATATGAAGTGTGTAGTAATTATGGACATTGTACTAACATGTGTCCTTACTAAATAGAACCTATTATAGGTCTTGAACAAGTGAATGCAATGAAATGTTATCAATCTAGATATAGGAATGACCCATATGCAAATATTTTGGATCAAAAGTGGAGAAATCATCCTAATTTCTCCAAGAGGGTGAAAAATCCTACCTATGCCCATATCCAAAACCAAATGTAGGGCCAACATTACAATCAACAAATGCTACATAATCCTCCTATTAGATCAACGTTAAAGGATAACTTAAATGCTTTATTCAAATTAGCAAAGACAACCAAGTGAACAAATCAAAGGTTGGACTCTTTGGAGGCATTAGTAAAAAGGTTGGAAGTGCAAGTGGAGCAATAAGCTTAGCATTTGCAAAAGTAAGCTACAGAGGAGATTCTTGGTCAAAATGAACATGTGGAGGGAGGCTATTACAACTAAAAGTTTCAAATTTAGTTATAACTCAAATTAAATTTTTTTAGAACAGATAAGCATGCAATCATGTGTAAATATGGTAATAAAAAAATATAAAGATCAACACACAAGATTCTTAGGTGAAAACAACTTAAGTTGCATTAATGACCTAAGATAAAAATCATAGGTTCACTAGACCTCTTAAATATCCACTATAAAAAATAAGGTCCAACTACAAGGCTAGGACTCAAAATTCCCACCAAGGTAATACTTCCAAGTAATCCACTTACAAGACATTACCTTCATCATATTATTTACAAGAAAGGATTTTCATATCTGGACCAACATTTTGATAACTTGAGTCGAACAAGCAATCAAACTTGTTTAACCAATACCAGAAATATTAGCACAATAACTCAAGTGAAAGTATGTATCCTAGAGTAAAATCAATAATGAATAATCATCACTAGATAAATAAAATATTAGCAGATAAAACAAAATCAATTAGCAACCCTCGAACAATCAGTTTAAGCACATGTTCAATAAATCTAGCTCCTTTATTAATTAATAATTAAACCAAATAATTGTAATATGACACACAATTAATTGATCCAATAATTCAAGAACAAAAATAAAGAAGAAGCTATAAGAACATTTGATTAAAATATCATAAATCAAATAAGCTTATTAATCAATCAAACATAACCACCAATATTTGATAGATTAACTATGTTTAATTGATTAAATAAATAAGGAAGCCTAAATAATTATGATCTTATATTTGCAAAACAAGAGGGAGATTAAGATGAAGAGGATAATTCTCTTATGTAGTTACCAAAATTGTGAGCCAATAGTATGATGAAATAGCATGAGTTGAAACTCTAAGCCAAAGGTTAATTAAAAAATTGTCTCAAAAAGTATTTTAAAAAGCTTAACAATATAACAACAAAATAGTAAAAAGACTAATTGGCTTGAGTTAAATTGTGGTTAAATTTGAAAACTTGACCACTTGATCAATCTAGACTTATCTAGATCGATCGAGTGTGGGCATTTAATCAATCTAGTCAAGCTCAATCAATTGACAAGAATAGTTCGATCAATCTAGTCAAATCTTGATCAATCTAGCGAAATAATTAATGAATTTTCAATTAAGTGCACCAATCTAGTCATTAATATCGTTCAATCTAGTGCATAATCGAACGAGTTAATGCTTCGATAGATTTAGTCATATTAAAAATTAATTCAGCCAGTTTTAATTAAGGTCGATTGATCGATTGAGTGGGTTATTTGAAAAATGTTCACATGTGTCTAATATGAAATGTAATATTCATGAGAACAAAGATATAATTGAGATGTGATCATTGAGACTTAATAGTTCTTTCGACCTGAAAATATTCTCCAAAGACATACCTAGAAACTAAAATTACATTCAAATGTATTGTTCACAAATATCGCCAACACTAACAAACCTTACAATCTCCCCCTTTGGCATATTCATGTGATAAAACCTCTCTCTCACTACATAACACTCATAGAAAAAATAAAATTTTTACATAGTAGAACTTTCCTACGATCCGATGAAACCACCTTCATTTGAATCTCAAAAGCTCATGAATACACTGAAAACAAAAACATAAACAACCAAACAACTTATCCTAAAAGAATCAATGTTCATTATTTTAGTATATATAACAATAGAAAAATGAAGAATATTTATGAGTAAGTAATCAACATATGGAATTTATAAACACAACTCCCCTTATGTGTAGTACCTCCAAAAAATATTTTTAAAGTAATTCTCCCCCTAAGTTTGCTCTCCCCTTTTTATATATTTTCAGTTAATGTTCCAATTTTTCTCCTCTTTTTTTCATTTGCATAAACAATATAATCATCAATAAAGAGAGCCAAAAACAATATGTTTCCCAAAAATGAATAAAATTTCCCTCACTTCTAAGACTCCTCTAAATAAATTAGAATAATTTTTTTAAACAAATTGATATATATATATATATATATATATAATTGAGGGAAATAGACTTAGCTTAACATAATTACAATAGTTCATATAAATGATGAAATTAATTTTGTTCAAAGTGTGACTGTCTATTGACATCGTAAATATATGTAGACAAGGCACACAAATATACTAACACATATGGTGACATATAAATAATCACCAAAAGTAAAAATTGTGTTGGAACTACACTAGGATGTCATTATCTTCATTTATGATAAGTTATGAAAGTTTCAAAGAAAAGAGTATCACCTATCATGACTTTTTTTTGTATTATCTTGTATTTTTTTGTGAGGGATTGGTTATTTATTTTATTTTTGTATAACCATTTATGGCTCTTTATTTTTGTACATGTAAAATCTATTGTATTTTTTCCTTCAATATTATTATTATTATATGCACAAGCTAAAAACCTAATATGATCACTTTCACACTAGTTGTGAGTAGGCCTCTCTGCTCATAGCAGTAGCTTCACAGATCATAGTAGGTAGCCCTTTCAAAACTTGGTATCTCTCTATAGTATAATTTTAGAAAGTAAAAGATAGATATTACAAAAAACTTTGCAATCAAGGTTAGCTCATTTCCTAAAATCTCACAAAATCAATCATAAACTTCAATCATGACATCCATATGTGTCCAATGAGTGTGTGAGTAGCTTCATGTCAAGATTAACCACTAGATATGAAAAATATGTAAATATGCACAAGTCAAAATATCCATTTAACCAGGGAGGTGATTGGGGCATGTACATAAGGATCTTTATGGCATAATCAATAATTGGATTCATTTTCAATTAGGCCTTGCTCTAGCCTCTTTAGGGGTTATTACTTCCTTGGTCGCTCAACATATGTACTCTTTACCCGCTTATGTGTTCATAGCACAAGACTTTACTACTCAAGCTACTTTATATACTCATCACCAATACATTGCAGGATTCATCATGACAGGAGCTTTTTTCTCATGGAGATATATATTTTATTAGATATTACAATCCAAAACAAAATGAGGATAATGTATTGGAAAGAATGTTAGAATATAAAGAAGCTATCATATCCCATTTAAGTTGGGCCAACCTCTTTTTGGGGTTCCATACATTAGGAATTTATGTTCATAATGATGTCATGCTTGCTTTTGGTATTCCACAGAAACAAATTTTGATAGAACCTATATTTTCCCAATGGATACAATCCACTCATGGTAAAACTTCATATAGGTTCGATGTACTTTTATCTTCAATGAATGGTTTGGCGTTCAATACAGGTCGAAGCATATGGTTGCCACGTTGGTTAAATGCTATTAATGAGAATAGTAATTCATTATTCTTAACAATAGGACCTAGGGATTTCTTGGTTCATCATGCTATTGCTTTAGGCTTACATACAACTACATTGATTTTGGTAAAAAAAAAAGGGCTTTAGATGCATATGGTTCCAAGTTAATGCCATTTAAAAAGGATTTTGGTTATAGCTTTCCTTGCAATGGTCCGATATGAGGATGTACATGTGATATTTTGGCTTGAGATGCATTTTAATTGGCGGTTTTCTGGATGTTAAACACCATTGGATGGGTGACTTTTTATTGGCATTGGAAACACATCATATTATGGAAGGGTAATTTTTCACATTTTAATGAGTCTTCCACTTATTTGTTGCGATGTTAAGAGATTATCAATGGTTAAATTCTTCACAACTTATCAATGGATATAACCTTTTTGGTATGAATAGTTTATCGTTCTGGGCGTGCATGTTCTTATTTGGACATCTTGTCAATGGATATTGGTAGGAATTTATTGAAACTTTAGCATGGGCTTATGAATGAACACCTTTGGCTAATTTGATTCGATGGAGAGATAAACCGGTGTCTCTTTCCATTGTGCAAGCAAGATTGGTGGGGTTGGCCCACTTTTTGTAGGTTATATATTGACTTATGTTGCTTTCCTGATTGCCTCTACATTAGGCAAATTTGATTAATTCTTTATTTTATGTCTTACATGCTCGATAATATCATTTCTTTTGATGGAGAGGGGGATCTACCTTCTTATATTTCTACATCTAGGATCCGACTTGTATCATTGAAACTAATAGGAATTGAACCATTATGGCATGAAAAAGTTTGATTCAGAGGGAGAAGAAGAGGCAAAAATTGGAACAAAAATATCATTTGATGTGTAGATCCTCAAAAAAACGAAATAAGCAAAGTGCCATCGTTGAGTGAAAAATGGGAAATTCATGGAATGTTACAATCTCTACCATGTAATAGTGCACTTACACTGCTTCATCGACATTGTTTTTTGACCCAAAGGCTGAGAGCCAACTATCGAGACTTTGGACTATCCGATCATATACTTAGTGAAATGGTTCATGCATGCTTGTTGCTCTGAGCAACAAGATCGAGTTGGTAAGGATTAAGATATCCTTTCATTTTTCTATTCACTTCTCTAATCTATGATTATAGAGGGGCCCTTTTACCATTCTATATAAATAGGCTATTTTATTTATATAGATATGGTAGAGGGACAGATTCAATCCTTATTTGTCCATTAGCTTCTAGTTCTTCTTTTCATCATGGGGTAGAGTAGCTTGGTAGCTCACAAGGCTCATAACCTTAAGGTCACGGGTTCAAATCCCATCTCTGCAACATTATTTTGACAAAAAATGTTGAGGTTTGATTCTACTAACTAATAATTAAATGATTACTTACCATTTTTCTTTTGGGGTGGTAGGAAAAGAAGGCAAAGATAGAACCACTATACTATCGCGATCAACTATTATCCATTCTACTAAACCTATTAAATAAAATGCATTAACCTATAACCCATTATCTTGGGTGGATAGTAGGAATCAAACCCACATCTTCTCCTTGGCAAGGAGAAATTTTACCATTCAACTATATTCGCATTTTTTCATTCTTGAAAATGTATGGATTATATTGTACATTGTACATAGTTACAATATAGAATTATTCTTCTAACATTATAACTATTCTAGCTATAGAATAAAATTTTATATAGAATAGATAGAATTCTAATGCATATTCAACTTATAAAACAAATACAAAAATACAATAAGAATAAATTGGGCCCTCTCTTTTTTTTTTAGAATTTTTTTTCTTTATTTTCATTTTTGGGACTTCTATTGAATTTGAATATGTCTCCCAAACTGAAAGAATTCAGGGAGGGGCCCTTTTTTGATCTAGAGTGAATAGGTTCAAGAGATGAGAGAATTAAGTTTGCGCACCAGAAAGACCAGTCCAATCCACAATGATGTACCAGAAAATACAACATTTTTCTTACCCGACCAACCATCAGGAGAAGCAAATACGACAAGCCAACTAATCAGTAAGATTGAGAATTAGCAATTAATTCAAAAACAACCAATTGGAAATAAATAGTCATATTTTTAATCCTCTAATCTACCAACAAAAGAATTTATACCATTTGATCTCTTTATCAGCCAAAATATTATAAAAATGCATTATGGAAGCATTTTACCTTGAATCCATCATTGATTCTATCTAATTTGTTACTATTTTGTACCACCTTATTTAGGCAAGGTTTTTTTTACTTTGACAAATTTACAAAAGGATATGGTGGATCACGCATATATCTATATATACATATAGATAGACTATACCTATAGATTCATACTCGATATCTTTCTATAAATATAAATGGTATCAACTCCTTGGCCATGTTCTATTAGGTATAAAAAAAGGAGATAGAAATTCTCTTTTGGAGAGATGGCCGAGTGGTTGATAGCCCCGATCTTGAAAACCGATATAGTTTGAAACAAAGAAATATCCTGGGTTTGAATCCCTCTCTCTCCCTTTTCTTTTTCTTGGTGAATATATTTGTTGCCTTTCTTTATATTTGTATATTTGTTGCCCTAATTTTATTGTTTTTGATTTTCAATATGATAAAGGGAAATGACCCAGCTAAGTGGGATAACTAAGCCAAAAAAATAAAAAATTAGAATTATTAATATAATTAATATAAATATATAAATGAGTTGAAAAGAAAGGAAAAGTGAATACCTTTTAAATAGGACCTGACCCATCCAATATGGATGTGGTCTAATTCAATTGATACCTACTTTAAGCATTGGATCCATCGTCTCAATTATCAGTTAAGAGGAGTCATGGAAAGAACAGGTTCAAAATCACGATCAATTCCTTTTTCAAATCCTACAACAGCTGCACGAGCCCTTCCAGCGTTCCATAAATGGCATACAAATAAGGAAAATCCTAGAAAAAATGAAAGGTATCTAACCAACTGGCTTCATTGATCTTAGTAGCTATGCCACCCACGAAATTTGAAGAACCTAAAGGAATATGAGTCATATATTTTGTAGAACACAATTCTTGCCAAGGTTGTATGTCTTTTTTCAACCTACTCAAATCTAAACCATTGGGACCCCTTAGATGCTCTAAATCCAAAAAAATAACACGTCATCTATCTATGAATGGAACATAGATGGCATGATAGAATATCAGCTATTAAATACATTTTAGCAAATGACGATGGCATCAAATGCCTACAAAACTCAGTGTGGAGCAACAGACAAAATAATCATTGAACTCCTTATAGCTGGATTTTCTAGCCAATTAAAAGGATGGTGGGACTACCACTTATCAATACAACAATAGCCATATATCTTCACCACATTTCTAACTAGAGAGTTTGGTGAACCTATACTTAATAAAAATGGGAAAAACCCATCCAGGATGCAATCTCCACATTAATTTTCACAATATCACATTATTTTATGGGAGATTCTTCCAATTTAAAAGATAAAAACACTAATATTCTCTCCAACCTACATTATGAGAAGATGAGTTTCTTCAAAACTATAAAACCATTATTCTTAAAGAGTCAGGTTAAGAGAAGATTCAAATCAACCTTTCTGGAAATAATATTTCTTAGTAAGACTTTCTCCACTCTTAAGGGCTAAAACAAGAAACAAAATCCATGAGATATTGGGAATCACATCACCCCTTATGATCAACTAACCTACGGGGAATTGATCATTTTCATACAAAATCAAGGTCTTCAAGTCTTCCAAGTTTTGAAAATCCAAAAGTAAACAAAAGAGGAGCTTAAAATCTCCAAGAGGGAAATTGGATCATTCTACAAACAGTTTGATAACTCTCTTTCCATTATCAAATATTGCCATGGAAACTGCAACAAAGATATTTCAAAACCTTATAAGAAACTTTTTAATTCATTTTCATAATATAGAAAACCTTCTTATCAGAAACCCCAAAAGGATTCTTATATAAAAATCCCCTATAAAACAATCGTTAACAAAGATTCTATAAAAGAAAACAAACCTTTCAAAATTTTTAAAGAGTTTACATGTTATAAATGAGGTAAGAAAGGCCATACCACCAATTATTGTAATATATCTAAAAAACTTATTGAATTAAATCTTGAAGAATACACTGAAAACAAAATATCTACCTTAATGGTAGACGAATCATCATCTCAATCTTAACCTTAGATTGAAGACTTTGATGACTTAAACCTATAATTTGATTAGTTAGAATCCATTGACTCTAAAACTCGTCATTCAAAAAAGATCAATATGTTAACCAAAGAAACTAGTGTACAAGAAAAGTTTCTTATGATAAATGACCCTAATCTTACCCAAATATATCAGGACATTTTGACCATTACCCTGGCTAAAATCCAACCACAACCAAAACCATATGAACTTCCATCAATCAGTATGGGCCATTACAACCTCACTACAATCCTTGAACGGAAGAAAGACAAAACCCAAAACTCCTCACACATAAAGGATCAAAACATTGAACTCCTTTCAAACCTTCGGTGTTAAAAACTCAATGAATTTCACTGGTAAAAAACAACCTTCCTTAGTATAGTTATGCTACGAGAAGACTCTAATTAACCCTATTGGAAAGAGAAGTTCCTTGTAGGACTTCCAAATCTTTTGGAAAAGAATAGGAAATTACAATAATTATGTCATATGATCAACTCACTTATGGTGAATTGATTAGCTTCACACAAAACCAAGGACTTGAAGTTACAGAACCAACTTAAAAGGGAAATCCTTGAAACCCAAAAAGAATTATTTTTTTTGTAAGTAGTTCAACAATTTCCTTACTAGAATCAAATACTGCAATACACTTTGCAGTAGAAAAACATATAAGAGTTCTCCTAAAACCCCAGGAGCCTTTTCAAAACCAAAAACCTTACTTGCTATAGATGTGGCAAGAAAGGTCATATCTCAACTTACTGTCGATTTTCTGAGAAACAACATAAGTCAAAACTTGAGAAAGAGACTCTCTAAAAGGTCTTTGCTCTCCATACTAAAACATCAAAGTAAAGTTGTTCCGAGGACTCTTCTAATAATTAAAACCATCAAATTAGTAAATTAGTCATAACTAATCCTAATTCTGATAAACCAAAACAAGGAAACTTTGTAAAACAAAGAGTTTCTAAATTTCAAAATATTTTCCACAATGAAGCTTATAAACAAAACTTCCTAGAAAAATATAAAAAACCCCAACTACATTTTCCATGCATATTTTCAAAATATGAGTTTTGGCATATTCATTTTAAACTAAAACACCATTATCAAACAATATTCACTGTTTCATTTGGACAATGTGAATGGAATAATATGCTCTTCAATTTAAAATATGCACCTGCTAAGTTCCAAATAAATCATATTTTAACCTATCCTCAGACTTTTACATTATTTATATCAATGATAGGTTTACAAAAAGTTTTAAAACTTTCTTTAAAAGAAATCATTTTTACACGAGAAAGAAAGGGTCAATTGACTAGCACACCTCTGGCCAAAAGACTACTTATTACAAATATTGTTCAGCAACAATCTTATATATTATCAAACTCTAATCCAATCTATTGTTTTCATTAAGGATTGAAGTTTTACAAAAGAATTTACCAAACATGACCTCAAAGAATATTTCTGCTCGATGGCAAAACATATTAAGTATCTCTAAAAAAGATACAAATTCATTACCAGATTTTTTAACCCAAGAATCCTCACAAAACCTAGTAATATTAAGAAAAGAAAAGGACAAACCACCAATAAAACCCTTTTCTTCTTCAAAGCATGTTGCCTTTCCAAAATCTAGTATCACCTTGAAAGAAGAACCACTACCTATAACCATTTATTCTTTCAAACCCATTACTATCACATGTTCTGTATCTATCAAACCAAGAACCAAACAAAGTCAGGAAAATAAATCTCCAAACTTGCTCAAAACCCTTCAGAATTCCCTTGAGAATATTGAAGATCAAAATCAGATAGAGGCCCCAGCCTCCACAGGTATAACTTCTAAACTTATTACAAAGGAAGAAATCTCTTCCAAAAATATTTCTCTAAAAGAGGAGCCATCCTCATCCATAATCTCTATAAAAGTGAAAGGAGAGTCATGTCTAAAATCATTTAATATAATCTCCAAAACGGAGAAAGGGGAATCATCTTCTCCAAAATCTTTTTCAAAACTGAGTATATTTTTAAACAAACTACTTAGAATATTATAATAGTTAGGCAAGGATTTCATAACAAAAATCCTTATATTTCTGAACCAAAAATATAAAAAAAAAAGAATTCCATAATAAGAATTATTACAAAATATTTTCAAAAATTAGCTCTATGGAACTTGGAACTTAACAAAAACCCTAAGACTCTATTAGAGTATTTTGGATTCATCCATTCCTTAAAACTTCCATTATTGGAATCATAAACCAAGGTGGTTCAGTACCTCTTTTATCCAAAACCTAGAGTATTCATCATTTTGGATATTCTATTTTCAAATTATTAAACCCATTAAAATGCCTTGGATGCATACCTACTTATGGAAGTCTTCTATTTTCCTACCAGGAATCTAAGCAAGACATAACTTGTTCAAAACTATCTTTAAACCCATAAAGAGTGAAAAAAGATCTATAACCTTGTGTCTCTTTAGACAGATATATGACCCAGGAATTATGAATAAAACCAAGTGATGGATAACACTCAATGTCCCCAAAAGAGTTTCAAAACAAGCAGTGGAAAAATGACATGAAGAGCTTCAGCTAACCCAATACTAGCTCTTGGCTCCAAAGGCTAATACATTATTTTTCGCAGCAGGACCAAAAGAACATTTGGACACAATGCAATAACTATCAAAATATAAAACAGGATCTTCCAAGAAAAATGGCTGATGACTCTACACCAAACAATTTAGAACTTGTGGGAGTGATGACAAGACTATTTGGGATATCCTCCAAAAATATATTATTTCAAAACCCATGTAAAATGGCATTTTTGCCTTATTCATGTAAAATGGCATTTGAGCCTTATAAGTTATATCAGGGTTAAAAACCAATCCATTTGTATTAGGTTAGAAGCCCATGTATCAGAGTTAAAAGCTCATGTATCAGAGTTAAAATCCCATTGATTGTAAAATGTAAAGCCCAAAGCATAGGGCCTCAAAATGGTTCAAAGCCCATCAATGGTGACATTAAAAAGATGTCACTACAATATCAGTATCATGGTGACATTAGTAGGATGTCACTAAGACATCAGCATTATAGTGATATCAGTAGGACATCACTAAGACATAAACATTCTAGTGACATCTGTAGGATGCCACTAAGACATCATCAAACGATACTATTGAATCTGCACCAAAGACAAAATGGCTATAGGAGTGGTCGAAAACACACTAATTAAGCAACAGTGTGAAGCATTGCCTACAGTAAAAGGTTCATACAAAACACTATTCACTAAACAAGTAACATCAACTTTTATAGTATAAAGTTGGCGATAGAACAATGTTCACCAAATAGTACAAGCATCTACAAGAGTGCAAAATTTGGCTATAAAAGGAGAGCTCCTCTCTATTCAAAACTAAGTCTTGTTTTAACTCCTACAAGCATTATAAGTCTTATTTCAACCACACAAGCATTCTCTCTAAAAACTTCCTATCTGCTTCTCTTCATTTCCCTTCAATAATATTCTTGTATATTCTCTAGTTTATGTAATTTTTATTTATCTTTGTAAGTGTATTTTATTTATGTTTAAATTTTATAATTTTAATATTTATATTGTTTGTAAGACTCATGGCCAGCTAAGTCGCCTAACCTATCAATATAATATATTTTTTCATTAATCTTATTGTCTTATTCTTTGGTATTACCTCTTTGATTAGCTCCCTAGATCCTTGGTTGTTCTTATGGTATCAGAGTCAAGGGGGATGTTGAATGAGTTATTACAAATTGTAGATACTCATTTCTATATACTATTTATAATCTAGTTATGCTAAAATTAATTGCACTAATTTACAAAGGGTATGTGAAGATGTGGCGTAGTAATAGTTTGTGATTATTTATATTATTATATTTGGCTATTGCGTTTGTACTTGAATTATTTGGTGTAAAACCCAAAAGGGTATGTGAAGATATGGCATAATATAGTCATTATTAAAAACATTATTATAGCTACGATGTTTGTACTTATGTTTGGTATAAAACCAAAAAGGTATGTGAAGACATGGCATGTTATGGTTCTTTTTAATACTGTTTTTGTGTTTAACTTATGAGTTTATACTAAGTTACCTGGTGTTAAACTCCTTATTCAAAGGTGATCTGGTTCTAAGTGATAAGAGCACATATCCTTTTTTCTATGCCTAATAAGGGTAGAAATCTCATTTTGATAGATGGAGTTGGTTTCAAATAATGTTGAGATTCCTGGTTTTGGGTTGAACAACAAAGCTCAAACTCAAAAATGGGTATGATTATCCCTGAGTCACCTCCGACACCAAAGACCCCACAAAATCTTAGAGTATTAGTGTTCTTAACAACTAAGAACCTACTACCTTTGACGAGGAAGCCTTTCAAGACATTTATCTTGAACATACTCCTCAAATCCAAAAACTAGTTTGGCAACAATCGATACCCAATAGTACCCATAATTAGATGTAAGTACCCAACCAAATCAGGTTATTCAACCAAAATATAACATGTCATATATCTATGAATGGAAAATAGATGGCATGACATAATATCAACTATTAAATACATTATAGCAAATGACAATGGCGTCAAATGCCTACAAAACTCAGTCTGGAACAACGAACAAAAAAGTTGTTGAACTTCTTATAGTTGGCTTCTCTGGCCAATTTAAAGGATGGTGGGATCACCACTTATCAACACAATAATAGCCAGATATCTGTAACACAATTATGACTGGAGAGTATGGTGAACCTATACTCGATAAAAATGGGAAAAACCCATCCAGGATGCAGTCTCCACATTACTTTTCACAATATCATATTATTTTATGGGAGATTTGATAACTGTATTTTATATAGTTATTTTCACCTATTTTATTAATCATAATTGCTATGTTCTCTCTATTTTTAGTTAATTTTAGTTTAATAAATTAGTATTTACTGTTTTTTATATATTATAAGAAAAATAAATAAATTGTATCGAAAACGTTCTTAATTTCAAATTTTTGTCCACAAATGTAATTTCAAATATTAGAGTTCTTAATTACAATTTATAAAAGTTGAAAATATAAATTAAATTTAAATTTGGGCTTAATTGTAATTATTAAAAGTTGAAAAATTTAATTTAAAATTAGCAAAAGCGGCTTAACTCGTAATTAAAGAAAGTTTAAAATGTAATTTGAATTAAATTTGTGGGTCAAAATATAATTAAATAAAGTTTAATATTCATGCAGAGAGAAGAATGCACGCGCCATCATCCACCCGCATAACGTGGACCGTCCGATCAAATCATAAACGGCTAGGATTGGCGCGTGTAGATCAAACCCGACCAAAGCGAATGGATGCGGAAGATTCCTTCACGCGGCTCGGCGCTCCGAGTGGGGCCCACTCTGCCAAGCGCAGTCGCGTGCGCCGTGGGACCCACCCGCCGTACGACGCCGCGCGACGCCGTCTCCCCACGTTTCGCGCGCCTCGATCCCGTGCGCCGATCTCTCGCGTGCAACCCGATTTTTCCTCCAATAAAGATACGACACGTGTCCCACTCAATTTTGCCTAATCATGTTCGACACGTGTCATGTTACAGACGAGCGCCACCGCGCCGGATCAAGCCCGTGTTGTAGTTCTGGCTCCCGTGCGACCATTTATCGTGCGCCCGTTTCCTCAACGAATAAGACGCCGCCACGTGTCCCACTAATTGTGTCCGCGAATCGAACGCGACACGTGGCGCCGTGGAAGAAAATTAGAACGTAAACGCGGCGCAGCCCACCCACTTTTCGATCCCATTTTCGATACAATTTTTGTCCCCCACGCGTTTAATTTATTATTTTCGCCACACCATTTTGTCCCTCCGCGTAGATTTTAATTTAATATTTTATTAATGTATTTTTTTGCTATAAATAGGAGATAGTTTTTAGTTGTAAAAAAGTTTAGTTGGAGTAGAGTTTTTTTGGAGTAGAGTTTTTGGAGTAGAGTTTTAGTTTTAATTTCGAAAGTTTTTAGAGTGTGTTAGTTTTTTTAGTTTGTAATTTTTATTGTGTTTGTGTGTTGGTTGCGGAACACGCAGAAGCCATTTTTGGCTTTTGTTGTGTTCTGCGTGTACCAAATATTTTCATATTGAGATGTTTTAATTTTATTTCTGCTTCTTCTTATTTTTCTGTAGTTGTTATAATTTTTATTTTAATTCTATGAAGTAATTTAATTTTTCTAGGGTTGCATTTAATCGAAATTTATGAAACTTGATTTTAATTATTTTTGATAGATTTATAAGACGTTCGATTTGTTCGTTCTATTTTGTTCTTAATGCTTTTTGATTATTTACGAATCTTATCAAAACGATCCGTGGCACATGAATAAACTTGAGAAAGGCATTTGTGTGTGTATTGCTCGTAAATAGAATGACATGTATGATGAAGGATAGAGATATACCCTAATTGTATGTGTGGCCATTTGAAAACTTAGAACTTAAGGAATCTCGGTAAATTTAATTTTCATAGAGATATAGTAAATTAATTTAACGAGGTGTGTTTATACGGAGCTCGAGAGAGATGTATGAATAATAAAAAAAGAAGTTTTCGGTTGACAAATTAAATGTACTAAAAAATATAAATCGAAAGAAAATAACATGGTTTGAGTGGATTGGTTTGGTGAAAAATTGCAATCCTAGATTTCTTTTATTTTCTTATTTTACTTTTTTATTAACCAACGATTGTTTTGGATAAAATCAGAGAGATACAATTTTAGTACTCGACAAACTATAGTAACAAATCCTCGTGGGATCGATACTTTACTTACAAATCTTTATTACTTGTGACCGTGTATGCTTGCACGAGTTCGTGTGTTGAAAAACACCCAACAAGATTCTTCCAATTTAAAAGATAAAAACACTAATATTCTCTCCAACCTACATTATAAGAAGATGAGTGATTTTCAAAACTATAAAACCACTTTTCTTAGCAAATTCATGTTTAGAAGATTCAAATCAACCTTTCTGGAATGAAAATTTCTTAGCAAGACTTCCTCCACTCGTAAGGGATAAAACTAAAAAAAAATACATGAGACTTATGGGAATCACATCATGCCTTATGATAAACTAACCAATGGTGAATTGATAAATTTTGCACAAAATCAGGGTCTTCAGGTCTGCAAAGATTTGAAATTCCAAAACAAATGAAAGAGGAGCTTAAAATCTCAAAGAGGGAAATTGGATCAGTCTACAAATAATTTGATAATTCTCTTCCCATAATCAAACACTGCCATGGAAACTATAGGAAAGATATTTCAAAACCATATAAGAAACCTTATAAGTCATTTTCAAAATATAGAAAACCTTCTTATCAAAAACCTAGAAGGATTCTTATATAAAAAACCCTATAAATGAACCTTTAACGAAAATTCTAAAAAAAAACAAACCTTTTAAAAAATTTAAAGAGTTTACATGTTATAAATGCGGTAAGAAAGGTCATACCCCATATTATTGTCAAATATCTAAAAACTTTATTTAATTAAAGCTTGAAGAATACATTTTAAACAAAATCTCTGCCTTAATGGTAGACAAATCATCATCATCATCATCATCTGAGTTTGAACCTTGGATAGAAGACTCTGATGACTTAAACCCACAATTTGATGAGTTAGCATCCACTCACTCTAAAACTTGTCATTCAAAAAAGATCAATATGTTAACCAAATAATATAGTGTATAAGACAAGATTCTTAGGATAAATGACCCTGATCTTACCCAATTATATCAGGACATTTTGACCATTACCCTGGCCCAAAATCTAGCCACAACCAAAACCATTTGAACATCCATCAACATGCATACGCTATTACGAATTCACTACAATCCTTGAATGGAAGAAAGGCAAAGCCCCAAACTCACAAAGTCAAACCAAAAGGTTAAAGGTTGAAATCAGAAGTATTAAGCTTGAAATCAAACAAATTAAAAAGGACTATCAAAAAATCAAAACATTACTTGCTCAACCAAAGCCTCATGATGATATTTCACCAAATGATTCACATGAAGAACTTGAAAAAATTGGGGAACCAAACCCACAAGAATTAGAGAATATGGAAAGAGTTCTAGAAAACATTCTCCACCTCATTAGAGAAATCAACACGAGAAAATATAGGATCGTTATACAATTCCCTATGAGATTGATGTCTATACTTGGGTACATTATATTATTTGCACAACCTATATACTTATAGATTGCATCTTGTTGATCTCTACGTATATGCATAGTTTAAATAAAATAATAATTGACAAAAAAAAATTTTTAATTGCGTGGAAAGCATTGATTGACGTGGTGAACCGACGCTATCCACGTACATAGCATCGGTTTGCCCCATCAACCGATGCTACCCATGTGGCTAGATTCGGTTTGCCACGTCACAGCGTCGGTTGACGGGGCAAACCGACGCTATCCACGTGGACATAGCATCGGTTGACTGGGCAAACCGACGATATTCACGTGGTTAGTATCGATTGACGGGGTAAACTGATGTTATCCATGTAATATTACCGTTCAACTCATTTCTTCTTTGCAGAAACCCAAAAATCTTCATTTTTCTTCTCCATTTCTCCCAAAACCGAGCTCACACCCACCCTCTTTCTCAATTTCCAGCCACCTCTGACCACTATTTGAAACGCCATTTTATGGGTTATATTCCTTTTCTCATTATCTTTCAGATCTACTATTTTTTTGAGCGAAATAAAAAAAAATTACACCCATTTTTTCACTTATTCTCACTTACAAAACACCATTTTCTTCTTCATTTCCTTCATTTAGTCACTTCATAACATTCTTGTAAGTATTTCTATTAATTTTGCAACTTATTATTTAGTTTGTTTTATTTTTTGTATAAATTTTTTATTTATGTATGTTTTTTATTTTGCTTGTTATTATATGTTTGGCTTATTTTCTATGGAAATAATATGTGAAATGTTGTGGGTTTGAGGGATTATATATATTTACCATGCGTGGATAAATTTATTTATATATAAATAATTATATTTTATTAAGTAAAAGTAATATATTTGTAAAATGATTAAAATGATAACTATTTTGTATTATGTATGTCTTGATATATATTCTAATAATTAGGAAATTTATATATAATAATACTTGAAATATATTCATTGGATACATAATTAATTAATATGTTTAATTAATGTCATTAATATAAAATGGACAAATCTTTGATGTCGAAGTGTAGAATTGAGCAAGACTATATTTCTAGACTTTAAAGTTTCATGGAATTTGCTTGTAGAAATAGTAATACTGGAACTAGTTTGATTCGATGCCCATGTGTTAAATGTAAAAATGAGCGATTTCATGAATTTGATGAGGTTAAGTATCACCTTATCTGTAATGGTATTCTTTTGAGCTATAAATGTTGGTTTTATCATAGAGAAAATATTGATAATACTCATGGGGAAAAGATAAATAAGAATGTGAGTGGATTACATACATCTTATCATAATGTACAGACAGAAAATATGTTTCATGGTGTTGAAGATGAATTACGCGAGGATGATCCCAAAACCTTTAAAAAACTTATATAAGATGCCAAACAACTATTGTATCCAAAATGCAAAAAAAATACACTAAAATGTTAGGATTGGCTCATTTGTACAATGTGAAGGCAAAACATGGTTTTTCTGACAAGGGATTCACAGAATTACTAAATCTATTAGTCGATATGTTTCCTGAGGGTATTGAATTGCCATCTTCAATGTATGAAGTGAAGAAATCTTTTAGTGGATTTGGCATGGAATATCATAAGTTTAAGCTTGTCCAAATGATTGCATTCTATATAGAAAAGAATATGAGACATTAGATCATTTTTCGATGCGTAAAGAATCGAGATGGAAGGATGGTACAAATGAGACAACATATAAGAATGGCGTGCCTGCAAAGGTTCTTTGGTACTTTCCTTCGATTCCTCGCTTTCAAAGGTTGTTCAATAGTAAAGATACATCAAAGATGTTGACTTGGCATTTAGATAATCGATCTGATGATGGGGTGCTACATCATCCTTATGATTCTCCAAATTGGAAAGTAGTAGATAATTTATCTCCTCAATTTTCATCTGATCCGTGCAATCTTTGTCTTGCCATTGCTGCTGATGGAATTAATCCACATAGTTCCCTTAGTAGTAGATATAGTTGTTGGCCAGTAATTATGGTAACATACAACCTTCCTCTCTGGTTATGTATGAAAACAAAATTCATGATGTTGACATTATTAATCTCAGGACTGAAACAATCTGGTGTTGATATTGATATATATTGGTAGCCTCTATGATTTAAAGACGTTGTGGAATGATGGTGTAAATGTTTACGATGCACATAAAGGAGAACACTTTACCTTGAAGGGGGTCTTTTTATGGACAATTAATGATTTTCCTACCTATGGTAACTTATCAGGACATGCAACAAAAGGTTACAAGGGATGCCTGATGAGTGCTCAAAAAGCACTAAAATTACCATGATTTTATGCACATTAATTGATTAAAAATATATATATTTATATGTTTTATCATATATTTATATAAATTTGTCTTTTCGGAATCACGGGTGTTTTTATTGTTTTTCAGGTATTTTCACTTAAAAACGTAACTTAAAGACTCAAAGAGGAATACTGGAAGCAATACATCACAAATATATTAATAAATAAATGGGGAAAGGTCAACAAATATGGAAAAATTGGACAAAATGGGTCAAAAGGGTCAAAAATGTCAAAAAGGAGAAAATCGCTCCGCGCAGCTGAAACCCACAAGCGCCGCGCCAGTTTCCAGACTACAAGGCCACAAGGAAGACGCCCCACGTCCGCGCATCTCACTGCTCCCGCGTGCGACCGTGCGCGCGGCCGCCATCGGCGTGCGCCCTGCGCGCCAGCGCCCTCTCGCGCGCCGACGTCCATTTCGCCCCATTTTTCACGTGCGGCCGCCCATGACGTCATGCCGACGTCATCAATGACCTCGGCATTTGCACTACGCGTTTTCACATTTTTCACTCATTTTTCTCTCCATCCTCACCTATAAAAACCCCCCTTCCCTTCACTTCTAAACACACCTTCAAAACACACTTCTCTCTTCTTTCTTTCTCTCTTTTCTTAGATTTTTAGATTTTTTAGTTTTTAGCTTTTCTTAGTTAATTTCTCTTAGTTTTAGAGTTCTTCCCTTTTTGGGAAGAACTAGTTATGTTTTTGTAATATATTAGCTTTTGATTCAATAAATGGGAGTGCAAATTCCGCTTGGAGGTTTTCCAGCAACGGGAATAGCATCGAAGTTCTGTAAGGATTTTATTTTCTTTACAGTTATTTTTTATGCTTTATTCTTACATGTTATATTTAATTTGTCTGTGATTAAATTTAACTGTGTTGGCTATTTGTAAACATGATATAATAATAACGTTGTTATGCTTGCGAAATATTAAATAGGTAAAAATCTCTAAAATGAATTGATTTTATTTTTATTCAAGATTTTATATTAAGAATGTTAGAGAGAAATATATTATTTTTCATTACAAACTTAAATCTAAAAATTAGATTTTAAGGTTTAGTTATCCAGTCTGATTTAGAGTAGTGCTCTTTTATTTGTTGGTACAATCGCCCGGTAGTTAGAGTGAAGCTCTATTTCAAAAGTTTTTATAAGAATTATTATCTAAAAATGTATTGACAACATGTTTTCAGTAGTGGTTTTAAAACTTGAAAGTTAGTACTCGGATAACTAAATTCTTAGGTTTAATTTGGACACCTTGAATAAAGTTTAAACTGTCTAACCCCACCAAATGTGGCATTTAAATGGTTCATTTTCAATCTCTTAGAAAAAAGAATTAATTTAATTAACCAAATTAGTTATCAACCCCACCCATAGGTGTTAATTGATTTGTTTAGTTAACAAAGAATATCTAACCCCACCAAAGGTGGTATTCATACAAAAAAGAGAGAATCAATAAATATCAATTCATATCTTTAATAACCTAAATAATATGAGCAAGCATAATTAACTTAGTTATTATATCTATAAATACTCCACTGTTTTAACAGATAAAATTTGCATAAATATTTATTGAATCTATGTTTATTTTTATGTAAGTAGATTAAAAACACAAAACACCAAAATATCGTGACAGGATGTTTAGGATTTAATTTCGTTTTTAAAAGTTTGAATAATAAATTAAAAACCACATACATTCCTTCCTTAGATCGACCTTGGGAGTATACTTATCATTTTCTACGAAATGATTCGTGCACTTGCGAGAGTTTTATAAATAAATAAAACCAAAGTAACGGGCAGGATCGGCGATGTCGGTTCTACCCCGATCAAGTTTTTGGCGCCGTTGCCGGGGATGGTACCAAGTTTTTGGCGCCGTTACCGGGGAAGGAATAGCGTTTTTAACTTATTTATCAAAAATTTAAAAACTTTTTGTGTTGTAAATAATTGTGATTTTTTTTATTTAAAAAAAAAATAAAAAAATAAAAAAAAACAATAAAAAAAATAAAAAATAAAAAATAAAATAAAAATTCAAATTTCAATTTCATAATAAATAAAAAAAATTCAAATTTTAAATTTCATAAAAAATTTATAGCATGAATAATAAAATAATTTTGAAATTTGAAGTAAAAAAAAAAGTAAATAAATTTTAAATTAAATTAATAAATAAAAAAAATAAAATTTTTTGTTGTTTGTGAAAAATAAAAAAAAATTTAAATTTTTAAATTACATAAAAAAATTATAGCATGAATAATAAAATAATTTTGAATTTGGAAATTTGAAATAAAAAAAATAAAATAAATTTTAAATTGAATAAAAAAAATAAAAAAAATAAATCAAAAATAAAAATAAATCAAAAAATCAAAAAAATAAAAAAAAATCAAAAAAATCAAAAAAATCAAAAAAATCAAAAAAATCAAAAAAAATCAAAAAAATAAAAAAAAAATCAAAAAATTTATTTTCAATTTTTTTTTTCAATTTATTTTATTTTATTTTATATTTTTGGCTTAATTTTTAATTAATTTTTTTTTTCTCTTTTTATTTTTTTTTATTTTTTCTTTTACTTTTTCAATTTATTTTATTTTTGGTTTAATTTTTTTTTTTGTTTTTTCAAATTTTTTTTAACTACTTTTTTTATCTTAATTTTCTTTTAAGTTAATTAACTTAGGTTTTTAGTAACTTAATTTACTAACTTATATTAATTTAATTTACTAACTTAATTAACTTAGATTTTCATTAACTTAATTAACCTACTTTTTTATTAACTTAATTAACTTAAATTTTAACTTAACTTAACTTAATTAAACTTAATTTTAATAGCATGAAAAGTAAAGATCTAAGGGAGTTCTGTCTAGGAGACTAGTTCCTGGAAGCCTTTGTGCCACTAGTCTTTCCTGGGAACGTTGCTCTGTCTAGGAGGATGGTTTTTAAGGAGCCTTTGCCCCACCATTCTTTCCTGGGAGCACCCTTGGTTAATACTGATTATGTTATTTTAACTTAAAAAAAAAATTAAAAAATTAAAAAAAAAATTCTGAAACTATCTCCAAAATTTTAAAGTTTTAATTACAATCTCAAGAGTTAGTTTCTTTGTTTGATCTAGGTACAATTGTGTTTTGATGCCTTAATTATTTGATTTGCACCTAGATGTGGGTTATCTAAAACCCTCAAGCATGCCCCTAGTTTTTAATACAGAAAAAAATTTAAAAATCAATAGGGCATGTTTGAAACAGTATAGGTAGACAATCTTGTCTTACTTGTAGGTTTGATTGACTCAATGATGAGGGGACATTGAGTTTACTTAAAAGGCAATCCCCAAGTTACGTCTTGCTAAGACGTTAAACTAAGCGCTGGATGGGAGGCAACCCATCATTTCAGAAGTTCACAGCAATCTGTGTGTATACACTTTAATGATGAATATGATGAATGCACCTGCATTTCTCCATTACTACTTACACATTCTCAACAAATAGGTAATCTTTCTTCTCTTTTCTCTTTATCTTTAATTTACAGTTGTTACATTGAGGACAATGTAAGTTCTAGGTTGGGGGTGGTGAAAAGTTACCATGCTTAATTTAAAAACAAAGTTAACAATTTTAAAAAAAATAAAAAAATAAAAAAAAATTTAGGTTCACATTTTCATTTTTATTGTGTTTGGTTTTATTTTTCGTGTGTGATTTTAGTAATTTTTGGAATTAAAAAAAAAACATTTCACAAAAATTTGTCATTTCTTTAAATCAAATTTAAGTAAATAGTTAAGTCTTTTGTACTGTTAGATTAATTTTTGAAAACATATCATGAAATATTTTGTAATTGTTTTTGATAATTAGTTAATTTTTGTCATAACTAGTATTTCTTGATAAGATGTAGAAATTATATTAAACCCAAAATCGGTATTTATGAATTTGTTTTAGTGGAGACTACCTTTGTGAGATATAATTTGAGCCTAATTTCCCTTATTCAGAGTGAAATATATATTTTTTCTACTCCAAACACATTTCTTATTTCTTCAAATTCTTAGATGATCTCTATAGGCATTAATATTGAATGTATGAATTTTTTCTCATCTTAATAGAGTATCGTATATTTTTTATTATTATTTTTGCTTAGATTAAATGATTTGAGTAAAAATTGATAGTATATGCTTTTATCTCATTCGTGCATGACTGTTAAAAAAAAGAGACATATCTGGGGTTACCTAAACCAAGATCAAACAGAAAAGCTACAAAATTAACCACTCACCAAAATCCTTAAAAAAAAAATGTACAATCTGTACATGGGTTGACTCTCTAAAAAAATGATATATATTGAAAAGTATCTTCAGAAAAATATAGAGAGATAAAGAATATATAGTATAATCTACATACTATGACCCGCATTACCCAAAATCCAAAAAAAACAAAAAAATGTACAATCTGTACATGGGTTGACTCTCTAAAAAATGATATATATTGAAAAATATCTTCAGAAAAATATAGAGAGAAAGAATATATAGTATAATCTACATACTATGACCCACATTGCCTACAAAGTTGTGAGTAAAGGCTAATTACAAAAGAAAGATATAGGAAATAATTCCCTAAAAAGTCATTGCACTTTCTTCATTTGTAAAAGGCATATCTCTTGAAATTTTTTCTTAATGAGTTTGATTTATGCATGAAAATAATTTTTATATATGATATCTTTATAATTTATACATTTGATTCCTTCCATGAGATCAACGTCAAAATAACACTTTGAGCCTTTCTTCTTTATACATATGCGAACATATTAGTTCATTTCTATACATCAACTATTTCGCATATAAATTAGTATGAGTGTTTGAACCCATAGGATTCGGTGTTTTGAGAGTATTGACTTGTGAGGAATAGAATTGAAGCGAATTCTGATTGATGACATTGAAATTGGGTGAAATTAAATTGATACATTTTTGATATGAAATATGAAAATGATTTTCGACTAATTATTATAATAAATCATGATTGTTTAAAGAGATTAAAATAACTTATGCTTGAGATTTTAATTATGATCTTAAAGGAGATTAAAAAGTATGAGACATTTTTGTGATATGTTGTTTTCTTTTATTCTTAAACATTAATTTTTGATTTTGTTGTAATTTTAGTTTTTAAGTTGATTGTTGTTATTATTTCTTTTAATTTTTACATTTAGTTCAATGTTTGTGGGTATCATTACTGAAAACCCTCACGAGACTCAAACTCGTCCACTAGGGCAACCTAGGGGTTTAAAGGCTTGTTGCATAGGCTAAATGCAACCGTTTCAATCCACGAAAGTGATTTAGGATAGTTTAATTTTTAGTTTTTATCGCTTCTCTTGCTAAGGGACTAGCAAGAAGCTGGTTGGGGGTTGTGATGAGTGCTCAAAAAGCACTAAAATTACCATGATTTTATGCACATTAATTGATTAAAAATATATATATTTATATGTTTTATCATATATTTATATAAATTTGTCTTTTTCGGAATCACGGGTGTTTTTATTGTTTTTCAGGTATTTTCACTTAAAAACGTAACTTAAAGACTCAAAGAGGAATACTGGAAGCAATACATCACAAATATATTAATAAATAAATGGGGAAAGATCAACAAATATGGAAAAATTGGAAAAAATGGGTCAAAAGGGTCAAAAATGTCAAAAAGGAGAAAATCGCGCCGCCGCGCTGAGCCCCGCGCGCGCCAGCGCCCACGCTCAACGTGCGTCGTCGCGCGCCTATCCCGGTTCATGGCGCGCGCGCGCGCATCTCACACTGCTCCCCAGCGCGCCGACGCCCATTTCACCCCATTTTTCACGTGCGGCCGCCCCATGGCGTCATCTGACATCATCAATGACCTCGGCATTTGCACTACCGTTTTCACATTTTTTAACATTTTTTCACTCATTTTTTCTCTCCATACTCACCTATAAATACTTCCCTTCCTTCTAAAAACACCTTCAAAACACACTTCTCTCTTCTTTCTTTCTCTCTTTTCTTAGATTTTTAGGTTTTTTAGTTTTCTTAGTTTTTAGTTAATTTCTCTTAGTTTTAGAGTTCTTCCCTTTTTGGGAAGAACTAGTTATGTTTTGTAATTTATTAGCTTTTTGATTCAATAAATGGGAGTGCAAATTCCGCTTGGAGGTTTTCAATGACGGGAATAGCATCGAAGTTACGTAAGGATTTTATTTTCTTCTGAGTTATTTTTTATGCTTTATTCTTACATGTTATATTTAATTTGTCTGTGATTAAATTTAACTCTGTTTTTTGTTTATAAACATGATGTAATAATAACGTTGTTATGCTTGCGAAATATTAAATAGGTAAAAATCTCTAAAATGAATTGATTTTATTTTTATTCAAGATTTTATATTAAGAATGTTAGAGAGAAATATATTATTTTTCATTACAAACTTAAATCTGAAAATTAGATTTTAAGGTTTAGTTATCCGGTCTAATTTAGAGTAGTGCTCTTTTATTTGTTGGTACAATCGCCCGGTAGTTAGAGTGAAGCTCTATTTCAAAAGTTTTTATAAGAATTATTATCTGAAAATGTATTGACAACATGTTTTCAGTAGTGGTTTTAAAACTTGAAAGTTAGTACTCGGATAACTAAATTCTTAGGTGTCCAAATTAAACCTAAGAATTTAGTTATCCAAGTACTAACTTTCAAGTTTTAAAACTACTACTGAAAACATGTTGTCAATACATTTTTAGATAATAATTCTTATAAAAACTTTTGAAATAGAGCTTCACTCTAACTACCGGGCGATTGTACCATCAAATAAAAGAGCACTACTCTAAATCGATCGATAACTAAACCTTAAAATCTAATTTTCGTGTTTAAGTTTGTAATGAAAAATAATATATTTCTCTCTAACATTCTTAATATAAAATCTTGAATAAAACAAAATCAATTCATTTTAGAGATTTTTACCTATTTAATATTTCGCAAGCATAACAACGTTATTATTACATCATGTTTATAAACAACAAGAGAGTTAAATTTAATCACGCATAAATTAAATATAACATGTAAGAATAAAGCATAAAAAATAATCAGAAGAAAATAAAATCCTTACGTAACTTCGATGCTATTCCCGCTGGCCGAAAACCTCCAAGCGAATTTGCACTCCCATTTATTGAATCAAAAAGCTAATAAATTACAAAACATAACTAGTTCTTCCCAAAAAGGGAAGAACTCTAAAACTAAGAGAAATTAACTAAAAACTAAGAAAAACTACAAAACCTAAAAATCTAAGAAAAGAGAGAAAGAAAGAAGAAAGAAGAGTGTTTTGAAGGTGTTTTTAGAAGTGAAGGGAAGTATTTATAGGTGAGTATGGAGAGAAAAATGAGTGAAAAATGTTAAAAAATGTGAAAACGCGTAGTGCAAATGCCGAGGTCATTGATGATGTCAACATGACGTCATGCTACACGTGAAAAATGGGGCGAAATGGGCGTCAGCGCACGCGAGCAGTGAGATCTGTACGGGCGTGAAGCGTCTTCTTGCGCGTCTTGGGTCTGATGGCGCGCTGTAGCGGCCGGCGCGATTTTCTCCTTTTTGACATTTTTGACCCTTTTGACCCATTTTTTCCAATTTTTCCATATTTGTTGATCTTTCCCCATTTATTTATTAATATATTTGTGATGTATTGCTTCCAAGATTCCTCTTGAGTCTTTAAGTTACGTTTTTAAGTGAAAATACCTGAAAAACAATAAAAACACCCGTGATTCCGAAAAAGACAAATTTATATAAATATATGATAAAACATATAAATATATATATATTTAATCAATTAATGTGCATAAAATCATGGTAATTTTAGTGCTTTTTGAGCACTCATCAATGCCCTATATGTAGTGATGGAACTTCTGCAACTTATCTTATTCATGGACAAAAGATGTCTTATAGAAGACATAGAAGATTTTTGCCATCTGGACACAAGTTTAGATACCAAAAGAAACCGTTCGATGGTAAAGAAGATCATGATCATACAACTCGACCTTTGTGAGGTGTTGAGATATTAAGGCAATTGAATGGTATACCATTCAAACGATATGGAAAGATGAAAAAAAAACTCACTAAGGTAGGGAAACGAAAGAGGTCAACTAATGAAATGGGTGAAAATGAAAAATAGTTTGAACCGACGGTAATTTTTTTAATGATTTAATTTCTTTATTCCTGTGTCTAAAGTCCCTTGTTTGATGGATGATTATATGCTCATGTGATTAGGGGAATGCATTGTTTTATGGACCTATTTTTGGCCCAAACTATATCTCATCTCTCTTGCCTACTTTCGTTGTGACAACAATTAGCACTTTATTAATCATTTGTCAATAAATATGAAGTTATCTAGAATCTCTGCTCATATTTTTAATGCTATAATGAGCTCTAAATATGAAATCAGGTGTAACTCCGATTTTTTTCTTGGTTTGTATGGGTTTTGATGCCATGGATGTGGTCCATAGGTTTAAGGGTACCAAAACTCACACAAGCCAAGTAAGAAATCGGAGTTACACTTGACGTCATATTTATAGCTCATTATAGCATTAAAAATACTAGCAGAGATTCCAGATAACTTCATATTTATAGACAAATGATTAATAAAGTGCTAATATATGTTCATGGAAGGGTTATATCACTCGGATGTCGCTGTGGTAATCTCTTTTTGATGGTAATATTTATAATGATTTAATTTCTCCATACGTATGTCTCTGAAGTTTAGACTACTTGTTTGATGGATGTTTACGTGCTCATGTATGTAGAGGAATGAATTGTTATATGGATCAACTGTTTTTTGTCTAGTTTTCTTGTCATAATGTTAGTGATTCTAAGCCAACCAAGCTTGCTTGCACAATCCAATTACACTTTTTGGACCTGATAACTGTATTTTATACAGTTATTTTTTATCTATTTTATTAATTATAATTGCTATGTTCTTGACATTTTTAGTTAATTTTAATGGAATAAATTAATATTTACTGTTTATTTTTTAAGGAATATATTTTTAAGAAAATTAAAGAATATGAATTGAAAAAGGACTTAATTGCAAATATTGAAGTCTGAAAATATAATTTAAATTAAAGGAGTGCTTAATTGCAATTAACAAAAGTATAAAATATAATTTAAATTAAAATAGTGTTTAAATGCAATTAACAAAAGTGTAAAAGTTAATTTAAATTAGAAAAAAAGGCTTAATTGTAATTAAAAAAAGTTTAAAAGTTAATTTGAATTAAATTGGAGGGCTAAAATGCAATTAAGAAAAGTTTTTTTTTCCTGCGTAGGAAAGAAGGCCACGCACAACTATTGTTCGCGCGCGACGTGCACCGTCAGATCAGAATATCAACTGTGAGGATCAACGCGTGTAATACAAACGCGACAAAAGTGATTAAATGCAAGTTTTCTGGTTGCATGCTGCTTGGTGCGTCGTGTGGGGCCTATCTACCGCGCAGGCCAGTGTGTAGGGTGGGACCCATGTGTCGTTGAGCAAAATGTCCTATGCGACGTACTCTAGATGGATATCGTGCGTCCTGACATTCTAACTAATCATTCATTTCCACGTGTCTCGATATTCTTTCAGTGAATCAAATGCTAATGTATGGCATGTGTTGGTCAAAATGAAAACGCACAATCGGTGCTCGTTCTTCTAGCTTTTTAAATGGGACCCACGTGTCTCCGTGCAACAATTCGATGCGGTGCAACCATGTGAAAATTTCCATCCCACTAATTAAACGCCACCACGTGTCTCGGTTATTTCTTTGAGTAATTCAAATGCTGACATGTGGCATGCATTTTGAATTAAAAATAAATCAGAAACGGCACACGCTATCCACTATTTTGCACAATAAATTTCTTTTACATGCATCTGCCAAAAGAATAATTCTTGTTTTCCACTTTGCATATTTTTAATATTTTATTAGAGCTATAAATATGTGATATAGAGAAAAATTTGAGAGTAGGGGGTTGGAGAAGGAGAGTGTTGGACTGTGGAATACGTAGAAGCCATTTTTTGCTTTTGTTGTGTTCTACGTGAGCCTTAAAATTAAGAGCATAAATGTTTTAATTTTCTTTGTGTTCTTTAAGTAATATTCCTTAAATTCTGTAATTTTAGTTTTTGTTATGAAATAATTTAATTTTTCTAGGGTTGCATTTTATCTAAATTTATGAAGCTTGGATTTAATTATTTTTGAACGATTTATTAGATTTTTAATTTGTTTATTCTATTTGTGTTTAATGCTTTTGATTATTGAAAAATTTATCAATTGATCTGTGGCACTTAAATAAACTTGGAAGAGGAATTTTTGTATAATTGCTCGTGGATAGAATAACATGTATATATGAAGGATAGGAATATACCTTTATCGTATGTGTGGCCATTTGAGAATTTAGAACGTAATGAATCTTAGTGAATTTAATTCTCAGAGGAATATAGTGAATTAATTTAGCGAGATATGTCTATACGGAGCTCAGGAGAGATGTATGGATCAAATTAGAAGTTCTTATTTGACAAATTAAATTTACAAAAAATATAAATCAAGAGAAAATGATATGATTCGAGTGGATTAATTTGGTGAAAACTGCAATCCTAGAATTTTCTTATTTATTCGTTGTTTACAAAAATTAGTTGTTAAACTTATGAATTTTCGTTTGTTTTGGATAAAATGAGAGTGAAACAATTTTTGTACTTAACAAACTATAGTAACAAATCTTTGTGGGAACGATAACTTACTTATCAATTTTATTACTTATGACCGTGTATACTTGCATGATTTTATGTTCTCCAAATGACACAACACGACCTTATTTTATTTGTAATTTAAGTTAACTATATGTATTGTATATACATTATTTGTTTTTGTAATAAATTTAATTATCAAGTAATTAATTATATTTAAATTTTTAATTATTTGTATTATTATTTATATTTTAGTTTTTTTATGCTATATATATTGAATATTGAATACGAAAAATGAGAATAAAAATAAAAAAAAATCATAAAATGTACGTGTAAAGTCAGTTTATGCGATGAACCGACTTTACATTTTAAGTCATTCAATTTAAAGTCAGTTTTTAACTGACTTTAATGCCCATTTTTATAGTAGTAAAGCATCTGGAACTTTGTTATTTATGGTTGTGAACCACCTACAATTACCAAAGATAATGTGGTCACTTTTTAACCTAGGAATGAATTGACCATTAAAGATAAAACTGGTAGTAACTAGAATAAAAAATGTATAAATGTTATCTTTGGTACTATGTTTGCTTATGAGTTTTGATGTATATTTGATGTTGATGCTGCTAAGTGTGCTTGGGATGCCTTAGAGGTTTCCAATGAGGGCAACACATAAGTTAAAATAAATCTAAACTTATTGGATCTCAATTTTTTCATTATATTAGTCATGGTCATTTTACGATTGAGTGTGCCAATAAATGAAAAAAAATGGAAGATCCTTCAATACTACACTTAGTGACTTTGTAAGTGATAGTGACAATCCAGTAGAATTCAAAAAAATAGCACTAACTTTCTAGCATTTACAGCTAGTGGATACTCTAGTAAGTGTGATATTGATTAAGACAATCAACAAAATGACTTTAAATTCCTACTGAACAAATTTAATGCTAACAGTTTGATGAATTGTTTATGGATTTGGTTGGTTGTAAAACTAAAAAGGATAGGCTACTTATAGAAGTAACCAAATTGAATGATAAATTGAGAAAATCAAAAAGAAATTCCTCCATGTTAGAAAGAGGAAAAACTTGGGAACGTATTAATGATTTGAGTTCAAGTCTTGGCAGGTCAAAAATAGGAAAACCAAAATCTGGTGCATTAACTTGAATAATCTAAGAAAGCTATCAAAGGGTTAACATAATAGCCTTAAAGAAGTTCAATTCTTCTTCAACTTTTTTACCTTATCCTTACTGACCATCTTAGGCTTTTGTTTTTGAATATTGTAAAACTATATCTAACCATCATATTGGCTTCCACCTCTAACATGACTAGGATGGTCGAGTCCAAATGCATAATATATGGAATTTTCTCCTGGTTGTTTAATTAATTCACCCCTATTTATTTGTTCTTGAACCATTCTCTACAAATAATAAAACAATAAAGAATATCAAAGATTATTACATGAATATCCAAAAATCAAAACAAGGACTTTGTATCAAGTTAAATTAATAACCAACTTATTGAGTCTTATCTCCTCGTTTATTCATTAGTTTTGACTTCTTCATTTTGGGGGTCTTTGTTTCAATGTACAATTTAGCTTGGGTAACTGGTCTATCTAATTCAGCTTCATATGTACATAAATTAAATAAATTTATTAACCACTTTATTAACTTAAGTTAGAGAAAAATAAATATAAAAATAGTTATAAATTAACAAATTAATATTACCATTCTTTGTCAAACTTCAGTCTTTGATGACCTCCCAGTACAGTTAGGAAGAATATTATGTATTTGTATATTTTGGTATTCTTCCTTAATGATTTAAAATTCATTCGTATATCTATAATCCTCAAAGTATTTCCATGCTTGAGGTTCTATCTATGGGTGATCTTCAGATATTTTACACAGTTCTTCTTTATTAAGAGGTCCCAAGTATGGAAACACATAATTTCAAGCCAATTTAGAAGTTTTGTATTCCTTCCAAGACTTATTTGCAATTTTGTTGCACTTATTAACCCAATTATTGGGGACTTTAAAATTATTTTGTAAAAGAACACATTTGAGAGGAGATATAATATGTAATTAATTATAAAACAAAAGAGACTTCCATAAATAGTTTTCTATATCTTGTACTTTTCACATTCTTCAACTATACTCCAATCATTTATATTGATCGGTATACTTGACTTTACAACTCTGCTGGTATCAATTTCTTGTCATTAATTATTAAATAAATAATAATTTTATTTTATATGAAAAGGGTGATCCCAACATACAGTGTTATTACTTACTCTATGTACTGTTGCGCCTCGTTGTTATTTACCATAATGATTCAGTGTGCTTTATTCCATTGAGTGCGATCAATAAACAACTTATTACTTTTACCAAGCATAGGGTTACCTACTTGGATTATGTCACATTCTAAGAACGACTTGTGTGTAGGATTCATAATTTCATTGAAATCACTAAAGTATTTAGAACAAAACTCAATAGCCTCTTCAACAATGTAGCATTCCACTATGCATCCTTTAGGATGATTTTTATTATTTACATATCCTTCACTACTACAAAACTGGGTATTAAAGTCGATTAAAAACCAACTTTAAATTGTAAGACTTAAAAGTCGGTTCAAGTGTTGAACCGACATTAAAATATATATTATTTTATATATTTTACTCATTTTCTACTCTACTAATAACCTGTATTCGATCGCATATAGCAAAAAAAAACCAAAATTTGTTTAACAAAGTTTAAATAATAATACAAATAATTGAAAAATTATATATAATTATTTACTTTATAATTAAATTTATTACAAAAAAATAATTTATATACAATACATATATATTTAACTTAAATTACAAATAAAATGATGTCGTCAAAGTGTCATGAATTTTGTGATATTCCTACTTTATTTCAAGGAGAGCAAGCTTGGTTGGCTTAGATACATAAGCACGTAAACATCCATCAAACAAGCAGTCTAAACTTTAGAGACATATGAATGAAGAAATTAAAGCATTATAAATATTACCATGATGTTATCCTATGTTATTTAAGATCATCATATTCTTCTCTTGATGTTATAATTTGAATTTATGATATAACATAGCCCCACTTGTTTCAACCAAAGATATATATGTAATTAAATTCAAAATAAGAATGTAATATCATAAATTAACAAAAAATAACTTATATATGTTAAAAGGTTAGTAAAAGATATTACCACATCGACACCCGAGTGATATAATAATAACCTTATCTCTTTAAAATCATATTAGCACTATATTAATCTTTTGTCTATAAATATGAAGCTATTTGAAATCAAGTTGGTATTTTTAATGCTATAATGAGCTCTAAATATGAAGTCAAGTGTAACAAATACCAGCTTGATTCCAAATAGCTTCATATTTATAGACAAAATATTAATACAGTGCTAATATAATTTCGAAGGGATAAGGTTATTATTATATCACTTGAGTATCGATGTGGTAATCTCTTCTACTAATCTTTTAACATATATAAGTTATTTTTTGTGAATTCATGATATTACACTGGAATAATGATTCTTGATGGTTTTCCTATACTTGGCTGGGCCAGTGACTACCATGATGTTGTCATAAGGGAACTAGGTAAGAGAGATGAGATGAAGTTTGGGCAAAAAACAGGTCCATAAAACAATTAATTTCTCTAAATACATGAGCACATAAACATCCATCAAATAAAGGACTTCAGACACAGGAATAGAGAAATTAAAGCATTATAAAAATTACCATTATGTTGTCATATTCTATTCAAGATCATCAAAATCTTCTCTTGATTCTTCTTGTGATGATATAATTTGAACCATATGTTCTACCCATTCCACTCGTAAATCATCAAAACATTATGGGTCATAGCTTGTCTTGTTCCAACCAAAGAACTACATGTATTTAAATTCAAAATAAGAATGTAATTTCATGAATTCACAAAAAATAACTCATATATGTTAAAAATGTATATTGGTAAAAGAGATTACCACATCTTCAATTGGAATTTTTATATTTGTGATGATTTCGCTCATAAACTTCATGACATAATAACCACACATGACTCCATCATTTTGTTGTGGAACCTACAAAAAATAAGTGTACATGATTTTCCATATTCGAAAATCTTTATTATTCAATAGTAAAATTAATAAAATTATTAATATTCTCTTGTACATACCATAGCTTTGTGCCATATAAACTTATGAGATTTTTTAAGGGCAATGCCCCTAAACTTGTTCCACAACTTCCATACCCTATCAAATTTTAAAACTATTAGTTTTTTATTAAATATTACAAAGAACAATGGAAGAAAAATAGCTAGCTTTTGCTCTTACATTTCTACAACTACTTTTTTATCTTTACTCAATTCTATGGAAGTTGAGTCACAGTACCAAACATGGTTATTGAATAGATCAAGGATTACCAACATCTAATGATCTTGGCCTTGTTCAAAACTTAGTGGCCAAGGGATTATCAACTTCTAATTTTTGTTAAGTGTTAATGCCCTATCACATAATTGTTTAGCTCTGATACTAACATCTTTCTCTTGATATTGATTGACAAATGAAGAATTATGGAACATTGCTAAATATGATGAGTGATTATGTTGAAGTCGATTATAACATGCCTTATATAAAAGAAATATATATAAATAATTAGATAATATAAATATAATTGTATATATTCTACATAAATGAAAGTTATTTAGTGACTGAGGACTCACCTTATGCACACTTGATTTATACTTAAATCGATCATTTGATATTCAAATAGATGCAATATGCACTTGATTGATATATATGTTAGGCTGATGTATACACCATAAATTTCTATAGGAAGTGGCACAGTCCATCCATCATTTATGCTAGATGCCCTTGCAACAATAGTCATCAAAGCGCCAAGATTTCTGCTGAAGTTTAAAGCATAATCATAACTATACTTTTTCCAAGGCTTCTTCTTGAATGACTTAGTGCGTGATGATTGGTCACTAGACATAGATTTACCATGAGACATTTGCTTTGTATCTCTTCAATGTGCCGCATTTACTAAGTCTGGTATAATAGACTAAAGAAGAAGTATTATGTATGTTAGTAACAATAAAAGAATAATAAAATAATAGTAGTAAAAAAGTGTAATATTTTAAGTAAAAAAATAGTATCATATCAAAATTTATCACAACTTGAATCGACGACCAAGCCACATATTGTCCAACTTCCTCTTGGACTGTGATAGCATCAGAAGGCATAGGTAATAGACAATCATGGAGCAATTATTGATCAATTACTATTCACCAATGATTTGGCAAATATTGATTATGAATCATCCGATCATCGCTCAATTTTTGTACGATTCCAATAGCAACAAAGTCCATTGATGAAGGATGTTTCAACAAATATTTCATATTCTGTAAAAAAAATTAAGCGTTATATATAATAAAAAATAAAAAATAATAGATTATCTACATAAACTTAAAATCTTACCAGAAATGATTCATTAAATAGAGGAGGACTCCCATGTAGGGTAGCTATTGGATGTATAGTCTTATTAAAAAATGTTCATCGTGATGTGATTGATGGTAAGAATGCATTGGAGAAAATGAACCACTACCTGATTGCATCTAAATTCCTAGTATAAAGGGAGGACCAATAGGATGACTATATCCAATACTGGATATAGGTTGGGTGCCATGAGATTGCGTGGTGGCATGCCTGGCATGGATGTTTGCATGCGTGGTATAAAGGGAGGACCAATAGGATGACTATATCCAATATTGGATATAGGTTGGGTGCCATGAGATTGCGTGGTGGCATGCCTGGCATGGATGTTTGCATGCCTGGTATGGATGGTGGCATGCATGGTATGGATGGTTGCATGCCTGGCCAATATGGCATGCCCTTATTATAGTATGATGCCATGCCTCACATATGTTGTGATTGATATTCTTTTAAAGTGGAAATCTCACTTAACATTGAGGCCTTAAAAGATTGAGTTCTTCTTCAATTTTACTGTACTTCTCCTTATTGACCATCTGAGGCTTTTGTTTAGGAATTTTAAAATACTCTATATAACCATCATATTGGCTACCTCCCCTAATACGACCAGGATGATCGCGTCCGAATGCATGATATATAGCATCTTTCCTTGGCTATTCAATTATTTCACCCCTGGATATTTGTTCTTGAATAGCTCTTTACATATAATAAATCAAACAAACATATCATACATTATTACATCAAGTATTAAGAATCATAAGCACTTTGTGTCAAGTTAAATTACTAACCAACTTATTTAGTTTTTCTTCTCATCGCTTAGTCATTGGTTTTGACTTCTTCATTTTGGGAGTCTTTGTTTCTATGTACAATTCAGATCAGATAACCAGCCTACCTAACTCAACTTCCTACATAAATTAAATAAATTTATTAACCATGACATCAACTTAAATTTAAGGAAAATAAATATAAAAATATTTATAAATTAACACAAATTAATAATACAATTCTATATCTAACTTCAGGATTTGAAGACCTCTGAGTACAATTAGGAAGAATATTATGCATTTGTATATTCTTATGTCCTTCCCTAATAATTTGAAATTCATCCGTACTTCTATAATCCACGAAGTCTTTCTAAACTTGAGGTGTAATCCAGGGGTGTCCTTCAGAGATTTTGTAGAGCTCTACTTCATCAAGTGGTTCCAAATATGGAAACACATAATTTCTTACCAATCTGAAAGTTTTGTATTCCTTCCAAGCCTTATTTGCAATCTGATAACATTTTCTCTTCCAAGTGTCATCGACTTTATAACGATTCTGTAAAAACACACTACAAAAGATTAGATATACTACAAAAAAGATATAATATATGTAATTATTTATAAAATATAAGAGACTTACACAAATGGTTTTCCATATTTTGTACTTTGAGCTTCGTCAACCTGAGTCCAATCATTTATATTGATTGGTATACTTGACTTCACAAGTCTACCAATTGAGGATTTCAATTGTTGGCCATTTTCTCCTATTGGATTACCAGTAGAATCAAATAGAAAGGGTACTCTATCATTTGGGTTAAGTGGAGTATTAGGTATATTTTCCCAACGCCTTATTTTCAAATGCCCCAATGGATAATTTGGATCTACAAGCTCTAGTACCTTAGGATCCATGAAATATCTATAAGCAATGATGAAATATAAATTAATTGATAATTTTAAGTCCATACATGTTGATAGGGGCAGAACCGACATCGCCGATCCTGCCCGTTACTTTTGTTTTATCTATTTATAAAACTCTCGCAAGTGCACGAATCATTTCGTAGAAAATGATAAGTATACTCCCAAGGTCGATCTAAGGAAGGAATGTATGTGGTTTTTAATTTATTATTCAAACTTTTAAAAACGAAATTAAATCCTAAACATCCTGTCACGATATTTTGGGGTTTTGTGTTTTTAATCTACTTACATAAAAATAAACATAGATTCAATAAATATTTATGCAAATTTTATCTCTTAAAACAGTGGAGTATTTATGGATATAATAACTAAGTTAATTATGCTTGCTCATATTATTTAGGTTATTAAACATATGAATTGATATTTATTGATTCTCTCTTTTTGTATGAATACCACCTTTGGTGGGGTTAGATATTCTTTGTTAACTAAACAAATCAATTAACACCTATGGGTGGGGTTGATAACTAATTTGGTTAATTAAATTAATTCCTTTTTCTAAGAGATTGAAAATGAACCATTTAAATGCCACCTTTGGTGGGGTTAGACAGTTTAAACTTTATTCAAGGTGTCCAAATTAAACCTAAGAATTTAGTTATCCGAGTACTAACTTTCAAGTTTTAAAACCACTACTGAAAACATGTTGTCAATACATTTTCGGATAATAATTCTTATAAAAACTTTTGAAATAGAGCTTCACTCTAACTACCTAAGCGATTGTACCAACAAATAAAAGAGCACTACTCTAAATCAATCGATAACTAAACCTTAAAATCTAATTTTCAGATTTAAGTTTGTAATGAAAAATAATATATTTCTCTCTAACATTCTTAATATAAAATCTTGAATAAAAATAAAATCAATTCATTTTAGAGATTTTTACCTATTTAATATTTCGCAAGCATAACAACGTTATTATTACATCATGTTTATAAACAGCCAGCAAAGTTAAATTTAATCACAGACAAATTAAATATAACATGTAAGAATAAAGCATAAAAAATAACTGTAAAGAAAATAAAATCCTTACAGAACTTCGATGCTATTCCCGTTGCTGGAAAACCTCCAAGCGGAATTTGCACTCCCATTTATTGAATCAAAAGCTAATAAATAACAAAAACATAACTAGTTCTTCCCAAAAAGGGAAGAACTCTAAAACTAAGAGAAATTAACTAAAAACTAAGAAAAACTAAAAAAACCTAAAAATCTAAGAAAAGAGAGAAAGAAAGAAGAGAGAAGTGTGTTTTGAAGGTGTGTTTAGAAGTGAAGGGAAGGGGGGTATTTATAGGTGAGTATGGAGAGAAAAAATGAGTGAAAAAATGTTAAAAAAATGTGAAAACGTGTAGTGCAAATGCTGAGGTCATTGATGACGTCAGCATGACGTCATGGGGCGGCTGCACGTGAAAAATGGGGCGAAATGGGCGTCGGCGCGCGCGCTGCGCGCACAGGCGCGCGCGGGAGCAGGTGAGATGCGCGCGGGCGCACGCGGAACTGGGACTGGGCGCGCACTGATGCGCGCGGACGTGGGGCGTGCTGCGCGTGAAAAATGGGGCGAAAAGGCGTTGGGTGCGCGGAGGCGCGATTTTCTCCTTTTTGACCCATTTTGTCCAATTTTTCCATGTTTGTTGACCTTTTCCCACTTATTTATTAATATATTTGTGATGTATTGCTTCAAGTATTCCTCTTTGAGTCTTTAAATTGCGTTTTAAAGCCAAAATACCTAAAAAACAATAAAAATACCCGTGATTCCGAAAAAGGCAAATTTATATAAATATATGATAAAACATATAAATATATGTATTTTTAATCAATTAATGTACATAAAATCATGGTTATTTTAGTGCTTGTTGAGCACTCATCACATGTATATAAACATCCAAGAGTTATTAGAACAATATAGAACACATGTTATGTTTAATTAGGTTATTGATCGTAAAGGTATATTCCTTCACAATCACTTTGAGTCCATGATGAAGAATCATTGTCATCAACTAGATCATCACATACATTAGGCAATTTTTTTGAGAAATGACTAATATTGGATAATGTATCAAGCATAGGGTCATCATCTTCTAAAGCATCACAATGGTAGAACTCTTTTTGTGGAGGCATTTACATAATAGACCATCTTGTGTCAATTTGATTCCTCACATAAAATACTTGTTTTGCATGAAGTGCTAACGTGAAAGGATCATCAGTGTGACTTATCTTGTATAAATTTACAAGTGTAAATCCAAAATCATCTATTTTATATCCAACATTGATAACATCTTCGACACAATCACATAATAATACTATTTCATGGAAGACCTCATAATCGAGTTCCCAAATCTCTTGAATTATACCATAATATGTTCTGTCAGAAAGTACATGATTACCATCTTTTGAACTAGTAAATTGCATACTTTGTGCAACCATCTTCACACCACTATTCTGATTTACTCAGACTTTGTCCCTTGATTGAGTCATAAACCTCGATCCATTAAGTTTGAAACTAGAAAATGATTTGACATCAACTTTTGGACCATGTGTAAGCCATTCTAGACTTTCTGTTATTTTATGATTGGGTTTGTTGAGTTCAACTCGAATCTATGCATACAAAAACATGAAATATGTTTAAAGCAAAGTTTTAAAACATTGCATAGAAGTACTAATGAATTCTTGTATGTGACACTTACATTATTGCGAAACCAATTAATAAGCTCTCGCTTATGTTCATCATACAACCATTTTTCTCTTCCTTTTTTTTATAATATGGATAGATCTTCAGTAAGTTTAAATGCATTATGTAATGTTATTAAAGATATATCAAGTAGATATCATCATTAATAGTTAAATATAAAATAATTTTTGCATAAATGGAAAGGTTAAACATCACTTACTCTATGTACATTTATGCCTCATTATTATTTACCAAAATGATTTGATGTGCTTTTTCCCATCGAGTGCGATTAATAAACAATTTCTTACTTCCACTAAGCATAGCATTATCTACTTGGATCATGTGACGTTCTAAGAACAACTTGTGCATAGGATTCCCAATTTCAATGCAACCACTAAAGTATTTAGAACAAAACACAATGGCCTTTTCAGCAATGTAACGGTCCACCATGCATCCTTAAGGTGGATTTTTATTATTTACATATCCTTTAAGGACTTGTATATATCTCTCAAAAGGATACATCCACCTTAAGTAAGTAGGACCACACAATTGAACCTCTCAAACTAAATGACCACACAAGTGAATCATTATATCGAAGAAAGGAGGAAAATATTTTTCAATTAGACACAAAGTCTCTACGACATCTTTCTATAAAGAGTTTAACTCGCCAATTGATATAGATTTCTTGAATATTGTATTGAAGAATGAAAAAAGATGAATTATTGATAATTGATAACTGTATATTATACAGTTATTTTGTCCATTTTATTAATTATAATTGCTATGTTCTTGACATTTTTAGTTAATTTTAATGTATTAAATGAATATTTACTGTTAGTTTCTTAAGGAATATATTTTTAAAAAAATTAAAGAATTTGAATCGAAAAAGGACTTAATTGCAAATAATAAATGTCTGAAAATATAATTTAAATTAAAAGATTGTTTCATTGCAATTAACAAAAGTGTAAAAGTTAATTTAAATTAGAAAAAAGGATTAATTGCAATTAACAAAAGTTTAGTAGTTAATTTGAGTTAAATTGTAGGGCTAAAATGTAATTAAGGAAAGAAGATCACACGCAGCTATTATCCAAGCGCGACACGCACCATCAGATCAGAATATCAACGGTGTGGATCAGCACGTGTAATACAAACATGACAAAAGCGATTGGACCCGATTTTCTAGATTACACGTTGTTCAATGCGCTGTGTGGGGCCCACGTGTCTATGCCAGAAATGGTCTCGTGTGACTCAGTCCAGAGAAACATCGTGTGCCCTGCCATTCCAACGAATCATAAAATGTCACGTGTCTAGAATATTCTTTCATTAAATCAGGAGTTGACACGTGGCATGTGTTGGTTAAAACAAAAAAACAAAAACGATGCACGTTTCCAGTAGCTTCTATGTCCCCCACGTGTCTTCGAAAGCAATTATCCCGTGTGACGCATTCCTCGTGTGCCCTCTCTTCAAAAGGTACGAAAACGTAGAACCGACGCACTTTCCAGCTATTTTGTATTTCTTCCACGCGTGTCTTTAATATTATTTTCGATGTTCCCCACTATTCACGCGTGATTGTAAGAAAAATATTTTTTGATGTATTTTTTTTAGAAAGCTGGAGCTATAAATAGGTCATTTTTGTGATAAATTAGGTTGGAGAAGGTTGGAGAGTATTGGACTGTGGAACACGCAGAAGCCATTTTTGGCTTCTGTTATGTTCTACGTGAGCCATAAAATTAGAGGACAGAGATGATAAATTTTAATTTTCTTTGTGTTGTTCTTCATCTAATATTCCTTAAATGCTATAATTTTAATTTTATTTATGAAGTAATTTAATTTTTCTAGGGTTGCTATGTAGCTAAATATATGAAGCTTGGTTTTAATTATTTTTGAAATATTTATACGATTTTTAATTTGTTTATTCTATTTGTGCTTAATGATTTTGATTGATTGGAAGATTAATCAATTGATTTGTGACACATAAATAAACTTGAGAAAGGTATTTTTGTGACACTTAAATAAACTTGAAAAAGGCATTTTCGTGTAATTGCTCGTGGATAGAATAACATATATATATATATATAAGATAGGAATATACCTTTATTGTACGTGTGGCCATTTGAGAACTTAGAACATAATGAATCTTGGTGAATTTAATTCTCATAGGAATATAGTGAATTATTTTAGCGAGATGTGTCTATATGGAGCTCGGAAGAGATGTATGGATAAAATTAGAAGTTCTTGGTTGACAAATTAAATTTACAAAAAAATATAAATCAAGACAAAATAATATGATTTGAGTGGATTAATTTGGTGAAATTGCAATTCTAGAAGTTTCTTATTTATTGTTATAAAATCTTAATTTGTTAAACTCATCAATTTGCGTTTGTTTGGATAAAATTAGAGTGAAATAATTTTAGTACTCCACAAACTGTAGTAACAAATCTCCGTGGGAACGATAATTTACTTATCAATTTTATTACTTGTGACTGTGTATACTTGCACATTTTTATGTTCTCTTAAAAGAGACAACAATAATCGAACATGTTTTGGAAGAATTAATCTAATAGCAACTGGTAATAACCGTTGCATTAAGATATGATAGTTATGTGATTTCAATGCATAAAGTTTCTTATCGGTGATAGACACAAAATTTCTTAAGTTAGATGAGTAACCATTAGGAACTTTCACACCCGCCAAACATTTACAAAACACATCCTTCCCTTTTGTTGACATTGTATATGATGTTGGTGGCAAGTATGTTCAATTCTTTCAATAATAATTCAGTATATCTTTCAATAATAATTCTCATAAAAATCCTTGAAATAGAGTTCTCTAAAGATCCAAATAATTAAATCCAAAATCTAAGAATTGACTCCAAATCATATTTAGATAATCAAATCCTATATCTAATTCTCATGTTTATTAGGAAAAGTAATAATCTATATATTTTTCTTTAATAAACTTTGTTTTATTCTTGATGAAGAAATAAAACATAATTCTTTTTATAAAAATGTTTATCAACTTTAATATTTTAAAAGCTTAATAACATTACTAATATCCCATATTATTTATAGCTAAACATGCATTTTTTTAATAAATTAAACATATAGCATGTAAAACAACACATAATGATAATCTAAAAATAATATATTTAAATATACATGAATTTTATCTTTACATAATCTTGGAATTACCTCAATTGTTTCTTTACAGAATCTTAGTATCATTTCTTTTCTTGAAAACCTCCAAATAGAATTTCCAACATTGTTTATTGAGTTGAAACCAAAGTTACTACATAAACTAGAATTGTTGAACTCTCAATTAAGGGAATGACTTTAAAACTACTAAAAAGAAAAGCCATTAAAGCTTTAAGAGAAAACGAAGAAGCTTAAAGGATAAGGATCTAAGGGATATTTATTTACAATGCAATTGGGATCCAATTTATAGGTGTTGAAAAGAAGAAAATTATGGATCAAAAGACTAGCACTGCATCACACATTTCTTTCACATTGTTGCAATACAATAAGCTTCCACATACGTCACAACCACAATAATTTCTAGTAAACTTTGAATCCATATTTTCTTGTATATCTTTTTCATGGTTTGAAACATATTTAATGCTTCACATATGTTACCTTTTAAGCTTTGAAATTGTAATGGAGTGCTTTCAAATATATTCTTCGAGTATAGATCAATTATATCATTTTGATTCTAAAATATCTAAAAAATAATAAAACATATAGTGATTCCAAAAAGATAGATTTGTTTAAAATAATAATAAAATTATACAAATAAAAATATATTTAATAATTTAACTTGCATAAAATGAGGATATATTAAGTGGTTTTGAGCAAGTACTCATCACAATTTTTAACCAGCTTCTTGCTAGTCTCTGAGCAAGAAAGGCAAAAAGTAAAAAACGTACATAACTAGAATAAAATTAAATCATCTAAAATCATTTTCATAGATTGACACAGTTATATTTAGTATATGTAGAAAGTCAATTTTTAAATCCCTACGTTGCCCTAGTGGACAAGTTGAAGTCTCATGAGGGTTTTTAGACATAACAACCACACATATCAAATTTTAAAAAGGAAAAATTAAAAGTGAATAACAAAAACAAAAAAAAATAACATATAAATAAACAAAATTTAAAATAAATTAAAATAGATAACAAAATAAAAATAATAGCAAAATTTCTCATTTTTGTTCAATCTCTTCTAAGTTTACAATTAAAGTGTGTAGCATAAGTTATTTTAATATTCTAAATATTCATGATTTACTTTAATAATTAGTTGAAAATCATTTTCATATTCAAATCATAAATGTATCAATATTAAATTTGTCTAATTTTAGTGTATAAAATCCAAATTTGCTTTAACTCTAACCTCACAAGGCATATTCTCAATAACACTAATCCTAGGTTCAAGCACTCGTTCAAAGGTATATATGAATAGAGCTTATTTAAATAAATAAACTAATAGACTTGCATATGTATAAAGAATAAAAAGCTCAAAGTGGTGCATAATATTGATTCATGAATGAAATCAAATGAAAAGATTTTATTAAGAAATCACATATTATTTTCTTATATCAATCAAAATCATCAAATATAAATTTTAAGTTATATACCTTTAAGAGATAAAGAAAATGAAATGACTTATTGGGTATTTATTTCCTCTTTCTTTTACATTTAAATAATTCTCACAACTTTTTTAGATATTTTTGAGTCATAGTATTTGTTTATACTGTTAATTTTTCTCTCTTTTTCTTATTTTTCTCCCCTTTTTTAGAGATATCTTTTTTAGAGAGGTACTAGTATAGTTTGTAAATAATTTTTATAAAATAAAATGAGTGGCTAATTTTTGGCCTTTTCTTTTGTATTAGCTTAGGTAACCCCATATATTTCCCTTTTTTAGAAGTCATGCATGAAAGAAGGAACGCATATACTTTCAATTTCTACTTAAGTCATTCAACTTAAGTAATAAAAATAAATATATAATAGTTTATTAGATGTAAAAAATTCTAGCATTCAATGGAAAGGCCAATAAAGATCTTGGAGCAATTTAGAATTGAAAAGAATTGTATTTAAAAGAGTAGAAAAATATTATTACTCAGAATAGAAAGATAATAGCTCAAAATATAGTCTCATAAGGTAATCTCCACTATTTGATTCCTAACATCGATAATGTGTTTAGCGTAATTTGAAAATTTTATCATGAAATACAAATTATGACAAAACTAACTAATTATCACATTACTCGATGATATGTGTTTGGAATTAATCTAACAATGCAAAGACTTGATAATTTTCTTTAAATTAACTAAAGGTCATGATAACTTTGTAAGAAAAAATTTAAAATTAAAGATAAAGAGTAGAGAATAGAAAAGTTACCTATTTGTTGAACATGCTTGAGTATTGGTATGGAATTGTAGATGCATTCATTAATCCAGTCATTTAAATTTTACACAGAAACTACGTACTTGTCACAAGTTTCAACAAACAGTTGAAAAATTTACAATTCTAAACAATGTTCACATGTCAAAAAACAAAAAAAAAAACAAAATAACTAACATAAAATAAAATAAAATGAAAAATAACATCAAACTAAAGAAGGAAAATAATTTTACTTATAACGATGGGTTGCCTCCCATCGAACACTTGGTTTATTCTCTTAGAAAGAGGTAGTTTCCATAAGGTGACTAGGCTCATACACCTGTATGGATTCAATGCCTACTATTTTGTGTCCTCCTTCTAAATATGGCTTGACACGATACCCATTTTCCTTCAAATATTTTTTGTGTCTTATGGTCCAGTCCTTCTTGAATGTAATTTTTCTTAAACAAAAGTTTCATACTAGAACTAAATAAAAGAACTTTCATTCTAGGAATTAAAGACTTACGAACTAGCCTCTTATCGTGATAGCACTTTATACACTATTTGTACAACTTTGTATTTTCATAGGCTTCATCCCTTATCTCTTCAAGCTCATGGAGTTGGAGCAACAATTTCTCTTTTTCTTTGTCCATATTTAGATTTAATTCTTTAATTTCTCAATAAGCCTTCTATTCCAGTTCAACTAGTAGATGACATGCTTTTCTAAAGATTAATTGGTAAGGACTCATCCTAATGGGTGCTTTGTATGTTGTGTAATTGGTCTATAAGGAATCATTCAACTTAACCTTCCTTGAAGGGTGCATAGTTCATTCTAAAACCCTTTAGATTTTCCTATTACTCACTTATACTAAATCAAAAGTTTGTAAATGATAAGGACTCCCTCCATTACTTACCTACTAAAAATTGAATCCTTCAAGAATTTTACAATAACATTAGCATCATTAATTTTATGGGTATAGAATCTACCCACTTGGACACATAATTCACCGCAACCAAGATATATACATATCCATAAAGACTAGTGAAAAAGGCTCATAAAATCAATCCTCATTTATTTGGGTATCGAAGAGTTTTTTTCTGCATAATATATAATATGTAAATTCTTATCCACTCTCTATCCCAAAATTGCTCCGATGGAATAGTTAGAAGCATCACACACCATTTCATAATGAAAGACCAATTAGGTGTCGAAATTATAAGGATATATGTTAATTTATTATTTAAAGTATTAAAGGAGGCAAGGTAATCATCACTAAAATCAAAATAAACATCTTCTGAAAGAAAATTGTATAAAAGAACTTATTTTAGAAAAAGTGTTAATAAATCGCCTATAGAGACTTGCATGTCCTAAGAATCATCTATTCTTTTTAACAAATGTAGTGGGAGGTAATTTTACAACCAACTCTATTTTTCCCTCGTCAACTTTAATTCCTTTGTTAGAAATCACATGTCCTTAAACAATCCCCTATTGTATCATAAAATGACTTTTCTCCCAACTAAGTTTCAAGTTGTATTCAATGCAAAATTTTAAAGTAAAGTCAATTTATTCAAGCATTCACCAAATTATGTGTTTCAAAAAACTAAAAAATAATCCATATATACTATAATGAATTTTTCCACCATTTCTAAGAAGATTGATATCATGCATCTTTGAAACATGGCGAGGGAATTTTATAACCTAAATGGTATCCTTCTAAAAGAAAATTACCCATAAGATTATGTAAAAAAATTCTTCTCCTGATCTTTTAGTGTAATAAGTATCTAATAATAACCTAAAATGTCTTCCAAAAAATAGTAAAATTCATGCCTAGCTAGTCCTTCTAGCATTTGATTAATGAATGGAAGAGTAAAGTGATCCTTTTTAATGTACAAATTTAATTGCCTAAAATCTATACACGTCTTCCATCCAGTGATTGTTTGAGTAGGGACTAGTTCATTTTTATCATTTTTCACAATTTTTATTCCAGATGTTTTTGGTACTACATGCACTGGACTAACCCATATACCTACTATCAATAATTGGGTAAATGACTCCTACTTCTAGGAGGTTAAGGATTTTCTTTTTAACCACTTCTTGCATGATTGGATTAAGTCTTCTTTAGGCCTACATAATGAGTTTAGCATCATCGTCAAGATTGATCATATGCATACACATAAATGGACCAATGCCTTTATAATCCCCGATACTCTAACCTAAAGCCTTTCAATTTCTTAGGTTTTGGTCAAAGAGAAGAAAAACAATAGCTGGATATATTTACCCTTCTCCCAAAAAATTATACATAGGGTGCTCAGGTAAATCTTTAATCTTTAAGTTAGGTGAAGCATCTCTTCCATAGAGGGGGTTCTAGGTAGATCTAATGGTGTATTAGATTCTCCTATTAGTTCAATACTATCTAGAAGATTATGATACTCTTTGGTCTCATCATCTAAATCCTCTTGTACCTTCTTAATAGTTAATGAAATTTCAAGTTTTTCCTCTGTTCTATCCTACATAAATGTTTTATCTACAAGTATATCCATTGAATCAACGTCAAATCATTAATGAATAGTATAAATAGGAGAAAAAAGTGAAGAGTTAAGAACTTTAAAGTGGACAGCCTCTCCTAAGAATGTCATTGTTAAATTTCAATCTTAGACATCTATAATAGTCCAGATAGTTGCCATAAATGGTTTATGAAGAAGTATTGTATGTTATTTGTCCACAAATGGGTTTCACTCCATATTTAGAACTCCAAAATTAACATGTATTATAAGTTTGTCTATGCACCAACACATACTCAACCATTCCCTTGGAAAGTATAATATATTGATTGACATGCTAAATGGATATGGTTGTAGGTTTTACATCTCCCAAACCTAGCTATAAGAAAATAAGGTATGGTACCAAATTTATACTAGCACCTAAACCTAGCATTTATTTAGCAATCTTTCTATCCCCTATAGTGGTGTTAATGATAAAACTACTAAGATATTTTAACATTGGGTGTAGTTGGTCTTGAAGCATAGCATTAGAAATTTTTGATACCACTACTCTTTCATTAAGCTCATACCTCCTTTTTCTTAGTATTCAATTCCTTGAAGAACCTAGCATAGGAGGGCATATTATTGATCACTTCTAATAAAGAAAAATTAACATTAATTTTAGAAAGCATATTATCTTTATTAGCACTTCTATCTCTATTATAGAAGACTATAATTTCACCTTCTTTATTACATGTACTAAATGGTAAATCATTATAAATTTCAAGTAATATTTTATTGATTATGTTACCATTTTGTAGGATTGTAGCATTATTTACTTGTTCTACATGGTTGGATAGCTTTTCATTTTATTGCTTTTGATTGAATTATACTAGCTGCCTAATTTTGATTTCAACCCTTTTTACTGAAGCCTATATGAAGTTTAACTTTTGATTGTTCATCAACTGGTTGTCTCTACTAATTTGAATAAGTAATTCAAATTAGATTCTAAGGTTGGTTTGGATTGAAATTATAGCTAAGGGTTGTTTTTTATGGCCTTTGTGTTTGGTTTTAAACATATGGTTGGTAATTGTTTGGTTTCAAGGTATTGTCAGCATAATTATAGGTCTTGAAATGATAGCTTTGCATATAATTATCTTCCTCCAAGTTATTCACACTAGAATCACTTAGATTTGAACAATTAAATACACTTTGTCCAATGGGACCACAAACTTCACATACCTCTTGATTTTACATTTGATGGGCAGTGAGGAGTTGCACTTACTTAGTCAATTCAACAAGTTACAAGGCCATTTCACTCTTAGAGCCAACTTCATTGATTGTTGTTCTTCTTCTTGTAATACTCTTTTGTTGGGAATTAGCTCCTAACATCTCATAAATCTTATAAGTTTATTTTATATCTTTCTCTCTAATAGCTCATCCTATAGCATTATCAATAGTGTACTAACACTATTGATTCAGTTCAATAAAAAAGAATTGGTTCTGCATGTGTAATGGTTAGCTATGGTGTGGGTATTGAATTAAAGATACTTGATTATGTCCAAAGTTTTGTGGAAGGGTTCTCCATCCATTTGAAATATTGTTGCTATTTTTGCACTTAACTCTATTGTCTACTAATGGGAATAGTAGCTACACATAAATGAAATCTTAAATTTTTCAAATGTTTTAAGATTTCAAAATTTTAAAATATTTTTATATAAAATAAAAGAAAATTCAACATTTATAATACCTAAAATTAATGAATAACCTATATATTTTAAAATTTTAAATAAAAAATCATAATATTTACAATACAAAAAGTTTTTAAGATTTTGATAATAAAAATTTAACTAAGTTATTCCTCCGAGTAGTGGTGACAAATACTTGATGATAAAATTGTTAAGTTTTTAATGCTAATATCAACCCCGACAAAAATGCCAAAAACTTGATGTAGAAAACATTGCGTACAAATCACTAATAGAAAATGATAAGGATACCTTCAATGTCGGCCTAAAAAGGAATGATATGATTTTTTAAATAATTTAACAAATTCTTAAAAACAAATAATAACCTACACATCCTGTCACGGTCATTTTGGTTTGAAAATCTAAACCAATGACATAAAAATAAAGATAGATTCAACACACATTTTTGAAAATAAACATTAATCATGCTGGAGAATTTAAGAAATACATTAGTTAGTCAATTATTTTTGCCCAATATTACTTAGAATAGTATATATATAAATTAAGATTATTGATTCTCCTTTTTTATAAGAAATTATCCTAAGGAAGGGATAAAATTCTTTATTAATTAAACATTAACTTGGCCTTTGGTGGGGCTAACATGTTAAACTCTCTTGAAGGTGTCTAAGATAGATTAATAATTTAATACCTAAAGACTAACTTATTATATTTTAAAGCTACTATGAAGGATATGTTGTCAATATATCTTTCAATCTCTAACGATCCAAATAATTAAATCCAAGACCTGAGAGTTAAGTTTAAATCATAATTAGATAATTAAATTCTAAATCTAACACTCTTATTTCTTTAATAAACTTCATTTTAATCTTGATGAAAAAATAAAACTTAATTCATTTTACAAAAAATCTTTACCTACTTTAATATTTTACAAGCATAATAACATTACTAATATCCCATATTATTTATAGCCATACATGTATATTTTAATAAATGAACAACAAAATAAACATATAACATATAAAACAACGCAAAAAGAATACATTTAAGTATACTTCGATTGTATCTAAAAGAGTCCATAACCCGGTACACTATCGGGGTAAGGAGATGCAGAGTCCTTAAGGACTCAACCTTAACTAGCATAGATAAAAATCAAACACTTATACAACATACATAGCAAAAGCACAAACAATATAATATCATATAAGTAGATAACTTTGAACATAATTACTTTATAATCAAAGTCTAAACTTTTAGTATGTTGTAACATACATACCTTAAACTTAGATTGTACTAACATAATAGCATTTCATGAATAGCAAGCGAAATAATTAGGTAAACCCATACAAATATCGTATCTATATGGTAACATGATCGAGTTGCTTAAGGAAACCACTTAGCAGCAAATATTTCTCTAAATAGTAAACAAGTTAAAACACTAATAGATAGTAAAACCACAATTACCTTTATCAACCAGAACCTCCATCTAAACTACCTACTACTACTCTCCACTTACTACTTTTGTAACAACTTGGTTTGATACACAAATTTTGCTATCCTCCACAGCCAACACCATCCAATGTGGTGTGATTAGAAACCATAGATAAAGTAACTAGAAGTGTAGTAACTCACACTCTCAAAGGACACACAATCTAATACTAAAATCAAATCATGTATGAGACACACACAATAAACCACATATGCACATAGCCAATAATTTGATTACTAAACTTAAGAAGCAATCCACACTCAATTATAGTCTCTTCAAAATAATTTTGATAACATATATAAATCTCAAAGTGAATATTGCCAAAGTTTCATGTAAGTCCCATTGTTTTGATGTTTTTATTTTGGCTTCCCATGTGCAAAACATGGTATCTATTTTATTTTACTCATTGTTCTATCATCCTTTATGTAAGGTTGGTTGTTGTAAATCAATAACAAACACACACACACACATGCACACATGTATAGTTAGGTAAACTTTGTATGCAAGCATGTTTACATGCACCATGGGATTGGTTTTCATGGTATGTATACTAAATGGAGTCGCTCGCTCGTTGACTTTGTCACTTATGTTTTTGATTTAGGTGCTATTATTTTTGGAAAATACTCGATAATATTTGGAACAAATATAATGAAACTTTTTATCATCTCGTCATTAAGCTTTCCAAGGACCTAGCCACATGTGGTTGTGAGGATCCTGGCAAGATGGCTGGGGAGGTGTGAATTTTGAGCTCTATAAATACCCCTCATTTCTTCTTATTTTGCATCCATAAAATGTAATAGGGATCTATCAAATTGATATCTCATTTTTCTTTTATTATACCACTAATACCTCAAATTTTGTTTAGTATTAGTGACTCATGATTTTATGAGGAAAACTATACTTATGTGTGTTGAATACTCAAGATGGTGTTTGCAAGTGGGTTATATACGAGCCGTATGTCATCTGGGTGTTTCTTGGATGTAACTATTTATTTGTTAGAACCTTATTATGAGAGTGAGCTTAGTTAAATGCTTTGAGTTCTCATATCTCTTAATGCATGCAAAAATAGATAAGTTATTTTAGTTTAAGGGTGATCTTCAAGATATGAAGTAGTTACACTTTTTCTTACTCATCTGTAGTCAATGATTACACCACATTGGGTTTTATGGTCTTAGGAGGAGAGCTTGCTTCGTGTGTCAAGCTAAGTCAGTGTAAAGCACCAAGTTAGTGCAATAATAGGTAGTTAGGAAAGAGGTCCCACTTGATAGAGATAATGGTGGTTTTATTTCTCTGAAAGTGTAACTATTTATTGTTTAATAGATTGTTTGATTCTGAGTGGTTGCCTTAAAGAACCCAGGGATGTTACCACAAAGATAGGGTTTCTATGTGGGATTACCCGGTTATATCTATTTTTATGTATACTCTACTGCATGGTTAGTATATGAGTTTACATGGTGTATGTTCCAACATATTAAAGTTTAAACTCTAATTAGAAAACTTCCTAAGCAATTGAAATTTATATATGTTGTTATTTATACTACATGTGTTTGATTATATGTACTACAACTATGCTTATATATTTTTAGTTTATCTCCTTGTGATTTGTATATTTGAGTTGAGTCCTTAAGGAGTCAGTATCTCCTTAGTCTGATTGTGTATTGGGTTTAGACTCCTTCATTATTGTTACACATGCTTATATGTTCTAACTTACTAGATGCATACCCTAATTAGAAAACATGTTTATTATATATTATAACATGCTTTATTTCCTTTTATATAGCATGGCTATAAGTTTTTTAATCATTACTTGTTGGGATAAATCAATCTATCTATTCACTGATTAATTGATATCGTATTGGATGTTGGACTCTTTAATTAGTTTTCTATGAAATGCATGATAATATTTTGTGAGAATATAATCATCATCTATCGAATATGTTCACACATGAGGTCTTGAAATAATTAGAAATCATTTATGGCCTTTTAGTATGTTTGACTATTTAACATATTGAGTGTTGATTGCATGTATGCACATTATTTGCTTGGATGGGAACTTACGAGGTGCACCATCTATTGCGTGGTTATTGTAGTTTCTTCCTTCTTAATGCAAGTAGGTTTTGTTATGTGTTGAATTGAGAATGTTTTTTATGTACTTTCACTTTGTTAGTTGTTCAATTAATGTTGTGAGACTTGTTTGACAGAATTGATATAAAGCTTGCCAAAAGATTCCATGGGTTGTCTTCTCCACCCTACATCTAGTTTATAGTTACCTAGTTGAGTCAGAAGATCAATTGAACTTCATGTAATTGTTCTTGCATATGAGTTCCTCTAATTGGTATCAAAGCGAGCCACCCTTATTTAAACTTAGGGTCCTGGGTGCTCAATCCTATAGCTCTATCTATACATATATACACATTATATATTTGTGTTCTTTGTTCCCTTGTGTATGGACTGTTGTTGTTCTATGAGGTCATATAACTCCATAAACCATTGTTGTTTATAGGTTCCCTATTTTCCTATTCATGTATATCTCTTTCTCTCTATTTGTTTCTTTGATCGGAATAGTGTATTCTCTATCTTACTTGTTGTATGCTTGACTATTTGATCTGGTACAAGTTTTCTCCCCTTCTAGTTTCTTTGACATGTTTTCTATATGTATGTTCCTTTCATATAGCTTAATTCTACTCCTATGGTTATTTGCATGAGCATTATGTCCCATGTTTTCATCTTGCAGTTTCAAAATTTTAGGATCTTCTTTCTATAGTCCTATCATTCATATGCCATGTTATATAGAATGCATCTTATCGATTCTTCTAGTTTCTTATTTCTTATACCTAGTATGTTGCGTGTTGGCTCTCTATTAGTCTCTTATCAATTTTTTTACATCTTTTTCCTACTTTTCTTTCTCTTGTGGTTTATTGTATCTTTGGAGAAAACTGAGGTGTTGTTACAAGCTTGTTTACCTAAATGTTTCTCTATACTATACTTGTATACGTTTGTATTATGCATCTTTATGTCATAGAGATTATTTACTTATCTTTAGGACTCATGACTTAGATGCATTGAGGGGATTAGAGTTGTGTGTTTAATGGGTATTCATGATGTGCAGGGTGTTGACCCTATCGAAGCTTGTCTCATGTACTTTGATGATTTTGTAGCATCCCTTATTTCTTCTTTCTTAGGTGTGTTACCTTTGTAGTTAGTCAATTATTTCCTTCTCTTAGATAGTGATGATGTGAGTGTTACCAATAATCTCTTTTGAGGTAAATATGTGCATTTTTTGTCCTTTCTCTTTATGAAGGCAACATTGTGTGGCTCGTGTTGATAATCTCTATTAATGCATACTCATATTTTTTGCCTATGTTCTCCTTGAGACCATCTCTATCATCTCACTTCTTTGTTGTTGGTTTCTTGTCTGTGTCTCTAAATGGTACTTATCTTCCTTTACTACTTTTACAAAGAATAATAAAAAAGGGTGGGATATTTGTCTTTGGTCCTTTGGCATTCTCTTTTTCTCATTTCACTCTATTCCAAGGATTATCCTGCATGTTTTTCTATCCTTCTATCTTTTAAGAGAGATGAACATTTTTTTAGAGATCAATGATGTTGTATGAATGGCATGCATTTTTGACTTGATTTGAAATGTGGCTTTTATGACATGTGTTTTCATTGAGCATTTGTATGCCTAAATTCTTGTGGTAAATTTGAAAAGCACTTTTTCTCATACACATGCCACAACTTTGTGAATTTATATGGATATTTTGAAAGGTTTGGGTGGATTTCTACTTTGATGATTTGTATGACACTAACAAGCTCTAGAATCCACTTTTAGTGTATATCGAGGCAAAATCCTAGGTACTACTTGGATAGAAAAAGGATGTAGGCCATCATTGAATCTTTTGATCCATTCTTTCCACCAATATTTTCTCATCCTATTATCCCTTTTTTTGAGCAATCATGTTGTGCCATCTTTTCTTTCCACCTAAACACTGGCTTAGCTAAAATAATTATTCTTTCTTACCTTTTACACCCTCGGTTGAGATCTATGCATTGAGAATGTCCTTTTTACCCTCTTGGTTTCAATTTAAAAGAGAGAGAGAGAGAGAGAGGAAAAGGAAGGTTGAAAAATGGAGAAAAGAAAAAGAAAAATGTAGTGTTGAGATTCATTTGTTTTTGAAAAAAAGAGGAAGAAAGAAATTAATAGAAAAGTGGAAAGATAATAAACATGTTAAGGAAGTGTTGCTGAATTTTTTAATTCTGTGTATTGTTCTCATGACTTCACTATTTGAAGTTTGATATGTGAAGAGAAAAGAACCTGTATTTGAGGGTATTGGTGTCTTGGACATGAACTCATATGTCTGATTGGATCAACAAAGGTATGTTTGAGTCTAAGTGTCTTCTCTTCTATCGAAATCTCTACCTATCATTACAAGCTTTGAAAGACTGATTGATTTCTCCTAAGCTTGCACTTACATTAGTGGAGAGAGAGGCAAATTGTGGACATTTGAAGTTCAGTCTACTTGAGTCTATATTTCTATTTGGTTGGTTTGCGTAAGCATATCACCATGGCATATAGAGTAAACAAATTTGGCATATCACACGCTGAGCATGTCTATAAAAATTTAGTGATACCCTTATATGAATACACTTTGGAATAATGAACATATGGATACTTATGTGGACCCCCTAGTTCTTTGAACATATATGCTTAGTTTGCTTCCCTTGTTTTTATATTACTTGTTTTCTTATTTGTGTAGATGCTTTTGTTTTATGGAAGTTTTGAAAGAAGGATGCATAACATTTTATTGCCTCATGTGCATATTTTTAGGGAGAGGTGTGTGGAATTTTCATGATGTCAAGGGGAGTCCTTTGTTTGTTCTATTAATGAGGTTATATTATACTGTTGTGTTCTTATGATGCTCATTTCTTCTTTACATCACTTTGTATAAACCATTTATAAATATGACTGTTAGCATGACTTATTGCTTGCATTATTTACATCGTCTTGTTTCAAGTGTTTCCTATGTGTTTACCTACATCCCTATCATAGCGAGTTATGCATGTTTACCGCTCATAGTTGATAGCCTAGTATTTTTTGTTGGAATGCATGATATATGTTTTCTTTGGAAGATTGAGATGTATTTTTATATATGTGTGCATAGTATGGGGTGAGGTTATGGGATTAAATACACAAGTGTTCTTGGGGGAAATATAGTTGAATCACTAGGAGTATGCCAACTTGAAATATAGTTAGACTCTTAATCAACTTCTTCTTAGGGATTCGCTGACACATTTTAGTGGTGTTGATGTTTAGAGGAAGATGGTTGAGTCACTAGGAATGTGCCAACTTGGAAGATAGTTTGACTCATAGTCAATGTCTTTTTAAATATTTGTTGACACATTTATGTACCATTGGTCTTTCACTACCTATCCTATTGATGTGTTATTTACACATTGTGAAGCCCTTTATGCCTTCCCACAACATGTATAGATTTGGGCTCCATTTTATGTATCATATTAGGGAGATGTTTTCTAGTTGCATTATTTTGGACTTGTCTATACATTCAGGTTGTTATTTGTTACATGCTTTTACTTTGCAATTTTCTTCATGTTATTGTTTGCATTTCTCACTTGACTGAATGTGTTCTTCTTTTTGTCTTTGCTTTAATCATCTCTATTTTGCTGCATAAGGGTTAGGATTATTGCATTTCTATTTGACTGCTCTCCTTTATATAGTAGTGTGGTATACTTCATACCTGTGTGTGCTTGCTTTCACATTCCATTTCAAAAATGGGGAGAAGTGTACCCAATTTTTGTTTGTTTATGCATTGTGTTTGCTTGTTAACATGCTATTTGTTGCATGGGATGATGTGTGTGGTCAGCACTACATTATGTTTATCTAATATGCATACACTTATGGAGAGTGTTGCAATGTTCAATGGGAGTTTACATATTTGTATTACATATATATAGTGTTTGTTTATGCTATATGTTAACTTTGCTTAAACTATCAATGTGTAGTTTTGTGTATGGGCAACATGATAGTATTTGGATACACCATCACTGTAGACCTATGTAGGGTTAACAAGATAGTATTTGGATAGACTACACATTGTTTTTTCATGATACATTCATATAGTATGTGTTTATTTTATGTGTGTAGGTTACAGGTGCATTGAAATCTTCATGCTTTGGGTGTGCTATGTGCAATGGTATTATGATCCTCACATTTTAAAGTGACAAAGTGGATGAGATGTTACATGAAAATGGATAGAGTTCACACATTGGATGCAGTTGGTTTAGGTGTGTTTTTTCTAGTTTGGCTATACATCGATGTTTTGTTCATGGGAACAAACATCTTTAGGTCATCATCATGATCATCTTATAAAAAATATTAGTATGTATTTTTTTGCAATGTTTTGAAATAGTAGCCAAAGGAGGATATTTTAAGTCTTGTTGTACTTGTGTTTGTGTGTTGGCTTTTTGTGTGCAAAATACGGTGTCTATTTTATTTTACTTAGTTTCTATCATCCTCCATGTAAGGTAGATCACTACCAATGAGTAATACACACACATAAAGTTAGAATCTCTTCATATGAAAGTATGTTTATATGTACCACAGAGTTGGCTTTCATAGTGTACATACTAAGCGGAGTGTTGGTTTTTGCTCGCTTGTTGATGTTGTCCATTGTGGTTGTGGTTTGTTTGATTTGTGGATCCTTGAGATTGGTAATTGTTACACTTATGGTTATTGATCTATAGTCACTGATCACACTATATTGGGTGTTATGGCCATTGGTGTAAAACCAATTTGTGTGTCGAATTCGGCCGTTATAGAAATAGTAAGCAAGAGCATCAATAAGTAGTATGGATAGAGGTTTCAACTATAGAGGTAATGGTTGTTTAATTCCTATATGAGTATAACTATTTTATTATTTAATGGATTATTTACTACTGAGTGGTTGCCTTAAGTAACCTGAGGTTGTTACCATATAGATAGGGTATCTACATGGGTCTACCTCGTTATATCTAGTGTTATACATACTCGATTTTATCACTACTTTCCATTTATTGAAATCAATATTTTCTGCTATTTATACTACCTATCTTTGATTAAATTTAATACAACTATACTTATTTTTTTTGTGTTTATCTCCCTGTCATTTTCATATTTGAGTTGAGTCCTTAATGAGTTAGTATGTCATTAGCCTGATTATGTATCGAGTATAGACTCCATTGTTGTTATGCTTCATTTGTAGGCATGTGAGTATCTTCTATGTTTCCAGCATATATATTCTAACATACTACATGCATACTGTGATTAGAAAGCATGTTTATTACATGTTGTTGCATGTTTTATTTTCCTTCTATGTAGCATGCCTATAAGCTTTCTAATCATTACTTGTTATGATAAATTAATTTTCCTTCTCCTTTCTTAGTTGATATTTTTTAGTTCTGTTATGTGCATGTGAATTTGTTATGAGTCTCTAAAGAGTCAGTATCTCCTTACCCTAACATCATATCGGGCATTGGATATTTTAATTGGTTTGCTATGATGTGTATGCTGGCATGTTATAAGCGTACAATCATCTTCTATCTAATATGTTCACATATATAAGATCTTTCCATGATTACAAATCGTTTAATGCCTTTTAATGTGTTTGACTATTTCACATGCTAATTGTGGTTTACCATGTATGCATATTGCTAGCTAGGACAGAAGCATGTGAGGCATACCGTCTCTTATGAGTTTAGAATGTTTTTTATGTTCTTCTACTTTGATAATTGCTCAATTCATGCTATGATGCCTATTTGGCTGAATTTATATAGATCACAAAAAATTCCATAGGTTGTTTGATGAAAAGGACCGGCATCGGGTCAGCAACACCAATCTTGCAAATACTTTGGTTTTATATTTGTAAAACTCTCGCAAGTGTACTAATAATTTTATAGAAAATGACATGTATACTCCTAAGATTGATCTAAGAAAGAAGTAAATATGGTTTTTAATTTATTATTCAAACTTTTAAAAATGAAATTAAATCCTACAAAATTTGTCATGATATTTTGATTTTTGTTTCCTAATCTAATAACATAAAAAATTTAAACCTAGATATGAATTCAATAAACAATTATGTAAATTTTTATCATTCATAAAAATGAAGTATTTATGGATATGGTATTTAAGTTAATTATGCTTGCTTATTTAGGTTATTTAAGATATAAGTTGATATTTATTGATTCTCTTTTTATTTAAATACCACTTTTGGTAAGGTAAGATATTCTTTGTTAATTAAACAAATCAATTAACATATATGGGTGGGATCCATGATTAATTTTGTTAATTAAATTAATTATTTTTCTAAGAGATTGAAAATGAACCATTTAAATGCCACTTTTAGTGGGGTTAGACATTTTAAAATTTATTCAAGATATCCAAATTAAACATGAGAATTTAATTAACCATGTACCAACTTTCAAGTTTTAAAACCATTACTGAAAATATGATGTCAATACATTTTCGAATAATAATTTTTATAAAATTTTTTGAAATAGAGCTTCATTCTAACTACCGAGCGATTGACCAACAAATAAAAGAGCACTACTCTAAATTAGACCAGATAATTAAACCATAAAATCTGATTTTTAGATTTAAGTTTGTAATGAAAAAATAATATATTTCTCTCTAACATCCTTAATATAAAATCTTGAACAAAAACAAAATTCATATATTTTATAGAAATGTTTTACCTATTTAATATTTCGTAAGCATAACAACATTATTATTATATCATATTTACGAACAATCACCCATGTTAAATTTAATCACAGAAATATTAAATATAACATATCAGAATACATAAAAATAACTATAAAAAATTCATTTTAAAATTATACCTCAAAAGAATCCTTACAAAATTTTGATGCTAATTCTGTTTATGCAGAACCTTCAAACGAATTTGCATTTTTATTTATTGAATCAAGAACTCTAAATTTATAAAAACATAACTAGTTCTTCACAAAAAAGAAGAACTTTATAATGGCATGAGTGTGGGGGCACTGACACGGCATGCGCGAGGCATGGCGTGCGCATGGATAGGCGTTGACATAGCATGGGCATAGGTGGTATGGTGCATGCAATCGCTGACATGGATAGTATACGCGTAGGCGCTAACATGGCATGGTAAGTGAAGGTATAATCTTGGTTTTAAATTGGGAGAAATATCATTTCATGGTAAATGAAGGTATAATATTGGGTACAAAATCTCAACTAATGGCATTGAGGTGGATAGAGCTAAAATATAAGTGATTGAGAAACTACCACCACATACCAATGTACAAGGAGTAAGAATTTTTCTTGGGCATGTAGGCTTTTATCGTAAATTCATAAAAGATTTTTCCCAAATCTCCAAACCCTTGTATAATCTTTTGGAAAAAGGACATGCTTTCAAGTTTGATGATAAATGTTTAATAGCATTTCAAGTGCTTAAAGAGAGGCTAGTGTGAGTACCAGTTATAGTCACATTAGATTAGAACAAGCCCTTTGAATTGATGTGTAACACAAGTGATTTTTCTATTGGAGCTATTTTTGGACAACAAAGAGACTAAATTTTTTGTGCCTATTGTCTCTTTTGGAGAACATAAAACATGCAAGTATACACGGTCACAAGTAATAAGATTTGTAGGTAAAGTATCGTTCCCACGGAGATTTGTTACTATAGTTTGTTAAGTACTAAAATTATTTCTCTATGATTTTATTCAAAATGATCGTTGATTTAGAAAAAGGTAAAGAAAAGAGTTAACAAACAAAATAAAAGAAATCTAGGATTGCAATTTTTCACCAAAATAATCCACTCAAATCGTGTTATTTTCTTTTGATTTATATTTTTTGTACATTTAATTTGTCAACCGAAAACTTCTAATTTTATCCATACATCTCTTCCGAGTTCCGTATAAACACACCTTATTAAATTAATTCACTATATTCCTATGAGAATTAAATTTACCGAGATTCATTAAGTTTTAAGTTCTCAAATGGCCACACATACAATTAGGGTATATTCCTATCCTTCATCATACATGTCATTCTATCTACGAGCAATATACACACAAATGCCTCTTCCAAGTTTATTTATGTGCCACAGATCAATTTGATAAAATTTGTAAATAATCAAAAAGCATTAAGCACAAAATAGAATGAATAAATCGAACGTCTTATAAATCTATGAAAAATAATTAAAATCAAAGCTTTATAAATTTAGATCAAATGCAACCCTAGAAAAATTAAATTACTTCATAAATTTAAAATAAAAATTACACCAGATACAGAAAAATTAGATGAAGAAAAGGAAAAATTAAAAGATTACGAATCGTTAATATTTGGCACACATAGAACACAACAGAAGCCAAAAATTGCTTTTGCGTGTTCCACAGTCCAGAACCGAACAACACAAAAATTATAAACTCTCCAAAACTTTTTAACTCTATCATAATATCTCCTATTTATAGCTAAAAAATACATCTAAAATAATACATTTTTGTTTTCAGAAACGCGTAAAAAATTGCATCGAAAATAAAAACACGCGTATCGATATTCGATATCGAAACCTTATTTTAATTCACGCGTGAGACAGGGCGTCGTTTCTGTATTTTTTTGATTCATTGTGCATGCCACGTGTCAACGTCTGATTCACTGCAAGAAATGGTGGGACACGTGGCAGCAGATAATTGGATAGCAAGGACGGGCTCACGGAGAATTGCGGCACCGGATTGCGGCACGAGAAACGTGGGAGACAACGGCTGCAACGCGGGCGTGATCCTATGCTTTCGCGCTCATTGTAACATGCCAAGTGGGAAACGTAACATATTCTAGTTCATGGAATAACCGGGTGCACGTGGTTCGATCGCACGGGAAAAAAGGCGTGAAGGTGGGGGACATTTGCACGCCGGCCTGCGTGGCAGGGGGCCCCACTCGGCGCACTGAGCCGCGTGATAGATAGAACCCTACATCCACTCGCGTTGGTCGGGTGTGCTTGTAATGCGCGCATTTGGCTGTTTCTTCTCTGATCTGATGGTCCACGTTGTGCGCGTGTGTTTCTGCGCGTGGAATTCGTCTCTCCTGCACGAAAATTAAACTTTAATTAATTGTATTTTGACCCACAAATTTAATTCAAATTACATTTTAAACTTTCTTTAATTACAGGTAAGCCTTTTGCTAATTTTAAATTAAATTTTTAAACTTTTAATAATTAAAATTAAGCCCATATTTAATTTAAATTACATTTTCAACTTTTATAAATTGTAACTAAGAACTCTATTATTTGAAATTATATTTGTGGACATAAATTTGAAATTAAGTACAATTTCGATTAAAATTATTTAATTTTATTAAAAATGTATTTCTTAACACATAAAAGGTAAATATTAATTTATTTCACTAAAATTACACAAAATATTAAGAACATAGCAATTATAATTAATAAAATTGATGAAAATAACTATATAAAATACAGTTATCAACACCCCCAAACTTAAGTTTTTGTTAGTCCTCGAGCAAAAGGAAAAGGAAGGAAATAAAACAAAGATAACTGCATTTAAAATAGTGATTTTCAAAATATTTCTTTTTAATCTTTCGAAATTATATAACTCAAAGAAATAAAATAATTTTATCTAAGCATCAAAATCAATTTAAAAGTATATAACGTTTTTACAATGAATTTTAGTGTGTGTGTGAAGTCTTTTCATATTTCATCATATGCAATCCGGATCAGTTTATAAAAATATAAAATCAAACAAATTTTCATAAAATCACAAATCTCATAAGTTTATTTTTCATTTCTCTCTCCACTAATGTAGACAAACACAAAACACCAAATCAATAGGACTTCATTAAGCTTGTAATGTATGGCTTAGGTAAAGGTAGGATAAAGGATAATATTTAGCTCAAAACTTTTCCCAAGCATAACATTTTAGGATTGAAAAAGATAACTTCTATCATCACAATAATTTCTTCCCAATTTGGGATTTATCATCACATACCATCCTCTTTTCTTTTTTTTTCTTTGTTTTTCTCTTTTTTTGTATTCCTTTTTTTCCGATATATCTTTAAATATTTACTAACAATTGTCAAATGTTAGTGAGATAAGAAAAATAGATATATCTACACATATATTTTCTTATCAAGTAGGCTTTGGAAATTAGATAAATAAATATATATATATATATATATATATAAACTTTGAAGCTCAAAAGGGGTATACTATGGATAATGCATGTGAAGGTAGATAGAAAGTCTCAAACGATCCAAAGATGGCCTAAATCATTTTCTTAGTTAAATGTTATCTATAATTTCGCCTCGAGAGAAAATCAAACAAATTCTAAGAACTGTGACAACACAAAAATCAATCGATTTCCATACTCACATAAATCTTCTCTAAATTATCATAGCAACTCAAAAATCAAGACTAGTGCTCATGAATATTTATTCTTGTAAAAATGAAACATATGTAAAAATTATTCATCACTTAGACAATATTCTAAGATTGAATTGATTAGCATGCACATATAGATTGATTACATGAGTGCATTGGATGATATCATGTGCAGCACACACACAAGAATCAATTTTTCAAAAACCTTGCATATTTTTTTATTAATGGAAAGTTGATTGATGAATATGTGAACTTCTTTATCATAGAATTGTACAACTTTTGAGAGATATAGTTTTTATGAAATATGCATGTGCTAATAGAAGTATATTTATGAATATACTAACTAAGTTATTTTATTTAGTAATACTTAGCTTTACTTGAGGACAAGCAAATATTTAAGTTTGGGGTGTGATGACTTTAGGAAAGTAGAGTCATTAGCACACTTTTTTACTTAATATTTACTTGTTTATTTAATAATTAGTATTTTTATGGCCAAAAAAAGTAAAATATAAACTTTTTTGTTAAAATGGGTGAAAATAAAATTTTTGGAAATTGTTTGGGTTTTTTTGAGATTTTTATGGATTTTTAATGAATTTTTAACTGAGGACCAATCACGACCTGGCACACATCATGCCACGTAAGTAGAGGAGCTAGTTAGGCAAGCCAAGTGGACGCCATGAAAGCACGAGAGTGAATCATGTTACACCACTTGTGAGGAGGATGAAACTTGCCCCACGTGTCAACACGTCGTTCAATCCAAGTTCGAAAATTGGTCAACGCTCTATGCCATGTGTCACTATGCCATTTCTTCGCACGTTCCACCCTTGCGCCATGCCATCCATTTCCACAAATGACATCATGCCACATGTTACTGACTCAGCGAGCGTTGACTCTAATCGGTCTCCCCTGCCACGCATCTCTCCCTAATTCGCCCAATGAATTTCTAATGCCACATATCGCTCTATGATTAGCTAGAACTGTTAGTTTTGCTTGTTTTGATTGTAGCTCTTGATCTGAAGTTGTATGATGGTCCAGATCACACCTGAGTGTTATTTAAGCCCCTAATCATTCCATAAACCCTAATTAGCCTTCATTAGCATAATTTTGGTCATATTTTGGAGCTAAAAGGAGAGAAAAATACAGAAAAATTCAAGAGACGACACAATTTTGGTGGAGATTCAAGAGGAAATTAATATTATAATTCAAGATATTGATTGTATTTATTTTTATACTCTTTTCTTTATCAGTTTTTATGTCTTCCTTTATGAAAAATATGAGCTTCATGAACACAATTAAGGTTAATTAATTTATTAATCTAGGGATCTTATGAACCCAATTTTCACCATGTGATGATCTAATATTTTTTCCCAATTACAATATTAATTTAATTATATTATTTAATATGATTTTTATGCTATTAATTAGTTGGCCAACAATTTATCTATAGAGGAAATTAAATAGATTTGAGAGAATTATTTTATTGTTTGTCTTGATTAAATAACATGCATAGTTTCTAGGTAGTGATGTATGATTCTTATGTATGTGATCCATAATTGATGAACTTAATGAGTAGTATGCAATTTAATTGGCATGAGAGTATGATTAAATTAATTACTATATGGCATGTAGTTTACTTGAGAGAGGAATAATGCTAGGTTAGATTCAATTAATCCTGTAATTAATTGATATTATATTGGGGGAATTTTAGCGGTTCACATGTTTAGAAAATCGGGGGATTAAGTATTCCTAGATATTTTCTCATATATCTTTTTAGTTACCAAGTTTTATTTAATTAATTATTGCTATTTAATTTTAGTTATTTTAATTTTGTTTCATTAAAATATAAAAACACCAAAAAAAATTGATTTTTATTTTTTAAGTTTTGAAAATTAGTTTATAATAAAATAATCTTCATGGGAACGATCTTTTCTTATCATTATTACTTGTTACGATACGTATACTTTTTTATTCATTGCACACACTTCATGTGTGGTAATCATGTATCCCTCTCCACTCACTGTGGTAGCTTCACACATCACAGTAGGTAGCTCTCTCAATACTAGGTACCTCTATACGGTAAAAAATTTAAAAAAAAATTTAAAACTCAACACAATTTCACAGTGAAGATTAGTTGATGTCCTAAAGTATTTTAAGAAAATTCATAAACTTCAAGCATAACATATATGTGTTCTCGTGAGTGTGTGAATAAGTTCATGTCAACATCGATCATCACATGTATAAGAAAATGTGTGGGTGTATAAGCCAAAATTGTAGAATAATTTATACATTAAATATCAAAATTAGTAAAGTCATTAAAAATAAGGTTATATGTCTGTAAGTGTTGAATAAGTCCAATACCCTATTGGCCAAATAACAATTCTATTTATCTTTTTTTAAGTTTAACTAATAAATAAAATAAAGATAATAAAGATTGCTCACCTAGGGTCATTTAAGAACTCTAACAAGAGAGAGAAATTAAGAAGAATATAATAATGCTCTTGTGTAGTTGATTGAAACAATGAGCAATGAGCTTTATTTATAGGAAAAATTAAAACCCTTAATCATATGTAATTGATAAATATCTTTTCGATTACAAATAGGATTAGTAATACTCATTAATTAAGAAGACTCCTATATGACTGATAAATATCTTTTCTATTACAAATAGGATTAGTAATAGTCACTAATTAAGAAAAGTCCTATTTAAAAAAGTGTTCTTTTAAAATAGATTCATTGATAACGAAGATTCCTATTTAAAAAAGAGTTATTTTAAAGTATATTTTATGTTATCTTTTAGGCTAAAAATTTAAGGTATTATTTAGAGTATATCTTATATAATATTTTAGCATATATCTTATTCTATATTTTAGTAACAAAAATAATTCCAGATTTATAAATATATTTTATTAAATGCATGAATGCAATCCTACGTTTTATAGTTATAAAAGATATATCTGAAGTATGATTATTTGAAACTCGAGCATTTGTTTGGCTGTTCTTGATAGACATTTATAGTAGGCCTAAAAATAAGTTTATAGGTAAATGTTTTGTCCACAAAAATAGCCAATACTTATAGTCCGTATAGTAGGGATATATCAACAAATTTTCATGTGAAAAATCTGATTGAATGGGAAAAATTGAGAAATCTCTATGTACCTCGCCAACACCTTGCTACACATCGCCATCACCTCACCATACCTCTCTACAACCTCACCACCACTATTGGCGAGCTCTTTAGAGAGCTTCTAGGATTGCCTAAAATTGGTTGAGTCCTACTATTTCCCACACTTATTTCTCTCCTCTTTGCTAGCTCCTTCTCTATCTAAGATGTTTGGGGTTTTTGGCACATTTTGGAGGGAATTTTAAGGATAAAATATCAAGGAATTTGGGTTCGAAATCTTGATGGTGGAATAACTTTCTAGGTAGTGGCTCATACATTAAAATTTTATATTCATGCATTATTTTTATAAATAAAAGTTCATACATTATATGTTAAAAATAAAAGTGAAAAACCGGATTCCATGATTGTATTATTGTTATTATAATATAATAAATGTTGTTTAAAAATGATATACTTGTCATAAATATTTTATTATGCATACATTGAAAAAGTTTTGTAACTAGACAAGTATCAACTCTTTATATGAAATGAACATTGAAAATATGACTTCTTGGAGTTTTCTTGCAGAGTATGGTACCCATGGGCTACTAATTGTAGCAGACAATGTTTTACACACTATAGGTACACATTGCATACCCTTCTATTGTTAGAATTTTTTATCTATGATGTCTATATGTGACTATGGATTATTGTAGTCACACATAAGCCTTGAAGTTGGACCCATGGTCATGTTTGCCATCTATTATCAATTCATCAACTATACAAAGGCCTTGGAGTTATACATTCCAATGTGTTTAGGCTCAACCTACCCATAGATGAGGGCCCATATGATGTGATTTGATAGATATATGTGCCTTATGTATTATGCTCGTACATAGGGTCAGAGGTTGACCTGCATGCATCTCGAAGTTGGGCTGCACATGTGCCCATGAATAAGGTGACCAATACATATTAAGGTGCATATTATTCATAGGATTTGTACTGCTTGGCATATTTTTATCAATTTATCAAAATGAGCATGCATCATCAATATCGATTTATTATGATACAAACTTTAGCGTAGACCCCTACTAAGCTATATGTAGCTTACACCCACTCTTCCCTCACTTCCTAGCTGCGTTTTTTGAGACAATTATGATGAAGATAAGATGATTGTGAATGAAGAATTTCAACGTTGTAAGGTTTAAATTTATGATTTTATAATGGATTTTGCATTTTAAATAGAAAACTTCTAAAGGACACCCTAATTGTTTAAAACATTGATTTATAAATTATTGATTTTTATAAAATTCAATTTTTTTATTATTATAGAAATTTCCTTTAAAATAGTTTAAAATTTACCTCTTCTATTTCAATTTGCCCATTTTTTGGGGAGTGACTGTTGTGATAGGGGCATTGAGTAAGAAAGAGTTTGAACCTACCTCTTGCATTATTGGAAGGTTCTCTCTCCATTTGAGAGAAAGTTGAAATCTTAGCTCTCAACTCTGATTTGTAACCATTCTTTCACGTCATTATGGAACCTAGAAGAAGTGACATTAGTAATGCCTCGACCATATTTTTAAGGTTGTAGGGAAAACACCACATTCAATTGATCCTCTTTGAGTACACTGAGGGGGAATGTTTGGACTATTGAGTAAAAGTCCCTGATGAAAGACAACGAGTATTCATTTGGCTATCCATTAAAGGAAGGCAAGATGAAGAAATGAATTCTTTTCAATTCATAGTTTCAAGTAGCCTCAACTAGTTTGATTCAAGTAGTAGGGGTGCTAGTTACTGGCCTTGCATACTTTCTTCATGGTGGTTTCCCTAGGGGGTAGATTCTCTCCCATTTTTGATAATTTGGATAAAGGGTTATGGTCTGGTACACAAATTTGTTCTACAAAAGGTTGTGGGACCTCAAAGTCCAATCTTCTTCATAATCTATTGGTTCTATGTATATTATTTTCATACTGTGTGAAAGGGTATCCTAAGGATCTCTTACCTCTCATAAACTTTTTAAAATAGAAATTAAATTCATCTATCAAGCTAAAAATAAAAAGATAAAATAAATATGCAAGTCTATAACATATTACATGCTTCTACACAAAAATACTAGACATTTAGAAATTAAAAAGAATAAAATGATACAATATACACATGTTAGTACAATAAATACTTTATTACAAAAATAATTAATCAAAAAGTAAGAGAAATAAATTAATAAAAGAGTTAATAAATAAAGAAAAGGAAAATAAAATTAAATTAAAATTTCAAAATAAAAGAAAAATAATTGTTTTAATAAAACCAAATTAAATTTTATTAAAGAAAAGAAAGTTAATAATATTTTTTAAGAATATAAGAAAAGAAAGTTTAGAAATAATAATTTGATTTATTTATTTATTTATTTCAAAATATCAGAAAATTTAAAATTTAAAATAGTCAAGATTAATTAATAACTTAGATATTTTAAATTTTGATAATAAAAATTTTAAAATGCTATTCATCCCCGATAATGGCACCAAAAACTTGATGCTTGTAATGTTATCTAGTTTTTAGTGCTATCACCAGTCTACCTAGTAAAGATGCCAAAAACTTGATATGCCAAAACTTGGCATATAAATTTTGTATGATTTATAAAATTGCTTGCAAGTGCACAAATCACTTATAGAAGATGATAAGTGTATTTTCTAGGTCAATTTAAAGAGGAATCATGTGGTTTTTAAATAATTCAACTAATTCTTAAGGATGAAAATAAAACCTAAACATTTTTTCATAAAATAAAAATAGGTACATTAAACATTTATCATATAATGAATAATTTATGGGTTAAATTAGCTAGTTTATTATACTTATTTAATATTAAGTAATTTATTAAAAATATGAATAAAGAGTATTGATTCTTCCCCTTTTTATAAGAAATTTTCATAAGGTAGATATCAATCTCGTTATTAATCAATTAGCAATTAAAGTCTTTTGATGGGAATCAATAATTGATATTTAAGTAAATTATGCTTTATTCCTAAGGAATTTATAAACCATTTAATTGATTCTTTTGGTAGGGCTATCAATTTAAGCTCTTACAAAGTGCCCAAGTTGCAACATATTTTTCATACTATTTATAGCCAAACATGCATATTTTAATGAATGGTCAATAAATTAAACATATCATGTAAAATAATACATAAAGATAATCCAAAAAGAATAAATTTAAATATACCTCAACAAAATCTCAGTATCTTTACTGTTCTAGAAAACTTCCAAACAAAATTACCGATACAATTTATTGAATTGAAACTAGAATTATTACATAAACCAAAATTATTCAACTTAAGAATGAAGCTATAAGATATAGATTAGAATAGAAATATAATCATATTTATAGGTGAACGAAAGGAAAGAAATATGGATCAAATGACTTATACCACGGCATACAATTCTTTCATAGCGCAATATGCATAGGTTGCACATATATTAGAGCCTGACAAACTACACTCAAGTAGCAATATACAACATTTCCATGCCATGGCCTACATCAACTATGCAACATATAATTCTCAATATTTTTCCCCGCACTGCGGCACATAAAACTAATGCTTTATATATGTTATCTTTTAAACTTTTGGAGTTGCAATGGAAATTTTTATATATGTTCTTCATATGCTTGATCAATCAAACTTTTTGAAGCTAAAATACTTGAAAAATAACAAAACATACCTATGATTTTGAAAAGATAGATTTTTTTAAAATGATAGTAATACGAAGTAAATATAAATCTATTTAATTATTTAACATGCATAAAATCAGGACATATTAAGTGCTTTTGAGTACTTATCACGAAATTTGTTAATTGAATTGAAATTAAAGTTATAAACTAGAATTGTTCAGCTCTTAAATGAGAGAAACAATTTTAAAGTAATAAAAAGAAAAACTAAGAAGCTCAAAGGATAAGGATCTAAGAGAATTTCTTTTACAATTCAGCTGGCGTCTAATTTGTAGGTGCTGAAAATGAAAAAAAGATATGGATCAGAAGATTATCATCACGACATATATTTCTTTCACACTACGGCATACACAGGCTATACATGATTGAAACTTGATCCATTTTACTTGCGTCATGGCACAATAAAATTTCTCATTATGGCCCAAAACAATTTATTGGACACAAACTTCTCACTCATTTAGCCTCGCACCATAGTACAATAACTTTCCATGCCCTAACCTATGTTAATCTGATCAACTTTGAACATATATTTTCTTGTATATCCTTTTTCATGGTTTGAAAAATATGTAATGCTTTACATATATTATCTTTTTAGCTTCAAAGTTGTAATGGGGTGCTTTCAGATATATTGTACAAGTGTTAATCAATAATATCTTTTTGAAGCTAAAATACCTAAAACATAAAAAAATACCTATGATTCCAATAAGATAGATTTGCTTAAAATGATAGTAAAGCTAAACAAACAAAAATCTATTAATCATTTAACATGCATAAAATCAAAATATATTAAGTGTTTTTGAGCATTTATCACCTCGAGAAGTAAAGATAAAAGAAATCCTTGTTTAAGGGTATTAGTGTTATAGTTATGAACTTATTCATTTATTTGGATCAATAAATATGTGCTCAAGCTTAACTATCTTCTCTTCCCAACCAACTCCTTATCCTTTCATTACAATCTTTTATTTTGGTTGACATTATGGGAGAGAGAGTCTAATTATGGACATATGAAGCTTAGTTCAACTTGAGTCTAGATTTTTATGTGCTTGGTTCGCATAAGCATATCATGGTGGCATCTAAAGTAAACAAATTTTTCATATCACAAACAATGCATGTCATCAAAAATTTAGTCATACAATTATATGAATGCAATATAGATTGATAAAAATGTGGATATTTGTGTTGATTGTATTGTTTATTCTTTACGGACCCTCTAATGTGTTAAGCATGCTTTGTTTGCTTTCCTTATTCTTTGTTTCTTGTTGCTATTATGTATAGATGCTTCTTTGTTGGGTGTTTTCAGTAGAATGCATAACATGTTTGTTGTATCACATGCATACATTTAAGGAGAGAGGTATGTGTCTTGTGTATACTATCTAGGGAATTTTTGTGTTTGTTTTACTTCCTATTACTTATCATATTTTTAAGTCATTATAGCTAGCTTGTTCATGTGGTGCTTCCTTCTCTTTGACATCACATTGTTTAAACCATTCATAAATAGAACTTTTAGTATGACATGTTGCATGCATTGTGCAATATCTTGTTCAACATGTCTTCCTATGTATTTACCTACTTTATTGTAGTCATGAGTTAGTGCTTGTTCTCACATGTTTTTGATAGCTTGTATTTATTGTTGGAATGCATGACACATGTTTTTGTTTTTGTACTTTGTTTGTTGCTTTTCGCATGCTTATACCTTGTTATTGTCTTGGTATTACTCTTTGTCATTTGCATGTGATTGCTTGGTTATTTCTTTTTTTATTGCTTTAATCTTATCTACACTATTGTATTAGTATTAGATATTTAGCATATTTTTATGTCTTCTCTTCCTCATATAAGAGTGTTCCTTTGAATCTCAGTGTCAAAAATGGGAAGAAGTTTATGTGCACAACTATATGATTGCTTTCGTGTTGTGTGCTACATGGGCTTTGAGTTTAGGATTGCACTACATATTGTTAACTGACTTGCATGCATTCAAAGGGACTGTTGTATGAAATTAGGGGGAGTTATGAATATTTACTTATGTTTGTGCCAATTAGTATGTACCTTTGTAGAGGTAACATAATAGTATATAGGTTGACTACATATTTTTTCCATGATATGTTTATGGGATATATTCTTGTTTTGTATATGTTGGTTACAACTTTAGAGTGAAGTCTTCAAGCTTTAGATGTGCTATGTGAAAATGGCACAGAGTTCCTTATGTTTTTGATTGACAAAGGACTGGATGGGTTGATTCATGAAATTGGATGGAGCACTCAAGATGGATGCACTTGATGTAGGTGTGTCTTCTAGGTTTTGGTGTGTGTCATTATGTTGTTCATTGGAACAAAAAACTCTAGAAAATCTTCGTGATCTCGTATTGGATGAGTATATATACCTTGTTGCGAAGTGTTTTCACATGGAAGGCCAAAGAGAGAAGATGTAAATCCTATTGTACTCGTGTCTGCGTGTTTGCTTTCTGTGTACAAAACACAATGTTTTCTTTATTGTACTCAGTGTATTTGTCTTCATCTATATATGGTTGGTTACTATGAATCATTAATTCATACATATATATAATTAGATACACTTTGTATGCAAGCATGTTTATACATACCATTGGGATGGTTTCATAGTATGCATGCCTGTTGAGAGTGTTAGTTTTTGGAAAGCTAGCATTTGAGCAAACCAACGTTGTTACTCATGGTTTTTGGCTTGTTTCGGGTAGGTTTATCTGTAGATGTTACATGACATTTTTGAAAACAAAAAATATCACGTTTTATGCACCTCATAAACAAGCTCACGAAGGACCTCGCCATAGGTGGTACCGATGTGGTGGTGAGATGGTTAGCAAGGTGGAAAATTCGAGTTCTATAAATATCCCTTCATTTCTCTTAATTCTTACCCCTTGTTTGAGAACTGAAACTTTTCCAAAATTCACCATGATAATTATATCTATTGTTGAAATTATTTTGGAAAGACTATATTTGAGTGTGGGTCTTTAGTGAGGTTAGTAATCAAATCGTAGGCTATATGCATATATGGCTTGATTGTTTGTCTCTTGACGCAATTAGAGTGTCATGGTGGACTATGTATCCCTTGAGAGTGTGAGTTGACACACTTCCAATTACTGATCATTGGTTACAAATCACACCATATTGGGTGGTGTTGGTTGTGGAAGACAACTAGATTCGAGTATCAAATGAAACGGTTGTGAAAGTGGCATGTGAAGAGTAGTTATGGCACTTTTGACAGAGGTCCTAACTAATAGAGGTAATAGTGGTTTCACTATCTATTAGTGTTGTAACCTATTTTACTATTTAGTGAATTATTTACTGCTGAGTGGTTGCCTTAAGCAACCTAAGGATGTTTCCATTTAGACACGGTCTCTATATGGGTTTACCTCGTTATATGAGGTTTTATGTATGATCACTTGTTAGGGTAGTATAATCCAAGTTTCTTGTGTATATGTCTCAATATATTGAAGTATAAACTCTTATTAGAAAACATTAATTATTTACTAGCTTCCTATTACTAATATATATTATCTATGATTAAAGTTATCTGCTTTTTGATATTATCCAAGTTATCTATAATCCAAGTTTCTACTGCATGTTTCGTATAAGTATTTATATCCTTGTTTGTGTGAAATAACTTCAAGTCCTTTAAGAGTCTATATCTACTTACCCTAGTGGTATACTAGGTCATGGACACTTTTAATGTCGTTATTTAGTTAATAGCAAGTAAGGGTCTTGCCCGTAGAGGATTTCGAAAACTAACTCCTATTTATTACAAAGGAGTGGTTTTCCTTTAATTGTAAACTTAAAATTAAGTCTAACAACTAAATATTAATGAAGACAAAAAAATATAAAGATTGTATTAATGATTCAAATAAAAGAATGATTGCAGGATCATTCTCCACCACTAACATGTATTACAAATCAACAAAAACATATCATATTCTTCTATTCTTTGATTATACCAACTTAGAGAAATTTACAAAAGCAAAAAATCTTCACCTCTTCTTATAGATTTGTTAAATTAAACAAGCTCTTAATCCAACTCTATTTACTAGATAATCTAGAATAAGCTCTCTAAATTTAATCTTTCAAAAACATTAATTTTTAAAAAAGCAAATCGGATTAAGGTTATAGAAAAGCTCGGTTTAACTATCATGGTATTAATTCTCATTGCAAGAAATTAATCACTAATTATATAAATTCATTAAGTGATTATGTAACAAATCATAATTAATTTGATTATTTAATTGTATATTTAAATAATCAAATAAATTCACACAATAATTAAAATGGAGAATTAATACATAATCAAAAAGAATACATGAATAGAATATTACATATCTTATTAAATATTGTAACTCATATCTAGGGCATTGAAATCACCCATAATTAGTTATAAAATTAGCTATTCGTAACAAACAATAAATTTAAAAAATTACTCATGAAAAAAATAAAATAAAGGGAAAGAAATATTAGGCCTTTTGTCTATAATTCTACTTTTCAACCCCTTTAATTGCTTCTTCAATCTCTTTCTTCTTTATTGTAGCCTCTAGCTTAATTCTATAATTTCTGTATTTTTTTTACTTTTCTCTTAATTTTCGTGCAATTATAATTCTACTTTTATTTTATAGAGTGTTATTTTGTATTTATATTGAAAAAATTGATATGTTTTTGAGTTATATTAAGAGTAATGATACACAACTTATGCGCTGAAAGGGCTATATGGTGCAAATCTAGTGTTGAGATTTGGAAAAATAGGGTACCATGTGTCGTAGAATGAGATTAAGAGTCACTGTTAACATTGGCTGGCTGGCGTTGGGATGTTTTGGAATTTGTTCTCAGTGCATCCACACATATTTCTAAGTAAATTTATCTATCAAATAAAAATCATACAAAATCTATAGAAAATCCTCGAAAAATCCCAAAAAATCTGAAAAATTAATATTTTTTCAATAAATATTTTTAGCTCATGATAATAATAAAATATACATAAATGTAAAAGAATTAATATCTAAAAAATGTATATAAAATATCACATATCAAACTCCCTCACATTAACTCTTTGCTAGTCTTCGAGCAAAATCAATACCCATATAAGAGAATATGTTTTATGAAATTTTATCACGGGGGCTTAACAATATTACGTTTCAAATTCTAATAAATATTAGATATTATCTCTAGTTATCTCTTTACTGCTACTATACAATAATCATGTTCAAAGCGTGTATGTGTGATGTAGTATCAATTACAATAGTAATACCGTCTAACATAAACTAGTTGAAATATTGTTTCTACCTATAAAATATCACTAATGCTCTTACAGTTGAATTTGACGCCATAGGCTTTTCTTAAATTTTTTTATCTCGACTACCCAAAAATATTCCTTAAAATAGAAAGGTCTTTCATTTGGTTATAATATGTGGCTATGTTTGTTGATTCAATCAAATGAAAGAAAAAAAAGGAGAAACAAATGTTCATGAATCTATGGAGTAAGAGAAAGAGACCTATAAATAATACTATTATAAGACCAATTATGTCAATAAAATAGGGTCCTAACTTTTTGTAACCAAATATCATTATTGGCTTCTTTTCTTTTATTTATGCAACCTTTTTTTAATAATACACAACCCTTTTTATAATTATTTTTAGCTTGTCCCCTTATATATATTAATATATGTATTTTTCTGTTTGTTTTTTTATTTTTTTTATTTTTATTTTTCTTCTTTTTTTGGAACATATTATAGCAGAGGTTGTTTCAGTATTTTGGGCATTTAATCAATTATAGCATAATTAAAACTCTTAAATCTTATATTATCATTTTCAAAGAATCTATTATTTTTTTCTGCAACTCTACATATTCTTGAACTGTAGGGTATGGCATATGTTTTTGGTTCAAAGGGTAATGAATGGGTACACATAATTGGCTCATGTAGACTCAAATTGGTTCCCTTAAACGGTTGTTCTCAAAAGAACAGTAACAATAAGAGTAGGACAATTTAGCCAAAGAAGTTAATCCCTTAGTCATTTTTTATGAAATAAATGTATCATTCGCCTTGATAAATTTAAATTAATGTTCTAACAACCTATTCTTATTCACTAAAAGTACAACAAAGTTCCTAGGAATTCACAACATTTTTCACAAGGTCATGCATATAGATTATTCTATCACCAATTTAACTATCGTGTATGTAAATTTTGAGTAAAATTATCATAAAATTACCTGCACATAGGAACAAGGTCAAGACATTATCAACATTCATTATTTTTTTGACATAACATTGTTTAGCTAATTTCATCACATATGTCAGAAAATAAATAGAAAATATGTGATTCAGTATAAGCCTTTCTATTAATCCTAAGAAATGCAACAAATAAATAATAAAAATAAAAAATGCTACCTTTAGCATAATAATCCTAAAACATGAATCCTAAAACATGCTAAACTAATAAAACATAAAAAATAAAGGTAATGATAGTTAACACTCCCCCACAAATAATTCAAACATTATTCTCAATGTAAGCACATGGATATATGTAAAGTAAAAATAAGTAAATAGGGTAACCCAAACAAATCTTATAGGTTGCCTCCCATAAAGCCCTTATTTTAACAATCCAAATTTTTTGGTTGGTATAGAGTCGCCTCATCTATATTGATTGGTGAAAATGGCTCGCAATATGGCTTCAATCTATGTCCATTAACTTTGAATTCTTTGTCGGTACTTTGTATTTCACATGCAACATGAGACAAAACACTAGTAATAATAAATGGACTAACCCAATGAGAACACAACTTACTTGGGAATAGTTTAAGGCATGAATGGAATAAAAGGACTTTTTCTCCATTGGTGAGTTCTTTTCTCGATATTATACTGTCATAAAACACCTTTGTTTATCTTTGTAAACTTTTGGGATTTCATAGGCATCATTTTTATGTTTCTCTAGCACATTCATATACCATTTTTGGTGTCTTCTAGCTTCATCTAAGTCCATGTTATGTTGTTTCATTACCTAAAATGCTTGAAGCTTTAACCCAACTGGTAGATGAAAAGATTTACCATACACCAACCAAAATGGAAACATCCTAATTGTAGTTTCATATGCAGTTTTGTATGCCCATAATGTATCATCTAGTTTCAAGCTCCAATCTTTTCTATTGGGTTTGATTATCTTTTCAAGGATGGACTTGATCTCTCTGTTAGACACTTCAGCTTGTCCACTTGCCTACGAGTGATAAAGGGTAGCAACTCTGTGGTTGACAATGAAATTTTTAAGTAAGGCCCAAAAAGACCTATTACACAAATGTAGCCCACCATCACTAATGATAGCTCTTGGTTTTCCAAACATAGCAAAGATGTTAGACTTCACAAAATCCATAATAATTTTAGAGTCATTAGTTCTGGTGGCTTTAGCTTCCATCCATCTAGACATGTAATTCACTATAAGTAAAATATGTATATAGCTGTAAGAAGATGGAAAAGGTCCAATGAAATCAATACCCTAAACATTAAAGATTTCAATAATAAGAATTGGAATTTGTCTTATTTGATTCCTAGGGCCCAAGTTTAGTATTTGCTAACAACAATCACAAGTTTTGAAAAAGGTGAAGGCATCCATGAATAGTTTTCGCCAATAAAATCCACTTTCTTAGAATATAAGTAAACTTAGTGTCAAGGACGCATCTTCTTATCAATTGGTTTGGGCAATATTTCCGAAGGTAGGGGTCATACCACCCATATTGTTTAGCAACATTATTCAATTTGAATTTGCTAGCTTGTGATAGGTCTTATGGAAACTTCTTGGTGAAAAAATAGTTCACTATATCTGCATACCAAGAAGTAAACATTGTGGTCTCTAGTAGTTGCTCATCTAGAAAGTCCTCTCTAATTGGAAGTGATTCCTCTCCTTGAATTAATCTACTAAGATGATTTGCTACTACATTTTCACTTCCTTCTTTATCTTTGATATCCAAGTCAAATTCATATAGAAGAAGAATTCAGGTTATTAGCCTTGGATTGGCATCTTTTTTTCCTAAGTAAATACCTAAAAGCTACATGATCAAAGAAAACAATTCCTTTAGTTACAATTATATATGACCAAAAATTTGCTTAAGTAAAAATCATTGCTAAAACCTCTTTCTCTATTGTAGAGTAATCGAATTGGGCATCATTTAAAGTCCATATAGCAAAATATATGGCAATTAGTAGCTTTCTAATCCGTTGTCCCAAAATCTCTCTAGCGGTATAGTCATTTGTGTCACACATTAGCTCAATTGGTAGACTCTAGTCAAGTGGCTTAATGATAGGTGTTGTGGTTAAATTTTTTTCAATTTATCAAATGCTTTGAGGCATTCTTCATTGAAAATTAATACCGCATCTTTTTTGAGTAACTGGTATAGAGGCCTTGTTATTTTTGAGAAATTATAAATAAATCTTTGATAGAATCCCGCATGAACAAGAAAAGAACAAAACTCCTAACACAAGTGAAAGGTGGTAAGGAACAAATAAGATCTATCTTAGATTTATCAACCTCTATTCCCTTAGATGATATCACATGTCCTAGAACTATACATTGATTTAACATAAAATAAATATTTTCCCAATTAAGAATAAGGTTAGTTTCTACATATCTCTCTAAAATTAATGAAAGGATACTGAGGTAGTTATCAAATGAGTCTCTATATAGAATAAAATCATCCATAATCACTTCTGTAGTGATCTCTATACAATGGGAAAATATACTTATCATACACCTTTAGAATGTGACAGGAGAATTACAAAGGCAAAATGGCATGCTTCTATAAGCAAAGGTTCCAAAGGAACAAGTGAATGTTGTCTTCTCTTAGTCTTCTAGAGAAAGTATTTGATCAATAAAAGGTAAAGGAAAATGGTCTTTACGAGCCATAGAGTTGAGCTTTCAAAAATAAATGCAAATTCCTCATCTAGTTTAAATTAAGAATCAAATCATTATTCTCATTCTTCACCACTATAACTCTTGGCTTCTTGGAAATAACTTGAACTGCACTAACCTACTTACTATTTGATATTTGAAAAATTACACTAACTTCCAATAGGTTGATAACTTATTTTTTAATCACTTCCATCATTAGTCAATTCAATTGCCTTTGTGGTTCTCTTACTAATTTGGGGTCATCTTTAATTAATATTTGGTGCATGTAATAGAGGCATTGATTCCCTTAATGTTCGCAATTGCCTACCAAATCATTGATTTGTATTCTCTCAAAACCTGTATTAAGCTCTCCTCTTGAATAGTTGAAAGCTTAGATGACATAATTATGGGAAATGTGTGTCTATCTCCTAAGTATACATATTTGAGATGTTATAGGAGATGTTGGAGCTCTAAGATGGGTGCCTACACAATATAAGGAAAAGGTTTCTCATTAGATATAGGAAAGATTACACCTTGGCTTTTGAGAGAAAAAAAGATTTGTTTAGTTGCAAATCGTGTTAGCTAGAGAAGGTTATGAAAAGATAATCAACAGTAGTATAAAAATTAAAAATTCATATAATGTCCAGACATGTAATAGCATTTAAATAAAGTAAAGTAGAAATATAAATATTGATATACGAGATTTTTAGGTGGAAAAAACCTAGGCCACACCATGACCTAAGAGAAAAACCACTTGTCTACCAAACCACCTAACTAGCCACTAAAATAAAGGTAATTCCTCCAAGTAATCTACTTACAAATAGCTGCTTTCATCACAATCTCTAAAAGAAAGACATTCGAATCTAGACCAATGTTTTGAAAAACTCGAGTCATATGAGTTAATCAAACTCATAATGTTGTCACCTAAAAAGTTAGCACAATTACACTACTCAAATATATGTCAGAGAAAATTCAATAATGAACAACTCCAACTATTTGATTTAAACAATATATCAGACAAATCAAAAACAACTAGAAACTCTAGAATAACATTTTAAAACCGCAATATCTCAATTATCATAGGCTTGTTAATCCATCAAACACAACCACAAAGGTTTGATAAATTAAATTAGTGAAAAAGCCTACTTCAATAGTTTTGGCAAACAAGAGAGAGAATAAAAGATGAAGAGAATAAGCACAATTAAGCTCTTGTGTGGTTAATTTCATTTGTTTGGTTTGGTTGACATTCATAGAATATTTTGAAGCACTTCAAGTCAAAGTAAAATTACCATCTTGTCCATAAAATTAGTTAAAGGAGATTTAAGAAATAAGGACAATATAGTAAAAATCCATTCCAATTTGTATTAGAAATAGCTTTGAAAATCAAAGCCCTATCCATTTAATCAATCTAATCAAGTGCTAGATCAATTGAATACATAATTTGATCGATTGAATATTCTCTTGATCGATCTAGCATATCAATTAATTAATGCCCAAATAAATGGATCGGTCAGATCATTAATATTGATCGACCTAGTCCTTAATCAATCTAGTCCTTGATCGATCAAGTATTAATTACTCAATCAATCTAGTCATATAAATATTTAATTCAACAGGTAATATAGCTTCATTGACATAGTCACTAAAATATCGACCGAGTAACTTATTTTCATATTGTTCCTATATATCTATATACAATCTAGTATGCACGGGAATAGAGATATATCAAAGATGTGATTATTGAGGCTCAATAGTTTATTCAACTTGAAAATATTCCTCTAAGACACACCTAGGAATTAAAAGTACATTTGTAGATTTTGTTTACGAATATCACTAACACTTACATAAAAACATGTAGGTTTTCCTCTATTCTGTCAATATCCTTTTCTTCATCACTTAAATCTTCAATTTTTATGTTGTCTCTTATGGAAAACTCCAATACTTTTGCACTTTTGACATCAATCATTTTCTGCACTAAAGAGTCAAGTATCTCAACAAAAAACAAGAATTATAATCACTGGGGTACCTCATTGCTTCAAAGACATTTAAGTGAATAAACTCTTCATCAAATTCCATAGTTAGTGTTTTGGAGTGCACATCCATCTTTGTTTAAGTGATTCCCATGAATGGTCTACCCAAAAGAAACGGTGTGGACTTAATAGTGGAGTCAACTTTCATATCAAGACATAAATTTTACTAGGAAAATAAGCTCATAAATATGTACTAAAACATCTTCCAAAACTCCCTTTGGATAAGTATTTAAGTTCAGGGTTTAAAGTCAATTCTAAGATAAAACCAACTTATAAGGAGTTTTAAGTTGGTATGCTTATAAATCAACTAAAACTTTAAAGTTACTTCAAGTTAAAAACCAACTTTAAATGAACTTAAAATTAAGAAATAAAAGAAAATAAAAAATAGCATCAATTGGACACATCAATAGCCATGCAATTCACTATCAATCCTAAGTGTCAACTGAAACTACACATAGAGTTGCCTCGATTAACGTGTATAATCGATGTGACATCACGTGTAGTAACAATTAACACGTTGGTCCAACATGTTATGTATACCGTCAGTTCTACGTGTTCCCAATGCTACATCTGGCATATAGCATTGTTTCTACATGTCAATTGACGGTAAATGTTTTTTTCTTTTCTTCTTCTTCCCCCTCCTCCTAGGAGTTCTTGCTATTGTTCCTATTTTCTCTCTCTATCTCACATTGTACCACCTTATTATCCATTTTTTACCACCATTTCTAACCCCATCAGTTTGGTTTCGTTCCCCTCTACTTACTCATCTCGATCCACCCTTTTTTATCTTAACACTCAATGTTTTCTTATCCATATTTTTACACTTCTCACTTACCAAACACATTTTTTCTTCCTTTTCTTGTTTGATTCTTGAAAGTATTTTTATGAATTATTTTGTACTTACTATTGATGTTATTTTTATTTAATTTTTGCCAAATTATTTTTTATTTTAATGTGTATCATGTGTTTCTAGTTATTTGTATATATTTTTGTGTTATATAGGTTGTTAATTTTTATTTAAACTTAAAGAAGACAATGTATTTTTTTATATATTTACTTTAACTAATTTCAATATATATATATATAATTTATTCTAAATTTAAATTTTTTTGAACTTATTATTACATGTATTAAATAATAATTTTTTTAATTAGGTTTTTATAGTGATGTTTATAATTTATATTATTAGGTTACTATAATTTATATTATTAAATTGTTTATATGTGAAAATAATATTATATATTGTTAATTTTATAATGAATTTATTAATCATTTGGATTTTGTGTATTTATTTTTATGTGATGTTTTCATTGATATTATAACAATTTATGAACTTAATTTAATAAATTCTAAAATTTATTAGTGATTAATACATGTATATTTAATGGGTACATATTTAATATGTTTAATGCCCTTAATAGAAAATGAAAAAATCTTGGATGTCAAAGTATCCAATTGACAACGACTATATTTCTAGAGTTGAAACTTTCTTAGAACTCGTAGAAATAATAATAGTAAAATCAATATGATTCGATGCCTATGTGTTAAATGTAAAAATGAGAAATGTTATAATATTGATAAGGTTAAGTATCATCTTATCCAGATGATGGAATACTTGTTGAATTCGATGCAACTAGTAATCCATTAGGAAAAAATGACCCACATTTGAAATCTTCTATTGATAGACTTGTCAAGTCAAGTATACCAATTAATATAAATGCTTGGACTAAAGTTGAAGATTGTGAAAAGTACAAGATATAGAAAACCATTTATGTAAGTCTTTTTTGTTTTATAAATAATTACATATTATATCTCCTCCAAAATGTGTTTTTTTACAAAATCGTTTCAAAGTCCTTGATAATTGATTTAATAAGTGCTACAAAATTGAAAACAAGGTTTTGAAGGAATAAAAAATATCTAAGTTGATTAGAATTATTTATGTGTTTGCACACTTAGAATCCCTTAATATAGAAGAACTGTATAAAATCCCTAAAGAACACCCATGAATAGAACCCCAACTATGGAAAGAGTTCATGGATTATAGACGCACAGATGAATTTCAAATCATTAGGGAAGACCATCAAAATATACAAATTCAGAATATTCTTCGTAATTATACAAGGAGGTTATCAAATCTTGAAGTTGGACAAAGAATGGTAATACTAAGTTGATAATTTATAACTACTTTTATATTTATTTTCCTTTAACTTAAGTTAATAAATTGGTTAGTAGATTTATTTAATTTATGTACATATGAAACTAAATTGGATAGATTGGTTACTCGAGATGAACTCTATATATAGAAACAAAGACACCAAAAATAAAGTCAAAACTAATAAATAAATAAGGAGAAGTTTCCATATATTATGCATTTGGATCCGATCATCCTAATCGGGTTAGGAGGGTAAGCCAATATGACAGTTACATGGAATTTTTCAATATTCTAAAAAAAAGGCATGGGAGAGTAAGTAAGGATAACTTGAATAAAGTTGAAGAAGAGTTGAACTCATTTAAAGCTACTGTATTAAGCAAGCTTGCAACTATAAAGAAATTTCAAAGTTAACAAGCTGGGGCATCATAAAACATGCAAGGCATGCTACTATAATACAATCAAGGCATGTGCTAATGGCCTGGCATGCCATCATCCATTCCAGACATGCCATCCATACAATCTTATGGAAAACCTATTTTCTCTATAAGATATAGTCATCCTATTGGACCTATATATACGTCAGGAATGCTCATACAATCGTATAGTAGTCAAATATCTCCAATGAAATTTGTGCATTCTTAACATCATTCATAAGAATATTTTGATGAGAATGTTCTTCTAATAGTTACGTGATGACTCTATGAAATTAGCATCATCAATACACATTTTTCCTTAATATTTATTTGTTTTATTCACTAAGTAGTATTTTTGGGGTTAAAAATATTCAAATATGAACTTTCTAGTGAAAATATATTTTTTGGGAATTTTTGGAATTTTTTTCTATTTTTTATGCCTTTTTTAATGCAAGATAAATCAGATGATTCCAGGTTGATTCCATGTAAGCAACGAGCTTATGAGACAAACCACGTGGATGTATTGTGCAACCTCACATGTATTTGGTGATGCAAGGCCATACCAGGTGTCAGCACGATGTTTGTTTTGAGTTTCACCATGCAATTAATGGGAGTGCCACACATCGTAACTTGATTCTTCCATTCTTCCTACTGAGGTGCCACACAATTTGTAACTACAAAGCATACCCCGCCACATGTAGACCAGTCTACCCAAGCCATGCATCAAGCACTAATTCACTTAGTGAATATCAAGTCCCACATATCACCACCCCATTAACCAATGCTGTTAATTTTTTTTCATCTCAACCCTTGATCTAAAGCTAATCTGACAATCCAGATTCCACATGTGCCTAATTTAACCTCATAATTACCCCTTTAAACCCTAAGAAGCCAAAAATAACATATATTTTTTATCAATTTTTGATTTAATGAGACAATTTTGGGAGAGATTGAATAGAAGATTAGTACTACAATTCAAGAGATTGATTGTATTTCTTCTTTTACTCTTTCATTTATCAATTTTTATGTCTTAATTTATGAAAAATATGAGTTTTATGAACAAAATTATGTCTAGCCAATTTATTAAACTAGGGAACTTATAAACTTAATTTTCTACATGTGATGATCTAATATTTTACCCCAATAATGATTTCAATTTAATTATATTATTCAATCTAATTTTTACGATATTAATTATTTGGCCAACAATTGATCAATAGAGAAAATTAAATAGATTTGAGAGAATTATTTAATTGTTTGTCTTGATTAAATAACATGCATACTTTCTAAGCAGTGATGTATGATTCTTAAGTATTTGATCCATAATTGATGAACTAAATGAGTAGTATATAATTTAATTAACATGAGAGTGTGATTAGGTTAATTACTATATGGTGTATAGTTTACTTAAGAGAGGAATGCATGTTACGTTAGACTCAATTAATCATGTAATTTATTGGTAATTATATGACTTTGGTGATTCAAATGTTTCAAAAATTGGGGGATTAAGTATTCTAAGATTTTTTTTCATATATCTTCTTGGCTATCAAATTTGAGTTAATTAATTATTGCTATTTATTTTTAGTTCTTTTAATTTTTCTTTCTTAAAACATAAAAACACAAAAAATTGATTTTTGTTTCATAGTTTTAAAATTAGTTTCTAAGAATATAATCTCCATAGGAATGATTTTTTCATATCATTATATTATTAATTATGAGATGTATACTTGTAAATTCCTTACACACAATTAATGTCGATCAAGTTTTTTTGTGACATTGCTAGGGATTATGAAAATTAGAAATTAATTTTTGTTGTACTTTATTTTAATTATTTCCCTTTATTTATTTTTCATAATTTTAATTAATTAATTTAGTTATTTATTTATTTTATTTTTAATTTTGACATCTCTTTTAGTGCTATTAGAAATACATTTGAGTCTATTGCATACGTAGAGTCTATATGTAAGAATTTTTGTTGTTAGATCCCGAAATAGAGCATACTCTTAGATCAATATTAAGAAAACCAGAAGTTCTCACCCAAATAGAAGAAATAGCTAATCCATTATAAATAAATAATGAACTAATTTTGAACAATCATATACCTTTAATGGATGATAGCGAGAATATGCAATACCTATGCTAGAAGGATTGAATGCAAATATTGCAAGGCCAAACATTCAAGCTAATCAGTTTGAACTAAAGCCAGTGATGTTTCAAATGTTACAAGAAATTGGACAATTTAGGGGATTACCAATAGAGGAATCACATTTACATCTTAGATTGTTTTTTCAAGTTAGAGATTCATTGAAATTAAGTGGTGTTATCGAAGAGATGTTTATGCTTAGATTTTTCCCTTACTCTTTGTGAGATCATGCTTGAGTTTGGCTAAACTCTTTGCTACCTTATTTCTTTACAACTTTTGGTGTAGAAATTCTTGATGAAATACTTCCCACCAGCAAAGAATGCCAAGCTTAGGAATGATATTACCTCTTACCAACAATTTGATGGGAAATCTTTATGAATCAACATGCTATATGGTAATGTAAATCAAAAATATAATCAATACTCGAACACATATAAATCATTGGAAAATAGTAATTGATCAATCATTTCTCCATCATTGTCCACTACCAATGCTCTCTGATGCTACCATAATCCAAGAAGCTATTGTAAAATATGTGGCTTGGCTATCAAATCAAGTTATGCTAAATTTTGACATGTTACTCTTTATTTTTAGTTAAAATAAATAAAATTTACTACTTGTATTTTATTATTTTACTTTTATTGTTACAAATATAATAGCTCTTGTTTAGTCTACTATACAAAAGTTGGTAAATGTCACAAATTTAAGAGACCTAAAGGAAGTCTTTCTACAAAAGTTTGTATTTAGTGGAAAATTATCGTGCACCAAGTATTCAAGAAGAAGCCATAAAAAAAGTATAATTTTGAGTATGCTATAAACTTCAGTATAAATCTTGGCTCTTTGAAAACGAATTTTTGAGCAAAAATAGTATGAATAATAGATGGACTATGCCACTTCCTAAAGAAATATCGGGTATAGATATTTGACAATCTTATATATCAATATAGTTCATATTGCAATTATTTGGGTTTCAAATGATCAACTTAAGTATAATTTAAGTGTGGACAAGGTGAGTCATCAATTATTAAATAGCTTGCATTCATGTAGAGCATAGAATTATATTTATATTACCTAATTATTTACATATTTTTTATATAGGACATGTTATTATCGACTTGAAACTAACCACCTATCAAATTTAGCGATGTTTTATGATTCATCATATGTGAATCAATATCAAGAGTAGGATTCTAGCATAAGAGAAAAACAATTATGTGATAGAGTATTAACACTTCAGAGAAATAAAAAGTTGATATCCCTTGGCCACTATCATTTGAACAAGGTCAAAATAATTGGATGTTGGTAATCCTTGATCTATATGGTAATGATGCTTGGTATTGTGACACGACTTCCATAGAATTGAATAAAGACACAAAAATAGTTGTTGAAATGTAAGAGTTATAATTAACTATTTTTCTTCCATTTTCTTTGTAATATTGAATTAAGATGAAAATAATAACTCTTTTAAACATTGATAGAGCATGAAAGCTGTGAAATAAGAGTAAGGGTGTCATCCTTAATAAATCATAGAAGCATATATGGGATAAAGTTGTGGTATGTGCAAATGAATATTAAGAATAAATTTTATTAATTTAATGAATTGTACAATTGAATAAAAAAGATGTTCAAACTGATAAACCTTGTATACTTGTTTTTAGTATGTTCCACAACAAAGTGATGAAATTATATGTGGTTACTTTGTTACGAAATTTATGAGCGAGATCACCTCAAATATCAACATGTCAAATAAAGATGTGGTAATATTTTAACTAATATACTCTTTTAATAAATAAGTTATTTTTTAATGAATTTATGATGTTAATTATGAAATAAGTTTTGTTCATTTATGCTTATGAAATCGTCATACTTGTTAGATACTATTTGATATGCTCACTTTTCATAACCATACTTTAAACTTATTAGCCTTAAAGACTTTAGATTTAATATTTTACATAGCAAGGTATGCCAATTTTTTTGGCCTCTTCATTTAAAGCCATGAGAACATTGAAGTGATACTGCATGTATACTTTTAAAATAACTTACACTTGCTAAATAACTAATATAAAAATCTTTTAACATATATACGTTATTCTTTTGTGAATTCATGATGTTAAATGCTTATTTTGAATTTATATGCATGTATTTCCTTGGTTGGAGTAAAATGGGATATGAAGGTAAATTTTTGAAGATTTATGAGAAAAATGAGTAGAACACATGCTTTACATTATAAGGTTGCAAAAAGAATCAGAAGAAGAATCTAATGATATGAAATAGTATATGTAACTTATTATTATATGCTTATCTTGTAAAAATGCATATAGTAATGGATATATGTAATTTTATATCTAATATATAATGCATATGTATATTTGCTTATAATATTTAGTGATATTGTAATTAAGTTAAATTTGTATATATGCATTGTATGTAAGTTATTATTTTTATTATAAGTTGGATCTTGATAACTATATTTTATACAGTGATTTGCGTCTATTTTATCAATTATAATTGTTAATTTTTTTACATTTTTGGTTAATTTTTAATTAATTAAATTAATATTTATTATTAGTTTTTAATAAATATATTTTCAAGTAAATTAATAAATTTTAATAAAAAAGAGACTTAATTGCAATTATAAAAAGCTTACAATTTAATTTGAAATTAAAAATGGGTGAAATTGCAAATATCAAAAGATTATAAATTAATTTCAATTACATTTGTGGGTCAAAATGTAATTAATAAAAGTTGAATTTCTGCGCAGGAGAAGAACCACTCGCGACATTCACAAACGCCAAACACACACCGTTCGATCATCCAATCAACTGTCAAGATTTGGCGCGTGAAATCTAGACGCATCAAAAGCGATTGAGCCGGAATTCTTGAATCACGCCGATCGGTACACGAGGGGCCCACCTGCTGCGTAGACTGGCGTGCAGGGTGGGACCCACGTGTCAGCTGTGCATATTTTCTCCAGAGGCGATCTCTGACCGTTGGATCTATCGGACGGTCCATATTTAAAACGCGTGGAAGCAAGTTGTCGGGCACCGAGCAGCTCGCCTACAATCTCGTGCGACGCGGTTCATCCAAGCGGTGTGCACCCTCGAGTTTCTCGGAATAAGAAGCAGCCACGTGTCTCCTTAATCCTCCAGCTAATCACATGATGACACATGGCATGTATTTGGTAAAATAAAAACGCAAAAATGGCACCTACTTTCTAGCCGTTAACGCACTTCCAACACGAGGAAATCTTGTGCGACGCGGTCCAGCTGTTGTCCATGCGCCCGATCTTCCCACTCAATGAAAAGCAACCACGTGTCTCTCTATTTCTCATAGCGAATCATATGGCAACACGTGGCATGCATAAAAAGAAAAAAAAATCTGAAACGCGCAGAATGGTTTTCACGCGTGTTGTTATTTTAATGCCCCATACATTTTTTCCCCCACTTAAAATAAAAATAAAAAAAAGAATAATTCAAAAGGGGGGATATATTTTGTACGCAAGAGGTTTTGGGGGTTTTTCAGTTTTTGTTTTTCTTTCATTTTTTTAGCTCGCAGTTCTTGTGGGAAATTACAGAGAAAGAAGACAATGAAGAAGAAGGAAAGGGAAGAAATTTATTTTTCATTGAGGAATCGTGAAAGAGTTTCTCCTAATCTATTTTATTTTAATTTTTGTTTCTCTGCAATGTTTTATTTTTGTGGTGTTGTAATTTTAATTTCTGCTATGAACTAATTTATTTGTTCTAGGATTGTAGTGTAGCGTAAATTATGAAACTTGAATTAATTATTTTTGAATGATTTATGGAACGGTTTTAAGTTGTTTATTTTATCTATGTTTAATGCTTTTAATTATCAGAAGATTAATTAACTGATATGTGACACTTAAACAAACTTGAAAAAGGCATTTTTGTGTGCTGCTCGTGATAAAATAACGTATATACATAAGGGATAGAAATATACTTTTATTGTATGTGTAACTGTTTGAGAACTCAGAACTTAATAAATCTGGTTGAATTTAATTCTCATAGGAATATAGTGAATCATTTTAACTAGATGTGTCTGTATGGAGCTTGAAAGAGATATATGGATAAATTAGGAGTTCTTGGTTAACAACTTAAAACATGAGAACATAAATCAAGAGAGAATAAAATATTCAAGTGGAATAATTTGGGTAAACTGCAATCTTAGAATTTTCGTACAATCTGTTATAAAAATTAGTTAGTCAAACTGCATCAAATTATCGACTGTTTGGATAAAATTAGGTTGAAATAATTTTAATAATTAACGAATACTAGTAACAAATCTCCTTGAGAACGATATTTTACTTATCATATTATTACTTGTGACCGTGTATACTTGCACGATTTTATGTTCTCTAAAAGAGACAACAAGTTTTTGGCGCCGTTGACGGGGATTTGTTTTACTAATATTAGTTGATATTAATACTAATTAATCTGATTTTAGTTCAAAAAAAAATTTATTTTGTTTTATTGCTTACACGATTTTATGTTCTCTAAAAGAGACAACAAGTTTTTGGCACCGTTGACGGGGATTTGTTTTACTAATATTAGTTGATATTAATACTAATTAATCTGATTTTAGTTCAAAAAAAAATTATTTTGTTTTATTGCTTACTGTTATTTGCTTAGATTTGTGTTTATTTATGTTTTTATTTTTTTATTTTCATTTTTATTGTGTTAGATTTATTTTTCAGATTTTTGGATAGAGTGAGACTTTGTATGCGACGCATAAGAAATCTTTACATAGTTCCGTTAGATCTAGAAATCCATAGAACTATTTTGAACTTAAAGAAAAATTATAAACAAGAAACCTTAAAACATCTAGTTATGGATCATGAAATTCCAGAAGTAAAAGAACCAAGATCCTTAAGAGATTATGCAGTGCCTATGGTTGGCGGCATCCATTCAAGCATAAGAAGACCTTCAATCGAAGCTAATAATTTTGAAATTAAGCCTGCAATAATTCATATGATTCAAACTTTGATTCAATTTGGTGGTTTACCCCACGATGATCCAAACTCCCATATATCAAATTTTCTTGAGATTTGCGACACATTTAGGCATAATGGAGTCATTGATGATGCTATTCGGTTGAGACTTTTTCCTTTTTCACTTAGGGATAAGGCAAAGAGTTGGTTGAATTCATTTCCATGTGGTTCTATCACTACTTGGGAGGATTTGGCTCAAAACGTTTTAGCCAAATATTTTCCACCGGCAAAAACTGCACTGATGAGGAATGAAATCACCACTTTTATGTAGTTCGACTCAGAGTCATTATATGAAGCTTGGAAGAGGTACAAGGAGCTACTTAGAAGATGTCCTCACCACGGATTACCGAAGTGGCTTCAAGTTCAAACATTTTATAATAGTTTGATAGGTCAAACTAGAAACATGATTGACGCTGCAGCAGGTGGTGCTTTAATGGGAAAATCAATTGATGAAGCCTACAAATTATTAGAGGAAATGGCTTCCAATAGCTATTAGTGGCCATCAGAGAGGATGATGCCTAAGAGAGCGGCTGGTATTCACGAGATTGATGCTATGACCGCTTTAACTGCACAAGTATCTACTTTGGTGAAGAAGATTGATACTTTGGGTGTCCATTCTATTCAGAGTCCTTTTGTTGCATGTGAAATTTGCAATGGAAATCATGCCAGTGAGAGATGTCCTCACAACTCTGAATCTGTCAATTTTGTTTCCAACTATAATAGGAATCAAAACAATCCTTATGCTAACACTTACAATCCAGGGTGGAAGAATCATCCTAATTTATCCTGGAGTAACAATGAGGGACCATCATCTTCTATAAAGCCCACATATCCTCAGGCCTTTCATAACCAAGCTCCACCACAAGAAAAGAAGCCATCATTGGAGGATATGTTTGCTCGATATATGGCCAATAATGAGACTATTCTTCAGAATCAAGCAGCTTCCATCAGAAATCTTGAAGTTCAATTGGGGTAACTTACTACTGCTGTCAACAACAGCCCTCAAGGAGTTGTGTCGAGTGATACTGAAACTAATCCTAATAGGGGAGGAAAAGAGCATTGTAAGGCAATTATGCTCAGAAGTGGAAAAGAGTTAAAAGAAATATCTGAGCCCATTTCTTTGCCAACCCCTAATGTTGAAGCGTTTGGCCCAGAAAAACAAGATTGTGGAGAAGAAATAGCTGAAGAAAATGAAGCATCAACAAAACCCATAATGAAACCAGTTTTAGATAGTCTCAAGTCATATAATCCACCAATTCCATTTCCTCAACGCTTCCATAAGCAAAAGCTTGATAAGCAATTCTCCAAATTTCTTGAAGTTTTTAAAAAGCTTCATATTAACATTCCTTTTGCTGATGCCTTGGAGAAAATGCCTAGCTATGTGAAATTTATGAAGGACATCTTGTCTAAAAAAAGAAGGTTAGGTGATTTTGAGACCGTTGCTCTCACAGAGGAGTGTAGCACCATCCTTCAGAAGAAGCTACCACCTAAGCTTAAAGATCTAGGAAGTTTCACCATTCCTTGTACTATTGGCGAGAAATTCTTTGGTACAGCTCTTTGCGATCTGGGTGCAAGTATTAATTTGATGCCACTTTCCATCTATCAGAGACTTGGATTAGGAGAAGCACAATCGACCACTGTAACTCTTCAACTTGCAGATAGGTCTTTGAAACACCCAAGAGGCATCATAGAGGATGTGCTTGTAAAGGTAGACAAGTTTATCTTTCCTACAGATTTCATAATTCTTGATATGGAGGAAGATAAAGAGATTCCTATTATTCTAGGTAGACCATTTTTAGCAACTGGTAGGACTTTGATTGATGTTCAAAAAGAGGAACTCACTATGAGAGTTCAAGACCAAGAGGTAACTTTCAAAGTGTTTAAAGCGATGAAATTTCCAGGTGATTCTGATTCTTGTTATAGAGTAAATGAGTTAGTTGATAGTTGTTCTAAAAATAACTCTACTACTGATTCTTCTACAATTTCTCCTTTGAATCTGAATAAAGACTTAAGAGCCGGTTGTGAAAAGCATTGTTTTCCAATCAATGTGATGGACCAGTTCTGTCTACAAACATATAAAAATGTTAAGCGCTATAAAGAAAAGAAAAAGAGATGGCATGACAATAAGCTCTTGCATCGACATTCTGAACAAGGACAAAAAGTTTTGCTCTTCAAGTCTCGGTTGAAATTATTCCTAGGGAAACTAAAATCAAGGTGGTCAAGACCTTTCACTATTTCCAAAATGCATCCATACGATACTGTTAAGATTAAAGATGAAAAATCACAGAGGAATCTCCAAGTGAATGGATAAAAACTCAAACCTTGTTGGGAAGGTGACGTTGATCATCCAAAGCCAAACATTTTGTTATATGACCCAACCTGAAGCAAGGAAAAAGGAAGTCAAGCTGATGACTCTAAATCAAGCGCTTCTTGGGAGGCAACCCATGCATTTTAGTTTTTATTTATTTATTTATTGTATTTTAAAACATTAGTTGCATATTTATTCACTCTGTTATTTTGCTTTGATAGGTGCAAATCGGAGGAGGTAAAACGATTTTGGATTTCAATCTCACAAGCCAACTCACCATTCAGGGAAGTTTCTTTTAACACATCTCCTTTTTTCTTCAATTTCCACACATTGGGGACAATGTGCATATTAAGTTTGGGGGTGTTGAGATTAAACTTATTTGAAATATTGCTTGATATTGTTGCTTGTCTAGCTTTGTTTGTTTGGTTGATCGAACATTAGAAGATATTTTGTGTTTAATGGTGATCTAATTTTTGTTATTTTATTTCTTCAGTTTAAATAATGCATAACTCCTTGAAAAATTTAAATATTGTCTAAGTGATGAATAATTTTTACGTATGTTTTATTTTTACAAGAATAAATATTTATGAGCACTAGTCTTGATTTTTGAGTTGCTATGATAATTTAGAGAAGGTTTATGTGAGTAATGAATTCGATTGATATTTGTGGTATCACAGTTCTTAGAATTTGTTTGATTTTCTCTCGAGGCGAAATTATAGATAACATTTAACTAAGAAAATGATTTAGGCCATCTTTGGATCGTTTGAGCCTTTCTATCTACCTTCACATGCATTATTCATAGTATATCCCTTTTGAGCTTCAAAGTTTGTATATATATTTTTCTCATTTCAAAAGGCTACTTTAAAAAATATATATACATATGTGTAGATATATCTATGTTTCTTATCTCACTAACATATGACAATTGTTAGTAAATATTTAAAGATATATCAGAAAAAAAACAAAAAAAGGGATGAAAGAAAAAAAAAAGAAAAAAAAAATGATTATTGTATGTGATGATAAATTCCAAATTGGGAATTATTTATTATGATGATAGAAGGTATCTTTTTCAATCCTAAAATGTTATGTTTGGGAAAATTTTTGAGCTAAATATCATCCTGTGTCCTACCTTTACCTAAGCCATACATTACAAGTTTGATAAAGTCCTATTGATTTTTGGTTGTGTTGTCTACATTAGTGGAGAGAGAAAAGAAAAATAAACTTATGAGATTTATGATTTCATTAATATCTGTTTGATTTTATAGTTGCGTAAACTTATCCGGATTTCATATGATGAAATATGAAAAGACTTCACACACACTAAAATTCATTGTGAAAATGTAATATATTTTTAAATTGATTTTGATACTTAGATAAAATTCTTTTATTTCTTTGAGTTATGTAATTTGGAATGACTAAAAAGAAATATTTTGATAATCACTATTTTAAATACATTTATCTTTGTTTTATTTCTTTCATTTTGCTCGAGGACTAGTAAAAATTTAAGTTTGGGGGTGTGATAACTGTATTTTATACAGTGATTTGCGTCTATTTTATCAATTATAATTGCTAGTTTTTTTACATTTTTGGTTAATTTTTAATTAATTAAATTAATATTTATTATTAGTTTTTAATAAATATATTTTCAAGTAAATTAATAAATTTTAATAAAAAAGAGACTTAATTGCAATTATAAAAAGCTTACAATTTAATTTGAAATTAAAATGGGTGAAATTGCAAATATCAAAAGATTATAAATTAATTTCAATTACATTTGTGGGTCAAAATGTAATTAATAAAAGTTGAATTTCTGCGCAGGAGAAGAACCACTCGCGACATTACCAAATGCCAAACACACACCGTTCGATCATCCAATCAACTATCAAGATTTGGCACGTGAAATCTAGACGCATCAAAAGTGATTGAGCCGGAATTCCTGAATCACGCCGATTGGTACACGAGGGGCCCACCTGTCGCGCAGACTAGCATGTAGGGTGGGACCCACGTGTCAGCTGTGCAGATTTTCTCCCGAGGCGATCTCTGACCATTGGATCTGTTGGACGGTTCAGATTTAAAACGCATGGAAGCAAGCTGTCGGGCACCTAGCAGCTCGCCTACAATCCCATGCGACGCGGTTCATCCAAGCGGTATGCACCCTCGAGTTTCTCGGAATAAGAAGCAGCCACGTGTCTCCTTAATCCTCCAGCTAATCACATGATGACACGTGGCATGTATTTTGTAAAATAAAAACACAAAAATGGCACCTACTTTCCAGCCGTTAACGCACTTCCAGTGCAAGGAAATCTTGTGCGACACGGTCCAGCTGTTCTCCATGTGCCCGATCTTTCCACTCAATGAAAAGCAACCACGTGTCTCTCTATTTTCTCATAGCGAATCACATGGCGACACGTGGCATGCGTAAAAAGAAAAAAAATCTGAAACCCGCAGAATGGTTTTCACGCGTGTTGTTATTTTAATGCCCCATACATTTTTGTCCCCCACTTAAAATAAAAATAAAAAAAAAAGAATAATTCAAAAGGGGGGATATATTTTGTACGCGAGAGGTTTTGGGGGTTTTTCAGTTTTTGTTTTTCTTTCATTTTTTTAGCTCGCAGTTCTTGTGGGAAATTACAGAGAAAGAAGACAATGAAGAAGAAGGAAAGGGAAGAAATTTATTTTTCATTGAGGAATTGTGAAAGAGTTTCTCCTAATCTATTTTCTTTTAATTTTTGTTTCTCTGCAATGTTTTATTTTTGTGGTGTTGTAATTTTAATTTCTGCTATGAACTAATTTATTTGTTCTAGGATTGCAGTGTAGCGTAAATTATGAAACTTGAATTAATTATTTTTGAATGATTTATGGAACTGTTTTAAGTTGTTTATTTTATCTGTGTTTAATGCTTTTAATTATCGGAAGATTAATTAACTGATATGTGACACTTAAATAAACTTGAAAAAGGCATTTTTGTGTGCTGCTCGTGATAAAATAACGTATATACATAAGGGATAGAAATATACTTTTATTGTATGTTAACTGTTTGAGAACTAAGAACTTAATAAATCTGGTTGAATTTAATTATCATAGGAATATAGTGAATCATTTTAACTAGATGTGTCTGTATGGAGCTTGAAAGAGATATATGGATAAATTAGGAGTTCTTGGTTAACAACTTAAAACATGAGAACATAAATCAAGAGAGAATAAAATATTCAAGTGGATTAATTTGGGAAAAATGCAATCTTAGAATTTTCGTACAATCTGTTATAAAAATTAGTTAGTCAAACTGCATCAAATTATCGACTGTTTGGATAAAATTAGGTTGAAATAATTTTAATAATTAACGAATACTAGTAACAAATCTCTTTGAGAACGATATTTTACTTATCATATTATTACTTGTGACCGTGTATACTTACACGATTTTATGTTCTCTAAAAGAGACAACAGTTCTTAATTAATATCTAGGTTTTAAATGGATAAAAGGTTTTTAAAACTCTTTTGAACATATTCTGATTTTTTCTACTGTTATCGGATTTTAAAATGCAAGGACATTTGTTGAAAATAACTAAAATATGTCTAGAGGTATACCATTTATGCCAGTTCTATGGTAGAACTAACTTAAATTTTTAAGTAGGTTCTAGGATAGAATCGGCTTAAAATTTTAAGTCGGTTGTTTAAGTTGGTTGGCATGTAGTACCAACTTAAAATTTTAAGCGAGTTGCCACCTAGGACCAACTTAAAATTTAGAATGGCTTCTACCCTACAACCGACTTAAAAGTTAAAATCACCTCATTTTAAGTTGATTCACCACACCAACTTAAAATCTGTATTAAGTCGATTAATAACTGACTTAAAAGCCCTTTGTTGTAGTAGTGGTATGTTCTATGCTATGGATATAAACAAATTACATATTTATGAAATTGAGCTAATTTAAAATTTTTATTAAATATATATTTACATTTTTACATTGTTTTTACATTTTTTTTGTGCTTTTATATATTTTTATTGGTTTAGAAATTTTAGTTTGATTTTAAGTAAATGATTTACACCGGTATATTAGTTACTTATACATGTCACAAAATAATGTGATAATTAGTTTTTTTGTCATAATTTCTATTTCATGATAAAATATTAAAATTATGATAAATTTAAAATTGATATTAAGTAACCAAACAGTTGAGACAACCTTGTGAGAATATTTTGATCCATTATCTTCTCATTTCGAGTGATAATCTTTTTTTCTACTCTTTTAAACACTCTTCCTAACAATTTCAAATTGGTAGATGATATTTATAGCTTTTACATTAAATTCTAGGCTTTTTACATCTAATAAAGTGTCATATATTTATTTTTATTACTCAAATTGAATAACTTAAGTAGAAATTAAAAATATATGTATTTATCTTAATTCATGCATTACTTCTAAAAGGAGACATATATGGGATTACCTAAGCCAATATAAAAGGAAAAGCTAAAAATTAGCCACTCACCCAAATCATACAAGAATATGTATAAAATATACATGGTTCTCTCTCCCTAAGAAAGAAAGAAAGAAAAAGAATATTTCTTAAAATAAAATAGATAGATAAAAAAAGACAGAGAAAAATGGTTAAATATAAAAGAAAGGATAAGAAATAAATCTCCAAAACATCATTTGCATTTTCTTCACCTATATAAGGTATATAATTTGAAATTTTTATTTGATGAATTTGATTGGTGTCGAAAATAATGTATTGATTTCTTTATAAAATCCTTTAAATCGACTCATTTTCATAAGATAAATATTAAGCACTACTTTGAGCCTTTTCTTCTTTGAACATATACGAACCTATTAGTTCATTTTTTCAAATAAATTATATTTTCATATGCCTTTGAATAAGTGCTTCAACCAATAGAATTAGTGTTATTTTGAGAGTATGATTTGTGAAGTTAGAGTTAGGCGAATTCGAATTCCTATACACTGAAATCAGACAAATTAATATTGAAACATTTTTCATGTGAATATAAATATGATTTTCAACTAAATATTGCAGTAAACCATGAATGTTTATAATGTTAAAATAACCTATGCGATGAATTTTAGTTGTGAACTTAGAATAAATTAAAAAGCATAAGTTTTCTATTCTTTTTACTTTGTTATTCCTCTCTTTTATTTTTTTATTTGTTATTTTTAGTTTGATGTTTGTGGGTATCATTTTTGAAAGCTCTCACTAGACTTAAAACATCCTCTAAGGTAACCTTTGGGTTTAAAGGATAATTGTATATGCTAAATGCAATCATGTCAATCTACCTAAATGATTTAAGATAGTTTAATTTTATTCTAGTTTTTGTTTTTTTTTTCACCATTCTTGTTAAGAGACTAGCAACAAGAAGTTGGTTCGGAATTGTGATGAGTGCATCAAAAGCACTTAATATAACATGAATTTATGCACTTTAAATGATAAAATATATTTGTATTTTCATAGTTTTACTATCTTTTAAAGAAAATGAATCTTTTCGGAATCAAGGGTATATTTCACCATTTTTTAGGTATTTTAGCTTCAAAATGACTTAACTAATTAACACTAATAGAACCTAATAGCACTCCATTACAAGAATGAAGCATAAAAAATTAACATATGTTCCAAACCATAGAAAATAGTGTAAAAGTAAATAAGGTTCAAGAAGTTCAAAGAGACGCATACTGAGGCGTGGTATTTTGTGTGTTGTATGCAGGATTAGTGGATCAAGCAATTCAACTAGTACATGTTATCTCATATAGTGGTACATAATCAATGTATTTCATAATTCTGCCCATCTTATCCACTTTTTCCTCCCTTCTGTAGTGTTTGTTAATGTTATATAAAAGACCCTTTCTTTCATTTAAAAATCATCTTTTTCATCCCTTAGCTCTCTTTTAACGGATTTCTTAGTTTCTTTCGTAGTTTTAAAGTTATTCTCTCAATTTGAGAGTTTAACATAGTTTATGTGGTAGCTTTACTTTCATTCAACAAATAGTATTTGCAATTCTATTTTGAGGTTCTTTAGAAACCGAAACAATATTGATGTTCTGTAAAGATGCAAATGAGGTATAATTTAAATGTATTCTTTTTAGATTACCTTTATGTGTTGTTTTACATGCTATGTTTAACTTATTAATCATTTATTAAATTAAGCATGTCTAGAGGAAAACACTATGGGATATTAGTAATGTTGTTATGCTTGTAAAATATTAAAGTAGGTAAACATTTTTATAAAATGAATCAAGTTTTATTTCTTTATCGAGATTTAAACGAAGTTTGTAAAAGAAAAATGTATTGAAGAAGTACTTTTTTATAATAAATATAAGGGTTAGAGTTAGGATTTGATTATCTAAATCTAATTTAGAGTCAAATCTTCGATTTTGGAATTGATTGTTTAGATCTATAAAGGATTATATTTTAAATATTTTAAATATTTTAAATATTTTAAATATTTTTATAAGAATTATTATTGAAAAATATATAGACGGTATTTTTTCGTAGTAGTTTTAAATTCTAAATGTTAATTTCCAAATACTTAAATTATAAACCAAAATTTCACACTTTGATAAGATTTTAAATTGTTAGACTTGACCAAAGGCAGCAATTGAATGATTTATTAATCCATTAGAAAAGAAGCATAATTTAAGTAAAATTAATTGATAGACCAAATCAAAGGTGTTAAATGATTTTAATTGTTGACAAATGATAGACCTAATTAATCTTATATTTGTATTTATAAGAGAGAATAAATAATCTTAATTCATATCTTTAATAACCCAATTAATATTGAGAAAGCATGATTAACTAACTAATTTATCCCATAAATTCTTCACAAAACGTAAATGTTTATTTTCAATTTGTTTTATCGAATCTATCCTTTATTTTATATTGTTAGTTTAGAATTTACCAAACCAAATAATCATGATAGGATGATTAGATTTTTATTTTCATCTTTAAGAATTTGCTGAATTATTTAAAACGCATTTGATTCATCTATAGATCGAGCTTGGAAGTATATTTATCATTTTCTATAAATGACTCATGCCCTTGAAAGCTACTTCAAAATATACAAAATTTATACACCAAGTTTTGGTACATCAATTGTTTTGCACTGTTGCCAGAAAACTAGTAATAACATCAAAAACTAATGAATTCCTTTGTATCATCACCATCTCAATAGTGGCGTGTGCATTATTACTATTAAATTTAAAGAGATATGTGGCAGCAATATTTTCAAATTTAAAAAGGTTGATAGGGAATGTCAAAAACTAAAAATCAGGAAGAAATAATAAACTATGAATATCACCTCAAGATAAGGTAACTCTATGTCCCCTTAGGACAAAGGAGGTAGTCAAATTAGTAGTAGAGACATGTGGAAGGGCCACATAAAATTCCCTAACAAACTCGTCATTATAGGAATGATTTAAATAGCATAGTAAAAGCCAAGAATATTAAGCAAAACTTTTATTAATTTTAAGATACTCCTGAATATTAACATGAGACTCTACCAGAATGGGCGCATTGTTAGAAGGATTGACAATCTCAAGTTCCTTTGATTTCTTACCGATTCGGGTATGCTTTAGAGCCATAAATGGTAACAATTATAGGATTGGATATAGTGGTAAAGTAGAAGAGAAAGAGACTATTCTAAAGTATGAAGAAAGTTAGCACGTGGTTCTATATATAGAGAAAAGGACTACATACAGCACCAATACCTCACTGAAGTGTTTGGAGAGCTATTTTGGAGAGATGATACTGAGCACATGGCGAGCATATGGTAAGGTGGGGTAAAATAGGACCACAATGTTTACCAAAACCAATCAATACATTCAATGAAAACATCCCATGACATTCAATCCATTATGCATTCACTTAAGGGTATGAATAAATTTTTGAAGATATACATTGTGTGTCTTATGCTAAATTTGTTTACTCTATATGCCATCAAGATATGCTTCTTATGCTAACCAAGCAAATAGAAATATAGACTCAAGTAAACCAAACTTCATAAGTCCACTTTTAGCCTCCCTCAATAATGCAGGTGCCAACCAAGATGAAATCAAATGGTCTTTCAAAGCTTGTATGATAGACCAAAGTTTAGGTAGATGAGAATAGAAATTTATAAGCTTAAGCACACATTAAGATGAAAAAATATATACACTTTAAGAAATAAGCTCACAACCATAAGTAATAAACCTTTAAACTTAGTTTCGTTTTTTTTACTTCTCAATTTTCATACACTTACATTCCTAAGCATAGGTTTTTTTTTCCTTTACATCGTAGTATTCATTTGTTAATATCCCTCTTTTTCTTTTTATTTTTTCTTTCTATATCCTTTTCTTTTCCTTTATTTTTCTTTAAACACGAGTGTAAAATAGATGATCCCAAATCATATGAATTCAATAAGTAACATACTTGAAACTCAACTAAAGAGGTGCAAGTTAAGTGGGATTTTTCATTTGTGTTAAGCTAGTAGGTGCAAACAAATGAAGGGATAAGATAAAAGCTCAAAAGAGGAAAATAAGGATAAGAACACATTGGTTGTAAGAAAGGATCGAATGATTCAAAGATGGCCTAAATAATCCTTTTATCTAAGTAACACTTAGGATTTTGCCACAAAAGACACTAAACTAGATTCTAGAGCATGTTATATACATACAAATCATCAAAGCAAGAAATCCACATAAAATTCTAAAAATAACCATTCAAATTCACCATGTTATTGCCTATGTATAGGAAAAAGTTCTTTTTCAATTCAACATGAGAATTTAATCGTGCATACTCATAGGAAATACAAATGTTAAAATAGCCACACTTCCATTTAAATCAAATGCATCTCAACCATAAAACAATAGTTCTAATATAAAAAGGTTCATTTGAGTAGTATGATAGTTGGATAGAGAGACTTGTATAACTGTCTCTGGTAGAAAGAGTAAGAAGAAAAAGAGAGTGCCAATATAACAAGCATAATATTTTTTCATTTTTTTATTAAAGTAGTCAAAAGGAGATAAACAGCAAAAGACATAGAGAAAGACTAAAAACATGAGAGAGAAAATAAATGAATAGTTCAACCCCAAACAAATCACCTAAAAATAGTGACCGAATAGTATCCTTCCACTTTAAGTATTTATCATAAGCAACTAATTTAAGAAATAGTTTATGTGTCATGTAATCATATGAAGTATATGGTAAACGAGCTTTATTTTTTTTATTATTTCTTGAAAATCTTATGGAGTTACCCATATGCACTGGACCAGGAAAATTTTTAGATATAGACTTATTTGTTTCTGTACTTTGTCTCAGGTGCATAATGCAACCTAATTGGAAATGCTTAAATGAGCCATAACAACTACAACATGTTAGGGGACATGGGTTAAACAAGGTGGAGAACTTCAAGTAGTACTTCTCACATATCTAGCACACTACCTAGCAAAGAGGCTAGTAGTGCCACATAGAAAACAAACACAGACAGTGGAGTTAGAGAATCTAGGTCTTTAACTCTAAGAAGTAGTACGTGGAAGAGAGGGGGAAGAATTTCTCACATTGACTTTCACACGAGAATAAGTAGTCAATTTCCCCAATATGGTCTTAAATTGTCAAAGTTCACCACAATGTTGAAAAGTAGGAACAAGAGTAGGTAGAGGTAATAGGCCACCACTAGAGCAAAGGAAAGTGCAAGCCTTAGGTGAAGGTTTCACCTTGCTATAATATTCTGACTGAGGAGACATAATAGACTTACCTCTCAGGTCGGTGGTATCAAACTTCAACTTTAGATCTTGATCAGAAGCTTTAACAAAATTAGTAGAACCCACTTTAGATTTTGAAACCTCTTTAATGTAACCAATACCATACTTATCCTTAAACACCTTTGTGTTGCTGAGGATTTCATTTAGTTTCTTCGAGCTCGTGTTTATTTTGTTCAATATAGAGGTAGAGTAATCCAATTCCTTCTCATTGACTCTGAGTTTCACCTTTAAGAAGATAATCAAATCTTTCTTTTCATGGAGAAATGATTCAAGATAAGCTATAGAATTACTTAGAATCCCAACTTTTCATTTAGTTGATCAATCTAATTTCCTCTTTGGGGAAGAGAATAGGTGATGGAATCATTTGTACTCTCAAGTACTATAATATGCTTCTTCAAACCTTCAATCTTAATATTATGATTGAGAAAGAGATCAAGGTTGACAAACAGTTATGTAACTTTACTAGAGATAGGAACCTTCATTTGTTCCTTAACCTTCTTCACTTTTCCATGATTTTCATTAAATTTCTAAATCAAATCCAAATTATCTCATTTGAATAGCCTCACATTTTTAGGTGAGATCACAATGTTAACCATCAATATAGGACTTCTTTTCCTCTAGATTTTTCTTCAATATGCATAGTGCTCCTTTTTGTTAAGGTTTTCCATAGCCTTTTTCTCTGCCTTTTTAGACTTGATATGCTCCAATATAAGAGCATTCTATGAATCAAGAAACTCATTTTTTTCCTCATCATTATCAATAACTTCAATTGTCATCTCTTGAACATTTGAGGTAGCAATTAGAGGCTTAATGACACTACTAAAGGCAATAAAGACTAGAAAATTAGTGTAATCCTCATAATTACTACTAGTACTATCCAATATAGTAACCTCAACTTTCATAGTGTCCTACATTCAAAGCATTTGATTTTATTCAAGTGTCTTTTGCTTAACTTCTTAGATTCTTTTTTTGAGTCTTCATTAGCTTTAGTAGATTTTGATGCATGGGAACTTGAAGTATCTCTTCCAGTAATCCTATATGAAGGTGTCTTTTTTTAAAATAATCTGTGTAATCTCTAGGCAAGGAAGACCGTTTCCTCCTCATTTTGATCAAAATCATCATTATAACCACATGTAGTACATGTAACTTTGCTCAATTCACTTCTTTGAGCTGTCTTAAGGGTTAAGCTTTTTTCCTTCTTGCAAACAATTTGCCCTTGTATTTGTAATAGGTGATATAGTTTGAAGACTTGTAGGTCACAAACTAGTTCATTCACTGTGAGCTCCCTTAATTTGTACATTGATTCAAGCATTATAACTTAAGAGTGAAACCTATAAGGTAGACTTGAAATTATCATTTTGATTTGTGTTTCTTCACTAATGGGTCTATCCAAATTGTTTGAGAAATTGAAAATGTTGGATAACTATGCATAAAATTTATCTAAAGTCAAATCTTCTTGCATAATGCGTAGTTTAAAGTCTTTATTAAACTTTAGCATTCTCCACCTCTTAACTACTGATGTACCTTCATGAGTTGTCTCTAAATATCCCAAGCTTGTTTAGAAGTTATACAAATCTAAATCCTTCTTTACTTATATAGCATCGTAGCCCTAATGATAGTATATAAACCTTTACTATTCCATTTGGACTCCTTGGACTCTTCCTTAGTCCACTCAATCATGTGTTTAGGTATAACAGGATTATCTAACAGAGTTTTAGTTGGGTAGATCCAACCATTCTCAACAAGGAACCACATATGGTCCTCTTTCGACAACAAGAAACCCATTATTTGTGATTTTCAATAGTCATAGTTTAGGCCATTAAAAGGTGGAGGCCTACCTATATTACCTCATTCTCCTAAATCCATCATAGAGAATGTGTGTGTGTATGTGTGTGAAAAATAAAGTTAATAGAAACAACACTAGAGCAGTCAAGCCCAAAATTTTCACCCACTATGACACTAAATAAAAGAATCTATGACTTGATACACTACCAAAGTAAGGAGATATAGACTCCATAAAAAATCAACCCTAACTCGCACAAATAGAATAGGATACACTAAAATAGAAAATGTAGTAGAGTCACAAGCAATATAATATCACATAAGTAGATAACTTTTAATAGTAGATATTATATATCAAGCAGAAGGCATGAAATAATAAACACTTTCTAATCAGACTTTAAGCTACAGTATATTGTAACATACGTACCTTAAACTGAGATTGCTCTAACACAATAATAGATCATGCACGACAAGTGATGGAATGAGGTAAACCCACGTAGAGATTGTATCTATGTGGTAACATCCTTGAGTTACTTAAGGCAACCACTCAACAACAAACAATTCACTAATTAGTAAAATAGTTACAACTTTGAAAGAAATAAAACCACTATTACCTTTTTCAATTGGGATTTTTATCTGAACTGTCTATCACGGCTCTTGCTTGCTACTTCCGTGATAACCTGATTTGACACATGAACCCAGATCTACCCCATAGCCAACACCATCAAATATGGTGTGATTAGTATCCATAGATTAGTATCATGTTATATATAAAACTAGACACTTTGAGGATCACTCTTGATCTCAAAGGTACTAAAGGACATACTATCATCCAGATAACTCAAATCATGTATAGGAGATACACTGTCAGTTTGGTAAATAAACTCACTAAATGATCCATTGATGAATACCAGACCAACATTGAGTTAGAAATACTGATCTTGTAGATACTTTGGTTTTATATTTATAAAACTCTTGATAATTCACAAATCATTTTATAGAAAATTACAAGTATACTCTCAAAGTCGATCTAAGGAAAGAATATATGTGGTTTTTAATTTATTATTCAAACTTTTAAAAACGAAACTAAATCCTAAACATCTAGTCATGATATTTTGATTTTTTGTGTTTGCTAATCTAATAACATAAAAAAATAAACAAAGAAATTGATTTAATAAACAATTATGCTAACTTTTATCATTCATAATATGGGAGTATGTATGGATATAATAATTAAGTTAATTATGCTTGCTCATATTATTTAGGTTATTAAATATATAAATTGATACTCAATGATTCTCTATTTTTTATATAAGTACCACCTTTGGTAGGGTTAGATATTATTTGTTAATATGTTAAACAAATCAATTAACACCTATGAGTGGGGTCGATAATTAATTTAGTTAATTAAATTAATTCTTTTTCTAAGAGATTAAAAATGAACCATTTAAATGCCACCTTTGGTGGGTTAGACATTTTAAACTTATTCAAAAAGTCCAAATTAAACATAAGAATCTAATTATCCGAGTACTAACTTTCAAGTTTTAAAACCACTACTGAAAATATGTTGTCAATACATTTTTGAATAATAGTTCTTATAAAAAATTTTGAAATAAAGTTTCATTCTAACTACCGGGCGATTGTACGAACAAAGAGCACTACTCAAAATCAGACCCAATAATTAAACCTTAAAATCTAATTTTTAAATTTAAGTTTGTAATGAAAAATAATATATTTCTCTCTAACATCAATAATATAAAATCTTGAATAAAAACAAAATCAAGTTATTTTATAGAAATGTTTTACCTATTTAATATTTCACAAGCATAACAACGTTATTAATATATCATATTTAAAAATAGTCAATCATGTTAAATTTAATCACATACAAATTAAATATAACATATAAGAATAAAACAAGAAAATAACTGTAAAGAATTCATTTTAAAATTATACCTCAAAAGAATCCCTACATAACTTTGATGTTAATTCTGTTGCTGAAAAACCTCCAAATGGATTTGCATTTCCATTTATTGAATAAAAAACTAAAATTCTAAAAAAGCATTACTAGTTCTTCTCAAAAAGATAAAAACTTTAAAACTAAAAAAAACTAAGAACTAGAGAGAGAAATGTGTGATTATTGGGATTTGAGGGTTCTTTTTACAATAGGGGAGAGATTCCTTTTTATGGGTGAGGAAAAGGCTAAAAAAGTGGGAAAATATCTCAAAAACTGATCTTAGAGGCGTTTTGGATAGGCTGGCACACATGTGGGGGTGAGATTTGTGGTAGATAGGACATGACATGCATGGGACTCTACTTGGCATGCAGACGGGCAGGTGCGGGACAGGCATGGGTGTACATTGGTGCATGCAGGACTCAGTATGGGCGTGTGATGGCTACACGTGCACACACAAGACTCGACATTTTTTACATTTTTGACCATTTTGACCCATTTTTCCATTTTTTGACTTTTCCTCATTTATTTCTCAACATATTTGTGTGATGTATTACCTCTAGTATTTTTCTTCGAGTCTTTAAGTTTTTTTTAATAAAAATACTTGAAAAAAATACCCATGATTCTAAAAAGATAATGTTATATAAAGTTATGATAAGATCATACAAATATAAATCTATTTAATCAATTAAATTAAATCATGGTAATTTTAGTCCTTTTTAAGCACTTATCATCCATAATCAAAAGTAAGCTCTCCGAAATGATTTCAAAATCAAATATAAATTTTAGTATGAAATTTAGTAGAGTTTTGGCACTAAAAACATAGGTAAACAGTTGACAAAAGTGTAGGTATCTATAGAGTCTTAGACAGACACCTCACCAAAGGTGGTGGCAAGGTTGGTGGCAAGGTACTATTAAATAAATCTATTTCCAAAAATATCAAGTAAAATCCATAAATACCCACATACAAAATGAACCAAAATCCACCACTCTCGACCTAGCTTGCATAATAAAACAACCAATCCTATTGCAAATGAAAACATGTTTTTAATCATAGTGTTCCTAACTATATGTGTATATGCGATACCAATCCATGAGAAGCCAACATATAAACTAAGTACAATACAACTTATAGAAAAAGGATAAAAGAGTCAAGAAGATTAGGGGGATGAGCTGAGATAGTTCCGATCATTGGAAGAAATGATGCCTTAAATGTGTTGATAGTTGCCTAAATTTAGTTTATTAAAAATTACTATTTTTTGAATTGTTCTATAGAAAATAGAGAAGGGTGGTTGGTGGATGAAAGAAGGTGATGGTGTTAGGGTAGGACAATGAAGTTGTTGGAGGTAGACATAGTTGTTAGGGTGGATAAGGCTGATTTCATAATGAAATGGACAAAAAAATATGAGAAAAGACATAAAATAATAATTATTTTTATAAAGACAAAATTACCCTTCTATAAATTAGGTTTTTTTAAAAAAAACATAGACAGATTATGTAACTTTTGTTAAACTTCGGGACTACTAGTATACTAGCTTGATAATATAAATCCAAATGTGCACCTATGGTATTCAACTGGATAAAAGCTTAAACACAAATGCCATTACCAGTCTGGACACCTAAACTCACGGCACCTATGTTTCCCTCTTTTGATGTCTCCACAACAATTATGATCCACAATGAATATGGTCTCCTCTAGAGCCCCAATAGAATGTGATGTGGTAAGTCATTAATAACCAGTATAGTGAATCCCAAGGCAATGGAAAATCAAAACAAATATGTGATCTAAGTCTTGGGTGTTAATTATCTATTAATTAATAAAAACCCAAAAATAGTTTTTACAAAACACTCAAAAATCACTACTACCAAAATACCACTCAAAATATTAATGATCTCAAAATTATGAAAATAATTTTCCAATCTAAAAATTTGAGGTTTCCCTATATTTTCTAGTTAAAAAATAATTTCACAAAAGAGGGATACTAATAGTAAACTCTTGAATTATTGAGCACATCGTTGGTTACCTCGCCAACTATGTCGGCAAACTTTATTGATCATGTCAATGAGGGTAATAGCTTACACTAACAAGGAAAATAGTCATTACAATGCTCGCCAACCACATTAGTAGGTAGCTCAATGAGCACTAATAAAGTTGTATTTTGTTGTAAAAATATGCCAAATACTTTTTCACAAATACTGGTAAAACAAACATAGAAAACAAAAATACACAAAAAAAATCTAACATGTAAACTACCTGAAACAAACTTCTTGTAGTGTGTGTAAATATGCTCACACATAAAGCATCTTAACTGAGTGAGTGTGTGTCATATTGAACCATCAGTAATTGACCTTATATAGAGGAGGACAAAATATTAAGTAAAATATATATACTCTATGTTTGGCACATGGGAATAACAGCTAATACACAAAAGACTTACATGACTTATATTAAAGAACTTCTTAAGCTTGTATGCAAGTAAAACAAGTGATTCAGCATTCATATCCTCAACACTATTCAGAAATACATTTTTGGAGAATTTAAATACCACATACTTGTTCTTCATGGATGGATCAAGTGAAAGCTCATAAGTTTGGATTGAGCCAAATATTGCATCAACATTCAAGGTGTCCAAATGAAGGATGTTTGTTTTAAAAGTTATCATTTTTGATAAAGATTTATGTATTGTTCATGATTTTGAATATTATGTATTCTTGTTCCTTGAGATTAACATGTTATATTTTGGAAGTGTTCAAGAAGATTCACTTGGTCTTGAACCATAAAACTCTTAAAATGAGGAACATGTAATCCTAAATATGTTCACAATTGTGGTAATTAAGGAGAAACATTAATTACCACGAAAGATTATCATGCCAATTAAAAGTACATTGTAGTTCTATAAATGTTGATAAGGGATTATCATTTAATGACATGAGTATATAAAATGTGTATTTTATATATTGAACAAGACATAACTAGATGGAACATTATATGGATTGTGTTTTGTGTCATTAATGTTTCCATTGTGTCTTTAGAATCTTAGATATGAGATGTGTAGGTTTTTCACATGAGAAGTATATAATGTGATTTCTATTTAAATACTATCTTATGATAGGAATGAAATAGTAGTTTGTTGTGTACAACATGTGCTAGAGAAATCTATATGTTAATATTATCATTGTCCCTTGATTTTGAGTTATGATATTACTAGGCCACTTGGTAAAGTGGAATTATATCGCATGCAATATTACTAATGTAGTTATAATTATAATTCACTTGAGAGACCAAGAAAACAAATATAATGCAAAAGTGACACAATCCTATTTTGCATATTATTCATAATGTCATATGACAAGGGTAGACACAAAATTAGTGGATCGAGTAAATAATTACTATGTCATTTGGAAAGCTATAATGTAATGATAGAACCTCTTATAGTCAATAATATAGATCCTCTATACAGTCTTACCAACTGAAGAGAAACAACAAGTATTTTACATTTCATAATGATGTATAATACATTAAATGAAATGCTAAAATAAAATGTCATAATATGACATGCTTAGACCATAAATAAATTTGTGAAGTTATGCAAATATTATTTGGTATAATGTTTGAATGTATTATAAGAATAATAGAGACATTGTATAATAGAAAAATATGAATAATATTATTTGTTCATAAATTAATTTATTAAACCAAACACAAGTTGAGATTAAAGAGAGCATGAGATGGCTGAATAAGGCTAGTGGAATTTGTATAATTGATTCAAACCTTAAACAAAGAGTTTCCCTAACCCTAGCCTATTTAAGGAGGCATAATTGAGGAAAATGTGATAAAACTGTGCTGCCTCTAACCCTAGCAAAAATGCTCCATTTTCAACAACCACATTTTTCCTTCTCCTAGGCCAAAACTTATAAAGGCTTTCTTAAGGCCGAAACCTAGGTGGTTCAACCCTAGGTCAAAAGTCTCTTCTCTCGTCTCTTCTTTCTAGGTGGTTGAATCTAAGCTTTGAACTCTACATCCATCTATCTAAGAGGTGTGGTAGTTTGTTGTTTAGGTTCGAGGTGAACCAAAAGGTGCTCCTGAAAGAAAGGTAAAAGCATGGAAGTACATTAAAGAAAATATTAAGTCTTAATTTCACAAACTTTTGCGCCAAAAATAATTCTAAAGTATTATGTACATGTGACTTTAATGCATGAGTGCAATACTATGTATGATACTTATAAAATATATACCTAAATGACAACTGTCTAGAATCCTAACATCAATTTTTCTTGATAAACTTTATAGCAAGCCTAAAAATAAGTTCATAGACAAATATTTTATCTATGAGCCAACACTCATGGTCCTTACAATATTAAATCTAGTAAGCGTACCACTAGGATATTCAAGATTTATGTTGACTAATAATCATAGTTTTAATGAATTACACAGTAAGAAAATGTAGGAAGTCTTAATCATTCCTAGTGATACATGCCTATAAAGAATGCATATCTTTTGATTTATCATAATTAATTAGGAATACTAGGTTTTACTATTTCATCTTTTGTTAAGTATTTTGTAAATTGTATTTTCAAAATCACGGGGTATGTTGGATGTATTTCATGAACTTTTGGATGTTAAAATATGTATATGTCAAGGAATTGAACAAATCCTCAGCATAATTGTCAAACAATGGAAGAACTAAATGCAAACATTTATATAAGAAACAACAAGGAGAGGTCAAAGCAAAAAATTGAGAAAATTAAGGACATGTTGTGACATGATTATATTTGCACTACGACACAATACTTTCGGATGGAATTTCATAGAACTTAAAATAGTGGCATACCATGGCATGATTCGAGGTATGCAATGGCCCACACACTCAGATATGCATTCCAATGTCAAATTTCAAGCTCATATTTATCCAAACTATCCAAATTTGTTAGATTAACATTTTAATTGTTTTAAACCTTTATAACCCGTAATCTTAACTATATTGTAACTCTTTTACTATAAATATGCAACTAGTGTGAATAATTAAAATAGCCATGGATTGTAGATATAGATTTCACAATAAATGCACATAGGTCTATAAAGAAATTGAAGGCTAGAGGCAAGATAGAATTCAAATAGGTAATTAAGGAGTATTTCTTATTTTTCTTCTTACTCTTCTATAATTTTAATTATGATTCTTTTAGAATCCATGCCTACCTAATTTAATTATGTGATTGTGGGAAAATTCCAAGCATTATACTATGATTTTAATTAATAAAATGTTACGACAATTTTTTAGATTCAATCCTTGATTTTTTTTGTTCAATTCTATGTTTAAATGCCATGACTATGCATGTATGAATTAGAGTGATCAACTAATTTATTACATGAATATGTTTAATAATTGTTTCAGATATTAGTATGTAATCACTATTCTTATTCAAAGTGGTACCTTTTTACTTTGTGACAATGTGAAAAAAAGAGTTGATACCTTTATTAAAGGTTACTTAGACTTGCAATATTGCATAGTTTAGTATCTCCTTTATATAACTTAATGCTATGAATGAATTAAATCTAGCAAGCTTCTAGGTTATTCATGATTTAGGTTGATTAATAAGTGAACCTTTAATGAATTACATGAAAAGAAAAGGTGCATTATGAAGTCACGACTTAGTTGCATATATTTTCCAAGCTAAATTTACGAATTCAAGGATAATTCTAATATAAATTCATTATATATTGGTTAAATTATATGATAGTGATTAGGATAGTCCAATAATTACATGTTTCTCTTAATTTATATGCTTATGTATTTTATTTATTGTTTTATCTTTTATTTTTATGTAAAAACAATTTTCAAAACCCCTTTACTAATTAACTAACAAACTAATAAATAGTGGTATTTATTGTAGCAATCTTCATGGGTTCAACAACCTTTGTTCTTAATTTACTTATCACTTGTATAATTTGATCATGTATACTTGTGTGTTTCTAAGCATATCAAGGATTTGGTGTCATTGTCAGGGATTGACTTTACAATTTAGCTACTTATCAATTCTCTATTTTAATTTTAATTTAATTTATTTCCTTTTAGATTTTGTTTTAGTTTTTAGTTTACTCATTCTTTATTTTATTTATATTTGCATTTAATCTGACTTCTTTATAGATATTTTTTTCTTTTTATTTTTACTTTATTAACTTTTATTTTTAGATCTAAATGCACCAAGGACATTCCAAAAATTTAAGGTCAAAAGGGTCACTACCAGATGATACATCAGAATCCAATTCTTTAAGTGAATTTGAAACAAAACACAAATAGGTGGCATCAGTAGACCCAACCCTTAAGGAATTAGCTACACCTTACTTGGAGTAGTAACTCTTTTGCATTGTGTACCTCAACTTAGAGTTAGGATTTGCATTCAAATCTGCACTAATACATTTTTACCTACTTTTAAGGGCTTAGTTGGGGAAGAGCCAAATAATCATTTGAAAGAGTTTCATGTAGTTTGCTCCACAATGAAACCAGTTGGGATCACTGAAGAGCAAATTAAGCTTAAAGCATTCTCATTCTCACTTACCAACAATACAAAGAAATGGCTCTATTATATCCCTTCAAGTACTATCTCCATATGTATTGATATGACCACATTATTTTTGGAGAGGTACTTTCCATATTTTATGGCCACAGAAATAACAAAAGAAATTTGTGGCATAAATCAATTCAATAGGGAAATCCTATATGAATATTGGGAGAGATTAAATATGTTATCTACAAGCTATTATAACCACCAATTTAGAAATCAACTACTTCACCAATATTTCTATGAGGGACTAATACCAAGGGAGAGAATCATGGTAGATGCCGTTAGTGGAGGAGCCTTAGAAAATAAAACCTCACATGAGGCAAGCAATTAATTGCAACTATGGTAGCCAACTGTTGTGTGGTTTTCAACACACAAACTCGTGCAAGTATACACGGTCACAAGTAATAAGGTTTGTAAGTAAAGATCGTTCCCACAAGGATTTGTTACTATAGTTTGTCGAGTACTAAAATTGTATCTTTCTGATTTTATCCAAAACAATCGTTCATTTAACAAAAAGGTAATAAAAGAAAATAAAAGAAATCTAGGATTGCAATTTTTCACCAAACTAATCCACTCAAATCATGTTATTTTCTTTTGATTTATATTTTTTTGTACATTTAATTTGTCAACCGAAAACTTCTTTTTTATTCATACATCTCTTCCGAGCTCCGTATAAACACACCTCGTTAAATTAATTCACTATATCTCTATGAGAATTAAATTTAATAAGATCCATTAAGTTCTAAGTTTTCAAATGGCCACACATACAATTAGGGTATATTCCTATCCTTCATCATACATGTCATTCTATTTACGAGCAATACACACACAAATGCCTTTCTCAAGTTTATTTATGTGCCACGGATCGTTTTGATAAGATTCGTAAATAATCAAAAAGCATTAAGCACAAAATAGAACGAACAAATCGAACGTCTTATAAATCTATCAAAAATAATTAAAATCAAAGCTTCATAAATTTAGATCAAATGCAACCCTAGAAAAATTAAATTACTTCATAAAATTAAAATAAAAATTACAACAACTACAGAAAAATAAGAAGAAGCAGAAATAAAATTAAAACATCTCATATGAAAATATTTGGCACACGCAAAACACAACAAAAGCCAAAATATGGCTTCTGCGTGTTTTGCCGTCCAAAACCGAGCAACACACGAAAATTAAACTCTACCCAAAACTCCAAAACCTCTCCAAAAAACTCCATCTTATCTCCTATTTATAGCTAAAAAATACATCAATAAAATATTAAATTTTAATCCACGCGGGGGACAGGAAAGTGTGGCGAAAATAATAAATTACACGCGTAGGGGACAAAAATTGTATCGAAAATGGAATCGAAAAAGTGAGTAGAGACGCTGTGCGTTTCTGTTTTAATTTCCTTCCACGCTGCCACGTGTCGCGATCTTATTCGCTGAAAGAAATAGTGGGACACGTGGCAGCACATCATTCGTTGAAGGGAATGGGCGCACGCAGACTTGTCGCACGGGATTGGGACGCGCGAGAAAGTGCGGCAATGGTTGGAACGGGGGTTTGATTCAGCGCGGTCGCGCTCATTGTAACATGCCACGTGTCGGAAGATGATTCACTGAAATATTAATTGAGACACGTGGCGTATTCTGGTTCGTGGAATAACCGGGTGCACGTGAATCGACCGCATTGGAAAAGTGGCGCGCGAATGTGGGGGACAGCGTCTGCACGGCGTCAGACGGATGGGTCCCACGCTGCACGCCGGCCTGCGCGGCAGGTGGGCCCCACTCGGGCACCGAGCCGCGCGATGGAGAAATTCCCTGCTCCCACTATCCCTGGTCGGGTTGAAGTGCACGCGCGCATCTGAACTGTTCATGCGTTGATCTGACGATCCACGATGAAGCGTGGATAGCACCGCGTGGAATTTTTCTCCTACGAAAAAAACTAACTTTGATTAATTATATTTTAACCCACAAATATATTTCAAATTACATTTTAAACTTTATTTAATTGCAATATAGCCCTTTTGTAATTTAAATTAAATTTTAAACTTTTAATAATTGAAATTAAGCCCAATTTTAATTTAAATTATATTTTCAACTTTTATAAATTGCAATTAATAATACTTTTATTTGAAATTATATTTTTGGACAAAAATTTGTCATTTAAGAACGTTTTCGATACAAATTATTTAATTTTATTAAAAATGTATTTCTTAACACATAAAAGGTAAATATTAATTTATTTAACTAAAATTAAACAAAAATGTCAAGAACATAGCAATTATCAGTAATAAAATTGATGAAAATAACTATATAAAATATAGTTATCACCAACTCTCAACAATTTGGCATCCGTAGTAACCTATAAGGAAAGGTAAATGAGATAAGCACTAACCCTAATCTTGAGGTCCAATTTAATAGTTTTACTGCTTTGGTGCTACAATTAGCTAGTGGATAGATTAAGGCTTATGGTATATGTCCTTTAGTGGGACATCTCATTGATGCATGCCCTACTCTTCAAGAAAATAATTTTGAATAAGTCAATATTGTTGGAGGCTATCAAGCATAGAGGTCTAGGTATGATCCTTTCTCTAACACATATAATATAGGATGGAGGAATCATCCATATCTTAGTTATTCATACAACAAGCACATAACAATTTTACACAACTAAGAGTGTCCACCTGACTTCCCAAATCTTAAGCCACATCAGAAGTACAAACCTTAACAACCTCAAGGTAAGTCTCTAGAGGATATGATTCTTTCTTTAGCTAATCATAATGCTAAATTTCAGTAGAACACCAAAGCTTCAAATCATAAACTAAAGACTCAAATAAGCTAATTAGACACAACTGTGGGAAAGATTGAGGCACAGATATTTGGAAAGATCCCCTCAAAAACTACAATAAATCCTAAGGATATTTTTAGTGCTAATGTTGTAAAAATTGGCAAGCAAACAAAAGGTCCTAACCAAGACATCTCAAGTGCTTTCAAATTTTGCAAAAATTTACAACTGTCAGGCTAACATTGTTAAACCAAGCGCTATACGAGAGGCAACCCATTTATTTTTCTTTCATTTTACTTTAAATTGAACATTAGTTTTTGTTTCATATTATGTTTACTATTATTTTTGTTTTTTGTTTTTTGTTTTTTGTTTTTTATCATTTGATTGTAATGTGGACATTACCTTACTTAGGTTATGGGTGGATAATGCATTATCATCAAATAATTTTTATTTAGTAATTTTTCTTATTTGTTTAGTTTTCTTTAATTTTTGCAAAACTAAAACAATTGGAAAAAAAATTAAAACATTTCTATGCGTATCATGGCACAAGTTTGTGCATGCCATGCAGCAAATCTCTTGGATTAAAAATTGGAAATGTGAAATAGGGTCACATCATAACATACATCTAAGTGTGTCGCAGCACATTGATATCGATTTGGATTCTGGGGATTCATTTTCCATGCGTGCCATGGCATGTCTTTAAGTGTGGCATAGCACAAGTATGTTTTAAACACAAAAACACCATCCAATGCTAGAAACTGGATAAAAACACTTTCTTCTCAAAACAAATTCAAACCTTAACATCCCCAACTCACTCTCCCTTTTTAACAATAAAAGTTCAATTTTTAACCAAAAATCACCAATCTTATTTTTAATATTTAATAGAAGTGTGGAATAAATATCATATTTTTGTAGATTTATTCATATCATTATCATCATCTTCAAGTAAGTGTACTAAATCCTTAAGTTTTCTTTGGCTGATGTTATGAACAATTTTATGAGAATAATTTTGGAATAGAAGTGTGGAATTTTTGGATTTAAGGAAACAAAATCTAGATAGAGTGGTAAATTTTTTGGGATTATTGTTATACCCTTACACTCTTTGAATCATAAATGGAGCCAAAAATAAAAACCTCTACTAAAGTTAAGGAACCTATGGTGATAGAAGAATATGATAGAACTAGTTTTGTAAGTCTTGAAGCTAAAAAAAGATTTGAAAAGGTTACATAAGTAAATAATTTTTTATTGTAGAACAAGGCATTGATTTTGGAAATCACCCATTCCCATTTGTAAATGATGTAATAGAAAACCTAGGATGGGGAAGACTTGTATAGTTTCTTGAAGTTAATGTTGTGTCCATTGTGATAGAGTTTTATGAATATGTGCTTGAGGTTGTTAATTATAGGGCCATGGTTAGGGGAGTTATCATGGCCTTTAGTGCATCCATTGTTAATTATTATTATGGTATAATAGATGTAATCGAGGGGAACATAAGGCTTATTTAGATAATATAGATTATGAGTAAGTAATAGAGACATTAACATTAGGAGGAGTAGAGTTGGATGTTACAAATAGGAGGCCTAAATAATTTTATCATCTCCCATGTATGGCCATATTTTTCTGCTCAAAATTGTTGCCAACTAGGTATTATAGTATAATTGATAAAGAACGAGCTATATTACTCTTCACAATCCAAACCTCCAAAATTATGAATGTCGGTGTAATTATGAATGAAAGGATAAGGTTTTCAACAAATAATCATGGGATTATTTATTTTTTTCCCATAACTCATAACAACACTTTGTGCTAAAGTTCGGGTGAGAATTCCTATTGGTGACAGACTATTACAACCTGATGACTTATTAACTTCAACATACCTGGAAAGGCTCACTAGCAAAACTAAAGCCTACACCTTTAAAGGATAAGTTTGATAAGTTACTAGGAAATGTTGATAAAATGGAGGCCTATCAAACATAGTAGCAAGAATGGTTGAGTGAACACATTCACAATCAAACCAACTATATGAATACCATTTATAAGATGCAATAGTTACATGTTGCTCAATCTAGTTATGATTGTAGTCAACTAGGGGGAGCACCGAAGTTTCCGGGTGATAACTTTGTCTTCGCACCACCAAAAGTTGTTATAGAAGATGCACCATTTAATTTTTTCTTTGATTTTATTTTTAATTTTTATTTCTTTTCATTATTTTTCTTTATTAATACTTGATGTCATTTTTATCTTATTTTGGAATTATGTTATGTATTTTTTGAACATCTTAACTGTATTTTGATGATGTGTTATTTGTGAGGTACATTATAATTCTCAATGCATGTTAGTACTGATAGGAATATGATTGTGATAACTTTAATGTCTAGAGGATTCTAAGTTTTAATTCAATTAAGAAGTGATTTAAATGTGAATTATACATAATGTGAAACTCTTGTGGTTGGAAGTAAGAATGATTAAGTAAGCTAAATACTAAGGAATGTTTCATGTGTGAATGTTTTATTCACATATTTGAGGTCTCAAAAAACTCTAGAATTTACTTTGAAAAATACTCAAGCCAAAGTTATAGAATACAGAGTGCCCAGAAAAGGATTTAGATCATTTTTGGACTATGTGTACCTTTTAAAGCCTATCACTTGTATCTTTATCACTAATATCCCTTTCAGCTTATATGAATTATAAAAATTTCTTTCTTTAACATGCCATAACGTTCAACACCAAACCTTAGCCTAACTTTATAAATTTGATAAAGACCTATTGATCTAAGTTATTACATCCATTATGCATTAGTGGAGAGTGATTTGAGAATTAAGCCTATGAGGTTTATGATTACCATGCATACATATCATATTTGCCTAATCTAGAGCCCAAGAATTTTGTTCTATGAATGTCATGCATAATATTATTTGATATGAAGGTTATATGTTTGTGGTGAGATGGATGTCTAAGAGTTGATCATGAAAGTGAAATTAGTATTATAATTAATCTTTGATAAGGAATGAAACATAGATAATCTATATATGTTGAATATTATAGGTAATCTTTAAAAAATATATATAATTGATTCGATAGTCAGTGTCTTTGTTTATTTTTTCATTGTTCTATTTTTATTTCTTTAATTCATCTAATTTAATTTATTGTGACGTTTATGGGCATCACTACTAAAAATCTTCATGAGACTATAACTTATCCGTTAGTACATCCTAGGGATTTAAAGGCTTAATGCATATGATAAATATAATCATATCAATTTATGGAAACGATTTAGGTCACCTTAGTATATTATTATTTATTTTATTATTGAGAACATCTTTGCATACCTTGTCTTGCTTGGGACTAGCCAGAAGATGGTCAGACGTGCCTAAAAATATGCATATCTTATGATTTATCGAAATTAATTAGGATAACTATATTTTAATATTGTATTTTTTACTAAGTATTTTATAAATTATGTTTTCAGAATCACATGGTATGTTTTGATGTATTTTAGGCACTTTTAGATATTAAAAGATGTAGATGATAAAGAACTAAATAAATCCTTACAATCAGGGGCACAATTGTCATACAATGGCTGATCTAAATGCAAATATTTATTCATAATACATCAAGGAGGGGTCAAAACATGAAATTTGTAAAATTAAGGGCATGATGCGGCATGATTATATGTGCACTGTGGCATTACACTCTTGGATGGAATTTCATAGAATTGGAAATAGGGTCGTGCCACAGTGTGACTCGATGTGCGTTGCGGCCCGTGAATTCGAATTTTCATTCCAATGACAAGTTTCAAGCTCATTTTTATCCAAATTGTTTTAGATTCATTGTATTAGCATTTTAATTTTTTTTAACCTTTACAATCCTAGTCATAACTACATTGTAACTCTTTTACTATAAATATATAACTAAGGTTAACAACAAAAGCATCATTAGATTATAGATATAGATTTTACAGAAAATAACAAAGAAATTGAAGTCTAGCGGCAAGAGAGAATTCAAAAAGGCAAGAGTATTTTTGATTTTTCTTCTTAGTTTTATGTTATTTTAATTATGATTATTTCATAATCCATGCCTAGCTAATTTATTTACATTATTGTAGGAAATTTTCAAGTTGTAGCTATGATTTTAATTAATAAAATATTATGATGAATTTTTAGATTCAATCCTTGATTTTTGATGTGTTCAATTTTATATTTAAATACCATGACTAGTGATTAGGATAGTCTCATAATTACATATTTCTCTTAATCAATGTACCCATGTATTTTTTTTATTATATTATGATTTACTTTTATTTAAAAACATTTTGAAAAACTCCCTTTACTAATTAACTAAAAAACTAATAAATAGTGGTATTTATTGTAGTAATCCTTGTGGTTTTAACAATGGTTGTTCTTAATTTACTTGTCACTTGTACAATTTGATCATGCATAGTTGCATTTTTTCAAGTGTATCACCTAGATTTCTGAAGCTAAAATTAGGAATTCAATAAGGATTTTATATAAAAATTTATTTAGGACTTAAAAAGCTAATTTTGATTCATAACATGATTAATTGAATTTTATACTAGTGGTGAGGATATAATCACATATTTCTTAATATTTTCTCAAAAATCATGTCTTTTCTAATTACTTTATCTTTATGTTATTTTTACCTTTTTCACAATCAATCCTAAGATCCTATTGCTAAATTAATTAATTTTCTAACAAAATATTAATTAGAAGCAGAAATTGATACCAATCCCTTGTGGGTTCGACACATACTTCAACTATATTACAATTGACATATTTTTAATAAAACCTAAGGTTTAACTTTTGATGTGTCATTTTTGGGTGTGTTACATGTACAAGTGAAGCATAGGTGCATTCCTAAATGTAAAATGATAAAAATTATACCTGAAGTGTGGTTATCCTGAACTCAGACATTTGTTGGACTTTGGTTGATATAGACTTGATAACGAGCTTAGAAAAATGTTTATAGGAAAATGTTTTGTACACAAAAATGCCCAACACTCATACAAAAATTGATGTGATTCATATGAACAATCAATTTAAACCCTACCTCAAACTATTTAAGATATTATTATTTAGTATGTAGCAAGTGATAGTGTTTTCAGCTGAGGATTTTGTGAACTAACTCCGATTTAATGAAAAAATGGAGTTTTATTTTTTAAACTGAAAATTAAATCTAACAACTTAAGATTAATAAAGATAAAAAAAAATATAAATATTATGCTAAAAATTCAAATAAAAAAACGATTGCAGGAACATTCTCCACCACTAGCATGTATTATAGATCAACAAAAGCATAGTCCATTCTCCTATTCTTTGATTATACCAACATAGAGAAATTGACAAATGCAAAAAATCTCCACATCTTCTTAGGGATTCATTGAACTCTTTCTAATAGACAACATAGAATAAGCTCTTCAAATTTAATCTATCAAAAGCATTAATTTTAAAGAAGAAAATTAGATCAAGGTTAAACACACAAGCTCGGTTTAATTATCTTGAGTATTAATTCCTATTGCAAGGAAGTTTTCACTAATTATTTAAATTGATTAAATGATTACATATACAATTAACTAAATTGATTAAAGATGAATTAATTTAATTATTTAAGTGAATTATTTTGATTATTTATTTTACACTTAAATAATCAAATAAATTCATATAACAAATAAAACTAAGAATTAATACATAATTAAAAAGAATAGTTGAATAGAATATAATAGATCTTTTTAAATATTACAATCCATGTTTAGGACTTTGAAATCACACTTAATCAATTATAAAGTTAGCTACTCATGAAAACAATAAATTGAGAATATTATTCATGGAAAAAATAAAGGAAGGGAGAAGAAATCTTAAGATTGACATTCTTGAATTTCATGTTCAACTCTTTTAATTGCCTCTTGAATCTTATTCTTAGTTTTTGCCTCCACCTTAATTCTATAAATTATGTATCTTTATCTCTCTAAATCTATATTATGACATTCCTCCTTATTTTGTATGGTATTATTTTATATTTATATGAGATAAAAATCAAATTTGGAAGTAACTATGATCGCTGGTATCCTGGTAAAGATATGATTAGTATGCGCCACATGTCAAAATGATAGGATATGCTATGATGGTTAAAAGGATGGGATAAGCTATGAAATATATCCACTTCCATTCAAAGTAAATCCTCCTATCAAATAAAAATCATAAAAAATCCCAAAAAATTTAAAAAAATCAATATTATCTTGATAAATACAAAATAAATAATTTTAGCCCATTAGAATAATAAAATATATACAAATGTCAAGAAATTAAACTCTACAAATAAGTATAAAATATCACTTATCAAACTTCACATACATTACTACAAAATGTGGAATTTCAGTTGATATGTAAAGTCGGTTAACGTGTTGAACCGACACTACACAAGGACGTAGAGTCAGTTCTACGTGTCAATTGAAACTAACACACGTGGATAGCATCGGTTGACACGTAGGACCGACGCTACATCCATGTATAGCGTCAGTTCAACACATCAATCGACGATACGTATGTTAGCATCGGTTGACACATAGAACCGATGTTACGTCCACGTGTAGTGTTGGTTCAACACGTCAACCGACACTATACACATGGATTTTTCCTTCTCTTATTTCTTCCCCCATCAAACACAATTTTTAATTTGCAGCGTTGTAAACAACACCCAAAAACCCAAAACCGAGCTTCACCTTCTTTCTCATTTTTCGACCACCTACGACCACTAATTTCAGCACTGTTTAGTAGGTTTTCTTCCTCTCTAAATTATCTTTCAAATCCCCTATTTTTTGAGTGAAATACTCAAAAAATTTATATCCATTTTCTCACTTACAAAACACCTTTTTTTTCTTCCTTTCCTTCATTTTTTCACTTCATTTACTCTTGTAAGTATTTCTATTAATCCTACGCACTTATTATTCACTTTGCGTTATTTTTTATATATTATGTGTATAAATTTTTATATTATGTATGATATTATTTTTATTATGTAGATTTTGTATAAGTATTTAGTAATAAAATAAATTTATATATATATATATATTTATGACTGTGATTTAAAGTTGGTGTTTAATTTATTTATTTATGTTAAAATGAAATAGGAAAGACATGATTCAACAATATGATGATCATTAAAATATCGGTGATTTGAAGTAGTGTAGTTATTTAAAAGAAATCTAAATAATCACAAAATTGTTATATAAATTTATATTTCATTGAATACAGGTTGTTGTCTCTTTTGAAGAACATAAAACGTGCAAGTATACACGGTCACAAGTAATAAAATTTGATAAATAAAGTATCGTTTCCACGGAGATTTGCCACTATAGTTTGTTGAGTACTAAAATTATTTCGCTCTACTTTTATCCAAAACGATCGTTAATTTAGAAAAAGTTTAAGAAAAGAGTTATATAACAAAATAAAAGAAATCTAGGATAGCAATTTTTCACCAAATTAATACACTCTAATCATATTATTTTCTCATGATTTATATTTTTTTAGTACATTTAATTTGTCAACCGAAAACTTTTAATTTTATCCATACATCTCTTCCGAGCTCCGTACAGACACACCTCGTTAAATTAATTCACTATATTCCTATGAGAATTAAATTCACCAAGATTCATTACATTCTAAGTTCTCAAATGGCCACACATACAATTAGGGTATATTTTTATCCTTCATCATAAATGTCATTCTATCTATGAGCAATATACACAAAAATGCCTCTTCTAAGTTTATTTAAGTGCCACGGATCAATTTGATAAATTCGTAAATAATCAAAAAGCATTAAGCACAGATAAAATAAAAAAATCGAACGTCTTATAAATCTTTCAAAAATAATTAAAATCAAAGCTTCATAAGAAAAATTAAATTACTTCATTAATTAAAATTAAAATTACAGTTAAGGAATATGAGATGAGGAACAAAAGAAAATTAAAACATGTTTGAGCATATTTGGCACACGCAGAACACAACATAAGCCAAAAATGGCTTCTGCGTGTTCCACAGCCAACCCCCAAACTCTCCAAAAATTCCAAACTCTAAAACTCCAAAAAACTCTAACCTCCTTTTTCAGCAATAAATCCCCTATTTATAGCTAAAAAATACATCTAAAATAATACATTTTTTTACACGCGTACATAATTGCCATCGAAAATAAAACCCCAACATTTTCCTTAAATTTCGCATCCACGCGTACGAAATAGAATATTAAATTTTTTTATGCGTGAACGACAGAAACAGAGGGCGTCGTGTCTGCTTTGTTCTAAATTCAATGCACATGCCACGTGTCAATGTATGATTCGCTGCACAGATTAATACGGACACGTGGCAGATTATCATTGGGGGATGGAACGGACTTACGCAGAATTGCCGCACCGGATTGAGGCGCGCGAAACATGGGTGGACAGCGACTGGACGCGTCAGACACGTGGGTCCCACCCTGCACGCCGGCCTACACGGCATGTGGGCCCCACTCGGGCACCGAGCCGCGTGATAGAGAGATTCCTGCACCCACTCGCGTTGGTCGGGTGTGATAGAGACGTGTGTATCATAACTGTTTCTTCTGTGATCTGATGGTCCACGTTATGCGCGTGAGAGTCTGAGCGTGGACTTCCTCTCTCCTGCACGAAAAATAACTTTAATTAATTGCATTTTGACCCACAAATGTAATTCCAATTATATTTTAAACTTTCTTTAATTACAATTAAGCCCGATTTTAATTTAAATTATATTTTCGACTTTTGTAAATTACAATTAAGCACTCTTTTATTTGAAATTATATTTTTGGACATAAAATTGCAATTAATTACGTTTTTTATTCAAAATATTTAATTTTCTTAACAATATATTCCTTAATAAATAAACCGTAAATATTAATTTATTTAACTAAAATTAAACAAAAATGTCAAGAAAATAACAATTAAAATTAATAAAATAGGTGAAAATAACTATATAAAATACAGTTATCACAGGTTCTTAAGTAAAGTAGAAAATGAATAAAATATGTAAAACAATTAAACTCGGTTCACACGTTGAAGCGACTTTAAATTTTAAGTCTTTCCATTTAAAGTCGGTTAAAACCCGACTTTAATGCCCATTTTTGTAGTAGTGATATACCTACTATTTCCTAGTCCTCGAGCAATCAATGCCCATAATTAAGAAAATAATTATTCTGACACTTTATCTCAGGGGCTTAACATTATTACAGTTTTAAATTATAATAAATGTTGGATATTATCTCTAGCCATCCCTTTGCTATAACTACTATATAATAATTATGCTCAAAGTGTATGTGTCATGTAGTACTAATTAGCAATAATCAAATCATATAACATAAACAAGTTGAAACATTGCTCCACCCTATAAAATACCACTATTCTTTTTAGAGTTAAATTGGATTCCATAGGCTTTTGCTTAAAATTGTATCTCCACTCATCAAAAGTATTCTTTAAAATCAAAAGATCTTTCATTTGATTATAATATGTGGCTATGTTTGTTGGTTCAATCAAACAAAAGGGAAAAATAAACAAAAGTTCATGAGTCCGTAGAGTAAGAGAAAGAGACCTATAATAATAATATCATAATACCAATTATGTCATTAAATTAGGGTCCAATTTTATTATTTTGGACACAAATATCATTATTGGCTTCTTTTCTTTTATTTTTTCCACTTTTTTTTCTTTTTTGAATAACGCATAGCCCTTTTTATAATTCTTTTAATCTTTTCCCCTTATTATAATATATATATATATATTTTTTCTTTTTTTTCTTTTCGATTTTTTTCTTTTTTTCTTTTTTTTGTTTTTGTTTTGGGGGCGGGGGGGACATATTTTTGTAAGGTTGTTTCTATATGTTGGGAATTTATTCAATTATATCACAATTGACACTCTTAAAAATCTTATTCTAACATTTTCATAGAATCTATTCTCTTTATCTGTAACTCCACTTATTCTTGAACTATAAGCTATGGCCAATGTATTTGGCTCAAAGGGTAAGGAGTGGGTAAAAACAATTGGCTCATGTAGGTTCAAATTAGTTCTCTAAAAGGGTTGGTCTTTAAAGAACAACATTGAGGGTATAACAATTTAGCCAAAGAAATTAAACCTATTGCTTTAATCATTTTTCAAGAAGTACATTTGGCATTCACCCTGATAAACTTAAAGAAAATTTCTAAAAATCTATTTGTATTCATTAAAAGTATAGTAAAGTTTCAAGGGATTCATAATATTTTTCACAAGTTCATGCATATAAATTATTTTATCACCAATTTAACTATTGTGTATGTAAGTCTTGAGCAAAACTATCATAAAGTTACCTTCACTTAGGAATAAGATCAACATTCTATCAACATTCATTATCCTCTTTGACCTAACATTGTTTAGCTAATTTCACCACATATGCCAAAAACAAATAGAGAACATATGATTGATTCTAAGCCCTTCTATTAGTGTAAACTATCCTATGAATGCAATAAACAAATACTAAAAATGAAAAAAAATTATGCTACCTAGACCATACTAATCCTAAAACATGCATCATAAAACATGCTAAACTACTAAAGCAAAAAATAAAAATAGTGATGTGTTAATACCTTTCCACACATAATTCTTATGTTATCCTCAATGTAAGCACATGCATATATGTAATGTAAAATGAAGTAAAATGGGAGTAGAAAACAAACCTAGTGGGTTGTCTCTTACAAAGGGCTTGGTTGAACATCTTTAGGCTTTTATCATTCATCATCATCAAAGATCTTGAAGTGTGTGATGTTGAACTTCTGAGCTAGCATTTCATTATTTACATCTTGCACTTTAATTGTAGTCTCCTTTAAAGAATACTAGACATAATCTCCCTTACAACTATCTCTTTGTTATCCTCAAGCTTGTCCTTGGTAAGAAATTTTTTTAATATACCTTTCAAGCCAAGGCTCCTCCTTAATGTTTTTCATAAGAGGTATATGGATTTTCACCTTGGGAAATGTCTCCAAATTTTCCTTTTCTTGATTTTACTTCATTGAATTGTCAAACCTGTTCGAGAAAGATAAAGCAAGATCATTACTAAAAAAATGAAATTTCGAATACTACCTTTGGTGTTACATTGGATTCCTTGACGATGATGCTCTTTTCTCCTCACTAGTCTTTTCATTGGATACATCATTCGAGGGATTCTTTGAGGCTCCTATAATTTCTTACCACTCTCCATAATAATTGCATTGATAGTTTCTCTAGTTTTATAATCTATTTGGGAACAAAGCTCATCAATTACTTGTGCCTCTAGTCTTACTATGACTACTTGTCCAATTTGAGTCTCAAGGTTTTCGGTAGTAGAATTGGTTTCCTACATCTCAAGATTTCTCCTTGATATTTCATTTTCTTTGACAACTTAATATGCTTGGTAATCCTATTGAAATTTGAAAGAATTAGCAGTGATGGTATTCACTAAATCCTTAAGAGACTTACCTTGAATGGTTGAAGTTGGTTGTGGCATTGAGAAGTTGAACTCCTCTACTGGATTCCTCATTGAATTTTGGTTTACCTTTATCTTAAGATTTCTCCCTGAAATTTACTATTCCTTGATAACTTGATATGCTTGGTAGTCCTATTGAAATTTCAAAGTATTAACAGCAATGGTATTACTAAATCCTCCAGTTACGTACCTTGAGTGATTGGAGTTGGTTGTGGCATTGAAAATAAAAAATTAGGTGTGATACTGAAATTCTCTAATGTATTTCTATATGAATAGCTTGGGTATTGATGATTCCACCATCCTACATTATAGATGTTAAAATATGGATCATAACTACACATCTAGCTTTTTAAATCCACCAATAGCATTAGCATAATCTCAATTTTCTTTTTGATGCCCAAAGTGTAGTACAAAAAATCCATTATATGTATGGTATGCTGCATCTATTTATGTATTCATGTTCCCGTAATATTCAACACTTCAAGAAAAAAAAACAATTAGCAGTCATAGTTAAATTGATAAAAAAAACTAAACTAAACTTAAAATTAAATAAATTTAAACTAAAAATAAAATTAACAATAATAAACTAAAGAAAATAAATAAAAACTAGAAATTTACTATGACCTTGAAAAGCAAATAAATACTATTAACAAATTAAGTAAAAAATAAAATAAAAAGAAATATAAATAAACCCAAAAAAATAAAGTAAAAGGAAAATATATATATTAATAAGATTTTTTAAAATTTACTTAATTTTTTAATTTTTAATTTTTATATTTTTTAATTTTTATATTTTTATATTTTTATTTTATTTTTTAGGTATATGTAAAATACTTAAAAATGTTTAAAAGTAAATCTGAGTTAATTTAATGAAAATTCCTTGTGATATAGGGTCAAAAATTGTAGCAGTTCAAATGAACAGACAATTTAAATCTTACTTTAAATTGTTTAAGATATCGTTATTTAATATGTAGCAAGTAAGGGTCTTTTTTACATAGGATTTTGGAAACTAATTCCTATTTATTGAAATAGGGGGTTTTGTTTTGAAAACAGAAAATTAAATCTAACAACGATAGATTAATAAAGATAAAAAAAATATAAATATTAGGTCAAAAATTTAAATAAAATATCGATTGCAGGATCATTATCTACCACTATCATGTATTGTAAATCAAAAAAGCATATCCTATTCTCCTATTCTTTCACTATATGAACTTGGAGAAATTCACAAACGCAAAAATCTCCACATCTTCGCACAGATTCATTGAACTAGATAACCTCTTAATCCAAACTCTTTTTAATAGACAGCCTAAAATAAGCTCTCTAAATTTATTTATCAAAAGCATTAATTTTTAAATAAGTAAATTGGATCAAGGTTAAACACACTAGCTTGATTTAATAATCCTGATTATTAATTCTCATTACAAGTAATTTATTACTAATTAATTAAATTGATTAAGCAATTATGTACTCAATCAACTAAATTGATTAACAATGAATTAATTTGATTATTTAATTTTAAACTTAAATAATCAAATAAATCCATACAATAATTAAAAATAACAATTAATACATAATAAAAAAAATAGTAGAATAGAATATTGCAAATCTTATTAAATAATGCAATCCATGTTTAGGGCATTGAAATCACCCACAATCAGTTATAAAGTTAGCTACTCATGGAAAACAATAAATTAAGAATATTATTCATGAAAACAATAAAAGAAATGAGAAGAAATCATAAGATTGGTGTTCTTGAATCTATTCTTCAACTATTTTAATTACTTCTTGAATCTTGTTCTTAGTTCCTACCTCCACCTTAATTCTATAAATTCTGTATCTCTATCTCTATAAATCCATATTTTGATATTCCCCCTTATTTTGTACGATGTTGTTTTGCATTTATATGAGATAAAAATCAAATCCGGATGTAACTAAGATTGTTGGTATTCTAGTAGATATAGGATTAGTGTACACCATATTTCAAAAGGATATATAGAATAAGTTACGATGGTAAAAAGGATAGGATACGCTGCAAAATATATCCACTTCCTTTCAAAGTTAATCTTCCTATCAAATAAATATCATCAAAATACTAGAAAAATCCCAAAAAGATCTTTAAAAATGAATATTTTCTTGATAAATAGAAAATAAATAATTTTAGCTCATTATAATAACAAAATATATATAAATACAAAGGAATTGATATCCAAAAATATTTATAAAATAGCACTTATCACTTATAGATCTTACAATCTATTCCATAATTTTTAAAACCAGTAGAGGGAAAATGGTAAAACCCATCCACGCCTAAGCTCTATAACATCAAGTGCCAACCTATATCCACTCCTCACCAAGTACTTACCACTAACATTGAAGTGCCACATATAAATATGAGGTGTGGTAGCAAGATTACTCAACATAGTTTTTCCTCCTTATTATAAAAACTATTGTGAATCAAAGTTCCATTCAAAGGCCCTCATCCTTAATTAAATCAGATACAACTACCTCATCTCACAGCCAATATCTCGAATGCATATGAAACCCACCTCCACTACTTGACAACCAAAAGTCACCATAGATTTTAGATGTTTTCCCATCCCCTATCCTTCACCTAACACCCTTAACCAATAGGTCCTGTCACCACACCAAACTGTGTTATACAATAATAGCACTTGAGTTTCAATCTGCCATCCACAAAGAGCCATTTCGAGCAAATTTAGAGTACAATACCAAACTAGATAGTGAATGGATAATGAATTACATGCCATATTTTAAAGTCTGTTAAATTTTAGAACCCAAAATCACCTAAAAAGGTTTCTTACATAAATCGTAGCAAGCCACTAAGGATACTCTTATGTCTTAAATATTGGAATATTGTGCGTATTTTAAATCATAAGTACAAAAATAAAGTGTACATTTATCTACACAACATAAATATTATAACTTAATTGAAATGTATATGTTAAGAAGTATACAACTCCAAAGATATTGTACACTTTCTTGGAAAAAAGGATATGGTACATCTAGCACCATTCACACTCCTATCTATGCATTAGAAAATAACAATTACTATATATTTTTGAAAGGTTTCAAAATATAAAATTGAAGTTTATGAACCTTTCTTTCCTGAGAGCTGAGGGAAAAAATTGAAATATAGCCAAGGATGCAAGTCCCATTGTACCCGTGTTTGTGTGTTTGCCATCCTGTATATAATACAATGTCTTTTATTTTACTTAGTATATTTGTCATCTTCTGAGTAAGGTTGTTTACTACTGATCATTAATTCACACATGTAAATAGTTAAGTACACTTTCTATGCAAGCATGTTTACACACAACATGGGATCAGTTTTTGTAGTGTATCACACTAGCTTACTCACATTGTCACTTGCATTTTTAGCTCGTTTCTAGTATGAATATTTATGGATTATACTCGATAATTTTTGAAACAAAAAAGTGTTAATTTTAGCACCTTCCCAACAAGCTCTCCATGGACCTTGCACCACACTTGGCGAGGTGGCTAACGTGGCCACAATTCATGTTCTATAAATACCCACATCATTTCTTCTTGTTTTGTATTTATAAAAGAGGTAGCAAAGCTCTATCAAATTGACATATGGTCTTTCTAATTTTGGATCACTAATACCTTGTGTATTGTTCAGTATTAGTGATTCATTATGGTGTATACAAAACCATGCATGTGAATGATGAATACTTAAAACGGTGTTTATGAGTAGATTGCATGTGAGCCATATGTTGGTTGGTAGTTTCCCTCGTGTAACTTTTCCTTATATGAGGAGTCTATATGACTGTGAGCTATGTGTTGATTGGTGGTTACATTCATTCAATGTTTTCTTATTCACTTTATACATTACTAGTCTTTGGTTACTAATCACACCACTTTGGGTGGTATGGGTTTTAGAAGAGAGTTGGGTTCGTGTGTCAAACTAAATTTTTGTAGAGGCATCCAACGAAAGAAATAATAGGCAGTTAGGGTATGTGTCTCGACTAATAGAGGTATTAAGGTTTATACATTTCTATCGAGTTGTATTTATTTGTACTTTTAGTGGATTTTTTGTTATTGAGTGATTTTCTTAAACAACCTAAAGATGTTACCACATTGATAGGGTTTCTATATGGGTTTACCTTGTTATATATATTGCTATGCATGCTTGAATGTGTGGCTAGTACAATAAGAGTTTAAATGGTATATGTTTCTACATATTAAAGCTTATACTCTAATAAAAAAGCTTTTATTATTTATTGCATGCTTTCTATTTACTAATTATATATACTACTGCTATGATTATTAGTTATGTATTTATATGTTGGATGTTATGCATGATCAAATTACATGTTAGTCTAATTTGAGTGTCTATCTTATAGAGTCTAATGAGAAAGAAAAAATTTTATATGTCGTCACATGCTTTCTTTCCTTTCTATACAACATCTCTATAGCTATCTAATCATTTCTTATGATGTAGTAAATTAATCTGTCTACTTCTCGATTAATTTATATTACTTATGTCTTTATGTATATGTGATTTTGATATGAGCCTCTAAGGATTATGTATCTCCTTACCCTAGTTATATCCCAAGTGATCGAACTCTTTAATTGGTTTGCTATTTTTAGATTTATCACATGCTATGAAATTACAATCATAATTTATCGAATATAGTCCCACATATGAAGTCTTTATTTTTTAGTATCCATTCTTACCTCACCTGCTGTTAGTAGTTATCCATGCATATGTTTATTACTAGTCTTGACAAAAGCCTATAAGGCATACCGTCACTAGTGTGTTTATCATAGTTAGTTCTTTCTTATTACTGGTTGTTTTTATTGTATATTTAATTAAGCATGTTGTTTTGTATTTTCAATGTCTTAATTGCTTAATTCATGTTGTGAAGCTTGCTTGGCCAAATTGGTATAGAGCTCATGAAAAGATTCTATGGGTTGGCATTTCCACCTTTCATCTAGATCATGATTATCTATTTGAGTTGGAAGAACAATTGACCTTTGTATAATTATTCCTATGTATGGGAATCTTCATTTGGTATCATAGTGGATCACTCTATCTACACATACACACACTTTGTATGTTTATGACATGTGTCACTAGTGGTGTGAGTTATTCTTATTCTGTGAGATTGTTAGCTCCACAAACGTTTTTTGTTTACATATTCCCTCTTTTCTTATTCATACATATATATCTCTCTCTCTCTCTGCTTCTTTGTCTTGCATAGTATGTTAATTATCTTATGTGTTGCTATGCCTGACTATTTGATCCTTTACTAGTATTCTCTCCTGCTAGTTACTTTTACATGCTTTTTTTGTGTGTTATCCTTGCTTACTGCTTACTTCTTCTATGGTTGTTTGCATGAGCATCATGTAGTTTTAAAGTTTTAGGATTTTCTTTCTGCAGTCTTGTCATTCATATGCCATGTCATATAGAATGCATCTCACCTATTTTACTATATTCTTCTTTCTTGTAACTTGTATGTTATATATTGGTTTATGTTAATCTCCTATTAATTTTTGTCATATTTTGCATGCTTTTACTTATCTTATGCTTTAGATGAATCTTTGGAGAAAATGATGTGTTGTTACAAGATTGATTAAATGAGTATTTCTCTGTACTATGCTTGCTTGGATTTACATTATGCATCTATATTTCATATAGATTATTTACCTATCTTTAGAACTCTTGATTTACATGCATTGTTATGACTAAACTTGTGTGTTTAGTTGGCATTCCTGGTGTTTGAGGTGTTGACCTTGTCTAAGCATGTCTTTTCTCTCTATGTTGGAACCTGAGCCTTTTGTAAATGCTTAGATGTTGTATGGCATCCCTTGTTTCTTCTCTCTTGGGGGTGCTACCTGTGTTGTTCACTAGTTAGTCAATTTCCTTCCATCTCTTTACTATTGATGATGTGATTGTTGCCAATGATCTCTTTTGAGGAAACTATGTACAATTTGTTACCTTCTCTCTCTAGAAAAACACTATACAGTTTATGCATATGATATCTGTTGCTACATATACTTGTCTTTTTGGCCTATGATCTTCTTTGAGGCCATCTTTGTCATCTAAATTGTTTGTTGTTGTAATACTTTTCTATTTCTTCAAAACTATGTTTATCTCCCTTTACTACTATATATAGTCAGTTGGCATTCTCCTTCTCTCTTTCTCTCTATTCCTAGGACCATTATAGTTATTCTTTTGTTTAGCTTTCTTGTTGCAAGTATAATGAAGTTATTAGGGACTTTATTGGCTTTTCAATAGCATGCATTTGACTTGAATTGAAATGTGATTTTTATGATATGTGTTTTCATTGAGCGTATGTATGGCTAAATTCTTATGTTGAATTTGAAAAGAAGTTTTCTTTATACATATGCCATGACTCTATGAATTTGATGGATATTTTGAGAGGTTTGTGTAGATTTCTGCTTTGATGATTTTGTATAACTCAAACAAGCTCTAGAATCCACTTTAGTGTCTTTAAGGCAAAATCCTGGGTGCTACTTGGATAGTGGGAGGATTTAGGCCTTTTTTGAACCATTTTAACCTTTCATGCCACCATTGTTCTCTTGTCCTTAGTTTCCCCTTTTTATTCTTTATGTCATCTCTTCATTTCTTTGCACCTAGAATAGCTTAGCACAAATGCTTTATTTTACTTACCTTATACACCCTTTGTTGAGCATGTATGTTCTGAGATTGTGTGTTTTATACTCTTGGTTTCTTTTAAAAAAATAAAATAAAAAAGGAAGAAGAAAGAAGAACAAATATTGAAAAATGAATGACATAAAAATAAAAATAAAAAGGATAAAGAAGTAATGATAAAAATAGGTGTATAAATCATTGAATTTAATGTGTAGCTCTCACAACAACTATGTTGTTGATTGAATTTTGAGAAGTGAAGAGCAAAGAACCCATGTTTAAGGGTATTTTTTCATGGATATATTGGATTGTTTTGGATGGACAAAGGTGTATTTGAGTCTAAATGTCATATCTCTCAAACCCATACCTCAACCTATTATTACAAGCTTTGTAAGACCTATTGATTTCATCTAGGTTGGCACTTACATTAGTGAGGAGAGAGACTAAATGTGGACATATGAAGTTTGGTTCTACTTGAGTCTATATTTCTATTTTCTTAGTTTGCATAGGCATATCTAAATAGTATATAAAGTAAGCAAGTTTAGCTTATCACACATAGTGAATCTCATAAAAACTTTAGTCATATCCTTACATGAATGCATTATGGATTGATAGCCTTTTGGATATTTTAGTTTAATGTTTTGGTTAATCTTAAAGCTGGTTTTTATCCTACCCTACCTCTTATTTCTTCTACCAATTTTTCTACCGAATTTATGCTTAGAGGATGTAGAATTATCTTCTCTAGAGATGATATTAGTAATTTATTATCTCTTCCTATTGTTCAATTTCCTTCTTTTCTTATTATCCCTTTTGAATTTGAAACTATCATAGATATGCATCTATTTCAAGCTTTTGCTCAAGGTGTTGTGGTTTCTTTGTCGCCTGATGTACCTTCTGTTCATGATTCACCCATTTCTTCAACCTCAATTAGACCTTGCATTACTGGTTCCAAAGGCCATTTTCACTCTAGTACTTCTTCTTTTGGCCCATTTCTCTCCATGTTTTATTTTTTTGGTTTAGTTGAACACATTGTTCCATTTGAGCCTGACCTTTCTTTTGAATAATTTGCTACCAATGTTCTTAATCCTTAATCTACTACACCACCTTCTACCCCAACTATTTTTGAATAATTTTCTTGTAATGCTGTTAATGGGAATAATGATGCAGAAGAGGGAGATGGAGAGTGTTAAACTTCTTTTATTTTCCTTCTTGCTTTAGTTTGTTTCAACTATATCCTTTAAAAGTTCAAAAAATAATGTTTAGTTAATGACACTAAGTTTGTTGTGTTCCTTGTTCTCTATTTGTTTGTCCTTACCTATTTTGTACAGATTGTCTGCTTCCCTCTTTCTATGTTACTTATTTTCTACTATATGTATATACTTTTATTTTGGGAGAGTTTTTTGAGAGTTGGATGCATAACATGTCTATTGCCTCACATGTTTACATTTATATGGAGAGGTGTGTGTTAATTACATGTTGTTAGGGGAAAGTAGTATGTTTGTTTTACTTTCTTACTATTTGTTTTGTTTATGAGTTTATGTTATGTTGTTTTGTTCATGTGATGCTTCCTTCTTATTGACATCACTTTATATGAATCATGCATAAATAGGAGTATAAGTATAACATGTTGCATGCATAGTTTGCATTCTCTTATTTCACATGTCTTCTAATGTGTTTACCTATTTCCATGATGTAGTGAGTTATTGCTTTTTTTCATGTAGTTGATAGCCTAGTATTTATTGTTGGAATGCATAACATATGTTTTCTTTGGTAGACTGGGATGCCTTTCCATATATGCGTGCATACTGTGGAGTGAGGTTCTAAGATTGAATACATCCATGTATTATTGGGGGAAGATAGTTGAATCACTAAGAGTGTGTCTACTTGGAATATAGTTAGACTCCTAGTCAACTTCTTCTTAGGAATTTGCTAAAACATATATGTGGCATTGATGTTTGGTTTAAGATAGTCGAGCAACTAGGAGTGTGTCAACTTGGAAGATAGTTAGACTCCTTGCCAACTTCTTCTAACATATTTTTTGATACATTTATACACCATTGGTGTTTGATCGCCCATCCTACCAATGTGTTTTATGTACGCTACAAAAGCCCTTATGCTCTCCCACAACACTTACAGACATGGAGCTCTATGCTATGTATAATATTAGGGAGTTTTTATGTCTACATTACTCTTGGTTTATGCATTCAGGGTGTGGTTTGTTACATACTTTTACCTAGCTATTGTCTCCGTGTTATTCTTTGTATTTTTCACTTGATTACATGTATTACTTCATTTTTATTTGCTTTAATCTTCTCTATTGTGTTGCATGAGTGTTGGGATTATTACATTTTAGTTTGACTTCTCTCCTTTATAGAGGAGTGTGGTATATTGCATACCTGTGTGTGCTTTCTTTGACTTTCCATGTCAAAAAAGGGGAGAAGTGTGCACAACTTGTGCTAATTTGTGCATTGTGCTTGCTTGTTAACATGCTATTTTTTGCATGGGATGATGAGTGTAGTCTACACTACATTATGTTTATTTGATATGCATACATTTAGAGGGAATGTTCATTTGTGTTGCATGTAGATTGTGTTTTTTTTTTGTGCTACATGTTAATTATGCTTAGCTTATCATGTATACATGTGTAAGATTAACACTATAGTATATGGATAGGCTACACATTGTTTCTACATGATATGGTCATAAAGTATATGTTTGTCTTGTGAGTGCAGGTTATAGGTGTAGATTGCTTCAAGTGTGTTGTGTGCCATGGTGTTGAGATCCTTGTGTTTCAAAAGTAACAAAAGTTGGATGAGTTGATACATTAAGTTTTTTGGAGCGCACAAAATGGATGCACTTGGTTTAGGTGTATTTTTTGGAATTGTGTGTGCATTGATATTTTGTTCATAGGAACAAACATCTTTAGGTCATCTTTATGATCATCTCATTACTGATATGCATCTATATGTAGTTGTGCATCATTTTGACACAGAAAGCCAAAGGGGAAGAATGTAAGTCTTATTGTATTGATGTATGTAGGTTGGCTTCTCATATACAAAACATGATGCCTATTATTTTACTTAGTATATTTGTCTTCCCCAGTGTAACGTTGGTTATTATGGATCCATAATTCACACATACATATAGTTAGGTACGCTTTATATGCAAGCATGTTTACACACACCACGGGGTTGGTTTTTGTAATGTGCATGCTAAGTTGAGGGTCACACTCACTCATTGAAGTTGTCACTTGCATTTTTAGTTCATTTCTGATGTAGGTATTTATGGATAGTATTTGTTAATTTTTGGAATGAAAAAATGTGACTTTTTAGCACATCACCGTAGACCTTACCACCACCCTCGCCACCACTCTTGTTCAGCATTCTATAAATATCCTCATCATTTCTTATTATTTTGTATCAAAAAAAGAGGTAGTAGAGCTCTATCAAACTAACATCTCATCTTTCTATTTTTCATATCACTAATACTTTGTGTATGGCTCAGTATTAGTGATTTGTGATTGTGAGTGACAAATCATGCTTGTGAGTGGTGATTACTCAATATGGTGTTTGTGAATGGGTTATATGTGAGCTGTGTATCAGCTAGTAATTTCCCTCGTGCAATATTGTCTTATATGAAGAGCATGTGTGCCTGTGAGCCGTGTGTCGATAGATGGTTGCATTTGTGCAACATTTTCTTATTCACTTTACACATTAGTGGTCTTTGATTATTGATCACACCACTTTAGGTTGTATCTGTTTATTATTTTTAATAAATTGTTTGTTATTGAGTGATTTCCTTAGGCAACCCGAGGATGTTGCCACATAGATAAGGTTTCTATGTGGGTTTACCTCGTTATATATATTTTTATGCATGTTCGAATGTATGGCTAGTACAATTAGAGTATAAATAGTGTATATTTCTACATATTGAAGGTTTTACTCTAATTAGAAAGCTTTTATTATTTATTACACGGTTTCTATTTAGTGATTATATGTACTACTGTTATAATTATTAGTTATGTGTTTATCTATTGGATGTTATGCATGATCAGATTACGTGTTAGTGTAATATAAGTGTCTATCTTGTATGAACCAACATACTAGATGTATGCTCTAATGAGAAAGAGTATCTGTTATATGTTGTCACATGCTTTATTTCCTTTTTATATAGCATACCTATAGCTTTCGAATCATTGCTTATGTTGTAGTAAATTAATCTACCTACTCTCTGATTAATTTATATTATTTATGTCTGTTATGTGCATGTGATTTTTATATGAGTCTCTAAGAAGTGTGTATCTTCTTACTCTGCTTGTATCTCTGGTGTCGAACTCTTTAATTAACTTGTTATATTTAGATTGATCACATGCTATGAGAGTACAATCATCATTTATCGAATATATTTCCATATATGAAGTCTTGAAATGATTGGAAATCTCTGATTGTTTAGTATGTCTTCTTATCTACTTGCTATTAGTAGTTTTCCATGCATATATTTGTTGCTAGTCTAGATAGGAGCGTGTGAGGCATACCATCACTAATGTGTTTATCACCCAGTTAGCTCTTTCTTACTATTGGTTGTTTTTATTATGTGTTGAATTAAGCATGTTGTGATGTACTTACATTGTGTTAATTACTTAATTCACTTTATGAGGCCTACTTGATCGAATTAGTATAGAGCTCGGGAAAAAATTACATTTCATGTGTTGGCGTTTCCACCTCTCTTCTAGGTCTTGATTACCTATTTGTATTGGAAAACATAATTGACCATTGTGTAATTATTTCTATGCATAAGAATCTTCAAAGAAAAATTAACAAGACAATGAAATTCAAATGTAATTAATTTTTTTAGTAAATGCTTTGATTTATTTTTTTTAACAATAAAAATAGTATATTTAAAACTTGTAATCACAAAATATCATCTCTTATGTTTTTTCAAATATTTTTACTATAAAAAAATTTGAGTTTCATTATCTTATAACATAGTTCAAATTAAATTACGATCATTTATACATTTTAATGTTTAATTTCATCTAATTTAACTTTATATAATATTATTAGAGTGATAATTTTATTAATATAAATATTATGGATTATTTATGTAATCTTTTATTTTTCCTTATGAGCTTTTACATAAGGAACCAGAATTTTTTTTGTGTGAGCATTTGTTTACACATCGCAAATATTTTAATATAAATAAAATGCATATGTTAAAAAGTAGCTTTTCATTTGCCGCAAGATATGGGACATCTAGCGCCATGCACTCTCCTATCTCTACGTCACAAAATGATAATTACTATCTTTGGAAGGTTTCAAAATCTAAAAATGAAGTTTAGAAACCTTTTATTTCTTTAATTAGTCAAGAAAAATAATTTAAAAAAAATATAAAGTAAAGGAAAATTAAAAAGATAATAAAATTGAATGCAATTTTTTTTTCCAGAAAATGCTCTGCGTTAACACTCTATTCAAATGTAACTTTTTCTAAAATCAATAAAATAATACATTTAAAACTTATAATTGTAAAAATATTATTATTTGTATTATTTTTATATATTTTTACTATTAATAAAATTTAAGTTTATTATTTTACATTAAATATTATTACGATAAATTCAACTTATTTAATGTTAAATTTTATCCAAATTTTATAGATAAATTTGTTATTTTTACCAATAAACTTTTACACTATGACCAAACTTTTTCCATATTTATATAAAACCAATCATGAGAAGAAATGTTAGCATTTAACTAAGATGATAGAAATTAAACTTTTACATAAATGGAAAGTGGTGGGTATAAGTTTAAACTTTATAGATACACCGTATGACACTATGTTATTGATGGTACATGCAACTTGATCTACACCTAGAGAGGGACATATAAACTGGTTCCTTACATAAGTAGCTAGCTAGATACTTCAGCGCAACCACCAATTGTCTCCATGATCTTGAGAAGTGAAAGAACAAAACTTAAACACCAACACTTGCACTTTTAAATGATCATAATCAGCTTCTTGAAAAAGTGCTGGCGGAGCCAAAGAACCACGACAAAGAGGACAGCTCTTATTGAACCCAATCCATCTTTCTAAACAAACTCTATGAAAAGCATGATTACATCTCAATTCTCCAATTTCTTCTCCTTCTTCAATTTTGCACAAACACACTGCACATTCTTCATTTTCTTCACACCTCTCTTTCACGTTCTTCTCATATAATTTGGTTACTCTTAGTTCTTGTTTTTCACATCTAATTTCTGGTATGCTAAGATTATCAGAATTACTATTCACTGAAAAAGATTGATAAAACAAGAAATCAAATGCCCATTTCAAATGGGTAGCAATCAAAACCATGTAATTCCACATGTTCAATTGAATACAATATTAATACCAAGATTGAGAACGTTTATGGGCCTAGTTGAAATTTTGGGAAAAGTTTTCTCTAATTGATGTTTAATTTCTTGGTAGTTGCTTAGGATGTACTATTGGGAGCAAATACAAGGTATTTATTTATAGTTAGTTTATAGATTTCGTAACGGTGTTTGTGAAAATGATTTAATGATTTTGATTATAATTAAAATATTCATATATAATAAAAATATGAATTTCGCTTATGACTCGTGATACAAGAGGAGAATTTGAGCAATTTTTTTCTTTCTTTTCAACATTGACTTTTACAAATAACAATTGATTTGTGTTATTATCGTGAGCTACTTATGTATTATGTTATATAGAATTTTTTAAGACATAAAATATTTTAAAATTTTAAATACAGGTTATACGTTTATTTCTTTTAATTTTTATTAATTTAAATTATCGAATATTTATATCTATATTTATATATACCCATTGAATATGAATATTTTACAACAAATGAAAAATTTATTACTTTCCATAGAACATGGCTTATGAGTATTGAAAATATGTGTGTTCGAATTGTTGTGAGATACAATGGATAAAATTAAAATAAATTCAATAAAGTAATATAATAATACTGAAATTTAACGTGGTTGACCCATTAATTTGGGCTACATCTACAACATAAATTACGAAAAATATTTCTTTCATTAATAAAATTAATGGGTAAAAATTGAGAAATAATACAAAAAATTAAGATAAATCCAAAATAGTGACACACAAGTCTTTCCCAAACTCATTATTTTGTCACTCCTCTTTTAGAAAAATATCTCAAATATTTTTCTAAAATATTTTCTCCTACTCTCTTACACATACAACACTATTTTTCATCAAAAGAAATTATTCATTTGTCTTTGCTTTGCTTCTCTTCTTTTGGTGTGTCTCTCTAAGGTAAAAACATTGTTTATTTATAGGCAAAATTGCCTATCCCTTATGTAGTACGTAGTTGACCAAATTTTACCAATCAAAAATATTTTTTTCTTATTTGAAGAATTTATCAAATGTAAGTAATGGGGCTGCACCTAAATTTTTTATTTTCTTCCCCTTTCATGTGGACAGGATCTACAAATCTCTCCCTCTCAACTACATGGAGGGCTCTACCAATCTAGCAGTTAAACAACAGTATTCAAAATTCTATCTTGAAATAATTTTTCTCAACATGTCTTATCCGTTTTCCTCTGTATGGATCTTCTCAAGCTATAGTAGCTTCTTCTCCATTACATCCCTAATCCAGTGATATCTCACATCAATATTTTTTTATCTAGAATGAAATGGGGCATTCTTTCCAAGGTAGATAGCACTCTGACTATCAAAAAATAACTGGTAACTGTCTTGTTATAACCCAAGTTCTTTTAAGAAAAATTTCATCCATAGCAACTCTTTACATGCTTCTATTACTACTATAAACTCTGCTTCAATAGTGGATAATGCAACACATTTTTGTAACTTTGACTATCATGACACAACTCTCCTTACAAATGTAATCAGGTAACCTGAAGTGGATTTTATGGAATCCATATCAGCAGACATATCTGTATATGTGTATCTAACTAACACAAGTTTTTCATTTCCACAACATAGGCTTGAAGATACCAGAAAATCCATTTCATTGCAACCCAATGCTCCTTTCCAGGATTTGAAAGGAATCTACTCATAACTCCAACTGCATGAGAGATATCTATCCATGTACAAACCATGGCATACATCAAACTTCCAATTGTTGAAGCGTATGGATCTTTTTTCCATCTCTTCCTTCTCTTTGTCTGTAGAAAGGCTATTCTTAGAACATAGCTTAAAGTGATTAGCAATAGACAACTAATAGCTTTAGTCTTGTCCATATAAAATCTCTAAAATACTTTCTCAATGTACTTCTCCTTATGACAACCATAATTTCTTGGTGCCTCTGTCTCTAATAATACTCTGTCCAAGAATCTACTTTACTAGCCTCTAGTCTTTCATGGCAAAAAGCTTACTCAAGTGCTTTTTCAAGTTGTTGATTCTAGAAATATTCTGGTCAACAATCAACATATCATCCACATTAAGGAAAAGAATAATGAAATCATCATCAGAGAATTTCTGTACAAAAACAAAATGGTTTGAAGTAGTCTTTTTATAGCCTTGCTCCCTCATAACAGACTCAAACTTATTGTACCATTATCTCAGTACATGTTTTAAGCTGTATAGGCTTATATTCAATTTGTAAACATAATCTTATTTTCCTTTTTGCTTGAAACCCTCTAACTACTCCATGTATATATCTTCTTCTAAGTCACCATGTAGGAAGGAAGTTTTGACATCCATTTGCTCAACCTCCAAGTCAAGACTTGTTGCTAATCCCAGCACAGTATGAATGGATTTCATTTTGACAACTGGTGAGAAAATCTTGTAAAAGTCAACTCTTTTTCTTTAGTTGAATCCCTTGACAACCAATCTAGCTTTGTATCACAGACTAGAACTATATTCTTCATGCTTCACCCTAAACACCCATTTATTTTTCAAAGCCTTCTTCCTTTTAGGCAGCTTCATCAGCTTAAAAATTTTGTGCTCATGCAAGAACTTCATCTCATCTTGCATGGCTTCAATCCATATTTGTTTAGATTCACCAACCATGGCTTATTCATAACTCTCATGTTCTCCCTCATTAGTGAAAGTTACATACTCATCTGAAGGATATGTGGTAGAAGGTCATCTCAATCTACCACTTCTTCTCAGTGGAACAGGATAAGCCGCAGGTATTGGTACTGGATAATGAACACCATCATCTCCCTCATCTTCCGAACCAACTTCTATGGGAGCATCATCTTCATTAGGTGGATAAACATGGTTTTCATCTCCAACTTGTCTTGGCATTGATGTTGGAGGAATTAATTTCAAATCTGATGAGTCACCATTGGAATTAGGAACATCCTTCTCCATTTTGACAATGTCGTCAATGATATCATCTTCAACAAATACAACATCACGGCTTCTAACAAGTCTCTTTACAACCGGATCATAAAATCTATAGCCAAATTGATCTTGACCATAGCCAAGAAAAATACATTGTCTTATGTTGGCATCAAGTTTGGATCTCTCATCCTTGGGAATATGAACAAATACTTTGTTGTCAAACACCCATAGATAATCATAGGAAACATCCTTTCCTTACCACACTTTATCTAGAACATCCATCTTGAGAGGAGTACAGGGTGAAAGATTCAACACATGTATAACTATGAGTAAGGTTTCACCCCAATAACTTTTAGGCAACTTTGCATGTGAGAGTAGACATTTCACTCTCTCCATCAAAGTTTTGTTTATCCTCTCAACTAAGCCATTCAACTGCGATATCTTTAGAGGTGTCATCTAATGTCGAATACCATGCTTTTTGCAGTAAGCATGAAAAGGTCTTGTGTATTCTCCACCATTATCTGCCCGAATACACTTCAGCTTTTTCCCAATTTTTCTCTCAACTGAGGCATGAAATTATTTGATGACATCTAGCACCTGATCCTTTCTCTTCAGAAGATATACCCACGTCTTCCTTAAATGATCATCAATGAAAGTCACAACGTATTGAGCACCACCAAGTGACTTTGGCACAAATCTAAATGAAACAGATCTAAAATATTATTCATTTTGGAAGGAGGGGAACTCTTGAAAGCAACTCTGTTTTGCTTTTCCTATTAGATAATCAACACATTTCTCCAAATGTACTTCATCCATTACAGGTAGTATCTTCTTCTTGGCTAGGCTTGTCATACCTTTTTCACCCATATGACTGAGTCTCTTATGCCATAATTTAGCTGCACTACCTTTCTCCATAGTATTTACTATGTCAATGGAGAGTTTCGCTTGCATTATATACAGAGTTGTATGCTTCTTACCACTAGCCACTACTAAGGAGTCTTTTGTAAGTTTTCATTTGTCATAAATGAAGGAGTTGTAATATCCTTCATTTGCAAGTTTGCGTACAGAGATCAAATTCAAGCGCAAATCTGGAATATGTCTAAATCCTTTAGAAATAGTCTGATTCCATTCTCTGTTTCCAAGCAAACATCTCCTCTGCCAAAAACCTTTGACAGACCTTCATTTCCCATTCTAACAACACCAAAACTTCCAGGAGTGTATGATGAGAAAAATTCTCTACACAATGTAGCGTGAATTGTAGCACCACTATCAATCACTCAGATAATCTCATGTGATGCAAGATTGACAAAATCTTTATGATAAACGATATTAAACTCATCTATGGTATTTGTTTTCTCATCATCACTATTGTCATCTTTCTTCACTACTTTGCCTTTGTTCGTTTCCTGTTCCTTCTTGAACACCCAACAAATTTTTTTGGTGTGACCCTTCCTCTTACAGTGATGGCATTCAACATTGGCATATTTGTTTGATTTGCCTCTACTCTTGCCTTTGGGTTTTTATTCTCTGTACTATCTTCTTTCTCTAAACTCTGTGATAAGGGTTCGTGCTTTTAAATCTCTCTCCTTATTTTGTTTTTCATGTGACAACAGGGCTTCTATAACAACTTGAAACTCCATCTTGTTTTTTTCATAAGTCAGAGTTGTTGTGAAATGATTATATGATGATGTTAGTGATGTCAGAAACATCACAGCTTTCTCTTCATTGCCAAAACTCACATTGAATCTTACTAAGTGAGAAATATTATTGTTGAAATCACTAATGTGCTACATTATGCTCACATTATCTTCTTTCCTCATCTAATATAGCTCCTTTTACAAATAAAATTTATTGACAAGATTTTTTGACATGTACACGTTTTCTAGAGTCTCACATGTTTATTTTGCAGTATTGTAATTTTTTTATTCAATATTTTGCAAGACACTATCTAAGAGATTTAGATGGATTGTACTAACTACAATCTCATCTATCTTCTCCCATTGTTCATCGGTGACGGTTACTGCCTTCTTTTCTTTCCCCAACAATGCCTTATAGATCTTCTGTTGAATGAGAATATCCTTCATCCTCTTTTGTCATAAAGAGAAATTATTATTGTCATTAAATTTCTCAATATCTACATTCTTGCACAATTTATTTTCTTTTTCGGTGTGTTTGTTTTTCTACAAATAAATACTCCTTGGACCTAATAAAATATTTTCTGACGTAACAAATCAATCTATGTTGTTATCACAAAACATACTAAGAATTTTACTAAACTAGATATCAATTGTGGGGTACAACGGGTAAAAATAAAATAAATTCAATAATGACACAAGCAATTTAGTGTAGTTCATCTTTTAATTTGGACTACGTCCACATGACAAACTCAAAAAAATATCTCTTTCACTGATAAAATTAATAGATATAAAGTAAGAGATAATACAACAAATTAAAATAAATCTAAAATAATAACACACAAATATTTCTCAAACTCACTATTTTGTCATTCCCATTTTAGAAAAATATCCAAAATATATTTATAAAATTGTTCCTTTAACTTTGTTTTATTTTTCTTTTTTTAGTGTATCTCTCTAAGACAAAAACATTGTTTATCATTTATGTGGTCAAAAATTAACTATGTAATTAATTAAATTTTAATCACCAAATATATATATTTTAATTAATAAATTTATAAAATATAAGTAATAGTAATGTATTAAAAAATTTTATTTTCTTTCATTTCCACGTTACCGAAACCAACACCAGTCTCATCATATCTATTTAGAAAGAAAGAAAAACATTAAATTTTACAAATTAATTTTGATGTATTATTAGGATATGATTGACTTAATATAAGCCATGTATTATTATTTGGATGTGATTTACTTAATATAAGTCATCTGTTTTCTTAAAGTCTTATGTATAGTACGAAAACGTGTTTCATGATACACCCATTATGTACGTACAATGAATATAATTAATGTATGGAAAACATTTTGATAATCCCAATGGGCAAAACAAGTTTCAGTCACACATTCAATGTAATTATATGTGAAAGGACATATACGTATAGTTTGTAAAATGTTTTTAAAATTAATATTAATTACTATATATTTTGTTATATATATAAAGATTGATTATTAAAATGAGATTAATTATCAAATTGATTTATCAAATTCGTTGAATTTAATTGATAAATTTTATAATCGGATCATATTTTATATAATTTATTTAAATTTAAATTTAAATTATATTTAAATTAATAAATTTTATAATATGTTATATCCGATCCGAACTAAATAATTAGATTATAAATAAATATATATTTTATTTTATATATATTGTATTTAAATATATAACATAATTATATTATATTATTATTTTAATTTAAAAATAAATATAAATATCGATAATAATTTAATAATTATATAAATATATTTTTTATTCTTTTGATTTTTTTAGTTGTCATTATAAATAATAATATTTTTTACAAAAATATTAATTTAAAATTTAAATTTATATATGTTGTACTTTATATATCATAATAATTCATAAATAAATATTAATATCAATCTAATCTTATGTGATTCAAAAAATTCAATTTTTTTAGATACGACTTCGAATTGATTATATTATCAAATCATATTCAGATTGAAAATTTTTAAATCTATTTAAATCTGATTGGATTCAAATTGAGTAAATAAATAATTATAATCGGATCATATTTTATATAATTTATTTAAATTTAAGTTTAAATTATATTTAAATTAATAGATTTTATAATCTGTTATATCCGATCTGAACTAAATAATTAGATTATAAATAAATATATATTTTATTTTATATATATTGTATTTAAATATATAACATAATTATATTATATTATTATTTTAATTTAAAAATAAATATAAATATCGATAATAATTTAATAATTATATAAATATATTTTTTATTCTTTTGATTTTTTTAGTTGTGATTATAAATAATAATATTTTTAAAAAATATATTAATTTAAAATTTAAATTTATATATGTTGTACTTTATATATCATAATAATTCATAAATAAATATTAATATCAATCTAATCTTATCTGATTCAAAAAAATTCAATCTTTTTAGATACGACTTCGAATTGATTATATTATTAAATCATATTTAGATTGAAAAATTTTAAATCTATTTAAATCTGATTGGATTCAAATTGAGTAAATAAATAATTTTGATCCGCTTCTCATCCTTATGGATGAAAAAAGTTCAAATCATATGGAATTTTTGTAAACGTTATCCCTCTAGTTAGTGGATAATAAAAATAAGAATACTAAATATTAATTTTCGTGATAATCCAAATATTATTTTCTGTTATTAGTAATTTATAAAAATTTGAGAAAGGAAAAGGAAAATAAAATACACCTTTTTCAAGCTATAATAGAATAATGATTTATATGTGTGATGTATTATATTGAAAACTCATTCTATCAATATATGTGATGGATAATAAAATATATGCATAAATATACAAGCTAACAAAAATGTTATTTTGGAAAATTTAATCGATTAGAAATTTAGACCTAACTTAAATCCAATAAGATCTCATTGAGTTAAGGGTTGTCCAAGCTTATAAGTAGTACTGTTGCCGAACTCTTAGCCAATGTGAGATTGAAGAAAACTTAACAAAATCACTATGGCTTTGTGTTGAAAAAACAAGAAATAACTCTACACAAAAGAGTTCTCTAGTTTGTATTATTTTCTTCATGTTTTCATTACAATTGTATAGCTATTTATAAGGAAATTTTACTCCTTCAATTATTCTTTAAATTAAGCATTCCTTGATTTACTCCTTGAATTAAGGATTCCTTGTTTTACTCCTTGAATTATGTTTTACTCCTTGAATTAAGGATTCCTTGTTTTACTCCTTGAATTAAGGATTCCTTGTTTTATTCCTTGAATTAAGGTCCTTGTTTTATTCCTTGAATTAAGGTCCTTGTTTTATTCCTTGAATTAAGGACTAATATCCAATACTCTCCCTCAAGCTGTATCCAGAAGGCTTATGGATCCAAGCTTCGACAAAAATCGTTGAAAGCGTGTGAGAAGCCAGGGCTTGGTAAAGATGTCGGCCGGTTGGTGAAGCTTCTTGTATAATGTGTCCGATTACTGTGATTGAACTTGTTCCCGAACGTAATGACAATCAACTTCAATGTGTTTCGTCCTGCGTGAAACACTAGGGTTTGATGCTATATGCATAGGCTGCACGATTGTCACAAAACAAGGACATAGGAAGAGTTGTAGGAACACCTAAATCACACGTGAGAAGACCTTTAAGCCATATCAACTCACCTGTGATTGAAGCCATTGCACGATACTCGGCTTCGGCACTTGATCGGCAATGACAGTTTCTTACTCTTCCATGTGACCAAGTTTCCATAGACAAATGTCTACGGTAGCCGTGGTGGACTTGTGATCAATTGCATTCCACCTTGTCAATCGGCACATCACAATGATACCCCATGATTTGTGTGTTGTCATTCTTCTTCATGATAATACCACGACCAGCTGATCCTTTTAAGTAGCGTAAGATCCTTTTAACAAGGGTCAAAATGCTCAAGTGTTGGGAGTGCATGAATTGGCTCATGATACTTGCTGCAATATGTGATCGAGGGTCGGTGATTGTTAGGTAGATCAACTTACCAACCCGGTCGGCCGGGTAATAACTTATATCCATGAGTGGCATGCCCTTCAAGCTAGGTTTGAGCTTCTTGTCAGAGGTAATGGCATTTGGTTTAGCATCGCTTCATGTTAGCTTCCTTAACCAAATCTAGGACATATTTCCTTTGGTTAAGAAAGAGTCCTTTGTGCGAGGTTGCCATTTCTATACCAAGAAAGTACTTCAATATCCCAGGTCTTTAATTGCAAACCTTTGTACGAGGGACTGTTTCGGGTTGAAAATCTCGTCGGCATTATCACACAGCCAATTATCGGATCATCTACATAAATCGGACAACCATTTTGCCCATAGCTCACCGTGCGAACAAATAGTGAGGAATCGGCATTCTTTGCTTTTGAAACCAACACTAGTGAGAGCGCTTAGCTTGGCATACGGCTCGTGGGGACTGTTTCAAACCATAAATGGATTTGTGCAATTTGCACACTAAATCCGATTCGTTGCTTTAGGATGCCCGGTGGTAATTTCATATAGACTTCTTCTTTGAGATCACCATGCGAGAATGCATTCTTCACATCCATTTGATGTACATGGACCACCCTTGTTCTGACCACGAGACGGTAGCACTCTTCTTGTGTTCATTTTTGCAACGGTGCAAATGTTTCTTTGTAATCCTACCGAATGTTTGAGTGAATCCCCGAGCCACCAATCTTGCTTTATACCTCTCAATTGATCCATCCGACTTGGAATTTCGACTTATAGATCCATTTGCAACCCACAATGACTTTCTTGCCTTTTGGAAGCTTTGGTGATGCTTTCCATGTGTTGTGTTGATCTAGGGCTTTAAGTTCTTCTTGCATGGCTTCCTTCCACACCTGCTTGGGCGTCCTGTGAAAGTTTTGAGGCTGTTGTAACTCGATATAGTCTTTGAGAATGCGGCATGGGTTGGTGTCACTCTCTTATATGACACATAATTTGAGATGGGATGTATTGGGTTTGTAGGTGACAAAGTCTTGAAGTCTTGTGGGAGGTTGCCTAACACGCGTTGGATTACGTCGTGGAGAAGAAGGAGGTTATCTCACACTCGTTCACATCTTGTACCATATTGTGAGGATCATCTTGATTATCACCATCTTCATGATGTACCATTAAGGCGAGACCCTTCATTGTTACTTTCGATTGAGAGATGCATCAATGTTGACATGGCCTGGGATCTTGTTGTTGTGGAGCCTCAAGTTCAATTCTTGGTAATGGAAACACATCGATATGCCATTCCCTTGACTTGTGATTTCATGTGATTTCTTTGAAAAAGGATTAGTTTCATAAAAGAACATCTTTAGACACAATTAATCTCCTAAGTTGGGGATCATAACACTTATATCCCTTTTGTGTAGATGAATAACCAAGAAAAATACATTTAACAGCTCTAGGATCCAATTTATCTCGATGATGAGATTGAATATGTACAAAAAAGATGCACTCAAAAACTCTAAAGTGTGAAAGGTTAATTTTCCTTCCTTCATGACCTCTAAGGGAGACTTGAAATCAAGACTCACTTTGGGTAATCTATTGATGATGCTTGTATGTCATAACCCTTTGGGACGAGAATCTCTTTGGTACATTCATTTGTAGCATTAATGCTCTAGTTTTTCAAGTAAGTCCCGGTTTTGCGTTGACTACATCATTTGTTGAGGTGTGCCAACACAACTTGTTTGATGCATAATGCCATGAATGCTCAAATATTGTTTCATGATATGGGACATGTATTGATACCATTGTCAGACCTTAAGGTTTGAATTTTAGAAGAGAAGTGATTTTTAACAAGATTATGAAAGTCCTTAAATACTTCCATAACTTCATTCTTAGACTTTAAAAGATATAACCATGTGACTCGAGAGAAATCATCAACAAAAATCACAAAATACTTATAACCATCAAAAGATTCATTAATTGGTCCCCATTACATCTGAATGAACTAGTTCAAAAACACTTACTAGCCCTAGACAAGGAAGAATTAAAAGGCAATCTAGTGGCCTTAGACAAGTGGGAAGTTTCACATGCAATTTCATCATTTCCTAAGTTTGGAAATAAAGTTGACAAAATTGGTAGAAGAGGTGAGCTAAACGTTGATGCCTGATTGATTATCTTGGATAGGATTAAACTTATTTGAAACCCTCTGGGATTGTTCTTGGATATGTAATAGAGACCATCTAAGTAAAACCGCTTCACCAATCGTCTTTTGGTGACACAATCTGAAAATGACATTGTGAGGAGAAAAAATGGCTAAGCAATTCAAGGTATTTTGTGATTTTCCTACAGACGAGAAGTTGGAAAGGAAAGGAAGGTACATATAAAGCGCGACTCGATTTCATCGACATTAATTTTATTTTTCCTTTCCTAAAACCTTTACATTCTCACCATTTGCAATTGAAACTTGAGAAGGATTTGCTAATTTTTTCAAACTTATGAGAGTTTGACACATGGTTTGTCATATGATCTGTGGCACTGAATCTCTGACCCAAAAATCATGCAACATATTTATTTTAAGAGCGGTTTAAAGGCTTTTATAATACCTTGCATGTCCTTGTGGTATGAGTTTTGTATACGCCAGAAGCCCGCAAACTTGCCTAGCAATCTTTGTCGAGTTTCCTTCTTCTATGTTATCCCACAATCAATTACGGCTCCTCTGTCTTGCTTTGAAGATACAACATAAACTCATTCATGAGTTCACTGATTATTTGTGAAGTTCTTGAATGGATCGGACCATTAGAGGTAGAGGCAAAAGCATGATTTGCACGGTGTCGGTCGATTCACTTTACGTAAACCGCTTATCCTTTATAAAATCGGGTTTAATTCTGGATGTAGAATCCAACATGTGTCCTTAACATGGCCCGTATGGTTGCTGATATTGACAACTTAGTTTGGATGCTTCCTCCTTGTACTTCCTCGTTGGTTAGATAGGCTCTTGCCTCGGAGTGAACAAGCCATTGTACCCTTATTCATGACTTTCCTCCTTATTTCTTCACGTTGAATTGTCAGCATATACATTGGTGAAGGAAGAAGTTCAAGTATTTATGAGTATATGACATCGTATATCTTCGTATGTTGAATCCCGATCGACAAAGTTGAAATATCTTATCTTCTTGCTTTCTCTTTCGTAGTAGAGCTACATCGGTTGTATGAGGGACGATATATTTCCAACTCATTCCATATGCTTTTTCATGCTTCCTAAGAGTTGTACAAAAGGCTTGCCATCTTGTTGATCTGAGATGTCTTTCTTTAATTGAAAACTCGTGCTGACATTGTTTTGGCTTGCCATACATTTCTTAACTGTCTCCCCATGGATTGGTATCTGGTATTCGATGCTTGAATATTTCCACTAATTTACGTTCCATGGAATTTAGGAGCCATGACATAACCAAATGATCCTTACTAAGCCAGGGATTCATAGGTTGGTGAGGAAACATCGTGCCGATGCTTCCATTTATGAACCCCAGCTTGGACCTTCCACCTAGAGCGGAGACACGCTCTTGACCAAGGCAAGTAATTAAACTCATTCAACAAGATGAGCTTAATCTTTGATTTGGGTTGACATCCACCTTGCATATTCATGAAGGAAAGCACGATGAACTTTCAACTTGATCCTAGTTGCTTGTCTTCAAATGCCCATTTCAAAGATTGAAGATGCTAAGATAATAATAAAGTAGAAGCAAGTTAATTTTCCTGCTTTGATACCATGTTGAAAAAACAAGAAATAACTCTACACAAAAGAGTTCTCTAGTTTGTATTATTTTCTTCATGTTTTCATTACAATTGTATAGCTATTTATAAGGAAATTTTACTCCTTCAATTATTCTTTAAATTAAGCATTCCTTGATTTACTCCTTGAATTAAGGATTCCTTGTTTTACTCCTTGAATTATGTTTTACTCCTTGAATTAAGGATTCCTTGTTTTACTCCTTGAATTAAGGATTCCTTGTTTTATTCCTTGAATTAAGGTCCTTGTTTTATTCCTTGAATTAAGGACTAATATCCAATACTTTGTGAGACCATCTCTATTCGTGTGGAAGGGGCTGTTAGGCTTCCTTCAATCCCACATCGGCTAAGAGTTCTGCAGCAGTGTTGTTTATAAGCTTAAGCAATCATTAACTCAATAAGATCTTATTGGGTTGAGTTAGGCCTGAGTTTCTAACATGGTATCAAAGTTGAGTCTGACTTTATCGGTGACTTGGATTTGTCCTTAACAGTTTCACCGTGGCTTTTTGAGATCACTTATGTCCGTGTGAAGGGAGTTGTTAAGTTTCCTTCAGTCCCACATCGATCAGGAGTTTGACAGTAGTGCTGCTTATAAGCTTGGACAACCTTTAACTATATCTCATTGAGTTGTGAGTTGTCCAAACTTATAAGCAGCACTAATGTCGAATTCCTGATGTGAGAACGAAGAAAACTCAACATAATCATTTATATTAGCGTAGAATTAAATAATAAGTATACGAGGTCATTTAATTGGCTGAAAAAATAATATATTAATTATAAATATTATATATATATATATATATATATATATATATATTTATATATAAACATGGTGGAATATTTGTATATAATTTTTAATATTTATAAAAATAAAATAAAATAAAATATTTTATCTTTTAATAAAATTATTATTATATACAAGTAAATAAAAATAGTATAATTAATACAATTTTTACTTTTTAAAAAATATATTATATTTATCTATTGTTTTAAATATAACTTTATTTATCACTAAATAATTTATAATATAAAATTTAATTAATCCCTATTTACGTATAAAATAAATTCTAAATTCAAATCAACTCCTTCACTATACATAAAATTAGTTCCTAAATTATACATGTGTACATTGTTTACGACATTTTAGAGCAAATTCGATCTATATATGTATAATTTGTTCATATTATTAAGCATATTAACAACAAAAACTAAACACGCGTCTTTGCTCATATATTTCAGAAACGTACACAAGCAATTATTGATTCTTTTTGCAAAAAAAAAAACGTTTATCTCCAATATGAGAAGCATATATAGCTGGAAATAGTTAACCAACTTTGACCATTCCTGGGTATTGTGAATAATATTGTCCTAGAATGTCTTTCAACCCTTCAAACGTAACTAAAGTACTTTTATTAACAGAAAGAGAACACAAGTATTTCTATGTTAATCAGGGAAAAGGAAGGAAAAAAAATAATGATAATCACTTTGACCAGTATACGGATGATCGCTAACGCCTCTTAATTAACATCATCAAGAAATTCAAGGAGAGAAGCTTAAAGACAATAACGATTGATTAGATTATCACGTGTGATCATTTTATACATGTGGCAAAAAGCATTTTTCTATTTTTTTTTTTAATCAAAAAACATTTTTCTATAAACAATCGTTATTATCGTTTTCAATTATTTATAATTATGTGGCAAGACAATAGTGGTCCTCTTGTCCAACAAACTGAGAGCAAATATAAATGTTTTTCACCTTTGTTAATTCTTATGCCCGTTACAAAAGCTTGTGCAACTATCTATATATAATTTTCTTTGGGAAAAAATTAAATTATATTTATATTTATTTAAATCAAGATGATTACAAAATTAATTATGAAAATCTTAAAAAATCATGCGCAGGCTCCCTCACTTTTAGCTGAGTTATCCAACCTCTATATATAATTCTTCCGATTGATATAATGTCATATTTTTAACAAAATTTAAACTTTTGAGATTCGATATTATTAAAATAGTGATTTTTGGTCTCGAAAATTTAATCTCAATCTTTTAAAAAATAAAGGCTATCGGATTTTGGTTACGATCTAATAAAAATCGAGATCATAATGTATATATATAGTCTCGATTTTATTAATAACCTTGATCATAAGTTAAATTAAAAAATTATTTAAATATAAATAAATTTATATAATCATGATTATTAAATAACCGTGATATAATTAAAATAATAGAGTTTTCAGTCTTTTTAAAATCGAAATCAATTAATATATTGTGTGTGTTATTCATTTACAAAAATAAAAAAATTACTTTACAATTTTTTCATTTCTCTATTAATTTAATTTCATGTATTTTCTCTCTTTTACACCACATCAAATTTCTCTATCAATTTTTTTATTTTTATCTTTTTCCCTCTCATTTTTTTCCCTTTTCCCTATTTTCTCACTCGCATTTTTACAACTCCGTCTTTCTCACCATCAAACCCTACAACACTTTTGACCGCTTCCCTTTCGTCGAAGATGACACTAATCCACGTTGGTTCAGATAAGACTCTAACTATTTTTTTAACATCTTTTCTATTTTATTTCTATTCGATCTTAGTTTTTCTATATTCTTTATGACACTCAATTCATCTGATTCTAATATTTTTGGAGTCTTGCAGACTGGAACTACTTGATTAGGATTAAAATTCTCTTTGTTAGAGTCAATGATATGTGATATTTTTGTATTTTGGTATGTTAATAATTATTACATCTCATTTTGTTTTTTCTCGAGAATTTTTAGGAGCAATCAACGTCAAATTTTCTTTGTTAATTTTTGAGAATTTTTAGAAATAAATGAAGTTTGCACCATCCGTAGACCAAGAAAATTAACTAGTGTTGTTAGCTAGAATGGGATCCAAGATTTGAATATCTTATTATAGAAATTAGACCTTTTACACCTTAATATCTTACTAAGTATTTGTTTATTTTTTTTTTTTTTGGGTAAGTGCACCATGAGATCTTGAACCAAATCCTAGGGTGTGGATAATCCCATAAGGAAAAGGCTTTTCTTTTTTAACTTGTTTCTTCCTATTTAATATTGTGTTTCAGGAAAACCAAGATATCCTCGTAAAATGTATTTCTCAATATTTGAGATTTTCTGTGGATTGTTGCTTTTTTGATTTACAAATGCCTTCTTCAATGAAGGTTGTTTGAAGTTATGGAACCAATATTTTTTACCGCATAATTCAAACCATATTTGCAGTAATGTACTACAGCTTATATAGATGGTCTGAGTTTCATCCCTACTAAAGTTGGCCAATTTGTCTAATTTATGGTCCAAGATAGCAATGGTTCATTAGCTTATTGGTTATCAAATACTTCAACTTTGTTCTTGCTGCTTCAACATACACTAAGGCTAGTAGTGTTGCTAGCTTGACACCACAACAGCAGAGAACATCAACGTCTCTATTTGGAAGGAAGTCTCAAGTATGAAGCAGTTCTACAATATCTCTTTTGGTGCCATTCCTAAAAATAGATGATTTGGGAGGTCTTTTATCTTTCTCCTTTTCGTTTATGTTTCAGGGGTTACGGGCTTCTCCACAAAGTGCAAGTCCCTCATTTCTTAATGGTCGAACGCTTGGTAGGCTGGATGATTTACAGCAGGTTGAGACCAAGTATCCAGCTCTACTATTTAAGCAGCAGTTTACTCCTTCCTTGAGAAGATATATGGGATGATAAGGGGAAGTTTGAAGAAAGAAATATCCCCATTACTTGGATTATGTATCCAATTGGGTATTAAACTTAAAAGTTACAATTGGATACCAAATTGATTATATTTTAGTTGATTAATTTTTTTCCTTAAACAATTTACGCACCAAGAACATCGCGTGCAAGCTTAGTGAAAAGGCGATCACTCAGATATTTTCATTCGTCAATGTTCAACTATTCAACGAGTTTTCGCATTCCTTGTCCCCACCCATCAATCCAAAATGTTGAATTATGTTATAGTATTGGTACAAGATTATTATCTTTTATCTAAAGATGTCACGAAATTTATTTTTATTGTTTTTGTAGTCTTCTCTTGCGTCGGGAATGTTGTTCATTTAGCAATGGGAAGTATGTAAAAGCAAGTTTGGCTGAATTGGAACAATGGTGGTATAAGGCAACTGAGGAAGTGAGAACCATGCAATTATTGCATGAATTTTCATCTTTGTATAATAGTTTCTTATCATAAAAGATAAAAATCATCTTTGTTTATTAATGTCTCACATCAGTTTAAATTGACTTGGTTTTGTTCATCAATTTAAATTGTTGGCAACGTTTTTTTTTATTTTTATTAGAATTGAGGACATTTGTGATGATGAGACCTTACTTATCAAATGTAAAAAGTTGTATTATTAGCTTGCTTTTGCTCAAAGTTTAAGTTTATGGCTTTTTTTTCAATTTATAATTTGTTTTTTACACGAACTAGTTATATGAATATATATGCTATATTAATTGTTATATATTAGTGTTTATGGTTGCTGTGTTATATAAAGTGTCTAGTAAAAGAAATTGCTAAACTAGCCAAAGATGCGTATGGACCTACAAGAATATTTAGTTGATTTTTTCAAAATTTAAAAGATAATGTGCATTATTACTTCAAAATATAAGAATAATTTTATTTAAAATTATTTTAGATGTGATTCAGACTTCCTATATATATATATATATATATGAAAATTAATATATCATCTTTTATCATAAATAACCTCAAATATTATATTTGATCACAATTAAATACCTTTAAAGTTTATAACTTGATCACAAATATCATAATTGTATATAATATTGTCATTGATATTATTAATTTGTAAATAAAATTAATACTTACAATTAGTTTCTCAATTTTTCATGGACTTCTATCACGAAGATTATAATTTACAATTATAAAATTAACATTTGTGATACAAAATTAAAACATCCAGTCTTTATTAACTTTTTTCTTTGAAGTTCTTTGGTTGGTTTAGTTCAGTTATTTGTCAAAAATATTAAAATTTTAACTATTATGACATCAAAGATCATCACATCTTTTTTTTATTTTACAAATAAAGACGAAGAAACCACCTTAATAGGTTGCAAACAAAGTTTGAGGGAAACTAAGGTTAGTTAAGAATGTGCAAAATTAAAAAAAAACAATTTTTATTAAAGGATTTCATTAATACTTTATTATTAATACATTACATAAAATTAATTATCTTAAGTGGTTCAATGAAGAATTTCGATATAAATTAGTATTTAAATTTTTTCATTTAAAGATCCGAACCCCAAACAAAAGCCCCAATTGAAAATTCACAATTTTCATCAAAATTCAGCATCAATAACAAAAAAAGATATTGTCATTTTCATAAAAAAAACTCGAGGTTTTAGGATAGAGTTATTGACGAGACTATCTAGTGATAAAGGAAAAAAGCTCCTGTAATAGCCAAAGACTTCATTTAGGGGTCCCTATTCTAAGTATATATGTTGTAGATACTAAAAGTGAGTCCCCTTACTTCATGAGTTTTTATGGTTATTGATGACTAAAAACTCTCAAAGTATTCTCAAAAGTCTTCATTGATTGCTTTGGTGTCTCGTCTTTTCAAACTGCTCAATAATGACAGGTACCAACTGATTCTTAATCTATTTTCAGTTTTTGGAACTCTTAGAAGTTACATTTATTGAACTCAAAACCAGCCTTTATATAGGTTTTTGGATTACAAAGAAGTTACCACATTTTTAGCTACTCCTAAACGTGGATTTTTTGAGCCCTAAAGCCTCGGTGAAGCATTCAAACTAAAAGAAATAGCAAGCACGTACCACTGGCTACACTCCCCTTAAACCGGGGAGATTTATTCAAAACAGAAGCTAACAGAAATTCATAAAAATTAGCTTTGAAAAATACTAGATTAACACTTACATTTCTTCCCTTAAACTATATTGCATACTGATGCAATCAGTTTACTCTATCTTTGAACACATTCCCATCTTGCCTTTGAGCTTCAAGAATGTTTCCAGTTTTAGTGGCTTTGTCATGATATCCGATATTTGTTCTTGAGTAGGACAATATATCAGTTCCACAATACCTTCATTTGATAGTTCACGCAAAATATGATATCTTACGTGTATATGTTTGCTCCTTCCATGTAAGACCAGATTTTTTGATAGTTTAATTGTAGAGTTATTATCACAATAGATGGTAGTGCACTTACATTGAACATGCCCAATTTTTTCAAGAACTCTTCTCAGCCATATTCCTTGACAAGCATAATAGGTTGTTGTAATAAATTCAGCTTCAGTTGTCGAAAGGGTTACAACATGTTGTTTCTTAGATGCCCAAGACAGCTCCATTTCCCAGCATATAGACAAACCCTGAGGTGCTTCTTCTGTCATCTAGATCACCTGCATAGTCACTGTTTGCATATCCTACCAAGTATTTAGCTCCTTCCTTCTTGTATGCAACTCTTAGCTCTATAGTGCCCTTCACATATCTAAGAATCCTTTTAGGAGCTAGGAGATGCTCTTCAGTGGGATGCTTCATGTATCTGTTGACCAAATTTACAGAGAACATTAGGTCTGGTCTAGTAGTTGTTAAGTACCTCAAACTTCCAACCAATTGTTTAAACAATGTAGCATCCATAATAGTGCCACCACTAGTTTTTGTCAATCTGCACCTAGGGACAACTGGATTCTTTATTGGATTGCAGTCCTTCATTCCAAAATGAGTCAACACTTCATTTGCATACTTGCTTTGGTTGATAAAGATCCCTTTCTCTCCTTGCACCACTTCTACTCCAAGGAAGTATTTCATCTTACCAAGATCGGTCATGGCAAACTCATTCATCATAGACCCTTTAAATTCTACAAACATAGCTTCATTATTCCTAATAAAAATAAGATTGTCTACATAAAGGCTTACAATGAGATTGTTGTCTTCACTTCCCTTTTTTACAAACAATGCGTGCTCATAGTAGCATTTCTCAAGCCTTTCCTGGCTAAAGTATTTATTGATCCTGCTATACCAACCCCGAGGGGCTTGTTTGAGTCCATATAGAGCCTTTCTGAGTTTGTACACTTTGTCTTCTTCTCCCTTTTTTACAAAACCTATTGGTTGATCCACATAAACATATTCACTTAATTCTCCATGCAAGAATGCACTTTTGACATCTAGTTGTGACACACTCCATCCCTTTTGAGCTACTAGGGCTAGTATGATATGAATCATGGCCTACCTAGCAACAGGTGCAAACACTTCATTAAAATCCACTCCCTGCTTTTGTGTGTATCCTTTCCCCACAAGTCGAGCCTTAAACTTGTCAATTTCTCCTTTCTCATTGAGTTTCGTTTTGAACACCTATTTTACACTTATCCTTTTTGCTCTTGTTGGTAGAGTTGTTAGTTCCCATGTCTCATTGTCTTCAATAGCTGTTATCTCATTTTTCATAGCTTCCTTCCACTTGGGATATTTCACAGCTTCTTCATATGTCTCTGGATCTTCAGAGGCTGTGAACATTACAAACCCTTACTCTTCATATTCTCCTTCGGACAACCCTTCTCCTGTCACATAATCTTACATCCATTGTGGTTCTCATCTATTCCTCCCTTGAATTGAGCCCTCATTCCTTTCATTGCTCGTTGTGTCTTGTGATGAATATTTTGTTGTTTCAATATGGGTATCTTCATTAATGATTTGGCTTTCATTTTCGTTTTCATTTGTTGATATTGGTTGGCTTTCTTTCCACTCCAACACATCACCTTTTCCTTCTTCATTCTTCTTCCAATTCCATTCCTCACTTTCTGTAAATGTTACATCTCTATTGATCAGGATTTTTTTTGTTTCGGGATTGTAGAGTCGATATGCCTTTAATTCTCCACTTAATCCTAATAAGATACATTTCATGCTTTTCTCATCTAGCTTTTTCCTCTTCACATCTGGCACATGGACGTAGTTGATGCTTCCAAATATTCTGAGATGGTCAACCGAAGGCTTGTGACCACTCCAAGCCTCCTCTGGAGTTACCTCCTTCAATGCCACTGATGGACTCCTATTTAAAATATGAATCGCATAATTTACTACTTCTGGCCAGAATTCTCTTGGAATGGATTTTCCAATCAACATACACCGTACCATGTTCATGACTATATGGTTCTTTCTTTCAACCAGACGATTCTGTTGAGATGTGTAGGCAGCAGTGAGTTGCCTTGCTATTCCATTCTTACTGCAAAAAATTTGAAATTCCTTTGAGGTATACTCACCACCTCTATCTATGCATAGGCATGCGATTGAATCTCCACATTCCTTTTCTATTTTAGCTTGAAACCTTTCAAACACACTCAAAGCTTCTGACTTTTCTGTTAAGAAGTAGGTCCAAGTTTTGCGACTGAAATCATCAATGAAGTTAATCAAGTAGCTTCTCCCACTGTGAGAGGATGGTGTTATAGGTCCACAGATATCACTGTGCACAAGTTGTAGTCAACGAGCTGCACTCCAAATGCTCCTTTTTAGAATGACTTCTCTATGTTGCTTTCCTTTCATGCACACCTTACATACCCTACTTGAAACACTGGGTTTTGGAATTCCAAGTACCATCTTCTTGTAATAGAGAGTTCTCATACTCTTTGGAGTGATATGACCAAATCTATGGTGCCATAGTTGCATTGGATCTTCTATGACGGATTGTAGACATGTGGCATTGTCTGCAATTTGTGTTCTAACTAATGCTAATATAATAAACATCTTATTTGCTATTATAATTGACTTATTGATCAGCCTTCTCATAGAATGATAGATTTTGCACACATCATTTTTTATGACAATGGTTAACCCCTTCTGTTGTAGCTGCCTCATACTAAACAAATTGTTTTTTAATCTGGAACGTAGTAAACTGAGGTGATTACTTGTGCCAAGCCATCAATTTCAAGTTTGATGTTGTCTTTCCCTTTTACCAGCATCCTTGAATTATCTCCAAGTCTCACTGATTGTCGAAAGTCATCATCAAAGTCAGAGAACCATTCCTTTGTGCCACACATGTGGTTGCTACATCCTGAATGTAGAAACCACACATGCTCTCTGCTTGTTCTATTCATCGTGACATAGGACATCAACAAAATTTCATTGTCTTTATCTAGTTCTGCATAGTTTGCACTTTTTTCCCAGCTAGGGCATTCATACTTGAAATGACCCAACTAGTGACACTTGAAGCATTCCATAAGAGCTTTGTTCGGGCCTCTTCCTCTACCTCTATCACTTCTACCTTCCCTGATACCTATTGTAGCCTTCAATGCTTGCTCTTCCCCAATATGCTTTTGAAGTTTCTGTTCATGAGCCATGAGAGAGCTCTATAGTACATCTATTAAAAGTGTGTTGATCTCTTTCGACTCTTCAATTGAACACACAATATAATTGTATGTCTCATAAAGGGTTCGTAGGACCTTTTCAACAACCTTGGAGTCTGGCATATCTTCTCCAAGGTTCCGTATGTTGTTTGCTACCATCATCACCCTTGGAAAGTAGTCAGTCAGTGACTCTCCTTCCTTCATTTCAAGCCTTCAAAGTCTCTTCGCAAGTGCTATAAATGTGCATGCTGAACGCGCTCATTCCCTTGATACTTGCGCTTCATGGAATCCCACAACTCCTTTGCTGTGTTCTTTTGAAGAATAGTTTTTAAAATGGATTTCTCAATGGCAGCAAAAAGGTAGTTCTTTACCTTGAGGTCTTTTAACCTCAAATCAACCAACTCCGTGCGTTGTATTCCATTCAACACATCTCCTCTCTGTGGTTCTGTGAACTCTGACTCCACCAAGTGCCACCATTCTTTAGAACGCAACAGATTCTCCATGAGCATTGCCCAATGCTCATAATCTCTGTCAAACTTAGGAATGCACAGCTGCCCATCTTTGTCACTTGACATTTTTATGATCAGTACCGAAAATTTTGGGTCTGATACTACTTGATAGGTACCAACTGATTCTTAATCTATTTTCAGTTTTTGAAAGTCTTAAAAGTTACATTTATTGAACTCGAAACTAGCCTTTATATAGGCTTTTGGATTACAAAGAAGTTACCACATCTTTAGCTACTCCTAGACGTGGATTTTCTGAGTCCTAAAGCCTCGGTGAAGCATTTAAACTAAAAGAAATATCCAGCACGTACCACTGGTTACACTCCCCTTAAACCGGGGAGATTTATTCAAAACAGAAGCTAACAGAAATTCTTAAAAATCAACTTTGAAAATAACTAGGTTAACACTTATAAATAATAAGGCATGATAGTTTTCGCTTGTGGGGATTTTGTCACATGTTGGTTATGGTTATAATGGTTTTCGGACGTGCGATGGGGTTATCATTGCTTATACATTGTGGATGCAAGTTTGAGGTAATTTTTTAACCACCGATGCCTATCCATTGTATGAAGAATTGAGAAAGGATCATTCACATTCATTTTAAGCGGTTATGGGTATAGACCATTTTCTCTTCTCCTTTTTCACTTTTCTACAAATTTGGAGTTCTGAAATTCCTCTCGAACCAGTTGTGAGCTTTCCAATATTCCTCCAAATCATCTCTTTTTTTGTAGGTTTCTTTTTTTATTTGGATCATTTTCTTTGATTTTGCTTCTAATTTTCCCATTACATTTCTTCTTTTTTTCACTTGCTTTCTTATTTCTTGATTTTCTCGCTCTTTCTGGCCATAATTAGCTCAATTCTTAGGCTTTTGGATCTTTTCTCATTTTATGGTGTTCATCCTTATGTTATTCATTTTTTAAATGTATTTTCTTACTCACTACCTCATCTAGTGAGATAAATGTTATTAGTGACTTGGATGCTTATTTGGACGAAGCTTGTGATCTCATGGATATAGAACATAGAATTAAATTTGAAATCTGAGGGTCGCCTAATTTTTTAGTATGAGCACTGAGTCTTCTGGAAAACCTAAGTCCTTTCGAGATGGAAGGCTGATGACACGTGTGCAATAAGTATATGAATAGTACAAGTAATATAACACTAGAGTACCAATATCGATATCTAGGAGTGTGGTGTTTTGTAGTAGAGTATTGGTAATAAATAATTACAATAATATTTAAGCTAAAAATAACACAAATTGAATCAATGATTAATAATATTATTAAATTAAAGATATTTCAAATATATGATTTCAATAATAAGAAAAACTTATGATTTTAAAATTTTCTAACCACTCATACATATCAAAATAATCTCTAAAAGATTTTTCTAAGTATGATATCTAGTTACATTCTCTTAAATGTTTATGATTCTTTTTCAAACCACTCATATATATGATTTCGCATAAATAATCATATTTTTATGTTATTTTATTTACATAAAAAATAAACTCACGTGTATATTAGTCATACTTTTACACCATTTCAATATATATGTTAATTAATTTATGAATAATTCAGAATCAATTTTTACAATATATAACATAAATCTTATAATTATGTAATTATTGGATATTTAATTGAAACATTAAATATAAAAATAATTAAGATATCAATTAAAAAGATAAATAGCATATATAAATTAATTTTAATTACATGTTACGTGGTTAGATTCAACCAAAATCCTAAATAACAAACTTAATTATTCATCTTTCTAAACATAATTAACAATATAATAAATGAATTTATAAAAAAAATCTCAATCATCGAAGAAAAAATGACGACGTAATTATGTGAAAAAATTTGGTTCCAAACTTTACCAATCTTCAATTCCTTTTAATGATTATAAACTGTTGTTCTTTTTACTCTCAATCATAGATAAGTTGGAAGTGAATCATATCATTCCTCTAGGACACCTAGTATACCCATCATTTGTTAACACTTGTATTTATTTTTTTTTATGCTAATAGAAGACTTAATTATAAGTTTTTGTTAAGAATTGATTTGTATTAATTTTTTATCTAATTAATAATGATGGGTTAGATAAAGAGGATGTTGCAAAAAGTAACGAAACTTTTACAACTCCTCCGGAATCAGGCCATCGGCAACCGACTCCACATCTTTGTTATTGAACATCGATGCCAATGGTAATGGAACTATCTAGTTCAACGAGCTCGTATATATCGCTATGCCAGACATGAAAGCAGAAATTCTTAATAAATAAAGAGCAACTCAGGTATGGAGGCTTTTGGATCGTTTGTTCGTGATATATATATATATATATATCCCTGCAGCTGAATTTGAAGTTTCAATGGCTAAAATGGGTCAGTCTTTGAAATTCATAACAATATGCATAGCTACATTGCAGTTTCCAAGAAACGAAAAGGTCTGAAAATAGGTATCTCCAGCAGGTAAAAACAGACCATTAAAATCATAAACACGGACCAAAAATCAAATGGTGAAGAAAAAGCACATAAAGAAACATAAGAGGAAGCTAAAATCATAAATTGAACAGCATTATGAGATTCCATACTGAATTTCTCATTTGTATATTACATACTTTGCCGCAATTATACAAAATATACACCACTAGTGAAACAATTATAGGTAGCCTAAGGTGGCAAAAGGGTCAAAATATACAAATATCATGCATTTCCTACCATGTATATATTACTTGCTGATGATACTGTACAGAGTCATCTGGCAACTGCCAACTCCGCAGCACTGCTTGAGAAAGTTCCACGGCACAAGCTAAACAGCCCTTAAGTCCCAACTCTGGCTAATACCAGTGACCACTTGTTAATATCAAACCATGCAGATCTACAAAATTCTATGATTGTTCATAACGTTTTTGTTTTAAGCCATTGACTTGGTTGCTATAGCGCGTGCTGTAAAGCCAACACTATTTGGACGCAAAGATCTTTGCCGCACCATTTCACAGTACTTGGGATCATTTAGTTGCCCAGAATGCCCTACATACCTTATCCATTGTATCATTTCATGGTACATGGGGAAGAAGCGCATCTGAATTGATGAGTACACAAAATATGGAACCAATGCAGATATTGACACCAAGATAGTGATAATCCAGTAATAAGGAGCAGGGGCAAGGGCTTCAACGAAGACTTGGTAAGCATTTTTCGAAAATCTGGGAGGGATGGCCCCATATACCACAAGAAAGAGGTACCAAATGGCAATAGTACCCCATATTAGGATGTGTTGTATCAAAGTGAAGTAATTTATCGCAAGCATCATCTGCAAATTCACAACCCAAACAACACATGTGTACATTGTTGCCCCGAAAATTTCCAATCCAATAGTTTTTCCCTCGTCATTGAAGGCCTGTAGATTCATTGCACGCATGCAGAAGAAGAAAATTATTACACTACTGGAAAACCCATTTAGCATCCAGGTAAATATTCGACGCCAGCTAAATAGGACATTTTCAACTCCTTCTTGGTATAATAAAGGAAACTGCAAAAAGGACGGGGAAAAGAGAAGGAATCAGGACATGAGCATTTAATTAGAAACTAACACTCTAGACCAAGCCACCAAGTGATGAAACATGTTGTACAACTTGTACATATATAAGCATAAACAAAAACCAGCAAATTAGATCAAGTAGTCTTTTTCCAACCAAATAAAGAAAGAGCAATACTGCAATTTGTTAGATTCAACAAAAACAAGTATGGAAAACTAGAGGTTAACTGCTTCAGGAGTGAAGAACACAAATCAGCTGTCCGCATTATTTGACATACCTTGAGGCAAAACCTTGCAGATACATCTTGATCAAAAACTCCCATAGCAACTACCGGAAGTGATGAGAAGAAGACATTATAAAGAGACAAAAACCAATCATTGTATGCAGGTTGTCCAGAAAAAGAGGCATATGCCTCGTACAAAAAAAGAGTGAAACCAAATGTGATGTTCTTGTAGAAAAAGTAGCATATCTGCCAATAGAAGAACAGAGAAGATGTTTAATCACCATACACAGGTTAACTCACAGACTCCCAGTGAAACAGACAAGACATTTAGCTTAAGGAGGAGGTAAGATGCATAAAGATAAGAGATTTACCATAGATGATATCCGTCTATAACACCAATGCCCATGCACAAGCAGTAACCGCTCCAAATATCTAAACTGAGCAATTGCAATATCACTTGACATGACAGCCTGAATTGAAAGAGAACATAAAAATGTGAATTTAAAGCAAAGCTTAACGTTTATAATAATTAACAAAACATAATAATCCATCAAATACCTGCATTCCTTCAACCCCACTGATTCCAACACCGATATCTGCTTCTTGAAGCATTCCAACATCATTAGCACCATCACCAATTGCTAAGGTTGTTTTACCGGTACCAAATTTAACGAGTCTAGTAACCTGTTTTATTGTAATTTCAATGCAACAGTTCAAAACAAAACAAAACAAAACAAAAAAAGAGCTGATATTATGATTATTGGGATAAGAAAATGAGAAATGTTATATCGTCTAGAGAGGAAAATATGCTAAAAGAATACAGATATACCAGAGCTTTCTGCTTTGGTGACGAACGACAACAAATAACAGATGAGCAACCAATTGCAAGATCTAGAAACTTTTGTTTCACATCATCATCCAGAGCATAAGTAAGTGATTTTCCATCAATAATTAAAGCAAGAGGCCTCCCACTTGATGCATTGAGTTGAACCATGCCCTCTTTTATCTGGAAGAGGACACTTTCCTTACACGCCTAAGGAATGAATCAGCAAAATCCTATCAATAAGGCATTCTAACAAATATATCTTTAACATCTACAAGATTTGAGTAAGCCATTGCAACATGATAGATTGCAGAAAAATATGGTCCTATGATTTTCATTCGAATACTAATCATAATTATAAGCCAATTTTAGATCTCATTACATTTAAAAAGCAATCCACTATTTTAATCATGGCAACATTTAATTCTTACCAAATAAACTACTGTTTATTGCCTACTTAGAACATTGAAATATTATACCTCAGCAACAGCAGCCTTTTCTCCCACCTTTTCAAGCACTTTAATTTCTGCACTATCCAAGTTGATTATTATCTGCTTCATTCCTTGTCGAAGCAAACTACAAGCAAAACTGAAAATTGACAAACTCACGTCAGAGATCTTCACAAGTAATCCAGCAAGCAGAGATATATTCAACAGAAAATGTCATATCCAACTATCATACCCAATATTAATGGCTGTCTCCATTTTATCTCCAGTTAAAACCCATATCTTTATTCCAGCTTGGGCAAGTTTATCAATGCAATCAGGAACCTGACAAATGCAACGAGAAAAGAATAATCAGTCATATATTTTATACTTGATCCTAATAACCGACCTTTAAGATTATTCCAGCTTACCCCATTTTGGAGTTTATCCTCAACAGCAGTTGCACCAAGAAGGATTAAATCCCTCTCAATCTTCTCTGCAACTTCATCAATCAAGACTTCCTGATCCGCACTAACTGAATTTTTGGCCTCAGAAAACTTCTCATTAAACTGCCTGTATTCTTCTTTGTCAATTTCCCGATAGGCAAGTATCAGAGTACGTAGGCCAGCATCTGCATACTCATCCACATGGGCACGGGTTGCATCTTCATATTGCCTACCATTCTTGGCCAGCCTCTCAAACATGACACTGCACTCAACAGTTAATAGGCGTTGTCAGGTTAAAAGAAAAGAAATAACAAAAGGAGGATTACCACTCCTTCCCCTCCCCCCCCCCAACCCTTTTCTTTTTCTTGTTTGTCAAAGACAGATAAATATACAAGGTTAAGGATATTGATTACAAACCTGTCAGCACCTTTAGAAAGTAATAATATTTTTCCTTCTTCACTTTCTAAAATGACAGACATCCTTTTTCTTGTGCTATTGAACTCTAAAACGTTCAGGAGTTTATATGACCTGCAAAATTGAACTTGCCTTGTAAAGATACTACTCAGAAGTTTATGCCCCAAATAATGTTGTTTCCCTAGTATTAAAGAACCTTGCAGACTAGGAGTAGGATAACCATGCAATAAAGATGCAAGCCAAAGACATGAAAAAGGTGGTGTTTCCTTCAAGTTAAGAGAAATGCTAACCTTTCAACTTTCAGGCCAGATGCTGTATCAAACTCATAGAATGATATGCTGGTCTGCGTTCTCTTAAAAAATTCAAAACCAAGTTCTCTAGCTGCAATCACAAATGCTGCTTCATCTGGTGATTCAGCTTCATATGCAACCTGTCCTGTATCTTCATCTACTTCAGGTATGGCTGTATGACAAATTGCCAATAAACGAAAGAATTGCTGAATTATACCAGCATGCGGCTCGTTAACCCAATTTCCTTCCATGATTCTTTCATCCTTAAAATTGAAACCTTTGATGGGAAGCTTATCATCATTTGAATCATCCACATGCCTCAATTCATTTAACTTTTCATTGACCAAGGGGGAGCCCTTTCTTCTTGCCATAGCCCTCTCAACCTCTGTTTCTCCACAGCCATAAGCTTTCCCAGCCACAGAAAATTTGATGAACTCCATAGAATTGCAAGTCAAGGTCCCAGTCTTATCAGAAAGTATTGTATCAACCTGACCAAGTTCCTCATTCAAGTTTGAGGTACGGGCATGTGCTGGTTTGTCGGCTTCCTCATAGTACATGTGAATATCGGGATTGATGAAGAGGGTTTGAAGAACTTTGACAATTTCTATTGACACATACAAAGAAATAGGGATAAAGAAATTATATAGCATTAAGACTGTCATAAAGTGAGAGGCGGCTGCCAATCCTGATCTCTTGGGATCAAAGAAAACTGTAGAGTTAACTGGCTTAAGATACCATCTTTTCATCTTCCCATCTTTTAAGTCATCTTTAGTAGAAATACCAAATAATATAGACCCAAGAAGTGCCATCATAAATAATATTGAGAACAAAAAGTAGATAATTTTATCCATTTTCTTCTCAATTTTGCTTCTTTTTGAAGGAGGATCGGTAGAATTTTGAATGACCTTTGTGTCATGACCTGTAAAGATCACAACCCCATATATGTAATCTGTATTACGGAGTTTGGAATCTCTTAGAAGAAGTTGTTGAGGAGAGAGAGGATGTTGTTGCTCTTTAAATTCCATACTTCCAACAAAAGAGTACAGATTTGCATTTGGATCTTCACAATTAATGACAGCCTTAAAATTGCAGACATCAGAATCATCATGCAATAATGAAGTCACATCCAATGCTTGTTTTAACTTCAAATTTGTCTCACCATCGAGATTCATAGTCTCAACATAGCATATTGCATCCTCAAAACTGGATGAAAGCAAGATAAGATCAGCAGGAAAGAATTCATCCTTTTCCACCTTCACTACATCCCCCACTCTCAAACGTTTCCACTCGGTGTACTCAAACTCTCCATCATGTCTATGAACTTTCACCTTTCTATTGTTCACCTGGTTATCCTGGAAAAGAGAAAAATGCACTTCTGTAATCACATAACAAGTCTAACAACAGTTAACTAGAAGGAACAAGCAGAGCAGATTAGAAAATTTACAACATTTAGAGAATCAATCATCAGATTTTTATCTCCCAGAAATAGTTTTAACCAAATCTGAAAAACAAATTAACAGACAACAATCATATAACCAACACCAAAAAACTCACACCATCGTGATAAAACCAACCCACATACCAGACCAAATTTCATCAAGCAGTCGCATATAAAAATCACAACCAACTTGCATATAGAGATGTAAATTGAGATAAGATGTTAACGAGATTCGTGATACAATTCATTAATTTTCAAAATTCAACTCATCTTGTCTCAATTTTCAATAAAATGAGATGATAATGAAACGGTACTAATTAAGATATCTCATTTGTCTCAAATAAACTTAAATGAGACAAATAATAATACAAAAAACAATAGAAAATATGATATATGATTATGTATAATGTAAGTTTAATAAGAAAATGGATACAATATACGCTTAAAGTTAGACCCATTGGGACTACAATCTAAATGAGATGAGATGATATTTATATTAAATGAGATAATATTGTACCACAAACCCATTAGATACACTAAATGAGACATGAGATGAAACAACCCACTTTACATCTCTACTTGCATATATCATAAACTTTAAGTCATCGGAGGTGAAACAATAAATTACAACCAAAATGGACTTCATGGAAGAACAGCAAGTCTCCAAAGAACCAATAAGCAGTTGAGCACTATATAGTAATACTCCTTGGTTTAATAGTGAAAAATTCTTTCTGCCTGAAATATTAAAATTACAAAATAACAATTCCCATGAATGAGAACAAATGAATACTAAGAACAAGGCAGTGAAAAACAAAACAGTACCTGATTCTTTCTTCGCAGATCTTCAATACCTTCTTTGCACATACTGGCCCCAACAACGAAAATTAGAGGAATAATAGCACTGACAGCAGTATAAGGAGCAAGTGGAGTGAAGGCTAAAATGCCATTGACTAGAAAAAAGAAGTTAGCCACTCTTCTGAACTGCTCAAACAAGGACTTTGGAAAGAAAGTGGCAAGAGTGTATTTGGTACTCCTAACATAATTATCTCCATAATTACGAATTGCAGCTTCAAAACAATCAGGTTCATTGCAATAAACCTCTCTGGAAAAGCCCGGTCCTCCAATATTTGCATGTTCGTCTTTGAAATGGTGTCTACCACAGGCAAATGAGTAGATCTTGCTTAAACGCAGCTTTCTCCTTCTATTACCCCTTATTTTTACCATTTTCTTCTCTCCAAATTATTGTCTGACTAAACCCAATACAAAAATTCTGGAAACCCGCCAACTAAAACTCTTCTCACAATCAAGTTCTTATCTTCACTAAATTAAGGCAACTGTAGCAACCAACACATATGGGCAGAACCGAAAAGAGTAATGAATTGAAATGAGAAAGTAGCTCCTCAAGACCAATAACTCCTCTGATGGCTCCCCAAATATACACAACTTTTATAAACACAACCACCCAGAAAACCCCATAAATAAAAGAACTTTCGTCTACAGAAACAGGACATAGAAAGAGTATTAACCCAAAATCTTGAATTAATTAAATATCAGAACAGAGAAAAGAAGAGCCGGAATAATTAAACTCTGAGGACAAAGAAGAAAACAGAGATTTAGTGTTTATATGGAAAATACCTCCTACACAGAAACCCTGTTTATTAGATAATCTGCAAAATCTTAGCAGCTTAAGGAGTAATATTCTTTTTACCAGGACTAAAACAACCCAGAAATCAATACCTATTACACGAATTAGAAATTATTAAATACGACCAGATTACTTTCCTAAACGCCGTAAAACAGAGAATAATTTTGAACGAAAAGTCACATATTTGATTAGTTCAGTAGAAGACAATGAAAACGCGAAAACATTGAATGGAAAAGAAAATGGATCTCGCATATGGACAATGTAATAACGTGCATTTCAGTTCCTTGGCCACGGAAAATTTCTCAAAGTTTCAGCTACTTAGAAAACTAAATATGGTCAACTTTAAACAATTAAATAGAAAATGGGAAGGGTTGAAGAGTCAAGAAGATTTGTACGCTTCCTACGAAACTACAATGGGAAAGTCTTTAACTTCGCAGAAAAAATCTTAAGGCTTTGAAGCAAAAGTTCTATGGTGACTTTCTGCTCCCGGAAAAAAGTCTTCCTCTCTACGTGTCTTCTCTTCTTCTTTTTCAATAATTTTTGTTTTTTTGGGGGGAAAAAAAGTAGCAAAGTAGTTTTTGCTATTGGTCAGGCATTCCCAATAGTTTTTTTTTAAATTTATTCAATTAATTTGTAATTTTAGATTATTGTTAATATTTTTTAATTTTATTTTAAAATAAGATATATAAAATAATCATATTTAAATTAGTGATACATATTAATTTAATTTTAATAATAATGATACCTATAAATTATTTTAATTTATTGATATTAATATTAAAATTAATCATTAATATAATCATATTTAAATTATTGATATATATTAGTTTAATTTTAATAATAATGATACTTATAAATTATCTTATTTTATTGATATTAATATTAAAATTAATAAGGAAATTTTATGTATTAATCTTAAGTATAAAAATAAAAATTATTACTAAATGATAAATAAAAGTAGTTTAAAAGTATTAAATTTTAGATGGATTTATAATTTTTAATATATAATTGAATATATTTAAATCAATATTTCTAATTTAAATTATATAGATTAAGGAATGTGCAAAAATCGTTAACTTTTTCGTTAAATAATATTTGATGAATTTTACTTAAGCATAAAAAGAAGTTGTAGTATTTTTAATGTTACTTTTTGTTAACCATAATACAAGTTGTAATGATAATAATTTTGGGTACTTTTATATTTAATGGCTATTAATTTATAATAAAAGTTAAAGTATTTTAGTATAAATATTCATTCCTCTAATATTATAATAAAATTTAAAGTAATTTTGAGTATTTTAGTATGTATAATTATTTATTATTTTTATTTTTATTTTATTTCGTTTGAAGTTAGAAAAATTAATTTGATTTCTTTTTTTAAGGTGAGGTCGGGTTCCAAAATTTTTGTTATATATGAATTATTTTTTTCAAATAATTTTAATAATTATGACTTGAAATTATTAAATTAATTTTAATTAATTAATAATTTTTTAACAAATTTATTTTTAATAATTTATAATTTTTATTTTGATAATGTTATTTTAATTTGATTAATTTAATTATTTTTATTAAATTATGAAATCTGATACAATAATTACATAATAATAATAATAATTTTATAATAATAATTACTAATTGAACATTTTTTATTTTTGTTATTCTCGTAATAAAATTTCTACTTTTTAAAAATTTAAAGCATTAAATTACTAAATACAATATTTAATTATTTTAATATTAATTTGTTATGTTAAAAAATGATAATTCTTATAATTAACCTAGTAATTCAGTAAGATTCAAACAACCCATTTTAAATTATATATTTAAATAACAATTAGTATAATTTGATTAAAAGTAATAATTCTCAAAACAAAAATTTTAAAAAAATCAAATGGAAAAGAATCCGCACAATAATCTTGTATTATATATTTTAAATATTCCATTTATTAAATTAAGAAAAATCAATAACATCAGCAAAATATATTAATGAACAGTTAAATTAGTTCTTTTGTTAAGGATATTGGGTCGTCCAGTATCCATATTTAGAAAAGAGGTTTTTTATGTGCATTTGTTTATAAAATAATAAACACAAGTGTTAGCCGTTCATCAAGAATTTTGAAGAGAAAATCCCACTTACTTTTTCTCTCCATCTCAAAAAAAAGAGCTAAGTGTCACGTCCCGCTCAGAATATCCCGCGAAATCAAAAACAAATGGTACTTACCTAAAGAATCTAGACTATTCTACATGGAAGGATCTAGAGTTACCTAGAGAAGTCTAGAAATGGCTAGAGTTGGACGGACTCAACTCAAGCTTGAAGACCCTAGAATGTTTTAGAGCACACTGGAGAGTGCTAGAATGGACTGGAATATTCTAGAGCGTGTCGGATGGTTCGGGAAGGATGTAGAAGCCGCTGGAAGCTTACGGAACATCCTAGAACGTCATAAAAGAGCTAAACAAACCTAAAAGACTCTAAAGTTGGCTAGAAGGTCCTAGAGCCTTGTGGCACATTGTACATAAACCTAGAACACTCTTGTATATTCTAGGCTTAGAATTATCTAGAAAGTGGTGGCATATTCTTAAGCTTAGAAGCCACACTATAAATAGACCAATTGGTCTTCATTTGTAATCCAACTTGGGAAATCTTGGGAAATTGTAACATAAACTCTCTCTAGAGCAATACAAAGCATTCTTTGCAAACTCTCTTTCTAATCTCTTTGGAGAATTCGTTCGGGGAAAGGTAGGCTTAGTGCAACAGAACGTGCTAAGTGCCGCACGATCGCTATTGAAAATTTAAGGTCGTGATAGTTGGTATCAGAGCTTTCGGTTGAAGCAATCTTACTCTTGGCATAATGAAGAACGTTGCTCCATCTACACCAAGCGTTGATGTTCCACCTATGGAACGCGGACGTGAGGAAGTTTGGAAACCATAGAAGGAATCTCAAGTCAAGTCAAAAGACATGCTTTCTATCTTGGAGGCACGAGTTGGGAGTGCGCAGAATAGCTTAGGGGAGCTGTTCGACCGAGTGGACAACTTAGAGGAACGTTGCAATGGCTTGGAGGCCGAGGATGTGGAGATCCATGCAGCGGTTAAGATGTCCCTCAATGAGCTAGACGGTGGACTAAGGCAAGAGATTGATGGGCTAAAATCTGAACTTGCCAAGGTAAGGGATCTTGTCCAAAGAGAACTTGCTAATGTTTTGCTTAGAGTGGAGGACATGAGTGACGATCTAGCTCTATGTAAGCGGCCTATGGCCGTGGGAACTAGCACAACCACCGTCATTGAGGCTAAGAGGGTAGATGTTCCCAAGCCTAAGACCTTCAACGGCGTTAGGAACGCTAGGGAAGTTGAGAACTTCCTATGGGGGCTGGAACAATACTTTGAGGCTACTGGCATAACGGACCATGCCAGCAAGATCCGAACTGCAGCCATGTATTTATCCGACACTGTGATGTTGTGGTGGAGGCGGAGACATGGTGATGTGCAACGAGGGGTTTGCACAATTGATACCTTTGACGACTTCAAAAGGGAGTTCAAAATGTAGTTCTTCCCCGTAAATGCTAAAGAGGAAGCTAGAGGACGATTGCGGCAGTTAAAGCAAACGGGTAGTATAAGGGACTACGTGAAGGAGTTCACAACCCTGCTGCTTGAAGTTCCTGACACATCTGACAAGGATGCCCTATTCTTGTTTATGGACGGTCTCCAATCATGGGCTAATCTCGAGCTTAAGCGACGTGGTGTCCAAGACTTATCTTCGGCCATTGCCACTGCGGAAAGCTTTATTGATTACTCCACAAACAAAGAGAGCTCCAAAGCCACAGATAAGAAGTTTGTTGGAGGAAAGAGTGGGGGAAGCCATGGTAAAAGTCAGGGACCTAAGAACCACAAAGACAACTCCTCATTCAAACCACGGGATAAGGGGAAGGAAAAGGAGGATCGTGGTGCCTCGAAGCCCCGAGTAACGTGCTTCATATGCGACGGACCGCATTGGGCACATGAATGTCCGAAGAGGAAGGCCTTGAGTGCCTTAGTTTCCTCCACGCATGATCAAGATGGAGGTGAGTCGGACGAAGGTGCAAAGATGGGTTCTTTGCGCCTACTTGGTGCATTGTAGAGCGCCCCAAAGACCCCTAAAGGATTAATGTACGTAGATGCAGCCATCAATGGGAAGGTCGCCAAAGCTTTGGTGGACACAGGTGCATCTCACAATTTTGTTTTAGTGGAAGAAGCAAAAAGACTCGGCCTGAAGGTAGTCCATGGAGGGGGATCTCTCAAAGCAGTTAACTCGGCAGCACTACCATTGCATGGAGTTGCTCGCGGAGTTAAGGTCAGTCTTGGTGCTTGGACTGGCCAGGTGGACTTATCTGTAGCGCCTATAGATGACTATTCGATGGTATTCGACATGGAGTTCTTGGACCAGGTTAGAGCTTTCTTGGTGCCATACTCAAACTCTATGTGTATTATGGAGGCTTGCGTGGTACCGATGGACAGGACCACCAAACACACAACCCAAGCTCTCTCGGCACTTCAATTCAAGAAGGGATTGAAGAGGGAAAAAGAGAGTTACCTTACCATCTCAAAAGAGTACAACGAGGAGGAGTCGCCAAAGCCAAGCTTGCCGACGGAAGTGCAAGTTATCTCAGATAAGTCCCATGAGGTGATGTTTGAGGCGTCACCAAAGCCAAGCTTGCCAACGGAAGTGCAAGCTGTCCTAGATAAGTCCCATGGGGTGATACATGAGGCCTCGCCCAAACGGTTACCTCCAAGGAGGGAGGTGGACCATGAAGTCGAGTTGGAGCTCGACACAAGACCACCAACAATGAGCCCTGATCAGGTGGAAAAATCAGAGGTGCGCAACGAAAGCATGGTGGTTGACCCAACAAGTCGAATGGCAGAGCTAGCAGCCTTGAGTAGGCCAAGTAGTACTTTGCTAGAAAGGATCAAAGAAGGGTTGGAGCATGATGCCCTTGCCCAAAACCTCATTGCCCTCATCAAGGAAGGAAAGACGAGACGATTTTGGCTGAGTGACGGACTACTCTATGCCAAGCAGAATTGAATCTTCGTGCCAAAATGGGGGAGCTTAAGGAAAGAGCTTATCAAGGAGTGCCATAATTCGTTATGGGCTGGACACCCAGGAATGAGGCGCACCCTTGCTTTGATAAATTCTATCTACTATTGGCCTCAACTTCGGGACGATGTAGAAGCTTATGTGAAGACTTGTCTCGTATGCCAACAAGACAAGATAGAGCAACATGCACCCGGAGGCTTGCTAGAACTGCTGCCTATTCCAGAGAGACCATGGGAGAGTGTCTCTATGGACTTCATCACTTGCTTGCCAAAATCTAAAGGCTTTGGCAACATCATTGTCGTCATTGACTGCTTCAGCAAATATGCAACATTCATACCTGCCTCAACGGACTGCACGGCAGATGAGACGGCACGATTGTTCCTCAAAAATGTTGTGAAGCATTGGGGGATTCCATCCAATATCGTGAGCGATCGAGACCCACGATTTACTGGCAAGTTTTGGACAGAACTATTCAAGTTGTTGGGATCAGACTTGAATTTCTCCACAAGCTTTCACCCCTAAAGTGATGGACAAACAGAGCGTGCCAACGCATTGCTGGAGTTATATCTTAGGCACTTTGTTAGTGCCAACCAACACGATTGGGCGAAGTTGTTGGATGTAGCCTAATTCTCTTATAACTTACAACGGAGCGAGTCTACCTCGAAGAGTCCCTTTGAGATTGTCATGGGACAGCAACCCATGACTCCTCATGCTTTGGCCACGAGTTATGAAGGGAAGAGTCCTGCTGCCTTCAAATTTGCCAAGGCATGGCATGAACAAGCTGAGTTGGCCCGAGCCTATTTGAATAAGGCGTCTAAGAAGATGAAGAAATGGGCTGACAAGAAAAGGAGGATGGTGGAGTTTCAGAAAGGAGATTTGGTCCTTGTTAAACTATTACCCCAAAAATTCAAGAGCTTGTGGAAGGTTCATAAGGGGTTGGTGTGGAAATATGAGGGACCATTTCCAGTCCTTAAACAAATCGGAAAGGTGTCGTACAAGCTGCAACTCCCTCCGAAGCTTAAAATATATCCTGTTTTTCATGTAAGCATGCTAAAACCTTATCATGGAAACAAGGAAGATATGAGTCGAGGAGAATCCAAAAGGGCGCCTACCACAGTGGTAACCTCCTTTGACAGGGAAGTGGACTCAATCTTGGCGGATCGCTTGATCCGACAAAGAGGCGTACCAAGTTATAGGGAATACTTGGTCAAATGGAAGAACGCCTCGGATGAAGAAACAAGCTGGGAACCTGAGGAATCTTTGTGGCAATTCAAAGATGACATCGAGAGGTTCAAGCTTGAAGGCGCAACGAGGGCGTCGCGAACTTGAGTGGGGGAGGGTGTCACGTCCCGCTCAGAATGTCCCGCGAAATCCAAAACAAATGGTGCTTGCCTAAAGGATCTAGACTATTCTACATGGAAGGATCTAGAGTTACCTAGAGAAGTCTAGAAAGGGCTAGAGTTAGACGGACTCAACTCAAGCTTGAAGACCCTAGAATGTTCTAGAGCACACTGGAGAGTGCTAGAATGGGCTGGAATATTCTAGAGCATGCCGGATGGTTCGGGAAGGATGTAGAAGCCGCTGGAAGCTTACGGAACATCCTAGAACGTGCATGAAGGAGCTAGACAAACCTAGAAGACTCTAGAGTTGGCTAGAAGGTCCTAGAGCCTTGTGGCACATTGTACATAAACCTAGAACACTCTTGTATATTCTAGGCTTAGAATTATCTAGAAAGTGGTGGCATATTCTTAAGCTTAGAAGCCACACTACAAATAGACCAATTGGTCTTCATTTGTAATCCAACTTGGGAAATCTTGGGAAATTGTAACATAAACTCTCTCTAGAGCAATACAAAACATTCTTTGCAAACTCTCTTTCTAATCTCTTTGGAGAATTCGTTCGGGGAAAGGCAGGCTTAGTGCAACGGAACGTGCTAAGTGCCGCACGATCGCTATTGAAAATTTAAGGTTGTGACATAAGTATGTATAAACATGTATACATCTTTGGGCACAACACAAAGCATCTATGTCAACCAATGTGCTCAAGAAGGATGTTGCTGTGCACAGAACTACTTGATTGTTGTCTGTCATTTATTACGTGCATGAAAGATATCATTACGCGTACAGCTACTCGGCCATTGCACACTATTTTTATTTATATACTGCGTGTGTTACTACTAAGCCGTTGCATGTATTTTATATAATAATTCTCGACAACTATTTGTCTCCTATTAGGCCATGTGTCGTGACAAGTGTTATAATATTATGTATATAAAGACAAATGTAGCAATATTTTGTAACCATGTGTCTTATGCATGCTTTAAATGCCATGCATGCAAAATGCCATGCGCCATGAATAGCCACTGAACTATTGCATGACATTTTTGTAAAAATCTCTTCTGTATTTTAGCAGAAGTAGATCAAGAGAAAAGGGGAGATGAAAACAAAACAACCCATTTTTAACTTCGTTATTCTTCTCTGATTGGGGCTTATCAATTGGTATCAGAGCTTGAGTAAATGGCGACAAACTGAGAGAGGATAGAAATTCTAGAAACTCGTCTAGAAGGACTGTAGGACAGCTTCACACGAATGGAAGTAGGAATCAATGACAAGCTGCATCACCTTAAGGAAACCATCAACAAGATTTCGAATGTACTGATACAAACACAAGACTCTCTTGCAAAAACTACAAGAAAAACCTATGGGATTCATTCAGACAATGGTAGAAACTGTGAGCCATGTGAGGATACTCAAGGCAATACTGAAAGAGGAAGGCCACTCTTTGTCTCTGAGTTTGCCAAATTGGAGTTTCCTCAATTTTAAGGAAATGATCCTACTGAATGGCTTACTAAAGTGGAGCAATTAATTCTTCCAGTAGTAAAGCACAACAAAGATGCAAAAGGTTTCACTAGCTTCCTTCCATCTTGAAGGAGAAGCAAATCAGTGGTGGCAGTAGCTACATCGTACTTACGAAGAGGAAGGAAAAGATGTGACATGGGAAGTGTTCATTGAGGAATTATGGGCACATTTTGGTCCTACTGATTGTGAAGACTCTAATGAAGCCTAATCAAAGATCAGTCAAATTGGCTCTTTGAGGGATTATCAAAAGGAATTCGAAAGATTAGGCAACCGAGTACATTGATGAACACAAAAGGCTTTAGTAGGGACATTCATAGGAGGACTCAAGACTGAAGTAGAAGATAAAATTCGCATGTTTAAACCCAAAACCTTAAAAGAAGCCATTAGCTTAGCTAGAATGTGAGATGATCAGTTGATCAGTCAAAACAAATTCAGTAAACAACATGTTCGAGCTTCAACTGAACCAACTCCTATGACAACATTTAAACCAATCACACTAGTAAAACAGTTGACATGGGACGAAATGCAACAAAGGAGGGCTCAAGGGCTTTGCTTAAATTGTGATCAAAAGTTTACACTAGGCCATAAATGTAAAAGTCCTAGGCTACTGTTGTTAGAAGAATGTAGTGATGATTCAGAGAATGATGAGCCTGAGATATCCCTGCATGCTCTTGTAGGATAGTCTGCCAAAAGAACTATAAAAGTAAAAACAATGATCGGTCATCATGAGTTAGTTGTCCTCATCGATAGTGGTTCTACTCATAATTTCATCAGTGAAAGAATAGTTAACATCCTTCCACTTCCAATGCAACCTACATAACCTTTTAATGTAAGGATAACAAATGGTGGCGCATTGAAATGCACAGGAAGATTTGAAAATGTTCCAATTTTAATTCAAGATATTCCATTTATCCTCACACTATATGCCTTACCATTAAATGGCTTAGACGTAGTGTTAGGAGTCCAATGGTTGGAATGGTTAGGAACACTTTCTTGCAACTAGAAACAATCAACCATGGAATTCACACGGAATAACCAAAGTCATAAGCTTCAGGAATTCAATAACAGGGCAATAGGAAGTACCTCAATAAAATTCATTTTTAAAGATATGAGACAAAGGGGTGTAACCTTTGCTATATGCCTCCAATTATTATCAAATTCATCCCTGTCACAATCTCAACATGATCTCCAACAATTACTACATAACTTTGAAGACATATTCCAAGAACCTAAGAAATTACCTCCCATCCGAGAGATAAACCATCACATCAATATGAAGGAAGGAATTGAACCTATTAGTGTTAGACCCTACAGGTATGCTTACTTTCAGAAAGTTAAAATTGAAAAACAGGTCCATGAAATGCTGAAATCAGGGTTTATATAGCCTAATACCAATCCATTCTCTTCACCTATGTTGTTGGTTAAGAAAAAAAATGGTACATGACATTTTTTCATTAACTATAGAGCTCTCGATAAAGTAACCATCAAGGATAGATTTCCCATTCCAACTGTTCATGATATTCTTGATGAACTTCATAGAGCTTCTTACTTCACAAAGCTCGATTTGAAAGCTGTTTTTCATCAGGCCTGAGTACACCCCCTACATTTGCATAAAATTGCATTTCGTACTCATAATGGTCATTATGAAATTTTGGTTATGCCCTTTGGTATTTGCAATGCCCCCTCTACATTTCAAGCTCTTATGAACTCTATCTTTCACTCTTATCTTTCCAAGTTTATCTTGGTTTTCTTCAATGACATATTGGTATATAGGCCGGATTGATAAACACATATCAATCATGTCAAAACAACCTTTGAAATATTGAGACAACATAAGTTCTTCAAGTCAAGCAAATGTGTAATCAGACAATAGGAGTTAGAATATCTTGGTCACTTGATCACACCAAAAGGTGTAAGAATGGACTAAGACAAGGTTAGAGCAATGCTTGATTGGCCTAGACCCACTAACATTTTTTGAATTACAGGGATTTTTAGGCCTTAGAGGATACTATAGGAAGTTTTTTCGTGTCTATGGAATCATCGCTCGACCTCTGACCAATCTCCTCAAAAAAAGGAACTTTGGATGGAAAAATGAGGCCAACGATGCCTTCTAGAAACTCAAACAGGAATGAATACAACACCAACTCTTACAATGCTAAATTTCAAAGAACCTTTTATCATTGAAACAAATGATTTGGGTGAGGGCATAAAGCAATCCTTTCTCAACAAGGTAAGCCTATTGTATTCATGAGTAAGTCATTAGGACCATCCAAAAGAATATGGTCCACCTATGCTAAGGAAATACTGGCCATTTTACATGCTATCCAGACTTGGTGACCATATCTGATAGGACATAAATTCTATATTCAAATAGACAAAAGAGTCTTAATTATCTACTGGAACAATGCATCACCACACCAAAACAACAAAAATGGGTTTCTAAACTATTAGGGTATGACTATGAAATCACCTATAAGCTAGGAAAACAAAAAAATACAGTTGATGCTCTATCTTGGCTTACAGATAGTCCTACTCTTAACATCGTGATCATTGCACAAACTCAAGTATGAGACATTATTTAATATGAAGCAAAGATTGAACCTTACCTGCAAAAAATTTACAAACAAGCCCTTGACAAGCCAGAAGCTCTTTACACGTGGAAAAGTAACATGGTCTTCTACAAAGATAGAGTGGTTATTGCTTCTAAATCACCAATCATTCATCAACTATTACAAGAATTTCACCATTCTATCTTAGGAGGACACTCAGGGGTGCTCAAAACCTACAAACGAATGGCTCAACAATTCTATTGGCTATCAATGTATAATATCATAAAGAATTATACAACCTCTTATCAAGTGTACCAAAGAATCAAAATTGAGACTTTATCTCCTGCAGGACTTCTTCAGCCACTACCGATTCCCTGTCAAATTTGCAATTATATAACAATGGATTTCATTAATGGTCTCCCTTCCCCTCAAGGCAAAAATGCTATCTTAGTTGTCATGGACCGCCTTAGTAAATCCATTCATTTTATAGCATTGTCCCACCTATACATAGCCAAGATGATTGCTGAAAATTTGTTGCAGAAGTGGTGAAACTTCACGGCATGCCATGATCAATTATCAATGATCATGACCCAATATTTATCAGCCATTTTTGGCAAGAGTTCTTCGAACTTTCTAGAAGTAATCTAAAAATGAGCTCATCATATCATCCTCAAATAGATGGCCAATTAAAAGTTATGAATAGATGTGTAGAACAATACCTTCATTGCTTCGTCCATCAATAACCTCGTAAATGGTTTTCTTTTCTTCCATGGTCTGAATTATGTTATAACACTACCTATCATGCTTCCATCAAAATGACACCTTTTGAGGTTCTCTATGGATGTCTTCCTCCTATCATTCCATGTTATAATGAATGTACTTGTCCTATTAATGATGTAGATCACCAATTAAAATCCAGGGATATGATTCTTTAGAAGCTTAAAGATAATTTGTCTACTACCAACAATAGAATGAAACAACAGCAAATACAAGGAGGAGGGAAATTGAATTCAACATTGGTGATCTTTCCTTTCTTAAACTACACCCCTACCGTCAACATTCAGTATTTAAAAGACCTTATCAGAAACTTTCCAGCCGCTATTATAGACCCTATGAAGTTGAGGAACAAATTGGTCAGGTCACTTACAAACTAAAATTACCCTCAAATTCTCAAATACATCCATTTTTCCATGTGTCCATACTCAAAAAATGCATAGGAAAAGGTCAAGTTTCAAGTTCAAAATTTCCATCAATCTCGGACAATAGGAGCTCATCATTGAACCAGAAGCAATCTTAGACTCGCGATTGGAAAAGAAGGTATCCAAGTTTATAGAGGAAAGTCTCATAAAATGGAAAAACTTGCCTCAAGAAGAAGCTTCGTGGGAAGATTATCAATAGATCAAGGAAAGGTTCTTGAACCTTGAGGATAAGGTTCATACCAAAGAGAAGGGCAATGTTAGACGTTCATCAAGAACTCCCAAGAAAAATCCCAAGTATGCATAAATATGTATACATCTTTTGGCATGACACAAAGCATCTTTGTCGACTAATGTGCGCAAGAAGACTGTCAATGCGCACAAAACTACTTGGTTGTTGTCTGTCAGTCACTGCGCGTATAAAGGGTGTCATTGTGTGCATAGCTACTCGGCCATTGTGAGCTATTTTTGGTTATATACTGCGCACGCTACTACTAGGTCAGTGCATGTATTTTGTAAAATAATTCCTGACAGTTGTTTGTCTCCTATTAGGCCTTGTGTTATGACAACTGTCATAATATTATGTATATAAAGACAAGTGTAGCAATATTTTATAACCATGTGTCTTGTGCATGCTCTAAATACCACGCATGCAAAAGGCCATATGTTATCAACAACCACTGAGCTATGTAGAGTAAACATTTATATAATTATTGATTGTATAAGAATAAATGTAAAACTAGTAATATCAAGGTATGTATCACTTATAAGATAAAAGAGGAAACACTAAAAGTTGTTCCGATGCTTTGTTAAAATTGTCGAGATGGTAATTCTTTAATTCCATTTTATTTTGCAATGTTCAAGAGGGAAAAATATGCAATTAAATGAAAATGGTATTTAAATTTTCTCTATAAAAATTAAGTTTAATTATATGACATAACTTCTTCATTCATGTAGTTTTATTTTAAATCTTAGGAAAAAAAATATATTCATTTTTTCTATAATATAAATGAAAACATATTTTTTAACATTATAAAAAATGAACATATGTATTTTTAATTAAGATTAAAAGTGAAATCAGTCAAATAATTGAATAATTTATATATAAAAAAATTAAAAGATAAAAAATAGGTATCAACTTTAAGGACAAATTAAGCCAAAAAAAAATTGGTATGTGTTTTGTATTAAAAATTTGGGTTTTTAATTTTCAAGCATTAGACATTTAGTTGATGATCTAAAAAAAGCCCATTTATAGTTGGGAAAAGGTTCAACGATGCATTGGATAGGACAAAACAATTCTCTAATAGGTGGCGTTTGGTTCACAAAATAGAATCAGAATGAGAATGGAATAGAAAGGAAATAGTTTTGTTTGGTTTGACCACTGTAATCAAAGAATGAATTAGTATTACAGTGTTTGGTTTACAATTGAAATAAAATAGAAAATATTGTATATTGCCTTAATACTCCTATATTTAGTAAAGTTTAAATAATATCATTTAATTATTATTTTTTTATCAGACAAAATATATTATTAAAATCATTATTTTTCTAAATAATTATTACTTAAAAATAAAATATATTATTAAAATTATTATTTTTCTAAATAGAGTTTTGGATTTTGAGGTTTGAGATTCGGGATTTAGGGGTTTGGGGTTTAGAATTTTGGAATTTAGGGTTTAGGATTTTGGGATTTGGGATTTAAGGTTATATTTGTAGATTAAGGTTTAGGGATAGGGTTAAAATTATTTTTTTTTAAAATAGGGTTTTGGGTTTTGGATTATATTTGTGGATTAAGATTTAGGACTAAAATTATTATTTTTCTAAATAGGGTTTTAGGATTTGGAATTTGAGGTTTAAGGTTTAGGGTTATATTTGTGGGTTAAAATTATTATTTTTCTAAATAGGATTTAGGGTTTTTAGATTTGAGATTTAGGGTTTAGGGTTATATTTGGAGTTGGGATAAAATTGAAAAAAATTTAAAATGATAATGGAATCAAGAATCATGATTCCTTAAGGGGGTGAAGGAATTCTGATTCCTTCTCTTTTGAGCTATGAAGAAAGTGATTACTGGATAATTAGTGATTTAGTGAGCATTTAGGGCTACTGGTTTTTAGATTTCCTTCTAGTAATTTTTGCTACTAAGGATAGGGTGAGTTTAAGCCACTTTGTTCCCTTAGTAGTATAGACTAAGGCTTTCTACTTGTTTCTTTGATTGGGTTCATAGATTTGAGTATAAGCTATTCAGTATTGATTAGCGAAGTTGATGCACAGGTTATAATTTGATTTAGCTACATAATATAAATAGAAAAAGGGTAACATAAGTCTGTTGCCTTTAATGAAATGCATTTTAGTTCTTTACTTGCTATGTGAGACAACACAAGTTCGTTACTATTGGGGAATACTATGATTTAAAGAGAGAAATTAGAGAGATGTTAGGCAATGAGAATCCTTTGGCCTTGGTCAGGCATTAGGTTTATATATGTATATATATATATAGGACATTAAATGTACATGGGTCAATTATATAGGGGTACATATCACAGTGTGTCAAAGATACATTAGTATGCATAAATTAACTAAGGATCGAGGATATGGTAGATTCTTGAATGTTCCAGAATGTTCAAGAATTGTGAGGATGCTTGTAAAATCAATCTTTAAGGCTTGGGCAGTATGTCTCAAGTTTAGTTCAAGCAGATGTCTCAAGGTTAGGGCTCATCAAGGCTTGCGCAGATGTCTCAAGTCTAGGGTACCTTAAGGCTCGGGCACAGTGTCTTAAGGCTAGAGCATATTAAGGCTCGGGCAGATGTCTCAAAGCTAGGGTACATCAATACTTGGGTTGTCTTAAGGTTAGGGCTATACAAAGGTGGGAACCAAAATGTTGGGAGATAATTCGATTTATGGAGAGAAACTATAGAGATGTTAGGGAATGAGAATTATAATGTGAGCGCTCGACCTAGCTCTTTACCAAGGTGATCCACTCATGCTTTAACCTAAGCTTCTACGTGGTATGTGATCGAGGTGATCAGCTCGTGATTTAATGTGAGTGATTTATTTGGTTCTTTACCAAGGTGATCAGCTTGTGCTTTAACGCAAGTGCTCTATATGGTTCTTTACCATAGTGATCAACTAATGTTTTAACATGAGCCCTCTACCTTGTATATGATCAATGTGATCAAAGTATGCTTTAATTTGAGCATTCAACTTGGTGTTGGATCGAGGTGATAAACTCTTTAAGTAACTTTTTCCCAGAGCACTCTATGTGATTCCTGACCAGGGTGATCAACTCATGACTTTGTTCGAGCGCTTTACCTGGTTCATGATCAAGGTGATCAATCATATTTTTCTTTTCACCAAAGCATTCTACATGGTTCCTAATCAAGGTGATTAACTCGTGGTTTTGTTTGAGCACTCTATCTGGTTCACGACCGAGGTGATCAACTCATACTTTTCTTATCAACTCATATTTTTCTTTTCAACAAAGCGTTTTACTTGTTAGGTGTTGAGCATTCCAATTGAGTTGGTTGTATTTTAGTTCAAGTACTATGATACAAGAGCTCCTACATTATATCTTTCACACATCCAAGCTCATTCCTCCTTGGCTTCTTATCAATATGATGCAATCCGTTAGTATACAAGTCGTGCAAGTAATATAATGTACCTAAGTACGGATATCAATCACATATGGAGTTATGTAACTTATAACTGAGTATCAATATAATTATTATAAGTACTATTTGGACATTAAAAAATTATAAAAACTAAAAATATATATGACAACTAATTTTAAATAATAAGACTCAATAAATAAGAAGATATATGAGGAAACGACTTAGGAATTTTTGATCCTTTAATTTCCTAACATGTGAATCACTAAAATTTCCCCAATATAATCTTCAACAAATTATACAATCAATTGAATTTAATTTAGCATGTATTCCTCTCTCAAGAACACTACACACCATATAATAATTAACCTAATTATACTCTAATGTCAATTAGATTGCATGCTACTCATTAAGTTCATCAGTTATTGATCACACACATAAGAATCATACATCTATGCCTAGACACTATGCATGTTATTTAATCAAGACAAACAATTTAATAATTCTCTCAAATCTGTTTAATTACCTCTATAGATCAATTGATAGCATAAAAATGAGATTAAATAATATAATTGAATTGCAATAACAATTGGGACAAAATATTAGATCATCACAAGTAGAAAATTGGGTTTATAATACCCCTAGATTAATAAATTAGTTAGACATAATTATGTTCTTAAAGCTTAGATTTTTCATAAATAAGATAGTAAAATTGATAAAGAAGGGAGAAAAAGAAGAGATATACTCAATCTCTTCATTTGTAGCATTAATCTTTTCTTGAATCAATCACAATATTGTGACTCTTTTAATATCTTCTTGAACTTTTTTTTCTTCTTTTCTATTATTGGCAGCTACTAGGGTTTATATTCTTAATTATGTGTTGTTTATGACTTTCTTATGGTGCTTTAAATAGGTTGAAATTGATCATTAGATTCGGGTTCGTATTACTTTGATCCTTGGGCTGAGATTGAAAGTTGAAATTCAATTTAAGGTTTACACATTAAAATTCTAGCTGCTTGATGAGTGCTCAAAAAGCACTAATATTACCATGATTTTATGCACATTAATTAATTAAATATATATATATTTATATGATTTTATCATATATTTATATAAATTTGTTTTTTCAGAATCATGGGTATTTTTATTGTTTTTCAGGTATTTTTGCTTAAAAACGTCACTTAAAGACTCAAAAAGGAATACTAGAGGCAATACATCACAAATACATTCAAAAATAAATGAGGAAAAGTCAACAAATATGGAAAAATTGGACAAAATGGGTCAAAAAGGTCAAAAATGTCAAAAAAGAGGAAATCGCGCCGCCCAGCCGAGCCGGCCACTGCACGCAGTGCGCCCAGCAACACGCGTGCCAAATCCTCCTTTTGCACACGTCCTTGCTTTTCCCTCGCGCTAAATACTAACTTGTTCCCATCTCACAGACGCTTACATCCGATCTGCACCATCTGGCGATGAGTGCTCAAAAAGCACTAAAATAACCATGATTTTATGCACATTAATTGATCAATATATACATATATTTATATGTTTTATCATATATTTATATATATTTGTCTTTTTCGGAATCACGGGTATTTTTATTGTTTTTCAGGTATTTTGGCTTTAAAACGTAACTTAAAGAGTCAAAGAGGAATACTGGAAGCAATACATCACAAATATATTAATAAATAAATAGGGAAAGGTCAATAAATATGGAAAAATTGGATAAAATGGGTCAAAATGGTCAAAAATGTCAAAAAGGAGAAAATCGCGCCGCCGCCTGAAGCCCGCCACAAGGCGCCCGGGCCGCGCATGCGAAGACGCTTCACGCCCGTACAGACGCGCGCCGATCCAGTTCCACGCGCGCCGCGCTACAGATCTCACTGCTTCCCGCGTGCGCCGTGCGCGCAGCGCCGCCGCCATCGGCGCGCGCCCCGCCTCGCACGCGCGCCGACGCCCATTTCGCCCCATTTTTCACGCGCAGCCGCCTCATGTCATGCTGACGTCATCAGTATGACGTCAGCAATTACCACTCCGCGTTTTCATAATTTTTTAACATTTTTCCCCCACTTTTTCTCTCCATCTTCACCTATAAATACCCCCCTTCTCTTCACTTCTAAACACACCTTCAAAACACACTTCTCTCTTCTTTCTTTCTCTCTTTTCTTAGATTTTTAGGTTTTTTTAGTTTTTCTTAGTTTTTAGTTAATTTCTCTTAGTTTTAGAGTTCTTTCCTTTTTGGGAAGAACTAGTTATGTTTTTGTAATTTATTAGCTTTTTGATTCAATAAATGGGAGTGCAAATTCCGCTTGGAGGTTTTCCAGCAACGGGAATAGCATCGAAGTTCTGTAAGGATTTTATTTTCTTTACAGTTATTTTTTATGCTTTATTCTTACATGTTATATTTAATTTGTCTGTGATTAAATTTAACTCTGCTGGTTGTTTATAAACATGATGTAATAATAACGTTGTTATGCTTGCGAAATATTAAATAGGTAAAAATCTCTAAAATGAATTGATTTTATTTTTATTCAAGATTTTATATTAAGAATGTTAGAGAGAAATATATTATTTTTCATTACAAACTTAAATCTGAAAATTAGATTTTAAGGTTTAGTTATCCGGTCTAATTTAGAGTAGTGCTCTTTTATTTGTTGGTACAATCGGCCGGTAGTTAGAGTGAAGCTCTATTTCAAAAGTTTTTATAAGAATTATTATCTGAAAATGTATTGACAACATCTTTTCAGTAGTGGTTTTAAAACTTGAAAGTTAGTACTCGAATAACTAAATTCTTAGGTTTAATTTGGACACCTTGAATAAAGTTCAAATCACAACCCACCAAAGGTGGCATTTAAATGGTTCATTTTCAATCTCTTAGAAAAAGGAATTAATTTAATTAACCAAATTAGTTATCAACCCCACCCATAGGTGTTAATTGATTTGTTTAGTTAACAAAGAATATCTAACCCCACCAAAGGTGGTATTCATATAAAAAAGAGAAAATCAATAATAATCAATTCATATATTTAATAACCTAAATAATATGAGCAAGCATAATTAACTTAATTATTATATCCATAAATACTCCACTGTTTTAACAGATAAAATTTGCATAAATGTTTATTGAATCTATGTTTATTTTTATGTAATTAGATTAAAAACACAAAACCTAAAATATCGTGACAGGATGTTTAGGATTTAATTTCATTTTTAAAAGTTTGAATAATAAATTAAAAACCACATACATTCCTTCCTTAGATCGACCTTGGGAGTATACTTATCATTTTCTACGAAATGATTCGTACACTTCTTGAGAGTTTTATAAATACATAAAACCAAAGTAATGGGCGAGGATCGGCGATGTCGGTTCTGCCCCACATCATCTAACGCGTGCTTATGCATTTGCGCCCCCATCTACGCCACGCTCACGCGTCTTGACGTCTGCAATCACCACTCTACGTTTTCATCATTTTTTTAACATTTTTTCACCCACTTTTTCTCTCCATCCTCACCTATAAATACCCCCTTCTCTTCACTTCTAAACACACCTCAAAACACATTCTCTTCTCTCTTTCTTTCTCTCTTTTCTTAGATTTTTTAGTTTTTTTTAGTTTTTCTTAGTTTTTAGCTTTTCTTAGTTAATTTTTCTTAGTTTTAGAGTTCCTCCCTTTTTGGGAAGAACTAGTTATGGTTTTGTAATTTATTAGCTTTTTGATTCAATAAATTGGAGTGCAAATTCCACTTGGAGGTTTTCCAGCAACGGGAATAGCATCGAAGTTCTGTAAGGATTTTATTTTCTTTACAGTTATTTTTTATGCTTTATTCTTACATGTTATATTTAATTTGTCTGTGATTAAATTTAACTCTGCTGGCTGTTTATAAACATGATGTAATAATAACGTTGTTATGCTTGCGAAATATTAAATAGGTAAAAATCTCTAAAATGAATTGATTTTATTTTTATTCAAGATTTTATATTAAGAATGTTAGAGAGAAATATATTATTTTTCATTACAAACTTAAATCTAAAAATTAGATTTTAAGGTTTAGTTATCCGGTCTAATTTAGAGTAGTGCTCTTTTATTTGTTGGTACAATCGCCCGGTAGTTAGAGTGAAGCTCTATTTCAAAAGTTTTTATAAGAATTATTATTTGAAAATGTATTGACAACATGTTTTCAGTAGTGGTTTTAAAACTTGAAAGTTAGTACTCGGATAATTAAATTCTTAAATTTAATTTGGACACCTTGAATAAAGTTTAAACTGTCTAACCCCACCAAAGGTGGCATTTAAATGGTTCATTTTCAATCTCTTAGAAAAAGAAATTAATTTAATTAACCAAATTAATTATCAACCCCACCCATAGGTGTTAATTGATTTGTTTAGTTAACAAAGAATATCTAACCCCACCAAAGGTGGTATTCATATAAAAAAGAGAGAATCAATAAATATCAATTCATATCTTTAATAACCTAAATAATATGAGCAAGCATAATTAACTTAATTATTATATCCATAAATACTCCACCATTATAAATGATAAAATTTGCATAAATGTTTATTGAATCTATGTTTATTTTTATGTAATTAGATTAAAAACACCAAACCCAAAATATCGTGACAGGATGTTTAGGATTTAATTTCGTTTTTAAAAGTTTGAATAATAAATTAAAAACCACATACATTCCTTCCTTAGATCGACCTTGGGAGTATACTTATCATTTTCTACGAAATTATTCGTGCACTTGCGAGAGTTTTATAAATACATAAAACCAAAGTATCGGTAGGATCGGCGACGTCGGTTCTGCCCGATCACTGCTCAATTGATCGATCGAGTAATAAGCCCTCAATTGATCTACATATGTCTAGATTGATCTACTCCTATGTGCATGTGATCTTGTACTTGTCCTAATTTTTGGCCTATTTTTTATTCGTTTGATATCTTTTTACCTATATTATCATATTAAACATGATATTTAAGCATAAATAAGACAAATAAGTGGTTCAGAAGTGTCAAATAACTCTACTTTTGTAGAGTTATTGATGACTTTATGAAAGTAGAGTCATCAATGCACTTTTCTACTTAATATTTGCTCATTTTACTCAAAATATGGTATTTTTTGGGATAAAATTATTAAAATATGAACTTTCTAATGAAATGGGATGAAAATATATTCTTGGAAATTTTCTATAACTTTTTTGGATTTTTTAATACAAGACAAATGAAAAGACACCACGTGGATGTCACGTAAGTAAGGGTGCTGACCAGACAAGCCACATGGATGCCATACAAGTAGAGAGAGTCAATCGTTCAATGCCATGTGTACCGTGTGATGTAGTACCATACAATGTGTCAGCATGATGTTCATTTTGAGTTCACAACACGATTAGGGATGGGCAAAAAAATTGTGGGTTCGATCATCTGAATCGATGGTTCGGTTTTTAACTAGTAAATTTCGAGGATGGGGACAGTTTCGGGTAAAAATTGAACATGAAACAATGGGTACGGTTTAGTTACGGTTATACTAAAAACCATACCAGCCCATACCCAAAATTAATTATATTTAATTAATTAATTTATATATTTAATAAATTAAATTATATATATTTTTTAGGTTTTTTTTCATAACCGCCCCGAACCATTACCCGTGAGTAAAAAACCATCCCCTAACCGTAATAGTTTTTAGGCGGTTTCAGGTATAGGTTTTATAATTCAGTTCGGGGATGATTATATCAAAAACCGTCCCTACCCGTACCCATGCCCATTCCTAAACGCAATCAACGGGTGTGTCATATGTCATCACCTAATTCGTCCATTGTTCCACCAGGGCACCACGTAATCTATAACTATAAATCACATCATGCCATGTGGTAATGACTCAGTCACATTGACCAAGACTAGTCCACCCATGCCACATGTCGTGCATTGATTCGCCTAGTAAATACCATTACCATGTGTCGCGTTTTTATTATTTAACACTATTAATTTTTCTCTTTTTCATATTAACCCTTGATCTGATGGTCCAAATTCCATTTATGTTTAATTTAGCCCCTAATTACCCTATAAACCCTAATGGATCAAAATTAACATATTTTTTTTTATCAATTTTTGGAGCCAAAAGAGAGAAAAGTATAAAAAAAATTCAAAAGGAGATACAATTTTAGTGGAGATTCAAAAGAAGAGTGGAGCTACAATCCAAGAGTTTGGTTGTATTTCTTCTTCTTCTTCTTTCTTTATCAATTTTTATGCCTTTAGGAAAAATATGAACTTTATGAACAAAATTATGTCTAGTTAATTTATTAATCTAGAGGTCTTACGAACCCAATTTTCAACATGTAATTATCTAATATTTTACCCCAATTTTGATTTCAATTTAATTACATGATTTAATATGATTTTTATTCTATTAATTGTTTGACCAACAATTGATCTATAGAGGCAATTAAATAGATTTGAAAGAACTATTTAATTGTTTGTCTTGATTAAATAACATGCACAGTTTCTAGGTAGAGATATATGATTTTTATGTATGTGATACATAACTGATGACTTAATGAGTAGTATGCAATTTAATTGGCATAAGAGTGTGATTGAGTTAATTACTATATGATATATAGTTTACTTAAGTAGAATACATGCTAGATTAGATTCAATTTATCATGTAATTGATTGATAATTATATTAGAGGGATTTTAGTGGTTCACATGTTTTAAAAATTAGTGGATTAAGTGTTCATAGATATTTTCTCATATATCTTCTTAGCTGCCAATCTGATTTAGTTAATTGTTGCTATTTATTTTTAGTTCTTTTAATTTTGCTTTCTTAAAACATACAAAAACAAAAAAAATTGATTTTTATTTTTTTGTTTTAAAAATTAGTTTTTAATAACATAATCTCCACAGGAACAATATTTTTTTATCATTATATTACTTGTTGCAATACGTATATTTGGGTATTCATATTACACAATTCGTGTTCGATCAATTATCACACCTCAAAATTGGCTCTTTGCTTGCCCTTAAGCAAAGCCAAGTCTAACTAGCTAAAATGATATGGGTAGCATATTTATAAATGTACATCTATTAATACATGCATGTTCATCAAAAACTACCCTTTTCAAAAGTCGTACAATTCTATGACAAGGAAGTTCGCATATCCATCAATCAACATTTCATTAATGCAAGTATATGCAAGGTTTTTGATGAATTGATTCATGTGTGTATTACACATGATGTCATCCAATACACTCATTAAATCAACTTGTATGAACATGCTAATCAGCTAAGTTGTAGAACAAGTTTCATCGATCTATTATTCAAACCCTTCTGCACTAATATAAATATGAATTTAGCTAAAGATCAATAGGGTTTTATATGCTTGTAGTGTAAGGCTTAGGTGAGGGTAGATAAATAGATATATTTAGGCTTTTTTCGCACTTTAGCTCTCTTTTTATTCATCATGCAATATTTAACTTTAGTTTATCTTTCATTTGATATTTTCATGCACCTTATCTTACCATTCTTTTCATTCTTTTATTCCATATCTCTTTTTCACTTTCTTTTGTTTTATGGCCTCATAATATCCCTTAACTTATTTTAATTTTATTCTTTTTGTTTAGAGGGGTAATTGTGAGTTTTTTTTTGTAGATGCAAAGAAGTAGGGTGCATTACATTTCAATTCACTGTATATTATAGCACATTATTGCATATTTCATACAAACTAAAGGTGAAAGGGTAAAGGTAATGTTTATTGGCTAGGTTAAAATGTGCTTAAAGATATGAATGGTTCTTAGTAAGGCTCAAAAGGGTGACTAGGGATGTAAAAAACAATGGTTAACTTGAAAAGCTCAATCAATCCAATAAAGGGTTAAATCATTTCTCAAGCCAAATACTATTTAGGATTTTTCCTTAAGAGATGATCAAATAGATTCTAAAAGATAGTAGACCTCATCAACTAGCATAACTCATCCCAAATATTTTCCTAATAAGAACACCAAAATTAATCATGAACATGTGTATAAAAATTTGAATCAATTCAATTAAAACTAGTAAGCATATCACATGATTAATATAAGTACCTTAATGAGCATATTAAGTTCCTTATCCTAGTCATGACAACCAATTTTATCATTGGATTCATATATTTCATATCAAATATGCTTGCATTTGGTTTCATTGTACTCATCAATTTTTACCTAAATCATGATAAAAAACATCCTAAAAATGAAAAATATCCTAAAAAATGAAAATGCACACTAAACACTAAAGTATAGGATGACGTTCCCTCCCCCATACTTAAATTGCATATTGTCCCCATTGTGCACATAAGAATATGAAAAAGAGTAAAAGGAAAGAAGACTACCTTAGCCTTGGCACACAACATCTATTGTTGAAACTGGTCAATTTTTGTTGTGCCATTGTTCTCCACATTTATCTACCTATAAAACAGAAAACATATAAGTAAAATAATATTGAATTTCTATCCAATAATTTTAATGTTTAATGTCTTTGGCTAGATATTCATATCAGCTCCTAAGGATCATCATAATCTTTTCATTTGGTAATTGGTCACCAAGATAGTGCTTTACTCTATGCTCATTAAGCATGAACAGTTCTTTGTTTTAGTTCTCTTATTCAATGGCTTCATGGTTAGTTACCTCAGTAATGGTGAATAGACCTGACCATCTACTCTTGAGTTTACCATAAAACAATTTAAGTATTGAGTTGTTCAGTAACACTTTTTGTCCTTGTCCAATAACATGGTGCACAATTTTCTTATCATGCCATATGTTTTTTCCTTTTGTATAGCTTGGCATTCTAGTTGGGCGTAAAAATTTAACTTGCTTATTCTTAGGACAATATTAAGATTCCTTCAAGTTTTGTTAGTGGATTAAGGTAAGGTAATATAGAATGCCAAATGGGAAGTCTTTTTCTATTTGGTAGTTCAATCAACATTTTTTTAATTTGAATCATTTTGACGGTATTCATTGGTACTTTTGCTTGCCCACTTGATTGGGGATAGTAGGGAAAAGTTTGAATTCTAACTTTGATGGCTCTTTAATGGATGGTTTGAATTTAGAATCAGTCTCATGACACTCTACTACTACATTAGATAAACATATAAGAAGTAGCCTCCACATAGTTTGCATAATCAACAGCATCATCTCACATCATAAATTCCACAGTTTTGATCATTAAAATAATTTGAATTGTTTTCTAATGAATTTATTTCATGGTTCATAGCATCATGTGTCAAAGTGTGGGTAGTTTGACAAATTTAGTTAAATTGTCATCATGAGTATGTATACCTAAGTGATTTTAATGGTGCTCATCAACATGTGTGTTCACAGAATTAATAAGCACATATTATAAAGCATCATTGGGGCACATTTTATGAAGTACATCATTGGCTAGTTCATCAGTAACATATATCTTAAAGAAATCACTAGTATTATTAGTATCGGAAAATTTTATTGCTTTTAAAACATTAAATGTTACATGTTCATCCTGCACTCTCATTGTAAGCTCTTTTTTTTATACATCAATGAGAGTTTTTTTAGTTGCTAAGAATGGAAAATCAAGCATGATAGGAATGTCACGGTCCTCCTTCATGCCTAGTACAATGAAATCTGCTAGAAAGATGAACATGTCCACTTTTAGTAACACATCTTTTCCCACCCTAGGGTCACTTGGCTAACCTATTTGCCATTAGTAATGTTATTGAAGTGGGTTTGGCTTCACCAACCTCCAATCTCTTGAAAATTGATAGTAGTATAAGATTAATGCTTGTACCTAATTCACATAATGCCTTGCCAAAATGTATATTCCCAATTATGCAAGGGATGTCAAAGCTATCCGAATCTTTAAGCTTTTGCAATATTTTTCTCTCAAAGGATGGCACTACAACCTTAAGTCAAGCTTATTCTTTTTTTTTTATCTCTAAACCTCCTTTTCTTAGATAGGACATCTTTTATGAATTTCGTACATGAAGGCATTTGTTCAAATGCATCTTCAAATGGTATGTTTATGTGCATCTTCTTGAAGACATCCAAAAATTATGAAAACTAATTGTCTAATTTTTGCTTCAAGAGTCTTTGAGGAAAGAGAATAGTAGGTTTATAAAGGTTGCTCTTCTTTGGTTGAATCATCTCTATTTTAGTACTTTCTTTTTACATTTTTTCCTCCTTATCCGTTTTAGTTTTCTCTTTCTCTTTTAAAGTTTTACCACTCTTCAAGGTCATTGCTTTACAATTCTCCTTCCCTTCCCTTTTTGGATTAACTTATGTATTATTTGGAAAGCTATTTTGAGGTCTTCGACTTATGGTTTGGTCCAATTACCCCATTTGGATCTCCAAAATTTGAATAGAAGCCCTATGAGTAGACTTTATGTGATCCACTTTTGTATTATTGAATGTATGAAGTCTTTCGTGGACTCAATACAATCCACTTTTGTATTTAATAAATGGATGAAGTATTTCATCATTTCCATTAAAGCATTTGTGTTGTCATCACTAGGTGGATTCTTCTCTTGAGTTTGTAGTTGTTGTGGTTTTTGAAAACATCGTAGTGGGAAGGGTTAACAGTTGAATTGGTTACCACCTTGATTGTTGTTGTTGATCTTCTTTTTTTGATCCGTTACAAGTACTTAACTCTCCAGCAATGGTGCCAAAAACTTGATCAACACAATACGATCTGTAAGGATACAAGTCCTACACGTAATATAATGTACATAAGTATGGATATTGATCACACATGGAGTTGTGTAACTTATAATCGAGTACCAATATAATCATTACAAATACAATTCGAACAATAGAAAATTGTAAAAACTTAAATTTTAATTCGTAAGGCTCAACAACTAAGAATATATATGATAAAATGACCTCAAAATCTTTGATCCCTCAATTTCCTAATATACAAATAAATAAAATTCCTCCAATATAACCATCAATAAATTATATGATCCATTGAATCTTAACTAGTATGCATTCCTCTCTAAAACACACTACATACTCTATAGTAATTAACCTAATTACACTCTCATGTCAGTTAGATTGCATACTACTCTATATGTTCATCAATTATATATCACACACATAAGAATCATACACCTCTACTTAGAAACTATGCATGTTATTTAATCAAGACAAACAATTAAATAATTCTCTCAAATTTATTTAATTTCCTCTATGGATCAATTATGGCCAAACAATTGATAGCATAAAATGAGATTAAATAATATAATTGAATTGTATTAATAATAGGAGTAAAATATTATATCATCACATGTAAAAAATTGGGTTTATAAGACCTTTAGATTAATAAATTAGCTATACATAATTAAGTTCTTAAAGCTCAGATTTTCCATAAAGAAAGACAATAAAATTGATAAAGAAAGGAGAAGAAGAAGAGATACACACAATATCTTGATTTGTGGCACCACTCTTCTCTCGAATCCTTTAGATAGTTGTGTCTCCTTTAATCTCTTCTTGAATTTTTTCTCTTCTTTCCTCTTTGTGGTAGCTGCTTGGATTTATAATCGTAACTTTTTTAGCCAAATTCCTTCACAAATGCCAAGAGCTAGAGCTCTAAATTTTTCTTCAGCTGAACTTTTAGAAACAACTGACTATTTCTTACTCCTCCACGTTACAAGATTACCCAAAAAATAAGAACAATAACCTGAAGTACTCCTTTTATCTATTACATCTTCTACCTAGTCTGCATCTGTGTAGACTTTGATTTCTCTATTATCACTTTTCTTGAATAGAAGTCTTTTTCCGGGAGTCATCTTGAGGTATCTAAGGATTCTAGTAACATCTTCCGTGTGTTATTCAGTTGAATTATTCATGTATTGACTGACCAAACTAACAAGAAAACCAATATCAAGTCTAGTGTGGGATAGATAAATAAGGTATCCAACTAGCATTTGATATCTCCCATTGTCCATAGGTTTCTTATCTATCCTGAGCCAATTTTATTGTTAGAGTCTGTTCAAGTTTAGGTCGGTTTACACCCAAGCATATATGTTTCTTTGAGTAAGTCTAGAACATACTTATATTGAGAAGCATATATGCCATATCTTGATCATGCAATTTCCATGCCAAGAAAATATCTGAGATACCCAAGATATTTAATCTCAAATTCCTTTGATAATAAATTCTTCAATCTTGCCAGTTCCTCCTTCTAATTGCTTGTTAGTATTATATCATCAACATAAATGATTAGGATAGCTTTTATCTGATGAAAGGTTGGCAAACAATGTGTGATCTGCCTGATACTGAGTATAGCCATTCTGAATGATTGATTTAGTGAATTTACCAAACCATGCCTATGGAGATTGCTTAAGGTCATATAGAGATTTTTTGAGTTTGCATACTTTGTCCTAGTTGGATGAATTCTTGAAGCCTGGTGGAATGTCCATATAGACTTCCTATTCAAGATCACCATTCAAGAAAGCATTCTTAACGTCTAGTTGGTGCATTGGCTAGTCCCTATTTGCAGCATGGGAGAATAGAACACGAATGGTGTTAAGTTTAAAAACTAGCACAAAGGTCTCTTGATAATCTATCCCATAAGACTAAGTGAAACCCTTAGCAACGAAGTGAGCTTTAAACCTCTCAACGCTACCATATGTTTTATGTTTAATGGTGAATACCCACTTGCATCCCACAGGTCTCTTCCCAATTGGTAATTTTGTAATTGTCCAAGTACCATTCTTTACCAAAGCGTTGATCTCATCTTGTATAGCCTTTTTCCAATCAGGATTAGTCAACGCCTCTTGGATCGTATGAGGAATCTATATATTATCAATCACAGACACAAATGCCTGATATGATAGAGATAAGATTTTATAGGACATAAAGTTTCCAATAAGATGTTTAGTACAAACACAAATTCCTTTTCTCAAATCAATAGGTAGATTTTAATAATCATTTATATGAGTAATATTATCATGACTAAGATATGGATATGGATCCAGTTCCACTTCATAGTGGTCTTCGAGATGTGTACTGTCCTTTATTTTATCATAATTTTTCCTTCTTTGGTAGACATAAAGCTCTTTAAGTTCTTGTTAAGGATCATCAGTCATAGATGGCTCAGAAGTTTTTCAAATTGATTTTCTATGACTTGGGAAGTAGATGGATCGATCGGCTATGGAGTGGCAGTTTGAACAATAGGTGGAGGTGGAGTATGGGTACTTAGAATAATATCCCAAAGATGAGATTCAATCAAATTCTCCCCCTGAATCTTAGATTTGTAGTAAGCATGATTTTCAAAAAAGGTGACATCCATAGAGTTATAGGTTTTTCGAGTAATAGGAGAATATAACTTATAACCCTATTGATGGGATGAATAACCAATAAAGATTCATTTGATAGATTTAGGGTCTAACTTACTACGATGTTGGGAATAGAGATGGACAAAAGCGGTGCAGCCAAAAACTTTAGGATCAATAAAACTAGTGAACCTTGTATGAGGGAATAATTGCAAGAGAGTTTGACAAGGAGTTTGACAAATTAATTGGTAGATTCTATTCCTATAAAAAGATTGCCAATTTGATGGCAAAAATAAGAATAGTCTTTCAAATGAATAGAGAGCTTTTCCATGAAGCTTGGGATAGATTAAAACTCCTCTTAATTTAATGTCCACACAATAGTTGTCCATTGCAATTATAGAACTAATTATTTTATGATGGACTGACACAACAGTGTCAGTACACTGTGGATAATGTTGGAAGAGCTATGGGAGAAGACAACAGGTCAAACTTATGAGCTAAAATTTAGCAATTAATAACCTATATATGTTAAGAAAAATTAAAATTACAATGTATACAACACAAATTGTTTTTAAATATTTTGATAGTAAAAAAGTTAAAAATGTTATTCCTCTATGAAAACTGTGCCAAAACTGATGCACAAAAACTTTATACATAAATTTTGTATATTTTAAAATAGGTCGTAAGTGCATGAATTTCTTGTAAGAAATGATAAGTAGATTTCCAATGTCATTCTAAAGGGGAAAAACGTGATTTTTAAATAATTCAACAAATTCTTAAAAATGAAAATTAAACCTAAATATTCTATCACCAAGTTTGGGTTTATAGAGATCTAAACTAACAACATAAAATTAAATATAAATTCAACAAATATTAGTCAAATAAAGATTTACATTCATCAAAGAATTTATGTGATAGATTAGTTAGTTAATAATGCTTGCTTAATATTAATTAGGTTATTTTAGGATTATGGATTCTGAAATAATGCTAAGGTCAGGATCAGATTCTATATTAATAAATAATCAATTAATATCCTAAAGTCAAGATTATAAATTCATGAATTATTAAATTATTATTTATTTTTAAGGAATTAACAAACCATATAATTACTACTTAAGGCGAAGCATATAATTAGACTTTCACTAACTGCATCAAATTAGATTTATCATTTAAGTATCTGAAAACTAACTTTTAGATTTCAAACTACTACTAAAATTATGTCATTAATATATTTTTAGATAGTAATTCTGGTAAAAATCTTTGAAATAAAATTTCACTCTAAATATACAATTGATATAGATCAAAGATAAAAGAGCACTACTAAAAAAAAAAATTCAGATAATTAAATCTTAAATCTAACTCACTTGTTTATAACAAAAAATACTAAGCTATATAGTTTTCTTTAACAAACATTTTTATAAATCTTGATGAAGAAATTAAACTTAATTCATTTTGTAAATTTTTTTTATATTTTTTAATATTCACAAGCATAACAAGATTACTAATATCTTATAGTATTTTTAGCTAAACATGCCTAATTTAATCAATGATTAGTAAAATAAACTTAGCATTCAAAACAACAAATAAAATTAATAAAATAATATATTTAATTTATATCTCAAGTGTATCCTTTAAAGTACAAAACTTCAGTATCACTTATATTTCTGGAAAACATCCAAACAAAATTGCCAACACTGTTTATTGAACCGAAAGAAAAATTACTACATAAACTAAACTTGTTCTACCCTCAAATTCAGAGAAGAACTTGAAAACTATGAAGAAAAAAGAAAATCTAGAGAAAAGTAAGAAATCAGTAAAGATCAAAGCTGATGGGATGTAAGGGATGATTTATAATTAGAGTGAACGTTTTTCTTATAAATGTGTAAATCGCTGAAAAAGAAGAAAATTTTGGATCAAAAAATCTGGTACCATGGCTTGCACCGTTACATGGTAAAAATTCATCATAACATGCATGTTGCTGCACTTCCAGAAACTTACTTGTATTTTACATAGGTTTGGAACATATGTAAGGTTTACATATGTTAGTCTTTTATGCTTCATGGTTGAAATGGAGTGCTTCGAGGCATTTTTCTTCAAGTGTTGATTAGTTGAATCATTTTGAAGCTAAAAAATATGTGACAAATAAAAAAAGATACCGATAATTTTGAAAAGATAGGTTTTCTTAAAAGATAATAAAAATATACAAATACAAATAAATTTTGAAATTTAAAATGCATAAAAAATCACTCATTAGAAAAAAATCGAGAAACATAACCAAAATTCATAGTTTTCTCAGGTTGGCGAGATATTATCAACATTCTACCTTTGACAAATCTTACCCGAAAGGGAGTCAAGTCTATATGGGACAAAGCATATAAAGATGCACTTCAGGAGTTCAAAGTATGACTGATAAGCACACCAATTCTTACTCTACAAGGTAGTATGAAACTTTATGTGGTCCTTATTGATACATCACTTAAAGGTCTTGGATGTGTTTTAATGCAAAATGATCCAATGATTGCATATGTATCCCAACAACTCAAAATTCCTAAAATGAATTAACAGGCTCATGACTTGGAGTTAGCAACTATTGTCTTCGCATTTAAGATGTTGATATGTTACCTCTAATGTGCCAAATTTTAAATTTTTTAGGATCTTAAAAGTCTCAAATATCTTTTACTTAAAAAGGTCTTAATTTGACATAAAGAAGGTAGGTGGGTTACCTTCAAGATTATGATTTCACTTTGTAGTACCATCTTGTCAAAGAAAATATAGTAGTAAATGCTTTGAGATGTAAGTGGGATTTTATTATGTAGATGATATTAGATATAATAATAAACACTCAAAGGGTAGAAGGTTATGAGCTAAATTTAATAATAATGGGAGACAAGTATTCTTATACGACCTTGTATCTAGTCCTACATTGTTAGAGAATGTTCAAGCGACCAAATCTAATAATCCTGAAATTTATGATGTGTGGTGTAGAATGTCTAAAGGAGAGACAGTGGAAGGATGGACTTATAGTGATGGAGGATTACCTTTCCACAGAAAGGTAGAGTACCTATCAACAATTAATTAAGATAAGAGATTATGGAGAAGTTCATAGATCAAAATTTATTGCATGTCCTCGAAGTAAAAAAATGTACTGTGATTTAAAAAGGAATTATTGGTGGAAAGTAATGAAGAAAGATCTAGCCCATTTTGTAGTCAAATGTATTATACATCAATAAGTCAAGGCTAAGCATAAGAAACCTACGAGACTACTTCATTTAGTCTTGGTTATGGGATAATATAACCATGGACTTTGTACAAGGCTTACCTCATACTTCTCAAGGTCACAATTCCATTTGTGTAATAGTTGATCGTCTCAAAAAGTTTGATTATTTCATTCATGTTTGTATGTTCATATGTTCTCTGTGTTTGTGTGTTGGCTTCCCGTGTACAAAACATGATGTCTATTTATTTTTACTCAATGTTTTGTATTCCTCTGTGTATGGTTGGTTACTATAGTTCAATAATGTACACATGTATATAGTTATGTACACTATGTATATGAGCATGTTTACACACACCACGGGATTGATTTTCATAGTGTACATGTTTACTAAATAGAGTTTAAATGTATTGGTAGAGTTTACGACAACCATCCCCATGGTGTGTGTAAATATATTCAGGTAAAATGTGTACCTAACTAAGTGCATATATGTATAAATGATTCACAATAACTAACCTTATATAGAGGAAGATATATACACTAAGTAAAATAAATAGACACCGTATTTTGCATATGAAAAGCCAACACACAAGAGTACAACATGTCTTACAAATTGTTCCTACGTTTGGGAATCTTCACATTCAAAACTTTATACTTTGTGAATGCTTTGATTAAGTTATACATTCAAGAGATTGTATGACTACATGGCATACTAAAGTTAATTACACCAGATCGAGATCCAAAATTTACCTCACATTTGTGGAAGGGTGTACAAGAAGCTTTTCATGTATAATTTTTTCATATCACCATTTATCATCCTAAAATAACTAAACAATCTGAAATGATTATTCAAATTTTAGAATACATGTTCTGAGCATGTATTATAGATTTTAGAGGAAATTGGATTGTGTACCAACCATTGGTTCATTTCACCTACAACAACAGTTATCATGCTAACATTGAGATGGCTTGTTATGAAGCCTTATATTGATGACCATGTATATCTTTGGTGTTTTGGGTGGAATGTGATGATAATTATGCTTTTTCTAAAGGTTTAATATAAAAAAGGAGTACCATGTTTTGTAATAAAAGGAAAGTTAGCACCATAATACATCATGTCGTTTCAAATTGTAAATGGAATTGGTGATGTAGTGTATCAATTTGAGTTTTATCTTAATTGTCACAAATTCATAATGTTTTTCATGTCCTCTCTATAAAAATGTCAAAGATATCATAATAGTATTTTGGATTGGATAGAGAATTATCATTATAGGAAGATGCATTACACAAAGAAGAATCGATGGTAGTAATTAATTTCCGAGTCATAACTTGAGAAGAAGAGGTATACCACTAGTAAAAAGTTAAATGGAGATATCAAAGGATGGAAGATGCAAGTTGGGAGTTAGAGTCTATAGTTTTTTTGAAATATTTTTATTTGTTTTGAAAAGTTGCAAATTTCAAGGGTAAATATTTCTTTAAGGGGGTAGGATTATAAGACATTAAAAATTTGTGATTAATTATAAAAGTTTCATGTTAAGATGTAGTGATGTATCGATAATTTATATGTAAAAAATAAAATTTTCTAGAAAATTCTAACTTTTTGGATAAGCTTTTTCCATGGTCGCCGTTATAGGCCAACGAGGATGGCCGACGAAAGGTTGGTGGATGGTTTTTGAGTGTACTTTTGAAGCATTTTTTAGTGGTCATCAGGTACTCAATGAGACATTGACACTGTAGACCAACAAGGGTGGCCAGCAAGCATTAGTTGTGTCTATAAATAGCTAAAAATTAAAAAAAATTCACACAATAAAAATTTCTTCCTCTTTTTCCCTCTCTTAAACTTTCTCTCTCTAAGACTTTATGATTTTTGACACATTTTTTAGTATGATTCAGGAATAAAATATTTGGGTGTTTTAGATTGGAAAGGTAAAATTTTTTCTTTAAGTGTGAAATCTATATTATGTAAACTAACTTAGAAAATTTCAATTCTTTAATAAATATGATTTGTGTTTAATTAACACTAAAAACTAAAAAGGAGTTAATTGTAGGTTTTGGAGCGTTAATGTACAATTTTTCAAGAAGGGTTTCTTACTCTAACTTTTTATTCATAAATTATTTTCATGAACATGTCATACGTTATATATTATTAATAAAAGTAAAATGGATGCCATGATTTTATGAAAAATGTTATAAATGTTGTTATAATGAAATACTCATTATAAACATTGTTATGCATACATGAAACTTTTTTATATGAAATGAGTATTAGAAACTTTACATATGAAATCATGAAATACTTTTTTTTATAGGGAGTATACCTGTATATATATATCTTACAGAGTATGGTACCCATGGGCTACTGATGACATCAAACTATATTTTGATAAACTATAGGTATGAATTATATTATAAGAGTTTATCCGTCTATGGATCTTATAGTTTATCCATCTTTGTGTCTTGGTGTTTGACTGCACATAGGCCTTAGAGTTAGATCCCCCATTCTATCTCGAAGTGGATTGACTATATGATGAGGATGTTATCCCATACAAGTGCTATATGTATCTTAAAGTATACTGCACATGGGTCGGGGTTGGACCCATATGCATATGAGAGGTTGGCCATACATATACCCATATCTTTTAGAGTTGACCAATACATATGGAGGTTGCATATCATGCATATGAATTTTATAATTGACTTAGCTATTTTATCTTGTATGACCATATATTAGGATACTTAGAATATAGAGTTCACATGAATAAATATTCTCCTTACATTGTACCAAATTATACTAATGATGATATTATTTTTATTTATGAATTTTATTAATATATAGCATGCATTATGTTATTTGTTATGATTCTACATACAATAGACTCATACTAACTAGTTGTTGCTCATCCCATTTTTCCTACTTACTCTGCAGATTAGATTTTAATAGCACATCCCATGATTCAATGTTGAAGAAGAGAGAGAAAACATGTTTCACTTTTATCTTGTAACATTCATTCTGTATCCTGTACATTTGAATATATCATTGCGACACTTTGTAAAATGATTTATGTAAACCTTTCAACATTTTGTAATTTTTTATTATTTTCTCAAATTAAAATTGTTTATAAATGCTATATTTATAGGGATATCACGAATTAAATAGAAATTTTATTAAAAAAATATTTCAAATTAAAAAAATGATTTAAAACACCTATTCTTTCTACCTCACGTACCCAATTTTGAGGGTGTGATAGAAGTGCTTCATGGACTTCTAGTTCGACAGTTTGACATCACATACTTGAAGATCTTTGATGATAGTGGATGAAAAGAAGTGGTAGTTGTGGGCTAAAGACTTTAAATCAAGCACTTTGTTATTAGTAGCCTACCTAATTTTTCTTCTATTCCCTTTTTACTTATTTTTACATTACATATATACATGTGCTATTATAGAGGACAATGTAAGACTTAGTTATGGAGGAGTGCTAACATGTCCCTATCTTTATTTTATTTTGCTTTGTTAGTTAATATTTTTTAGATAACAAGTTTTATGATTAGTATGCTATAGGTAGCATAAAAATTTTCGTTTTTAGGATTATTTATTTCATTCTTTAGAATAATTAAGGCTTGAAAATAATCACATGTTCTCTCTTTATTTTTTGGCATCTATGATGAAATTATCTTAATGAAGTTAAGTTTAAAAAGATAATGGATGTCAATATGGTCTTGACATTGTTCCTAAGTAAAGGTAACTTTATGATAATTTTGCTTGAAACTTACATTCATAATAGCTAAATTGGTGACATGAAATTTGTGTGCTGAAACTTGTGAAAAATGTTGTGAATTTCTTGGAATTTTTCTATGATTTTAATAAAATAGGATGCTAGAACAGTTTTTTATGTTTATTATCAAGGCAAATGCTAAATGTATTTCTTGAAAAATGATTAAGTCAATAGGAATAACCTCTTTGACCAAATTATCCTACCCTTAATTTAGTTGTTTTGAGAAAAAAAAAACCCTTTTAGTGAACCAATTTGAGCCTACATAAGGAAATTGTTTCTATCCACTCCTTAACCTTTAAACCAAACACATTGGATATATTCCATAGTCCATGAATTATATGAGTCACATAAGAAGATAATGGATTATATGAAAATGTTAGAATAATATTTAAGAGTGTCCATTGTGCTATAATTTTTTAAAGGCCTTACACATATACAAAATAGCCCCTTTGTTAATATGTACCACACATTAAGATTAGGCTCTCAAAATTAAAAAAAAAAAGGGAGGGGAACAAGCTAAAGAGAAAAAATAAAACTAGATTGTGTAGTGAAAGGATGGGTAAAAATAAAAGAAGATATGTTAACAATAATTCTTGTGTCCAAAACAATAAAATTTAACCCAATTTTATTAACATACTTGGTCTTATGATAGTATTCTTCATAGATCTCTTTTTCTTACACCATAGACTCATGAAATTTTCTTTTTCTTTCCCTTTCATTTGATTGAACTAGCAAGTCTAGTCCCATTACAACCAAATGAAAGCGCTTTCTATTTTAGAATATACTTTTAGTAAGTGGACATACAATTTTGAAAGAAAAGTTTATGCTATCCAATACAACTCTAAAAAGAGTAGTGATGTTTTATAGGAATGACTAATGGGCTATTGTTAATGAGTGCTAAATTACACAAACATACTTTGAGCATGATTATTGTATGGTGGCTATAATGAAAGGATGATTAGAGGCAATATCTAACATATATTTGAATTTGAACATGTAACATTGATATTCTCTTGAGATGAAATGTTAAAATACTTTCTCTCTACTATGAAATTTGATTTTTCTCGAGGATTAGCAAGGAGTAGGTGTATGTAGTTTAATAAGTGATAATTTATACATATTTTTAGTTGTTAAATCCTCCATATTTATGCATAATATATTGTTTTCATATGATTTAATTTTTATTTTATATTTTATGATTAATTAGAATATTAAAGAAGTTTAGGATTTTTTTGTGAATTTTATTTAATAGGTGGGTTAACTTGGACAAGCCATGGATTAACTTAGTTGCCAGCTCATAAACCCCCTCTCCCACTACCTGCTTTGATTTACTTATGAGACATATGTCGCGTAGTTTTCCTCCTCTCTCAACATGGCATAGCAAATTGCCCTTCATTTGCTTCCACCCAATAACTCTAATTTAATATGACAATAAACCTTAATTTTGTCCCATTTTAATACCCTAAAAACACTCCAACTTTTTAATCTACAGCAAAATCCAAGGAAAATTGAGAGAAAATTGTGAAAAAAATTATTTTGGAGCATTCTTAAAGGATTTTTGAAGGGAGATTCAAGAACAAGGTTCAAGATTAGTGTTTATGATATGTTGGGCTTCACATCCTCATTGAAAAATCAAATTCTTGTTTCTTCCTTCTCTCATTAATTATGAATTATTTAGTTATTTTAATGGATATGTTGAATTTTATATCTAGCTAAATAATTCATTATGATTATAGGAAATTCCAAATCTTAGATTTTTATTTAATTTGAATTATATCATGGTTTTATTAAATTTCAATTTTTAACTTCTTGATGTGTTTAATTCAATGTTTTGATGTCAAATTATATTAATTCTTGAATTTAGCGTACAACTAGTTTGCTATTTAGTTTAGCTTATTGCTAGATTAGAAGTTAGTGAAATTGCTAATTTTTGAAATTGAGGTGGCAAGTTACAATTTTTATTGCAATTGGAATTAGATGCTTAGGTTAGAAATTTTTTCATGCGTTAGGTTGACTAATAATCAAGTTATTAATCAATTACAAAGTAAACAAAAGTCAAAAATTAAGCTAATATTGAGAAATTAAGAAGGGTTTTAAAATTATATAATAAGCTTAGGATTTGGAAACTAATTGGATCATAACATGATCAATTGAATTTTAATCTAGTGACGAGGATAGTACTGTAAGCACATGCTTCTCCTTTCAATCTTGAAAATCACATTTTTTCTTCCAATTTTCTTATTTTTATGTTATTTTAAGATGGTAATTAATATGTTAATTTTCTCAATTCTCTGCGGATAATAACCCTTACTTGTAATTATATTTATATCAAAATATTGTTTTGAAAATTAAGGTTAAATATTTGGGAGCATATTTTGGCCTCATCAAAAGTTTTGCACTATTTTACTGTGTATTGAGTTAAAAGTTTCTTATTACTTGCTAGTGTTATTTTTATTTTTAGCTAGAAATTTTTTCCTCAATTTTAATTTCTTTATTTTTTTTAGTTTTAGGTTTAGTTTTAGTTTCACTTTTTCTTTATTTTTTTCTACTAATTCTTTTTCTTGAAGTGTTGAATAAAGATGGAGTTTGAAGACATGGCGACAACTTATCATACATTTAATAAATTCCATTCACCTCACTTTGAACCATAAGAAAGGAATTAGGAGCACGTTGATGCAATGGGTGGATTTGAAAATCAATGGCCAAAACATAGTGCATTTTCTAACATGTATTATGTAGGAATGTTGAATACACCAAACTCTAGCTACTCTTATAAACGTCCAGTAACAGATTTCAGCATCATACCAAACTCTCCATTCTCAATGGGAATACTTGCTCTAACTACTAAAGGAAAGTATCCTGATGACTTATTGAATACCTTTGCTACTAACACTCTAAAATTTGAGAAGAAACGATAAACTTTAAGGAGAAATCTAGAGATACAAGTTAATTGAGTAGTAGTAGTTGCGAAAAGATTGAAAGCATGGGTAGTTATTGAGCTTCTCTCTCAAATTTATTCAAATCCTAAGGAGGCCATCAATTCTATTACTTCAGAGAGTGGTAGAAAACTAGAGGTGCCACATAGAATCCCTACAAATGATATATCTAACGAAGGGACAAGTAAGGTAAAAAAACCATCACCCGACATGAAGCCAATGTGGGAACAAAAGTAGTACTGAAACCTTCGTTTTTACTAAAGATCTTGCTTTATCTTTTTCAAATAGGTTTGATAATTCAACAAAGAAAAATTATGAAAGGAAAATTTTAGAGAGCTCTCTGAAGGTGAAACATCACATAACCCTTATTGAGGATGTTAAAGAGTTGGTAGTGTCGGGCTAAAGACATTAAACCAAATACTTTGTGATAGGTAACTGGTGAGTTCTCAAAAGCACTTAATATATCATAATTTTATGCCTGATAAATGATTAAATAGATTTGTATTTACTTAATTTTGCTATTATTTTAAACAAATCTATCTTTTCAGAATCACATATGTGTTTTGTTTTTTTTCCAGGTATTCCAAAAATCTTCTATTACAACTTTAAAAGCTTAAAAGATAACATATATAAATCAATACATATGTTCCAAAATATGAAAAAGGATGTACAAAAAAACATAAGGCATCCAAGTTTTTAGAACAATATAGGCTATGATATGGAAGTTTTATATGCCACAATGTGAGGCAAAAGAATTAAGAATCACGCACACAAGAATTAATACGGGTCGTGGCATGGAAATGTTGTATGCCACGGTCCGAGTGTAGTCAATCGAGCTCCAACCCATCTACAAATTATGTATGCCACGATGTGAAAGAAATGTGTGCTTTGGTGGTAGTCATCTCATCTATATTTTTTTCCTTTCCTACACCAATAAATAGGACCCTAATTCTATTGTTCTCAATATCCAACAACTTCATTCTTAAGCTAACTTCTAAGTCTCTAGCAAATATCTTAAAGCAACATGATTAACATGCACAATTACTTTAGAACCTACTAAGTAAGATCTAAATTTATCTAAAAAAACAAAGTAGCAAAGGATTCTTTCTAAGTAGTGGAATAATTTATTTGGAATCATTGAGAGTTTTACTAGTGTAATATATGACATGCAAAAGCTCATTCACTCTTTATCCCAAAATTGCACCTGTTGCATAGTTAAAAGTATCACACACAATTTCAAATGGGAGAAACAAATTAGGTGCCAAAATTATAAGGAAAAGTGTTAATTTATCCTTTGAAGTATTAAAGGAGACAAGATAATCATCATTAAAAATCAAAATAGGCATCTCTCGACAGTAAATTGCGTAAAAGACGACTTATTTTACGAAAATATTTAATAATTTTTCTATAGAAACCTACATGCCTTAAAAAGCTTCTAGTCCCCTTAAAAGATGTAGGGTTGGTGATTTTACAATCAACTCTATTTTTACCTTGTCAACTTAAATTCCTTTATTAGAAATTAAATGTCCTAACACAATCCCCTGTTGTACCATAAAATGACTTCTCTTCCAACTAAGTATCAGGTTGCATTCAATGCATCATTTTCAAAATAAATCAATTTATGCAAGAAATCATCAAAGGAGATTCCAAAAATAGAAAAATCATCCACAAATACCTCAATTTCCACATTTTTGAGAAGATTGACATTATACATCTGTGAAACGTTGGAGGGGGGGGGGGGAATGCATTACCCAATTGACATCCTTTTAAAAGAAAATGTCCCAAAAGAACATGTGAAAGTGATCTTCTTATGATATTCTGGTGCAATGATTACCTAATAATAACCCAAAAGGCCATCTAAAAAAATAGTAAAATTCATGCCTAGCTAGTCTTTCTTGCATTTGATCAATGAATGGAAGATGAAAGCGATCCTTTTTAGTGTACAAATTTAATTTTCTGAAATCTATACATATCCTTCATCCATTGATTGTTTTAGTGGGCACTAATTCATTCTTATCATTTTTCATAACTTATATACTTGATTTATTTGGTACTAGATGCACTGGACTAACCCACCTACTATCATCACTAAAGTAATGATTCCTATTTCTAGGAGTTTTAGAATTTCCTTTTTCACCACCTTGTGCATGATTGGATTTAGTCTTCTCTAGGCATCTCTAATGGATTTAGCATTGTACAAAGATTGATCTTATGCATGCATATAGCTGGACTAATGCCTCTAATAACCCCAATACTTAAACCTACTTCCTTTTTCAATTTCTTTAGCACCTTAATAAGTTCATTTTCTTGGTTATTGGTTAATGATGATGAAATAAAAGATGGAAATGTTTCTCCTTCTCCCAAAAATACATATTTAAGGTGTTTAAGAAAATCTTGTAGTTCTAGGTTAGGTGGATTGGGTCCAGGTGGGGTTCTAGGTAGATCTAAGGGTGTATTGTATTCTCATATTAATTCAGCACTATCTAATAGATTATGATACCCTTTAGTCTCTTCATATAAATCATCTTTTATCTTTTCAACAATAAGAGCAATTTCCAGTTTTTCCAACATTCTATCCTATAAAAAGTATTATGTATAAATCTATCCATTGAATCAAAATAAGAACATTCATAAATGGTAGAGATATAAGGAAAATGTGAAAAGTTAAGATTTTTAAAATGGATAGTCTCTTCCAAGATAGTCATTATTAAATCTCCATCTTGGACATCAATAATAGTTTTGGTAGTTGCCATAGTTAGTCTAGAACCACAAAGTCAATTGGTATTATTAGTTTATCTACCTATACTAGCACATCCTCAACTATTCCCTTCATATATTTAATAGATCTATTTGCAAGATGAAGGGGCATGGTTGTAGGTTTTAAATATTTTAAACCTAGCTGTAAGAAAATAGAATATGGCATAAAATTTATGCTAGGACCTAAATCAAGTAGGTTTTGCTACCTTTATATCCGTTGTGGTGATGTTTATGATAAAACTTCTTGGATTTTAAACTTTGAAAGCTAGTTGGTTCTAAAACACAACAATAGATACCTCTAATACTACAACTCTCTCATTAAACTTAGACCTCCTTTTTTAGTATTCAAATCCTTAATGAACTTAGCATCAGATGGCATATTCTTGATTACTTCTAATAAAGGTAAATTTATATTTACTTTATAAAGCATATTAAAGATTAGATAATTGCCTATCTTACTTGGATTATTTTAGTGGGTATGAAAATGGTATTGATTGTTGGTGTGGTTCTGATGCCTTTTGAATTTTGGGAATGGTAGTTGACTTTGTAATTATTCTCTTAGAAGATTTTTCATTATTGAAACTATAATTTCATCCTCTTTATTACATGCACTAGATGATAAATCATTAGAAACCTTAGGTAATATATTTTTAACTACTTTACCATTTCATAGGATTATGACATCCTTTGCTTGTTCTACTTGACAAGATAACTTTCCTTTTTCTTGCTTTTCCTTGTACTTTGCTACCTACCCAACTCTAACTATAACACTTTTCACCTAAGTCTCTATAGAGTTCAACCTTTGATTATTGATCATCTGATTGTTTCAACTAATTTGAATAAAAGCTTTCGAATTGTCTTTTAAAGTTAGCTTATTAGGTTGACTTAGTGGGTAAGGTTGGTTCTTATATGACCTTTGTGTTTGGTTTTGGGCATATATTGGATAATGTTTTGGTCACCATGTAAGGTTAAGGTGATTATAGGTGATGGAATGATACCTTTGCATATAATTGGTTTCCTCCAGGGTATCCTTACTAGAATCACTTGCAAATGAACAATGAATAGAAATATAACCAATGTGTCATAAAGTGTTACACTTGCTTAGTTAATTCTGCAAGTTGTGAAGCTATTTCATTCCCAAAGGCAACTTCATTGACTCGTACTCTTCTTCCTCTAGATATTTGCTGTTGGAAATTAGTACCCAACATCTCATAAAGCTAATAAGTTTGATCTGTCTTCTTTTCTCCCATAGCTCCTACTACAACATTATCAACATTGTATTGACACTATTGTGTCAATCATCATAAAAGAACTAATTTTGTACTTGTAGTGGAAAATTATGGTATGGTCATTGGATCAAAAGGAGCTTGAATATGTTCCAAGCTTCATGTAAGGGCCCTCCATCCATTTGAATAATGTTAGTAATTTTTCCTTCAAATCGATAGTCTTTTGATTAGAATAGAACCTACCTATAAATTTGTTGTAAATTGCATCCCAAGTAGTTAATGAACCCGGTTGTAGAGACATGAACCAAGACTTAACTCTATCCTTGAGTGTAAGGAAAACATCTCATCCTAAGCTAGTCTTCATCAAGTTTGTGTAGTGGAATTATTTGCACAAAAGCATAAATTCTCTAATATAGTTTAAAGGGTCTTCATTAGGGATGTCGTGAAATGAAGGTAACACAAAATAATGATATTTTTCAATTCATAATTCCTTACAGCCTCTTCTAGTTGTATGCGAGAGCTAGTATTGCTAATGATTGGCAATGCGTACTCCTTCACCATTTTTTGTTTATATCTACCATTACCGATGTCTACTTGCACTTGGGGTTGTTCCTTCTTCTAATGATAAATGTCCATTTTTCTTGTAAAATTGTTTGAACCTGTAAATGTTCACAACAAAACGTATGAGTTTGAACAAAAAGTATGAGTTTCTTTCTCAAATATCTCTTTACTTTTTGTACATTAATATCATAAAAATCACGATAGTAGAGAACTTAGCACTAATATAGTAGTACTATCAGAAGTATAAACAAAAAAAATAAACATTATAGATAAGTCAATAAAAGAAAATAAATTATACAAAAAATAAGTTAGTATGCAAAAATACTAAACAAAAAATAATTAAAAAAAATAAAAATAAAAGTAAAATAATAAAACAAAAGAAAGTAAATAAATAAAAGAAAAGAAAAATAAAATTTAAATTGAAATTAAGAGAAAAATAATTGATATTTATTTCATGTTATGTGAACAATGTTTATTATATTTACGATTGTTGAATTTATAATTGTTTGTTTATATGTGTAAGAAATATATAGTATTCTACCTGTATGGATTAAAATATTTGAAATGATGAATGTACCTACTTTTTCACATAAATATTTGAGCACATTCAGTAAATGTGTCCATTTTCTCTTCTTTACCCTTTTTTTTAATTTGTAATTGTTACATTGATGGTAATGTAAGTTCTAGGCTAGGGGTGAGTGATCTGCGTTAAGATAAAAAGTCAACTTAATCCTTACGTTAAATTGCTTAAGATGTTATAATTTAGTATATAGCAAGTAAGAGTCTTTCACGTAGAGGATTTTCAAAACTAACTCCTATTTATTGGAAAGAGTTTTGGTTTTGTAAACTGAAAATTAAATTTAACAACTAAAGATTAATAAAGATAAAAATAAAATATAAAGATTATGATAAAGATTCAAATAAAAGAACAATTGCATGATTATTATCCACTATTAGCATGTATTGCAAATCAACAAAAACATATCATATTCTCCTATTCTTTGATTATACCAACTTAGAGAAATTCAAAAATGCAAAAATATCCACCTCTTCTTATTAATTTATTAAACAAAACAAACTCTTAATTCAAACTCTTTTTAATAGGCAACCTAGAATAAGCTCTCTAAATTTAATCTACCAAAAGCATTAATTTTTAAAGCATCGAATTGATCAAGGTTAAGCACACAAACTCATTTTAATTATCTTGAGCGTTAATTCTCAACGCAAACAATTTATCCCTAATTATTTAAATTGATTAAGCGATTACGTACCTAATAAGCTAAATTGATTAATGATGAATTAATTTTACTTTTTAATTGTTTATTTAAATAATCAAATAAATTCATATAACATTAAAAATGATAATCATTATATAATCAAAAAGAATAGTCCAATAGAATATTATAGATATTATTAAATATTATAATCTATGTCTAGGTTTTTGAAATCACCCATAATCAATTACAAAATTAACTACTAATGAAAACAATAAATTAAGAAAATTATTCATGAAAACAATAAAAAAGGAGAAGAAATCTTATGATTGATATTCTTGAATCTAATCATCAGCTTTTATACTTGCCTCTTGAATCGTGTTCTTAGTTTTTGCCTCCAGCTTAATTCTATAAAATTTAAATCTCTCTAAATCTGTATTATGATATTCTCTCCTTATTTTGTATACTGTTATTTTGTATTTATAAAAGATAAAAATCAAATTAGAATATAACTATGGTATTCTGGTAGAGATAGGATTAGTGTGCCCCACATGTCAAAAGGATATGATAAGTTGTGATTGTCAAAATGATAGGATAAGCTACGAAATATATGCAATTCCTATCTAAGTTAATCCACCTATAAAATAAAATTCATAAAAAACCCAAAAATTACCATAATAATCTCAAAAAATCCAAAATATTAATATTGTCCTAATAAATAAAAAATAAATAGTTTTACCTCATAATAATATATATATAAATGTAAAGGAATTAGTATCTAAAAATGTGTATAAAATAACATTTATCAAGCTCCTCCACACCTACTCTTTCCTACTTCTCGAGCAAATTAAACACCCATAATTAAGAGTAAGTTTTTTGACATTTTATCTTAGAGACTTAACAATATTAAGGTTTCAAATTATAGTAAATAATAGTTATTATCTCTAGTCATCCCTTTGCAATAGCTACTGTACAAGGATCATGCTAAAAGTGTGTATGATGCAGTCTCAATTAGCAATAGTCAAATCATTTAACATAAACAAGTTCAAACATTGTTCCTCACTACAAAATATCACTATTATTTTTAGAGTTCAATTAGATATCATAGGATTTTCCTTAAAATTGTATCTACATTGGCCAAAAGAATTCATTAAATCAAAAGGTCTTTTATTTGGTTATAATATGTCACTATGTTTGTTGGTTCAATCAAATGAAAGAAAATAAAAGTTGAGGAGTCCATGGAGTAAGAGAAAGAGACCTATAAGTAATACTATCATATGACCAATCATACCAATAAATAGGATCAAATTTCATTATTTTGTACTCAAACATCATTATTAGCTTCTTTTATATTATTTATGCCACTTTGTTTTCATAACACACAACCATTTTTATAATTCTTTCCAACTTGTTCTCTTATTATTATATATATATATTCTCTCTTTTTTCTTTTTTTAGGAACATATTGTAGCATAGGTTATTTCTGTATGTTTGACATTTAATGAATTATATCACAATTGACACTCTTAAGTCTTATTCTAGCATTTTCATAGAATCTATTATCTTTTCATGCAACTACACTTATTCTTAAACTTTAGGATATGACTAATGTGTTTAGATCAAAGGGTAAAGAGTGGGTACAAATAATTGGCTCATGTATGCTCAAAATGGTTCTCTAAAAGGGCTGTTCTTAAAAGAATAGCAATATTAAAAGCTAGAACAATTTAGTGAAAAGAAGTTAATTGATGAGTGCTCAAAAGAAATCAATATATCATGATTTTATGCATGTTTAATGATTAAATAGATTTGTATTTTCTTACTTTTACTATCATTTTAAGAAAATCTATTTTTTCGAAATCATGGGTATATTTTATTAGTTTTTAGATATTTCTTGTATTTAAATCATTAATCTTGAAGAATTATATTTGAAGCACCCATTAAAACTAAGAAGAATAAAAAGAAAGCATATGTAAAAAATTTCATATGTTTTAATCTTGAAAAAAGGAAATACAAGAAATAAATGGTTTTAAGTGATGCAGAGCATAACATGTCGTAGAGTGAAAGCTTTATATGCTATGGTGCGAGACAATATGAGTAGCATCAACATGTCTCAAATATGATGTGTACCACGAGGTAAAAAATTTGAACGTTGTGGCTCAAATGTAATTGATCAAGCCAAAACCATATACATCTTGTGTATGCCATGGCGTGAAACAATTGTAAGCCGCAACACCAGTCTAAAAATTCATATTTTTCTCATTCCCTCAACCTATAAAGAGAACCCTATTTTCATTGTAATCAATATCCCTCATCCTTCTTATTCTTTTCACTTTCACACTTTTAAGCTTGTTAGCTTTATTTTAGTAGTTTAAGATTCTTCTCTCAATTGAGAGTTAAGCAAATTTAGATTATGTAATAATTTATAGTTTCAATTCAATAAACCTTTCGACAATTGTAGTTGGGGGTTTTCCATAATAGAATCAATTTTGAGAACTCCGTTGAGATCTATTTAAATGTATTATTTTCATATTACCTCTAAGATTTATTTTACATGCTATATGTTTAATTTATTGATCATTTATTAAACTATACATGTTTGACTATAAATAATATGAGATGTCGGTAATGTTGTTACGCTTGTGAAATATTAAAGTGGATTAAATATTTTTCTAAAATGAATTATGTTTAATTTCTTCATCATGATTGAAACAAAGTTTGTAAAATAAAAAATATTGACAAAGTATTTTTCATAAAAAAGAGAGTTAGATTTAGGATTTAACTTATTTGACTCTCATTTAGAGTAATACTCATGAATATTAAATAATTACAATCTAGATCAATTTCGAGGCATGCTCTGTTTCAAAGATTGTTATAAGAATTATTATTGAAAAATATACTAACAATATATCCTTCATAGTATTTTTCAAATCAAAAAGTTAGTTATGGATACTTAAATCCTAAGCTTAACTTTGACACCTTGGTGAGAGTTTAAATTGATAGCCCTGCTAAAAACATCAACTAAATTTTTTTTTATTATATTCCTTAGAAATAAAGAAAAATTTAGTTAATTATCAATTACGATCCCCACCAAAAGACATTGGTTAATAATTGATTACCAAAAGAATTTGATCCCTACCTTGGATATTTTCTTAATAAAAAAGGAGAATCAATAATCTTAATTCATATTTCTAATGACCTACTTAATTATTGAGGAAGTTTAATTAATGAGCTAATGTATCCCATAAATTCTCCAGTGCATTATAAATATTTCATTGCTCAAATGTTTATTGAATCTATCTTTATTATTAGGTTAGATTTTCAAACCAAAACTTTGAGACATAATGTTTGGGTTTTGTTTTTGCTTTTAAGATTTTGTCGAATTATTTAAAAGTCACAATGATCTCTCTTTAGATCGGTCTAAGAAATATACTTGTCATTTTTTATAAATAATTTGTGTATTTGTGAGCTATTTTGTAAATCATATAAAATTTGTATGTCTAGATTTGTATATGCCTAATTTTTGGCATTGTTTATAGGGAGAAATAGCATTTTCAAATTTTTGTATCAAAACCTTAAAAAAAATTTGTGTTGCAAATATTATGAGTTTTACATTATTTTATTTAAAAAGTTTGAAAAACATTTCAAAAATAAAAAAATTATATCTAATTTACGAGTTGACTATTAGATATTACCAAAACTAAAAACTAAAAAATTAATGTCACATTTATTGGCTAACTTAAGAGACACATAAAAAAAATATTTAAAAAAATTAATGTCTCATTTATTATTTGACTTTAAAAAGAATTCAAGAAAAATAAATAAATAAAATATCTATTAGTTGTCTCATTACTTGTATAATTTCAAAAATTAAATAAATTGAAAATAAAAAAATTCTAAAAACAATTCATCTTATGTAATAGTAAATTCAAAATAAAAAAAAAGTAAAAAGTTTATTAGCTTATTCATTAGTAAAAAAATCAAACTTTTAGAAAATTGAAAAAAAAACTAAAATTTATATCAGCATTATTAGTTGACGAATAAAAAATAAATCAAAGAATTTCGAAAGTAAAAGAAATCTAAAATTTATGCACTACTTTAATAATTCACTATAAAAATCTAAAAAAATATATAAATATCTTATTTTTTTCTAACTATATTTTTTAGTTGACTTAGATATTAATTCTTAACTTTTATTTCTTTTTTCTTAGTACTTTTTTCCTAACTTTTATTTACTAACGTTTCGTCTAGATGATTTTATTTACTATATTTTATTTTTAGTTATTATTATTTCTTTTATTTTTTAGTTTAATCATCTACTAACTTTAATTCTTTTGTAATTTGTTTCTTTTTTATTTCCTTTCTCTTATTCATTGTTTATCGGTATTTTATTTATATAAATTTTTTATTTTTAATTTATTATGTCTTTTTCTAATATTTTTTTGTTTAGTTATTTTTTATTCTTGTTTATTTTTCTTTTCCTTTGTTTTCTATTTTTATTTGCTTATTTTATTTATTTTTATTTTATTTGTTGCTTCCTTTTATTGTTCTTGTTTAATATTTTTGTTTAATTTGAAAATTTCTTAAGCTACAACATGGTTTATTTGTTAGCCACAGTAGGAAGCTCTCGTAATACAATTGAGTTGAAGAAAAACATAATTTTAGGTGTCCCTGTTTGAATATCTTGTGTTCCACTTTTGCTACAACAAATGTTTAAACTAAAAAAATGTGTTTGAAATAAGTGCCACACATAAGTTTTTTTTTCTTTTTCTTCTTCTATAAACTCTATTTTTTCCATGCTCCAAATACAAATAATTTTGAAGTTACCTCCAAAAATTCTGAAAATAATAATGCCAATGTCATGGTTGGTGATTAAAAATGAAAAGGAGGTAAATACTATGTTAGAACTAGGTAAAAGGGTAAATTTAATGTCATATTCATTATACTTGTAGCTAGGATTGGATGAACTAAAACTCATAACCATGTCCTTACTTCTATACATATAGATTTTTAATATCCATAGGACATGGTAAATGATTTAAATAATACATATAGAAAAACTTGTCACACCTATAAATTTTGTAATTACAATAAACTCAATGACGAAGAGCACATTGAATATATTAAATTATGGAAATAGAGATCCCCTAAGAAATGTCTTGCTGAGACGTTAAATTAGGTGCTAGATGGATGGTAACTCATCATTGTAGGTAATATTATTTTAGTTTATGTTAATTATTTTGTTTTACTCCTATTAAGTAAACATTATTTAGAATTATTAATTTTGTAACCATTTGTTGAAATTTGTGAGAAGTACAGTAATCTTTTGGTGTAATATGTTTATGTTTGGATTAATGGATGCACCTATAATTCTATATCAACTCTTACACATGATTATCAAATGGATAACTTTTCTTTCCATTAATTTTTATCTATAATTTACAAATGGTTACATTGAGGACAACATAAATTCTAGGATGGGGTAGGAAAAGTAACATTATAAAATTATGCTTAAATTAAAAATTTTATATGTTTACATTTTTTTGTTTTTATTTATAGTTTGTGTGCTTTTATTTATTTTTATTGAATTAGGAATTTTTGGTTTATTTTTAAAATTTTTTCGTACAAAATTATCATGTATTTTAGTTAATTTAAAAAATAAATGGTTAAGTCGTTGTATTCTTGGATTAATTTCACAAACATTTCATGTAATATGTGATAATTAGTTAGTTTTTGTCATAATTAATATTTCACGATAAAATGTTGAAATTACAATGAACCCAAAATTAGTGTTTAGGAATCAAATTCTTATAAGAATATATTTTGAGCCATTATCTTCCTATTCTAAGTAATGATATTTGTTCTACTCCTTTAAACTCTCTTCTTATCAATTTTAAATTTTTGGATAATCTCTATCGATATTTGCATTGAATGTTAGGATTTTTAAATCTAATAAAATGTCATATATTTGTTTTTATTGATTAAATTGAATAAATTAAGTAGAAATTGAAAGTATATGCTTATCTCTTCATTTATGCATGGCTTCTAAAAGAGAGATATATATGGGGTTATCTAAACCAATATAAGAAAAAACCACAAATTATTACCCACTTTATCATACAATATACGTACAATTTGTATGTGAGTGCTTCCTTTAAAAAAATATTTCTAAAAAAAGAGATAAAAATGAATAGTATAAACTATATACTATGACCCAATATCGATCCTTCAAAGTTGAGAGAATTGGCGAGATACAAAAGAAAAACAAGTAATGATGCCATAATAAGCCATTACATTTTCTTCATCTCCTAAAAGGCATATTACATTAGATTTTTATTTGATGAATTTGATTGTTGTAATAAAATAATATGTGATTTCTTTATAAAATCTTTTCATTTGATTCCTTTTATGAGATCAATATTTATGCACTATTTTTGAGCTTTTTCTTCTTTAAACATAAGCGAACGTATTAGTTCATTTCTATATATAAACTATATTTGCATATACCTTTGAATGAGTATTTAAACTAATAGGATCAATGTTATTGAGAGTATACCTTGTTGAGGATAGAGTTGAAGTGAATTCGTATTTCTTACACTGAAATTGGTAAATTAATATTGATACATTTTTTTTATTTAAATATGAAAGTGATTTTTAACTAATTATTATAATAATTCATGAGTGTTTAGAATGTAAAAATCACTTAAGCTATAGATTTTAATTGTAATCTTAGAAGAAATTAAAAGCACGAGAAGTTTTGCTATTCTTTTTATTTTGTTTCTTTATGTGTTATTTGTTGGTTTTTTTTTAATTTTTGCATTTTTAAGTTGATGTTTGTGAGTATCATATCTGAAAACTCTCACGAGACTTAAACTCGTCCATTAGGGTAATCTAGGGGTTTAAAGGATTGTTACATATGCTAAATACAAACATGTCAATCTACTAAAATAACTTACGATAGTTTTTTTTTCTAGTTTTGTTTTTTGCTATTTCACCGTTCTTACTAAGAGACTAGCAAGAAGTTTATTGGGGTTGTGACGAGTGCTCAAAAGCACTCAATGTATCATGATTTTATGCATGTTTAATGATTAAATAGATTTATATTTTCTTAGTTTTACTATCATTTTAAACAAATTTGTCTTTTCAAAATCACTGATATATTTTGGTGTTTTTTGGGTATTTCTTATTACAACTTAGAAGATTAAAAAAATTATGTTAACCATTACATATATTTTAAAACTTGAAAAAGGAAATATAAGAATTAAAGGGTTCCAAGTGATGCAGAACATAACATGTCATGGGGTGAAAGTTTTATATGCCGCAACATGAGGAAATAGGAGTAACATAAACACATCCCAAATATGATGCAGGCCATGGTGTGAAAAAGTTGTATGCCATGGTACAAATGTAATGGATCAGGCCAAAACCTTGTACATCCTGTATATGTCATGGGGTAAAACAATTATATGCCACAGTGCTAGTCTAAAAATCCAATTTTTTCTCCTTTTGTTCATCTATAAAAAGAACCCTATTTTCATTATAATCAATATCCGTCATCCTTTTTATTCTTTTCATTTCTTAGTCTTTTAAGATTTTTAGCTTTTTTCTTTGAGTAGTTTAAAATTCTTCTCTGAACTGAGAGTTTAATAAATTTAGTTTATAGAATAATTTATAGTTTCAATTCAATAAACATCACAATAATTCTATTATGAGGTTTTCCAGAATATAAACAATTCTAAGAATTCATTTGAGGTATATTGAAATGTATTCTTTTCAAATTATTTCTAAGTGTTTTTTTACATTCTATATGATTAATTTATTAATAATTTATTAAACTATACATATCTAGCTATAAATAATATGAAATATTAAAAATGTTGTTATTCTTGTGAAATATTAAAATGCATTGAACATTTTTATATAATGAATTAAATTTTATTTCCTCATCAAGATTAAAATGAAGTTTGTAAAATAAAAATATATTGAAAAAGTATTTTTCATAATAAACAAGAGAGTTAGATTTAGGATTTAATCAATCTGACTCTGATTTATAGTAATACTTATAGATATTCGATAATCGTAGTTTAAATCTATTTTGAGGTTTACTCTATTTCAAGGATTTTTATAAGAATTATTATTGAAAGATATACTAACGATATACCACTCATAGTAGTTTTAAAATCTAAAAGTAAGTTCAAGTTACTTAAATCGTGAACCTAACTTGGACACTTTTATGAGAGTTTAATTTGATAGCCTAACCAAAAGCATCAACTAAACGATTTATTAATTCCTTAGAAATAAAGTAAAATTTAGTCCATTATCATACTGATCCTTGCCAATAGACTTTAATTGGTAATTGATTAACAAAAATATTTAATCCCTACCTTAGGATATTTTCTTATTAGAAAGTGAGAATTAATAATCTTAATTCATATTTCTAATAACCTACTTAAATATTGAGAAAACATAATTAATTAGATAATATATCCCATAAATTCTCCACTGTATGGTAAATGTTTATTGAATATATTTTTATTTTTATTAGATTAGATTTTCAAATATAAATTTTGTGATAGAATGTTTAAGTTAAAAACCACATGATTCCTCTTTGACCAACCTTGGAAGTATACTTATCATTTTCTATAAGTGATTTGTGTACTTGCAAGCTATTTTATAAATCATATAAAATTTTGTAGGAAACTATTTTGTGCATCATTAATCCTATTGCCTTAATATTTTTTCAAGGAATATATTTAGAATTTTCCTTGATAAATATAAAAGAAAAGATCTATCAATCTATACATATTAATTAAAAGTATAGCAATTTTTTTAGGGATTCATAATATTTTTCACAATTTCATGCATATATGTTATTATATCACCAATTTAACTATTGTGCATGTAAGCTTTTAGAAACATTGTCCTAAAGTTGCATTCACTTAGGAACAAGGTCAAGACTCTATCAATATTCATTATCCTTTGTTACCTAATATTGTTTGATTAATTTCATCAAGATGAAAAAAAAAACAGAACTGTGATTGATTCTAAGTCCTTCTATTAATCTAAACTATCCTATGAATGCAATAAATATTATGCTACCTAGTGCATAATAATCCTAAAACATGCTAAACTAAAAAAGCCAAAAATAAAGATAGTGATGTATTAACACTCCCTTACACCTACTTCGATCTTAGATTGTCCTCAATGTAAGCATATGCATATGTGTAATGTTAAAAGAATTAAAAAGGGACTAGAAAAAAAATTTGGTAGGTTGCCTCCTACAAAGTGCTTGGTTTAATGTCACTAGCTTGACGGTGCCTCTAATGTTTCTATAATAACCCAAATCTATTGGTACAAAAGATTCGTTATATAGCTTTAATTTGTATCCATTAACTTTGAATTATTTGTTAGTACTCGGGTTTCATATTTCAACTACACCATAAGAGAAAACATTAATGATAATAAATGGATTGACCCAATGAGAACATAACTTACTTGAAAATAGTTTATGGCATGAATGGAATAAGAGGAATTTATCACCAATGGTGAATTCTTCCCTTATTATCATACTATCATGAAATGCCTTTGTTTTATCTTTGAAAACTTTTAAGCATTCATAAGCATCATTTCTAATTCCCTTTAGCTCATTCATTTATAATTTTTGATGTAATTTGACTTTGTCTAAGTCCAAGTTACATTGTTTCATGATGACTCTAGGAAAATAGTCATTAGCACACTTTTTTTACTTAATATTTACTTGTTTCATTTAAAAAATAGTATTTTAGGTCAAAAATATTAAAATATAAACTTTTTAATGAAAAGGGATGAAAATATAATTTTTGGGATTTTTATGAATTTTTAACGCAAGGCCAATCATGAGTTACCATGTGGCATGCCACGTAGGCAAATGAGTTGACTGGGCAAGCCATGCAGATGCCACATAAGTACAGAGAGTGAATCACGTCACGCCGTGTGTGAGGAGGACGAAATATGCACCACGTGTCAGCATGGCGTTCAATTCGAATTTGGAAATCGATCAACGTGTCATGACATGTGTCACTATGCCATTGCTTCGAATCACATCACGCCACGTGTTTCTGACTCGGCGAGCGTTGACTATGATCAGTCTACCCTGCCGCGTCGTTCCCTAATTCGCCCAATGAATTTCTGATGCCACGTGTCACTCTATGATTGGTTGAAATTGTCAATTTTGCTTGTTTGGATCGTAGCCCTTGATCCGAAGCTGATCGAACGTTCAGATTGCACCTAAGCTTTATTTAAGCCCCTAATTACTCCATAAATCTTAATTAACCTCCATTAGCATAATTTTGATCATTTTTTAGAGCTAAAAAGAGAAAAATACATAACAATTCAAGAGAAAACACAATTTTGGTGAATATTCAAGAGGAAATTAATTCTACAATTCAAGATATTGATTGTATTTCTTTTTCTACTCTTTTCTTTATCAATTTTTATGTCTTTCTTTTTGAAAAATTTGAGCTTTATGAACACAATTATGGTTGATTAGTTTATTAATCTAGGGATCTTATGAACCCAATTTTCATCATATGATGATCTAATATTTTTTTTCCAATTATAACATTAATTTAATTATATTATTTAATCTAATTTTTATGTTATTAATTGTTTGGCCAAAAATTTATTTATAGAGGCAATTAAGTAGATTTGAGAGAATTATTTAATTGTTTGTCTTGATTAAATAACATGCATAGTTTCTAGGCAGAGATGTATGATTCTTATGTATGTGATCCATAATTGATGAACTTAATAAGTAGTATGCAATTTAATTGGCATGAGAGTGTGATTAAATTAATTATTATATGGTGTGTAGTTTACTTGAGAGATGAATACATGCTAGATTAGATTCAATTGATCATGTAATTAATTGATAATTATATTAGGGGGATTTTAGCGATTCACATGTTTAGAAAATTGGAGGGGTTAAGTATTCCTAGATATTTTCTCATATATCTTTTTAGTCACAAAACCTGATTTAATTAATTATTGCTATTTACTTTTAGTTATTTTAAATTTTCTTCCTTAAAATATAAAAACACAAAAAAATTGATTTTTATTATTTTTAGTTTTAAAAATTAGTTTGTAATAAAATAATCTCTGCGAGACCGTGCTTGAGCCTGGCTAAACTCTTTGCCACCTGATTCCATTACAACTTGGAATGGTTTGGCGGATAAATTCTTGATGAAATACTTCCCACCAACAAAGAATGCCAAGCTTAGGAATGACATTACTTTCTACCGAAAACACGAAGGAGAATCTCTATATGAAGCATGGGAAAGATTCAAGGAATTGCTAAGGAAGTGCCCTCATCATGGTATTCCTTCTTGGATTCAAATGAAGACTTTTTACAATGGTCTCAATGCTCAAACAATGACTATCGTTGATGCATCGGCTAATGGAGCTTTGCTAGCCAAATCTTACAATCAAACTTATGATTTACTTGAGAAAATGGCTAGTAATAATTATCAATGGCCAATGGACAAAATGACAGCCACAAGAGGAATAGTCAGAATACATGAGGTAAATGATATCATAGCACTTACAGCTCAAGTGTCATCTTTGGTTAATCTTTTTAAGGTTCAAAACTTGCCAGCGAGTATAAACCAGGTCCAAGATTTAGGAATGCCATGTGTGTTTTGTGGAGGAGCTCATTTGTTTGATAATTGTGCAAATAATCCTGAATCCATTTGCTATATGGGTAATATGAATTGAAACAATAATCCTTACTCAAACACATATAACCCAGGATGGATACAACATCCAAATTTCTCTTGGAGTAACAATAATCAAGGTGGTAATCAATTCAACCGTCAATTATTTCAACCACCTAGTTTTCAACAACCACATCAATCGCAAGCCCATGAGAAGAAGCCACATACTGAGGATAATACAAATGCCTTAATGGGGATGATGAAAGACTTCATCCAATCAGTAAATACAAAAGTATCAACTCAAGAGGCTTCGATTTGAAATTTGGAGAACCAAATGAGGCAACTTGCTCAAGCCATAAGCCAAAGGCGTCAAGGTAACCTTCCAAGTGACACAATTATAAACCCAATAAGAGAAGGGAAGGACCATTGTAGTGCTATAGCCTTGAGGAGTGGTAAAACTCTAGAGAGAGATGAGACTTAAAAGGATAAGGAGGAACCGAAAACTAAAAAGGATGAAAAGGAAGTAGTGGATAAAGAGAGTAATGGAAAGGAAATAATTCAGCTAAAAAGAGCAACCTTTACAAACCCACTATTCTTTTTCCTCAAAGGCTGCATAAGAAAAATACAGATACACAGTTTTCATAAATTTTGGAAGTCTTCAAGAAACTGCACATAAACATACCATTTGCAGAGGCACTTGAACAAATGCCATCTTATGCCAAATTCATGAAGGATATACTATCAAAGAAAAGGAGGCTTAGAGATCATGAAACAATAACCTTGATCGAAGGTTGTAATTCCATTATTGATAGAAAACTATCATAAAAACTAAAAGATCCAGGTAGTTTTGACATCCCTTGCACTATTGGGAACATTCGTTTTGGCAAGGCACTATATGATTTGGGTTCTAGCATTAATCTCATGCCATTATCAGTCTTCCAGAGATTTGGGATTGGTAAAGCCAAACCTACTTCAGTAACATTACAGATGGCAGGTAGGTCAATTAAAAGACCCCAGGGTGTGGTAGAAGATTTGCTAGTAAAAGTAGACAAATTCATCTTTTTGGCAGACTTCATTGTGCTAGACATGGAAGAGGACCGTGACATTTCTATCATACTTGGTTTTCCATTCTTAGCAACCGGAAGAGCACTCATTGATGTACAAAAAGATGAACTTACAATAAGAGTGTAAGATGAACAAGTAACATTTAATGTGTTCAAAGCAATTAAATTTTCTAATGATGATAATGCTGGTGATTTCTTTCGAATAGATTACACTGATGTGCTTTATGACATGTTCCCTATTGATGCTTTAGAGTCTGTGCTTGTTAATTATGTAAACACATATACTAATGAATATCAGGACACACATACAGGTGTACAAATTCATGTCGGTAGCCTAACAACACTTTTTGAATCACCCCTACTTATGACTTTAACACATGATGCTATGAATAAGGATATTAACTCAATAGAAAACAACTCAACTTGTTTACATTTTGAAAATATGGAATCAAAGGTTGATTTTGTGAACTGTGTGAAGTTTTTGGAGGAAACGCCTCTCATGTGTGTATCAAATACAGTTGTGGAATGTCTTGAAATAAGCTCACCGTTGAAACCATCCATTGAGAAGCCACCAAAATTAGAGCTTAAACCCTTACTTTCTCATCTTCGTTATACATTTTTGGGTGATAATGAGACACTTCTAGTCATAATCTCGACTAATCTAGGTATAAAGTAAGTGGAAGCACTACTAAAGGTGCTAAGGAACTTCAAAAGAGCTATAGGTTTGTCTATTACCGATATCAAAGGCATAAGCCCATCAATATGCATGCACAAAATCTTGCTAGAAGATGGGGCTAGACCCACTAGGGATGCATAACACCGCTTAAATCCCATTATGAAAGAAGTGGTGAAGAAGGAAATTGTCAAGTGGCTAGACATGGGCATTTTTTACCCAATATCAGATAGTGAATGGGTAAGTCCAGTCCAATGTGTACCGAAGAAAGGAGGAATCACTGTGGTGGAAAATGAGTCCAATGAGTTAATACCTACTAGGACTATCACATGATGGAGAGCATGTATGGATTTTTGTAATGTAAATAAAGCTACAAGGAATGATCATTTTCATCTCCCATTTATGGATCAAATGTTTGACTGATTAGCTGGGCATTCTTTCTTTTGCCTTCTAGATGGATACTCTGGTTATAACCAGATTGTTGTGGCACTTGAAGACCAAGAAAAGACCACGTTCACATGTCCTTATGGAACTTTTTTTTAGGAGAATACCTTTTGGATTATGTAATGCACCTGCAACATTTCAACGCTGCATGATGGCCATTTTCTCAGACATGGTGGAAAAGCATCTAGAAATTTTCATGGATGATTTTTTGGTCTTTGGAAACTCATTTGTTGAATGTATACACTATCTCTTCCTTGTGTTACAAAGATGTGAAGAAACAAATTTGGTTTTAAATTGGGAGAAATGTCATTCATGGTACATGAAAGTATTATCTTGGGCCACAAAATCTCAGCAAATGGCATTGAGGTGGATAGAGCTAAAATAGAAGTGATTGAGAAACTACCACCATCTACCAATGTACGAGGAGTAAAAAATTTTCTTGGGCATGCAGGCTTTATCGTAGATTCATAAAAGTTTTTTCCTAATTCCCCTTGTGTAATCTTTTGGAAAAAGGATATGCCTTTCAAGTTTGATGATAAATGTTTAACATCATTTCAAGTGCTTAAAGAGAGACTAGTGTCAGCACCAGTTATAGTCACATCGGATTGGAACAAGCCCTTTGAATTGATGTGTGACACAAGTGATTTTGCTATTGGAGCTGTTCTTGGACAACGAAGAGAATTTTTTTTTGTGTGTGCCATATACTATGCAAGCAAGACACTGAATAAAGCCCAAATGAATTATGCTACTATAGGGAAAGAGCTCCTAGCCATTGTATATGCCTTTGAGAAATTCAAATCTTATTTGGTTAGCACCAAAGTGATTGTTTACACAAATCATTCAGCAATAAAGTATCTCATGACGAAGAAGGATGCAAAACCAAGATTGATAAGATGGGTGCTCCTTCTACAAGAATTTGACTTGGAAATTCGTGATAAAAAATGAATAGAAAATAAGGTAGTAGACCATCTATCTAGACTAGAGAGAGGAGAAAAAATGGTTGATAATATGGTAATTGGGGAATCTTTTCCAAATAAGCAACTATTCTCTATAGCTCAAACAGAAGTTCCATGGTATGGAGACATTGTAAATTTTCTTGCTGCCAACGTTCTTCCACTGAACCTCACATGGCAACAAAATAAGAAGTTTTCCATGACATTAAACAGTATTTTTGGGATGACCCTTACCTCTATAAAGAATGTGATGATGGTATTTTGAGGAGGTGTGTCCCTAATGATGAAGTTGAAAGTATCATTTACCATTGCCATAGCTTAGACTATAGAGGTCACTTTGGGAGCTCAAAAACAGCAACTAAAGTACTTCAATCTAGTTATTTTGGGCCTACACTATTTAAAGATGCTTACAATTATGTAAAGATATGTAATAGATGTCAAAGGATAGGTAATATTTCAAAAAGAGATGAGATGCCTCTAAATAATATACTTCAAGTGAAATTGTTTGAAATGTGGGGCATCAACTTTATGGGACCATTTCCTCCATCATTTGGTAACCAATACATACTCATAGGAGTGGATTACATGTCAAAGTGGGTAGAAGCCATTGCTAGCAATAAATGTGATGCAAAAGTTGTCATGAAATTTCTGAAGAAAAGTATTTTCACTAGGTTTGGAACTCCTAGGATCATTATTAGTGATGGAGGAAGTCACTTTTGCAATAACGCATTTAATTCCTTATTGTCTAATTATGGGATTAAGCATAAAGTGTCGACCCCTTACCATCCTTAAATAAGTAGGCAAGTAGAGGTATCTAATAGAGAAGTGAAAAGAATTTTGGAGAAAACTGTGAACATTTCTAGGAAGGATTGGTCATCTAAGTTGGATGATGCTTTATGGGCATACATAACTGCATTTAAAACACCAATTTGTACCGCCCCGTATAAGCTAGTTTATGGAAAGGTTTGTCACTTACCATTAGAATTGAAGTACAAAACATATTGGGCATTGAAACAGTTGAATATGTCTATAGATGCAGCTGGTGAGAAAAGAATGCTTCAAATAAATAAATTGGATGAATTAAGGTGGAATGCTTATGAAAATGCCAAGATTTACAAAGAAAAGACAAAACGATGGCATGACAAAAATATTGTGCACCGTATCTTTGAACTGGGTCAGAAAGTGTTACTGTATAACTTAAGACTCAAATTGTTTCCTGGAAAATTAAAGAGTAGATGGTCAAGACTATTCATCATCACTAAGGTAACCAACCATGTAGCCATTGAATTAGAAAATAAAGATAAAGAGCGATTTATGGTTAATGGGCATAGGGTGAAGCACTATTATAAAGATCAATTATCAAATGAAACACTTGTGATAACCTTAGTGGATGCACCTTAGGACTTGATAGGACCGTCTAGTCAAGGACGTTAAAGGTGACACTAGTTGGGAGACAACCCAATTTTATTTTACTTATATTTTCATTTTTTTGTTTTGTAGGTGAATAAATGTAGAGAGCAATGGAGTAACAAGAATGAGCGTTTTAACAATAGATGTGATGTGCCAAGACTAAGAGAGTTTTCTTTCCTCTTACCATTTCATATTTATATGTGCACATTGGGGATAATGTGTAATTTAAGTTTGGGGGAGGGAACTTCATTCTCTACATTAGTATTTAGTATGCATTTTAAATTTTTAGGTTGTTTTTAATCATGATTTGGGTAGAAATTGATAAATATATGGAAAATTAATGCATGCGTGACTGGGAAAGCGATACAAATGCCATGTAAGCATGGAGAGAAAATCACGTTGCATCATGTGGCTTGCCCTGTAAGCTCCTCTGACTGTGAGACATGCCACGTTGTAGCTCTTGATTGGTCTTGCGTTAAAAATTCATAAAAATTCCAGAAAAATTCCAAAAATTATATTTTCACCCTTTTTCATTAAAAAGTTTATATTTTAATATTTTTGACCCAAAAAATACTATTTATTGAATAAAACAAGTAAATATTAAGTAAAAAAGTGTGCCAATGACTCTATTTTCGTAGAGTCATCACACCCCCAAACTTAAATCTTTGCTTGTCCTTAAGTGAAGCTAAGTATAACTAAATAAAATAACTTGGTTAGTATATTCATAAATATACTTCTATTAGTACATGTATATTTCACGAAAACTATCCCTTTCAATTTTCGTACAAGTCTATGATAAAGAGGTTCACATATTTATCAATCAATGTTCCATCAATATAAGGATATGCAAGGTTTTTGAAAAATTGATTTATGTGTGTGTGTTGCACATGATATCATCCAATGCACTTATGAAATCAACATATATGAGCTTGCTAATCAATTCAATCTCAGAACAAGTCTCATAAGTCTATTTTTCACATCCTTCTCCACTAATATAAATATGCATTTAGCTCAAGATCACTAAGGACTTTACATGGTTGTAATGTAAGGCTTAGGTGGTGGGTCGATATATGAAGACATTTTAGGCTCTTGATTGGTCCTGCGTTAAAAATTCATAAAAAATCCATAAAAATCCAAAAAATTATATTTTCACCCATTTTCATTAAAAAGTTTATATTTTAATATTTTTGACCCAAAAATACTATTTATTAAATAAAACAAGTAAATATTAAGTAAAAAAGTGTGCTAATGACTCTATTTTCATAGAGTCATCATTTCACCATCCAAAATGCTGGTACTCTAATTTAATTGGTAGATAACAAGGTTTACCATACACTAACCAGAATGTTGACATCCCACTTGGAGTTTTTTTACGCAGTTCTATATTCCCATAATGCATCATCCAGTTTCAAGTTCCAATTATTTCTATTAGATTTGATTGTCTTTCTAAGGATAGACTTGATCTCTCTATTGGACACTTTAGCTTGTCCACTTGTCTATGGGTGATAAGGGATAGTGACTTTATGGTTGACATTGTACTTTTTAAGTAAGACCTAAAAAGTCCTATTATGAAAATGTAGAATCACTAATGATAGCTCTTGGTGTTCCAAACCTAAGTAAAGATGTTAAACTTCAGAAAATCCACAACAACTTAAGAGTCATTAATTCTGGTGGTTTTAGCTTCCACCCATTTAGACATGTAATCTGTAGCAAGTAAAATATAAATGTATAATCATAAGAAGATGGAAAGGGTCCTATGAAATCAATACCCCAAACTTAAAAGATTTCAATAATAAGAACTAAACTTTGTGGCATTTGATTCCTAGGGCATGAGTTACCTATTCGTTAACAAGAGTCACATGTTTTGCAAAAGGTTATGGAATCCTTGAACAATGTTGGCCAATAAAATCCAATCTTTAATACGTTAAGAGTGGTTTTTTATACACAAAAATGTTCTCCATATGCATAAGAATGATAAAAATTTAGAATAAAAGTAAACTTAGTGTTAGGTAGGTACCTTCTTATCAATTTTGATGGGAAATCTTTCCAAAGGTAGGGTGATAAGTGCTCAAAAGCACTTAATATATCATGATTATATAAATTTGTATTTGTTTGTTTTAATATCATTTTACACAAATCTATCTTTTTGAAATCATGGGTATATTTTGTTGTTTTTAGGTATTTCTTATATTAAAATAAATCAACATGAAAAATTATACTTGAAGTATTTCATTAGAACTTAGAAGATTAAAGGAAAATTTTGTAAAACATTACTTACGTTTTAAAAATTGGAAAAATAAATTAGATTGAAAATTACGGTTCCATTGATGCAGTTTGAAGTATGCCATAGCTTGAAAATTTTGTAAGTTGCAATGCAAGGCCAAAGGAAAATATTTATACATCCTAGATGTGATGCGAGTTGTGTCATAAAAAGATTGGATCATGCTCAAACCATGTATATGTTTTGTATGTCACAATGTGAACAAAATATCTGCTGCGGTGCCAAGTAAAAAAATTTCACTTTTTTCTTCTCTCCTCACTCTATAAATAGGATCCTATTTGCATTGTAAAAATATATCCTAGAATCCCAAAACTTTCTTAGAACCTAATTTCTTAGCTTTCTTTAGTAGTTTTATTTCTTTTAGTAGTTTAAAGTTCTCTCATTTGAGAGTTGAACATATTTAGTTAATATAATAGTTTTTAGTTTCAAATTAATAAAGAGAGCAACAATTATTTCTAGAAATTTTCTAAAAGCAATTCTAAGGATTCTGTTGAGGTATATTTAAAATATATTTTTATAATATTTCTAAGTGTTCTTTTTACATGCTATATGTTAAGTTTATTTATCATTTATTAAACGATGCATAACTGGCTATAAATAGTATGGATTATTGGTGATGTTATTATACTTGTGAAATATTAAAATAGGTAAATATTTTTATAAAATGAATTGAGTAGAATGAGTAGAATGAGCACTCTTGGCCCATTTCAGAAGAAAAGATTCCTCTTATTCATCTTCTTCCTCTTCTTCAGTAGTCTTTGGTGGATCCACTGGAGTGATAGTAGAAGGAGCCTTAACATTAATTATGACACCAATCACCAAAAACCTCATGTCTTCAAAATCAATAGGTTGGTTTCCCTAGATTCATTGATGACTACATTGATAGATTCCATACTAGTTGAAGTTCTTAGATTGTAGACTCGGTAAGTATGACTGTTATTAGAATATCTTAGAAATATTCCTATTTTATTTTTATCTTCAAACCCTTCTAAATTCTCTCTCTCTATCTTTGAGAATGTAGCAAGTACTTACAAACATATGAAGTTGCTTCAAATATGGCTTCTTTCCATCCATAAGCTCATAAGAATACTAACACATGCTAGATCTTAAGAAGCAATGATTCAATGTGTAGCAGGAGGTGCTTATTTCTTCTTTCCAGAAATACTAAGCCAAATTCATGCTATTCAATATTAGTCTAGCCATTTCTTGAATAACCCTATTTTTTTCTCTCAACAATACCATTCTATTGAGGGGTATTTGGAGCAAAAAATTCATGTTGATTAGCCATATCATCTTAAAAAGAATTGAACAATGAATTCTTGAACTCTTTCCCATTATCACTTCTTATTTTGATGATATTTCCAATAAACTCAAGCTTCTCATTTTGTAATTCAATACACAGGAACTTGAACTTAACAAATGCTTCTGATTTATCTCTTAGAAATATTACCTAGATATATCTAGAGAAATCAATAACAACCATCGAGATATATTTTCTCCCATCAAAACTAGCAGTCTGTATAGGACCCATTAGATTCATATGAAGAACTTCAAGAGGTCTCATTATAAAGAGATGTTAATTCTTCTTGTGTTGGATCTTTCTTTGCTTACCTAACTTATTGAGGCCACACACACGTTGAGGGAAAATAATGATGGAAGGAAGACCTCTAATAGTCTTAAGGCTTGAGATTTTCTTTTGAAACTTGTAATTAACATTACCTAAACAATGTTGCAAAAGCTTTTTTGTACTAAGACTCAATCTATTACACACGACTTCATGAGTGTTACCAACACAATACAAATTATCTTCTGATCTCGTGCTCTTGACCATAATATTATATGAATTATCATACATAGTACACTTCTTTAGAGGAAATTCAATAGAGTATTTCTTGTCACAGATTTGGCTAATGCTGATAAGATTATCCTTGAGACCTTCCTCATAAAGGACATCTTTAAGCTCAGGAATTCTAAGTGCATTGATGGATTTTTTTCCATTTATCAAAACCTTATTTTCATTTCCAAAACTAACATATCCATCCTTATCAAGTATTAGGATGGTGAACAAGGATTTATTTCCAATCATATGATATAAACAACCACTATAGATTTACCAACATCCATATGCTTAAGATTTTAGAGCAGTATGAACAACATTACAATTTAGTTTTAGATCACCATGAGTATAAACTTGAAAGGACTTTAACTCTTGAAGAAGCACAATTGCTTCATTCTATTAAATCAAAGCTTCGTTAGTTAAAGTGACTCATATATTTAATGGATCTTCTATATGATTTAACATTTTCTTGTCATAACATTGAGACTCTCTATGAGTGTTGGAGGTAGAGAAGAAACCAGAGATGTTTGAGACTGGAGAGAGAGAGAGAGAGAGTATTTGCACTTACCACATCAAAATGTAGAAATCACCAAAGTCCTCAACAAAGGGAGTAGGATCATCAACAATAGCAATAGTAGAGGGGGAAGGAACATGAGTATCATTAAGCTTCAACAACTTGTCAAAGCAAGTATTTCCAAGAGATTATTTTTGACATACCCAAATTGAAGATGAAAAGTTTTGGCCATTTCATGTTTTTCCAACAAATTGGATTCAAGACATTTGACCTTGGTGACATCAGCATATACTTGAAGATTATTAAGTTCTGCTTCACAATCATCCAACAAGAACTCAAGAAGGGCCTTTTCATCTTCCAAGATACGAATATCTATCTTTAAATTGGAAGTAACATGAGAATTACTTGAAAAGGACTTTTGAGTGCTTTGAACTTTGTAAGATTTTGATTCCTTATTCTAAATAGACTTCTCAAGCTTATTTATAAGAGCAAGACATTTCTCATTATCACAAAGGAGAATTTGAAATGGCTTGATGTAATTATCCAAACTCCTCTTCAAGTTACCCACATTATTCTCACATTCCAAAGTGAGATTGGCCATAGAGGTCCAAATGCTCTTGAAGGGGAAAGTTATCATACAACTCTTCTCATAAGACCCTTGAAGGGAAAAAATTTCATCATCAATAGCATTAGTCCAATAAGATGACCTACTAGAGAGGGCTTGAAAGTGAGAAACCATCAAAGCAAAATAATTAAAAGAAATCATCACAACTTTCTTTGAAGGAGACATAACCATCTGAGAGGTGTACCCATCATACTTTCTTTCCAAGAAGTCATATGCTTCCTTAGAGCTAGAAAACTTAGAAATCAAACTTGAGTCTTCAGTAATAGAAGAATTGATAAGTAAATGTAACCCCTCACAATTGAGATTGCTAAGATATAGCTCTTCTTTGTTTCAATCAACAATTGGCTTTGGTTTAACAGTACCAGTCTTTGAAATGTGCATAGGGAACTTCCAACCATTCTTAATCAAGGACCAAACATCATCAATTGTATATCTAAAATAAGAAACATTTGAGATCTCAAATAAAAGTAGCAGTAACCATTAAACTAAGGAGGTTAACTAACCAAACCTTTAGCATCATCCATCATAAAAGATTAAGGAAATTAAGCACAGACAAAAGAGGTCAAGATCAACACCATAGTGGTTAAGCCCCAAAAGGGTGTACTTAATTTGATACCAATTGATAGAGTATTACACATAACACACAACTGGATAAGGAGATATAGACTCTTTAGGAACTCGCCCCCACAAGCAGTGGAATAAGCAAGGATAGAGAATAAATTGTGCAATCAAGAAATAATGAAGATGCTACTTAAATAGGAAATAAAGCATGTTATATTGAAAGTAAACAACTTTTCAATCAGAGTCCAAAGCCTATATAAGGAAACATACATGATCAAGACTCAGATTGTACTCAAAATAGAGCAGATGATACAAACATACTCATACAAGAAAGTAAACCCAAATAGAATCCTTATCTACATGGTAAAATCCTAGGGTTTCTTATAGAAATCACTTAGTAGTAACAATTCACTAAGTAATAAATAGATACAACTTGATAGAAATATGAAGTCAAATACCTCTATCAATTGGAATCACACTACTCTAATTACCTATTATTTCCCTTACTCATAGCCTTTATAACTATTCAATTTGACACATGGATCCAAATCTTCTCTAGTGCTAACACCACACTTAGCAATGTGATGAGAAAGCAATGGTCAGTAAAATGAACAAGAAACAACATAGGAAACAACACAACCATGATCACCAACAAACACTATCTTAAGAACACCCAACAATCCTAAGAGGACAATATTTCTCATACTTCACTAGTAAAATAGTCTTAAACTCTCATAGATTAAGAACCCTATTTTACTCTGACATGAACATATCAAAATCACCAAAATACACTCAAGATGAATTGCAAAAATGGAATTAGAATCACAAGAAAAAATTTGGCAAAGTTTTATTAGGAATTTCTAATTACCAAAGCAATTAAGAAGGGGCATTTATAGAGAAAACTAAACCATTTTGGGTACCTCATCGAGGCTTCATAGACCATATATCGAGGTGTTTGACAAGGAGCTCACCGAGGAACACAAAAATTTGATTTTTTATTTTAAAAATTGTAATTATCCATAAATACCTACCAATGCAACAAAATTAAAATCATAACTTATAACCTAGCATCAGTACTAAGAAAACCAACCTTGTGGTGTGTGTTAAAACATATTTTTCATACAGTGTGACTAACTATGTGTGTGTGTGTATTACTAATCAATAGTAACTAACCCTACATAGAGAAAGATTATGTAAAATAAATTGACTATATTTTGCATATGGAATAAAGGAGAATAGGAATTAAAATGTCCCATGCAACATAGAATGGGTCAACAAAAACTAAGTCGTGCAAACAAAGTTCTACCCTTTTGACTTAAAAAATTGAAGGAACTCCCGTACATAAGGGTCAAAAACTTTCCAAGTATGCAATAATCTTGACACTCACTCAGCACAATAGAGAAGATTAAAGTAAACCAAACAAGAAGCAACATATGCTAGTAGGAAGAATACAAATAAAAGATCAATAAGCAACTCATTCTCATTAAACAAATGTTTTATTACATTTTTATTTCAAAAGTACAAGAAATTACAATAAGAACACCATAAACACAAGTTCAACACTCTCCAACATCATCATCACCATGGAACACACTACATAAAGACTAATAGTGATCAATAGGGCTAGTAAGTGGTGTAGAAGACTAATGTGGAAAGCAGGATGCAACAAACTGGTTAAAAGAAGGGTTAGTGTCATCTATACCAAAGATTCTAAAAAGGAAGGCAAGGGAACCAATAGAGGATGTACCAGAGTAAGAAAAAAGGGCCTTTGCTGCCAATATGTGAAGTTCAATTTAAGGCCATAGGGTGAAGAGAAACATAGGTAGGTCATGGAGGAGCTAGGAGATAAGAAGTAGCTTAAGCCTGAGCCCTCTAGATATCCATGTAATTTTAATTGAAAGAATGCAACTCCTTAGTGAAAGAATTGAAGTTATGATGTATAACAACAAGAATGTCATTCTTGTGAGAAGAAGAAGAAGAAGAAGAAGAAGAAGAGTGAGATGAAATAGTAGTAGAAGTACAATGTGTGGATTGAATAAACTTTTGAGGAGAAGAAGAGTAAGGGGTGGTTCATGAATGCTATGATCATGTACTAGAAGGAAATAGTCTAAGTGAAAGAAGAACTTGATTATGATAAGAAAAAGAAATACCAAGAAGAAAGGAGTTGCCTTATCTAGTGTTCAATAAAGAATAGTAAAGAGAAGAGAAAGAAGGGGCAATAAATCAAAAAATGATGGTCTTATAAGTCATGCTTGTAAGATCTATAGTCATAGTTAGGAATAACTTAAATTAAGTATCCTCTACACTTAATTATAGCCTATTGATGCAGAAAGGGATGAATGATTATGACAACAACATGATCGACATAGTGATTAGGCATATCTTTACTAATAGTAAGGGTACCACGACCATAGGTGTGGAAGGACCAACTAATGTGTTAACCATATAAGAGATATTGCACTCATCCACTTAAGAAAACTTAGTATAAGAAAAGAAGAAGCAAGGTTCTCAAATTTGATAATGATGATGGGGAAAGAAGGTTCCTCAACATCAGAAATAGATAATAGTCTAACAATGCCATCTGTAGAAAAAGTAAAACTTCACCCTTTAAGGACAAGGTTAGTAGAAAATTGAGTAGCATCAAAAGAGGATAGGTCAACTTAAAAATCTCTAATAAATTCCATATCATAGGAATAAGAAAGGCTACAAAGAGAAATCTAAGAGAAATAGGCAGACCTTTATTGGATAGCTAGAAATCATGGATAATAATAGCTTGCTCATAGAGGATGGATCCTTATGAGTACATGAATACACTAATAATACATGATTTTTTTTTTTTGCATTTTAATGTCAAAAATAGATTTGTATTTGCCTATTTTTAGCAAATCCATGTTTTCATTATCATAGGTATGTTTGCTATTTTTCAGGTACTTATAGCTCTAAATTGATTGAAAAGATCAACCTATGAAGAATTATGCCTAAAACACTAAATTAGACCTATAAGAATAAAAGAATAACATATGTAAGCCTTGCACATGTACTAATGAAGCTTGTAAAGGGTGAAACAATAAGGAAGTTGAAGAAATGCAATTTAATGTGAGCTATAGTGAGGATATATGTGTGCCACATGGAAACCTTCTCGTATAGTAATTGAATGCATACCAGAACAGACGTAGGCCATAATATGGAAAAAGTGTGCCATACTGTGTAGTGATAATCCTTTCATGATCCATTATTTTCTCCCCTTTTCTCTCCCTTTCTTCAACTATAGAAGGACTTCTTCCCTTTTCTTCAAAAAGTACCTCAACATCCCAAAACCATTAGTTATTTCTTTTTCTTTAGTTTTCAGCAACAATTCTTAGATTAGTTTTCTTTGTAAAATAAGGCTAGCCATTCACCATATATAGATATAGAAAGAGATCCTTCTAATTGTAAAATAGATCCAAGGATTTGGAGAAACCAGTGATAATGTTTTTAGAAATCCTGAAAGATCTTCAACAAAAGGAATATTTTTAATTGTTGTATTTTTTAATTCTTTATGTAATCTGATGTCTTTTATAGTTGTATTGACATTTGTTAATAACTATGATTGGCTAAATCTGTACATAGGATTTAGTTTCTACTTCCAATTGAAAGAACTATTTGTAATTTAAATAAATAAAACCTATGATTTATTTCTTATTCATATTCTTCAAATCGTTAATCATAAATTATATGATTAAAGAAAATATTTTAGAATTAAGCATTAGGTACACCCTCTATGCTTAAATGTGATTTATGAATATGAGTTTATTTTAATTTTATTGATTTGTATTGATTTAAATGGTTGAAAAACAACTTTAATTATAAATTAAAGATTAACCAAATCTTAATTTATAATCAAAGAATATATCCACCTTAGTTATCAATTTTTAATATCAAGCCCAATCGATGAAATTATTAGTTAGTAGAGAATTTTGGAATATATATATTTCTTTTAAGTTTGCTAATTAATTAATTTCAAAATTGGATAAACAATAATTGGTTAATTGATTATCATTGGAGACTCACCATGATTATAGGGAGTTTTATGTAAAAGAAAATTAAATCATTAAATATAGCTTATATTTAAATCATTTAATTTGTTCCTTTCATGAGATATTATACTCGCTTTAATCCCATATATATTCATCATCCTAGGTTCAGCTTTATTTTAATTATTGCTTTACTTTTCTTTATATATAATTTTATTTAGAATTTGCAGTTCTACAAACCATCCAACAACACTTGTTAAAATGTTTAGGACTTTTTTTTAAACCACCGCAATTTCTTGAGAGGCAATCTTGGAAGTATATTTGTTGCTTACTATAAGTAATTTGTGCACTTGAGAGCTTTTATAAATACAAAATTTGACAATCAAGTTTTTGTGTAACAAGTATTAGCGTCGTTTTTGGAAAATTGACATTTTAAATTATTTATTTACTTTCCGATTAGTTATTTTTCATAATTTGTTTTTGTTTCTTAAATTTCTGTGTTATTGTAAATATTTTTTATTTTTCTTTTTGTGATTTATTTTTGTTATTTTTGAGTTGTTTAATTCTTTTAAAATAATTAATATAAAATATCCATAAATTTATTCTTAAATTTATGCCATGATTAAAATAAGATCTTACAAATGAAAAAAAAAATAAAAAAAAGTCAAACCAAAATAAAAAATATATAAAAAATTCAATTTTTTTTGCAAATTAAAAAAAAATTGATATTGGAAACAAAAATAATTAAAAAAATATAAAGAGATCTTAGTTATTAATTGACTTAAATATTAATGTAAAAAATTATTTCAAAACTTTTTGAAATTAAAAAAAACATATAGGTTAGTAATTAGCTTTAGATATTTTTAATCAAAAAATTTTAAAAAAATTTGAAATAAAAAATGCTTTGTTTTTTTTTACTTTTTTTATTTCATTTGTTTATTTATTTTTACCTACAATCTATTTTTTATTTATTTTTGTTTTATCTTATTAGATTTTACTCTTTTCTTTTGTTTAAATTATTTGTTTTATTTGTTAATTTTGTTTTATTTATTTGTGAACAATCAAATGAGCCAATTAAAGAACCATTTAAAATAGTTGATACTTTACCAAGGGGAATACTAATGAAGGAGTACGCAATGCCAAACATTGGCACAACTACTTCCTTAATACATTTATAGAAAGTGGCTACAAACTATGAATTAAAACATATTCATTTTTTTATGTTGCTATCCTTTTATGGGATGCCTAATGAAGATCCATTGACCTTCATTAAGGATTTTTACTCAACTATTCAAACATTCCCTTTGCACAAGCTTTATAAGGATTAATTAAATATGAGGCGTTTTCCATACACCCTCATAGAAAAGGCTGAATTTTGGTTAATGACTCTTCCACTAGGGTCCCTGATGACTTGGGAGGGAGTTTACAATAAATTCATAAAAATATACGATTCCTAGTAGAAACTTCTGATTTGAGAGCAAAAATTACTATATTCTTTCAAGTGGAAGGAAACCATTTCATGAAATTTAGGATAGGTTCAAATTACTTCTCACTCAATATCTATACCATAATTTCCTATTGTAGCTGTAGAATCAATTTTTCTATGATGGATTCACACAACAATGTCAATTCAAAGTTAACAACGTTGTAGGTAGAGCTATAGGAGAAATAACAACCTTGGAGACTTTTTATCTCTATGAAATGTTGGGTACTAATGCCCAAAAAAAGCGCAATACAATGAGAAGACTAGAGTCAATAAAATAGGCTCTACAAATAAGGTTACCATGCAACTGGCAGAATTTATGAAGAAAGTTTAACTACTAACTACCAAGAACACACCAAATCAAGAGTTATGTTGAGTTTTGCTAATGTTTTCTCTTTTTTAGATGATCCCTATGCAAGTATCAATCATGACATTTATCATATGTAGTGATACCAATCTAGACCCATGGATGATCCTTACATTATAATTCTGGGTGGAGTGATCACTCTAATTTATCATGGGAAGCAAAATATAACTCATTATATTCCCAAAACCAAATGGAAGGCCTAAACCTAATCCAAATATGCCACCTTGCCTACCTTATGAGGCAATCTTGGAGGATAGCTTGAATGCTCTTATTCAAGTAAGTCGTGATAACTACATCAACCATAATCAAAGGTTGAAATCTTTAGATGAATATGTGAAGAGGGTAGAAGGAAAAGTTGGGAAAATAGATAAGCAAATGCAAAGACAAGAGAAAGTAAAGCTTCCCGATCAATCTCAACAAGCTCAAACTATGACAACTCGAATGAGTGGTAAGGTTAATAATGTAAGAAACAATGGTGAAGTGTGAATACCATCCAAAAAAGGTGTAGATATAAATGAAACAATTGTAAAGCTTTCTAAGGGATTTCAAGGAAATTCATCTGGCCCACCTACTTTGTATAAAGCATTACAACCAATACCAATCAACTATACCATTCCCATAAACAAGATAAGTAATTTTTTGATTTATTTAATATGCTTTCTAAAGTTAACTTTAATTAACCTCTCATAGATGTCATTAGGAATGTGGCTTCCTATGCAAAAGCTTTTAAAGAACTAAAAACTAAGAAGAGAAAGTATGATATTAATGAAAGCGTAGTTATTTCAAAAGTTGCTAATGCAATACTTCAAATAAATCTTCTACCAAAATTGAAGGATTATGTGAGTTTTATTATTAATATTACTATGGGAGATAAAATGGTGGTTAAGGCTATGCTAGAATTAGAGCCAAGTATTAATCTTATGCCTTAATATACTTGCAACTTGGTTTGGAGAAGTTAAAGCCCACAACCATGGACCTTTAATTAGCTGATATATCAATCAAATATCCTAGGGACGTCGTTAAGGATTTAATTTTACTCGTAGATATAACTAATCATGCATATTGATTTTGTGAAAATGGATATGCATAATAACCCATCAAGGGGAAAGGACCATACTATACTTCTTGGTAAGCCATTCATGGCTTTAACAAGAACTAATATAGATGTCTATAATGGGAAATTAACTAATAGTCTTGAAAGGAACAATTAATTTCAATGTTTTTAATTCCTCTAATATATATATATATGTATATATATGTATGTATGTATGTATATGTGTATTATGTATAAATATATATACACAAATACACAAATACACAAATACACAAATACACATTTACATATATACATATATACATATAAATACACATATACATGCATGTACATATATACATAGATGACTTTTATGTCTTTGGAAATTCTTTTGATGTTTGTTTACATAAGTTGACTTTAGTACTAGAAAGATCCATTGAATGCAACTTGACTCTGAGTTGGGAGAAAAGTCAATTTATGGTTAAACAAGATATTGTTTTAAGACATATTATTTCAAGTAAAGGTATAGAAGTTGATAAGGCAAAAAATCAATTTAAGTGATAAATTACAATCCCTTATTAATGTGAAGGAAATTAGGAGTTTCTTAGGACATACATGTTTTTATAGGATATTTATTAAATATTTTCTACAATAAGTTGTCCTTTATGTAATGTGTTAGCCAAGGATGTCTCCTTTGTGTTTGATAATGATTGCCTTATTGCTTTTAACACTTTGAAAGAAAAATTAACTTTTGTATATATTATCATGGCATTTGATTGGTCTTTACCCTTTGAAATTATATGTGATGCTTTTGATTTTTCCATAGGGGATGTTTTGGGACCGAGTGTGTACAAGCATTTACATGTCATTTATTATGCTAGTAAAACATTCAATGATGCCCAAATTAATTATTCTAGCACTGAAGAGGAAATTTTGGCTATTATGTTTTCATTGGTTAAATTTAAATCCTATTTGGTAGGGTCTAAAGTAATTGTGCTTTCTGATCATGCTGCTTTGAGATATTTATTGAGTAAACAAAATTCTAAGCCAAGACTAATTAGGTGGGTATTACTTTTACAAGAATTTGACTTAGAGATCAAAGATAAGAAATGAAATAAAAATGTAGTACTTGATCATATATCTAGGTTAATTTTTTTATTTTGACACTATTGAGAGTGAGAAGGAAATGGATATTATTGAAACTTTTCCTGATGACCAACTATTTATAATAGGTGCACACACATGGTATGCTGACATTGTTAATTATCTTGCTAATGGTATTTTGAGGCCTAACATCCCTTCCAAGGAAAGAAAAACTTCTCTATAATTACAGGCATTATTTTTGGGATAACCGTTATCTGTTCAAGCTTTGCCATGATCAAATCATCTAGAGATGTGTGCTTGAAGAGGAGCATGAGAGCATTCTGGATTTTTATTGTAAGAGCAATTTTGGTGGCAAGAAAACGACTATGAAGGTATCGTAATATGGTTTTTACTAGCAAAATGTATTTAAAGATGCTCAAAATTTTTGCATGCAATGTGATAGATGTCAAAGGACTAGTAACATAAAAAAAACTTAATGAGATGCCTTTAACATCTAATTTGGTTATTAAGCTTTTGGATGTTTGGGAGATTGATTTTATGGGAGCTTTCCCCTTTCTTTTGGATATGAATATATTTTAGTTTCTTTTGATTATGTATCCAAAGGGTTGAAGCTATACTCACCAAAACTAATGATGCTAACTATGTTGGGAAATTTTTGAAAGATGTAATATTTAACAAGTTTGGGATACCTAGGGCCATAATCAATGATGAAAGTAGCTAGTTTTGTAATAGGCTCTTTGATGGCTTACTAAAAAGTTAAAAAGGTGGCTACTCCATCCCATCTAAAAAGTTTGCATCAAGTACAAGTAATTAATAGATAAATCAAGGGTATCTTGGAACAGATAGTGTAGCATTCAAGAAAGGATTAGGCATCCAAATTCAATGATGCATTTTAGGCGAACTACACAACTTACAAGACACTCATTGGTATGAGTCCTTATTGGTTGATTTTTGGAAAGGCATGCCATTTACCGTTGAGTTTGAGCACATGGTATATTAGAAAATTAAGAAATTAAACATAGACCTTGAAAAAGTAGAAGATAAAGGCTTGCAAGCCATTTTTTTGAAGTAAATCATAAGCTTGATTGTAATATTTGGCTAGCAAAGATCCTTTAGCAGATGCATCAACAATAGTTCTTGTGTGAGCATTGAGACCATTATAAAAAGTATCCATTTGAATCCAAGAAGGAATACCATAATGAGGACACTTCCTTAATAATTCCTTAAATCTTTCCCATGCTTCATATAGAGATTCTCCTTCGTGTTATTGGTAGTAAGTAATGTCATTCCCAAGCTTGACATTCTTTGTTGGTGGGAAGTATTTCATCAAGAATTTCTCTACCAAACCATTCCAAGTTGTAATGGAATCATGTGGCAAAGGGTTTAGCCAACCTCGAGCAAGGTCTTGTAAGGAGTAAGGAAACAAGCAAAGCCTAAATGCCTCATTAGTCACACCATTGAACTTAAATGAATCTACAACTTCAACAAACAATTTGAGATGAAGATGAGGATCCTCTCTTGGTAATCTGCTGAATTGTTCAACTATTTGTAGCATTTGAAACATCACTGGCTTTAGTTCAAACTGATTAGCTTCAATGTTTCGCCTTGTAATAATTGGATTTAGCCCTTCCAACGTAGGTATTGCATATTCATTCATAACTCCCTCTCTATCATTCATCAAAAGCATTTGATTGTTCAAGTTTAGCTCATTATTGTTTATTTATAATAGATTAGCCATTTCTTCCTCTTGGGTGTCTTGTTGTTTTCTAATTAATCTCAAAATATGCTCAATTTCAAGATCTAAAGGTAAGATTTTTCCCTCACAAACTCAATTATATTTCTACAATACTAAAGGAAATGTCTAAATAAAAAATAAAAAATAAAAAAATTAACAACTAAATAAATAAATTAAAGTAAAAAAATAAACAAATAAGTAAAGAAAATAAATAAAAGAAATTAACTAGAATAAATAAATAAATAAATATGTCACTTAAAGAAATATAAGTAAGATTAAAATTAACTAAATAAAAAAAATTAAGAAAATAATAATAATAATAAAAATTATTAATTTCTAAAATTTATAGTCCCCGACAATAGCACCAAAAACTTAATCGCCACATGCGAAGTGTGAGCAATGAATATACAAGTACATGTATCATAACAAGTAATATAATGATAAGAAAATATTGTTCCTACGAAGATTATTTTATTAGAAACTAATTTTTAAAACTAAAAAAATAAAAATCAATTTTTTTATGTGTTTTTATATTTTGAGAAAGCAAAATTAGAATAACTAAAAGTAAATATAATTAATTAAATCAAATTTGGTAACTAAAAAGATATATGAGAAAATATCTAGGAATACTTAATCCCCCAATTTTATAAATATGTGAATCGCTAAAGTCCCCCTAATATAATTATTAATTAATTACATAATCAATTGAATCTAACTTAGCATGTATTCCTCTCTCAAGTAAACTACACACCATATAGTAGTTAATTTAATCACACTCCCATGCCAATTAAATTACATACTACTCATTAAGTTCATCAATTACGGATCACATACATAAGAATCATACATCTCTGCCTATAAACTATATTTGTTATTTAATCAAGACAAACAATTAAATAATTCTCTCAAATCTATTTAATTGTCTCTATGGATAAATTGTTAGCCAAACAATTCATAGCATAAAAATCAAATTAAATAATATAATTAAATAAAATTTATAATTGGGGTAAAATATTAGATCATCACATGGTGAAAATTGGGTTCATAAGATCCATATATTAATAAATTAATTACACATACTTGTGTTCATAAAGCTCATATTTTTCATAAAGAAGACATAAAATTGATAAAGAAAATAGTAGAAAAAGAAATACAATCAATATCTTCAATTGTAGTATTAATCTCCTTTTGAATCTCCACCAAAATTGTGTTGTCTCTTGAATTTTTCTTATTTTTCTCTCTTTTTAGCTCTAAAAACTGACCAAAATGATGCTGATGGAGCCAATTATGGTTTATGGAGTGATTAGGGGCTTAAATGAAGCTTAGGTGCGATCTAGACTATCAAATCATCTTTAGATCAAGGGCTACAATTAAAATAAGAAAAACTGACAACTCCAACCAATCACAACATGACACATGTCATTAGGAATTCACTAGGCGAATTAAGGAGCGCGCGTGGTAGGGGAGACCGATCATAGTCAATGACATGTGGAATGACGTGATTCGTAGAAACGGATGGCGTAGCACACAGGTGAAATGCAGGGAGCAATGGCATAGCCACATGTGGCATAGCGCGTCGACCAATTTCCAAAGTCAGATTGAACATCGTGTTGACACATGGCACACGTTTCGTCGTCCTCATATGCGGCGTAATGTGATTCGCTCTCTATTCTTGCATATAGCGTCTGTGTGGCTTACCCAGTCAACTCCTTCACCTATATGGCACTAATGACTCTATTTTCATAGAGTCATCAAAGTATATCAACTTAAAATCTCCTAGGACACACAATCCACTACAAATATCAAATTGTGTATAAGAGACACATAGTCTAATCATGTGCTCACATAGATAATGATTTGATAACTAACCATAAATTGACCCACTCTTATATGTAAGCTCTCCAAAATGATTTCAAAAATAAATATAAATCTTAGGAAAAATTTTGGTAGAGTTTTTTCTCTTAAATAATGAGTAGGAAATAAGAGAAATAAAGGGATATTTATAGCACTTAGATTGCCACTTTGGTAGCCACCTCATCAAGAATGGTTGTGAGGTCCATGGTGAGCTTGTTAGTGAGGTGCTAAAAAGTCATATTTTTTTCTTCCAAAAATTGCTGACTACTATCCATAAATACGTGTACTAGAAGCAACTATAAATACAAGTTACAACTTCGGCTCGCTCGAACACACTAAGAAAATCAACCTCATGCTATGTCTAACCATGCTTGTATACAATGTGTTCCTAACTATATGTGTGTGAATTACTGATCCTTGGTAAATAACTTTACATAGAGGAAGAAAAATACACTAAGTAAAAGGAAAAAAAGCCTTGTTTGTACATAAAAAGCTAACACACAGACAAGTGCAATGAGACTTATAGTCTCCTCCTATGGCTTTCCATTTCAAAACATTACACAACAAAATAAAAAAATTCATCAACATGAGATGATCATGAAGATGTCCTAAAGTTATTTGTTTCCATGAACAACACAATGACACACCCCAAAGCCCAAAAGACACATTCTCTAATTGTATCCCCCTAGAGTGCTCCATCCAACTTTATGAATCAACCCATCCGATCTTTGTACCTCTAAAACATGGGGTCTTAGCACCATTGCACACATCACACTCTAAGCAAGAAGACTTCATTATACATCTGTAACCTATACACATGAAATAAATACATATGCCATGAATGTATCATGTAGAAATACCATGTAGTCAAACCACGTGTCATCGTGTTAAGGCTACATAGGTACATAATGATAAGCACAAACATAAGTAAACATACAGAACTCGTTCTAATTTCATGCAACAATCCCCTTGGATGCATACAAGTTAGACAACAATATGTACTACAATCCTGCATTCACAGCCCATGCAACACACAACATGGCAACAAACATATAACTATACACATAAAATTAATTCTTCCCCTTTTTGGCACTGAAAGTCCAAGGTATACCCCTATATGAAGGAGAGAAGACATATAAATATGCTACAATCCTAGCACTAATGCAACACTATAGACATTATTAAAGCAAACACTATAAGAAGAACCACAAGTAGTTATGTGAAAAACACAAAGGATAACATTGAGATATATGATAGTATAAGTATACATTAGTTAACAAACTGAATGTACATACAACCTAAGAGAAGAGGATACAAAAGGCATCTCAGTTTATCAATACATATGTCATGCATGCAATAAATCACTACAATAGGGAAACAAAGGATGACATATGAAGCAAGGGATTGCAAAAAAATGTATGCAAAAAGTCATACTAACATTCCTATTTATACACAATTTATATAAAGTAATGTCAAAGAGAAGGAAATATCACATGAACAAATAATAGGAAGAAAAACATACACAAAACTTCCCTTGACAATATACATAAGACACACACCTCTCCCCTTAAAAGTATGCATGTGATACAATAAACACGTCATGCATTCTACTCGTAAATACCCCCATCATAGAATCATCTACACATAGAATACAACAATAAATACAGGACATGAGAAGTAACCAAAGCATGCCCTTAAAGAATATTCAATACAATAAACGTAAATATCTACATGTCCATCAATTCATGATGAATTCATGTAAGGGTATGACTAAATTTTTTATAACATTTGCAATGTGCGGTATGCAAAATTTGTTTACTCTATATGTCATCATGATATACTTATAGGAACCAACAAAATTGAAATATAAACTCAAGTTGAACGAAGCTTGATATGTCCATAATTAGTCTCTCTCTCTCCACTAATGTAAGTGCTATCCTAGAAGAAATCAATAAGTCTTTCAAAGTTTGTAATGATAGGCTAAGGTATAGGTAGGGAAGAGAAAACATTTAGCCTTGAACACACCATTGTTGATCCAATCTTACAACTTAAGCAAAAAGCTCACAAACATAAGAAGTAAACCATTAAACAAAGGTTCTTTTTCTTTTACTTGTCAAGAGTTAAACACTCACAATTTTCCCAAACATAGGATCCTTTTAATTTGCATCGTAGCACTACTACTACAAAATGTGACATTTAAGTCGATATGTAAAGTCAGTTTTTGGATAAAACTGACGTATAATCAATTTAAAGTTAGTTCGGTGAAAAACCAACGGAATCCATATAATTAATTTTTTTTTGGTCAATTATTATTTTATTTGAAGTGTTTAAAATTGAATTTGGATATATATATATATAGTAAAAACATTTCTTCTTTTATTTAGTCAATTGATTTTTAAAATTATAGAATTTATAGAATTTTGTGTATTTTTTTGGATACGTACTTAATTTTATATACATATTTTTCATACGTAGTTATCGAATTTGGATAGCATGAAAAATAATACAATACAGAAAAGTTTATATATGAGCGAAAATATAAAAGGTCTATATATAATTAATTAAAATCTTAAAAACTAATTGACCAAAAAAATAAAAAAAGTTATTATTTAATTTCAATTTTAAAAACTATTAAAATAAAAAATGTACTTGGATACGTACTTAATTTTATGTACATGTTTTTCATACGTAGTTATCCAATTGGAATAGCATGAAAAACACAATATACAAAAAAAATTTCAAAAATATAAAAAATCTATAGTTAATTAAGTTCTTAAAAAATAATTGATAAAAAAAATAAAAAAAAATTGTATTATTTAATTTCAATTTTAAAAACTGTTAAAATGAAAAAATGCACGTGGATACGTAACACATTTCTTACGTAGTTATCGAATTTGGATAGCATGAAAAACACAATACAGAAAAGTTTTCAAAAAAATATAAAAGGTATATAGTTAATTAAAATCTTAAAAAATAATTGACCAAAAAAATAAAAAGAAATTGTATTATTTAATTAATTTCAATTTTAAAAATAGTTAATTAAAAAAAACAACACACGTGGATAATATCGGTTAACGTGTTGAACTGACGCTACACACATGGATAGCATCGGTTAAACACGTCAACCGATGCTATCCACGTGTATTTTTCCATTTCTCTTCTCTCTTCTCCATCAGAACATCATTTTCAATTTGCACAACACCCAAAAAAACTCATAACTGAGCTCACCTCCTCCACTCTTTCCCATTTTCTAGCCACCTCTGACCACCATTTCCAACGCCGTTTAGTGGGTTATCTTTCTCTCCATATTATCTTTCAAATCCCATATTTTTTTGAGCGAAATACTCAAATTTTTTATACCCATTTTCTCACTTACAAAACCCCTTTTTTTCTTCATTTCCTTCATTTAGTCGCTTCATTTACTCTTGTAAGTATTTCTATTAATCCTATGCACTTATTATTCAATTTGTGTTATTTTTTGTATAAATTTTTTATTTATATATGCTTGTATTATGCTTGTTATTATATGTTTGGCTGATTTTCTATGGAAATAATATTGGATATTGTGGGTTTGAAGGACTAGAATATTTACCGTACGTGGATAAATTTATTTACATATAAATAATTATATTTTATTAAGTAAAAGTAATACAATTTTAAAATAATTAACACGATAAATTTTTATATTATGTATGTTTTGGTATATATTCTAATAATTAGGGAATCCATATATAATAATACTTGAAATATCTTGATTGGATACATAATTAATATGCTTAATTAATGTCATTAATAGAAAATGGACAAATCTTGGATGTCAAAGTGTAGAATTGAGCAGGACTACATTTCTGGAGTAGAAAGTTTCATAGAATTTCCTTATAGAAATAGTAATAAAATTAGTATGATTTGATGTCGATGTGTTAAATGTAAAAATGAACGATTTCATGAAGTTGACGAGGTTAAGTATCACTTTATCCGTAGTGGTATTCTTTTGAGCTATAAATGTTGGTATTATCATGGAGAAAATATTGATAATACTCATGGTGAAAAGATAAATAAGAATGTGAGTGGATTACATACATCTTATCATAATGTACAGACAGAAAATATGTTTCATGGTGTTGAAGATGAACTACGTGAGGATGATCCCGAAACCTTTAAAAAACTTCTAGAAGATGCCGAAAAAATGTTGTATCCAAAATGCAAGAAATACACTAAAATGTCGGGATTGGTTCATTTGTACAATATGAAGGAAAAACATGGTTTTTCTGACAAGGGATTCATAGAATTACTAAATCTACTAATAGATATGTTCCTGAGGGTATTGAATTACCATCTTTAATGTATGAAGTGAAGAAATCTCATAGTCGATTTGGCATGGAATATCATAAGATTCATGCTTGTCCAAATGATTGTATTCTTTATAGAAAAGAATATGAGACATTAGATGATTATCCGATGTGTAAAGAATCTAGATGGAAGCATGCTACAAATGAGACAATACCTAAGAAAGACATGCCCACAAAGGTTCTTTTGTACTTTCCTCCGATTCCTTGCTTTCAAAGGTTGTTCAAAAGTAAAGAGGCATCAAAGATGTTGACTTGGCATTCAGATAATCAATCTGATGATGGGGTGCTACGTCATCCTTGTGATTCTCCAAATTGGAAAGTAGTAGATAATTTATCCCCTCAATTTGCATATGATCTATGCAATCTTCGTCTTGCCATTGCTGCTGATGTAATTAATCCATATAGTTCCCTTAGTAGTAGATATAGTTGTTGGCCAGTAATTATGGTAACATACAACCTTCCTCCCTGTTTATTTATGAAAAGAAAATTCATGATGTTAACATTATTGATCTCAGGACCAAAACAACCCGGTGTTGACATTGATGTATATTTGCAGCCTTTGATAGATGATTTAACGACGTTGTGGAATGATGGTGTAAATGTTTACGATGCACATAAAGAAGAACACTTTAACTTAAGGGGTTCCTTTTATGGACAATTAATTATTTTCCTGCCTGTGGGAACTTATCAGGACATGCAACAAAAAGGTTACAAGGGATGAACTATATGTAGTGATGGCACTTCTACAACTTATCTTATTCATGGATGAAAGATGTCTTATAGAAGACATAGAATATTTTTTCCATTTGGACACAAGTTTAGATACCAAAAGAAACCATTCGATGGTGAAGAAGATTATGATCATGCACCCCAAAATTTGCAAGGTGTTGAGTTATTAAGGCAATTGAATGGTATGAAATTCAAATGATATGGAAAGATGAAAAAAATAATACTAACAAAGGTATGGAAACGAAAGAGGTCAACTAATGAAAGGGGTGAAGACCATGGTTGTTGGAATAAAAAATCAATATTTTGGGAATTACCTTATTGGAAAGACCTACACATTCGTCACATCTTAGATGTCATGCATATTGAGAAAAATGTATGTGAGAGCTTGATTGGTAAATTACTTAATATACCTGGAAAAATGAAGGATTGAATTAAAGCAAGATTGGATTTAAAGAAACTAGGCATACGACCTGAATTGACACCAAGGGTGGGAAATGATAAAAATCAAACATACTTGCCACCAACATCATATACAATGTCAACAAAAGAGAAGGATATGTTTTGTAAATGTTTGGTGGGTGTGAAAGTTCCTGATGGTTACTCATCCAACTTAAGAAATTTTGTGTCTATCATCGATAAGAAACTTTATAGATTGAAATCACATGACTGTCATATCTTAATGCAACAGTTATTACCAGTTTCTATTAGATCAATTCTTCCAAAACATGTTCGATTATCAATAATTAATCTTTGTTCATTCTTCAATACAATATGCAAGAAATCTATATCAATTGGCGAGTTAAACTCTTTATAGAAAGATGCTGTAGAGACTTTGTGTTTAATTGAAAAATATTTTCCTCCTTCTTTCTTCGATATAATGATTCACTTGTGTGTTCATTTAGTTCAAGAGGTTCAATTATGTGGTCCTACTTACGTAAGGTGGATGTATCCTTTTGAGAGATATATGCAAGTCCTTAAAGGATATGTAAATAATATAAATTGACCTGAAGTATGCATGGTGGAACGTTACATTGCTGAAGAGGCCATTGAGTTTTGTTTTGAATACTTTAGTGGTTACACTAAAATTGGGAATCCTACGCACAAATTGTTCTTAGAATGTCACATGATCCAAGTAGGTAACCCTATGCTTAGTGGAAGTTAGAAATTTTTTATTGATCGCACTCGATGGGAAAAAGCACACCGAATCATTTTGGTAAATAATAATGAGCCACAACCATAATAGAGTAAGTGATGTTTAACCTTTCCATTTATGCAAAAAATATTTTTTATTTAACTATTAATGATGATATCTACTTAATATATCTTTAGTAACATTACAGGATACATTTAAACTTATTGAAGATCGATCCTCCTTATAAAAAAAGAAGGAGAAAAATGGTTGTATGATGAACATAAGTGAGAACTTATTAATTGGTTTTGCAACCATGTAAGTGTCACATACAAGAATTCATTAGTACTTCTATGCAATGTTTTAAAACTTTACTTTAAACACATTTCATGTTTTTGTATACATAGATTCGAGATGGACTCAAGAAATCCAATCATAAAATAACAAAAAGTTTAGAATAGCTTGCACATGGTCCAAAATTTGATGCCAAATAATTTTCTAGTTTCATAATTAATGGATTGAGGTTTACGACTCAAGTTAGGGACAAAGTCTGAGTAAATCAAAATAGTGGTGTGAAGATGGTTGCACAAACTATGCAATTTTTCAGTTCAAAAGATGGTAATCCTGTACTTTCTAATAGAACATATTATGGTATAATTCAAGAGATTTAGGAATTGTATTATGAGGTCTTCCATGAAATAGTTTGTTATGTGATTGGGTCGAAGATGTTATCAATGTTGGATATAAAATAGATGATTTTGGATTTACCCTTGTAAATTTATCCAAGATATGTCACACTAATGATCCTTTCACGTTAGTACTTCATGTAAAACAATTATTTTACATGAGCGATCAAATTGACACAAGATGGTTTGTTGTGTTAACGCTTCCACGAAAAAGAGTTTTACCACTGTGATGCTTTAGAAGATGATGACCCTATGCTTGATACATTAACCAATATTTGTAATTTCTCAAACACATTGCCTAATGTATGTGATGATCTAGTTGATGACGATGATTCTTCTTCATGGACTAGAAGTGATTATGAAGGAATATATGTATACGATCAACAACCTAATTAAACATAATGTATGTTCTATATTGATCTAATAACTCTTGGATGTTTTTATATATGTATGTTCCTAAAATTGTCAATTAATTTATATTTCTTCATTGTTTGCAGATATTTCATGGATCCTAGGGTACCAGAGATTGTAGATATAAATGATCCATTGGGGAATTTGAAAAGAAAGGGTCGGGTGAATATACCTGATGCTCCATTTAGTCTAGATGATAGAGTACTCGTTCTATTTGATGCTACTAGTAATCCAATAAGGGGAAATGGCTAACAATTGAAATCCTCTACTGGTAGACTTGTGAAGTCAAGTATACCAATCAATATAAATGATTGGACTCAGGTTAACGAAGTTGAAAAGTTAAAAATATGGAAAATCATTTGTGTAAGTCTCTTATATTTTATAACTAATTACATATATTATATCTTTTTGTATTATAAATATCTAATCTTTTGTAGTGTGTTTTTACAAAATCGTTATAAAGTCGATGACACTCGGAAGAGAAAGTGTTATAAGATTGTAAATAAGGCATGGAAGGAATACAAAACTTCCAGATTGGCAAGAAATTATGTGTTTCCATATTTGGAACCACTTGATGAAGTAAAGCCCTACAAAATCCCTGAAGGACACCCCTAGATTACACCTCAAGTTTGGAAAGACTTCATAGATTATAGACGTACAAATGAATTTCAAATTATTAGGGAAGAACATCAGAATATACAAATAAATAATATTCTTCCTAACCGTACTGAGAGGTCTTCAAATCCTTAAGTTAGATATAGAATGGTATTATTAATTTGTGTTAATTTATAAATATTTTTATATTTATTTTCCTCAAATTTAAGTTGATGTCATGGTTAATAAGTTTTTCATAATTTATGTGGGAAGTTGAATTGGGTAGACCGATTACCTGATTTGAATTGTACATAGAAAAAAAGACTCTCAAAACGAAGAAGTCAAGACCAATGACTAAGCATGGAGAAGAACAACTAAATAAGTTGGTTAGTAATTTTGGTTGACACAAAGTCTATATGATTTTTAATAATTGATGTAATAATGTATGATATGTTTGTTTGCTTTATTATTTGTTGAGATCTTGAAGAACAAATATTCAGGGGTGAAATAATCAAAGAGCCTAGGATAGATGCTATATATCATGCATTTGGACGCGAGCATCCTGGTCGTGTTAGGGGAGGTAGCCAATATGATGGTTATATGGAGTATTTTAACATTCAGGAAAAAAAGCCTTAGATGGTCAGTAAGGACAAGTACAGTAAAATTGAAGAACTCAACTCCTCTAAGGCCTCAATGTTACGTGATATTGTCACTTTAAAAGAATATCTAGTCTAACACATGTCAAGCATGACATCATTCTACAATCAGGGCATGCCATATTGGCCAAGCATGCAACCATCCATGCCGGGCATGCAACCATCCATGCCAGGCATGCAACCATCCATGCCAAGCATCCCACCATCCATGCCAGGCATGCCACCCATGCAATGTCATGGTGCTCAACCTATATCCAGTATGGGATATCCTATTGGTCCTCCCTTTATGCTAGGAATGCAGATGCAATCAATAGTGTTTCATTTTCTCCAATGCAATCTACGCATTCTTACCATCAATCATTGGTGAATAGTAATTGATCAATCATTGCTCCATGATTGTCCACTACATGTGCCTTCTGATGCTACCACAGTCCAAGAGGCATTTGGACAGTATGTGTCTTGGCCGTCGATTCAAGTTGTTCTAAATTTTGACGTGGTACTATTTTTTTACTTAAAAGATAACACTTATTTACTACTATTATTTTATTATATTTTTTATTGTTACTAATATACTTAATACTTCTTCTTTAGTCTATTATACCAGAACTCTTAAATGTGGCACATTTAAGAGATACAAAGCAAGTATCTCATGGTAAATTTATGTCTAGTGGCCAATCATCGCGCACTAGGTCATTCAAGAAAAAGCCTTGGAAAAAGTATAGTTATGATTATGCTTTAAACTTCAACAGAAATCTTGGCACCTTGATGACTATTATTGTGAGGGAATCTAACATAAATGATGGATGGACTGTGCCATTTCCTATAGAAATTTCTGGTGTAGACCTCGACCAAACTTATATTTATATTATATATTTCTTTTATACAGGGCGTGTTATTATCGACTTCAACATAATGACTCATCACATTTAGCAATGTTCTATTATTCTTCTTATGTCAATCAATATCAAGAGAAATATATTAGCATTAGAGCTAAACAATTATGTGATAGGGCATTAATGCTTAACATAAATCAAAAGTTGATAATCCCTTGGCTGCTAAGGTTTAAACATGGCCAAGATCATTTGATGTTGGTAATCCTTGATTTGTTCAATAATCATGCTTGGTATTGTGACTTAGCTTCCATAGAACTGAGTAAATATACAAAAGTAGTTATTGAAATGTAAGAGTTATAGCTAGCTATTTTTCTTCTATTGTTATTTGTTATATTTAATAAAAAAACTAACTATTTTAAACTTTGATAGGGCATGGAAGCTGTTGATGAGTGCTCAAAAAGCACTAAAATAACCATGATTTTATGCACATTAATTTATTAAAAATATATATATTTATATGTTTTATCATATATTTATATAAATTTGTCTTTTTCGGAATCACGGGTATTTTTATTGTTTTTCAGGTATTTTGGCTTAAAAACGCAACTTAAAAACTCAAAGAGGAATACTGGAAGCAATACATCACAAATATATTAATAAATAAATGGGGAAAGGTCAACAAATATGGAAAAATTGGACAAAATGGGTCAAAAAGGACAAAAATGTCGAAGGAGAAAATCGCGCCCAGCCGCTTCAGCCATTACTCAGCTCATGCATCGCTCATCCATGGGGCACTGTTTCATCCGCTGCGCTGTTTATCCGCACCTATCGTTTCATCCGCGCCTCATCGTTCATCCGTGCCCCACTTGTTCATTCAAGGCGAACCTGTTCATCCGCGGGGATATTGTTCATCCGCGGGGTACTGCTCATCCGCGGTCTGATCCAGCCGCCACGTGACGTCATGCCGTCATTAATGACATCAAGAATTCCAATACGCTGCTTTTTACATTTTTTAATATTTTTTAACATTTTTTACTCATTTTTTCTCTCCATCCTCACCTATAAATACTCCCTTCCCTTCACTTCAAAACACACCTTCAAAACACACTTCTCTCTTCTTTCTTTCTCTCTTTTATTAGATTTTTAGGTTTTTTAGTTTTTCTTAGTTTTTAGTTAATTTCTCTTAGTTTTAGAGTTCTTCCCTTTTTGGGAAGAACTAGTTATGTTTTGTAATATATTAGCTTTTGATTCAATAAATGGGAGTGCAAATTCGCTTGAAGGTTTTCCAAAGAACGGAATAGCGTCGAAGTTCTCGTAAGGATTTTATTTTCTTTACGCTATTTTTTATGCTTTATTCTTACATGTTATATTTAATTTGTCTGTGATTAAATTTAAGCGTGTCAGTTTAGTAAACATGATGTAATAATAACGTTGTTATGCTTGCGAAATATTAAATAGGTAAAAATCTCTAAAATGAATTGATTTTATTTTTATTCAAGATTTTATATTAAGAATGTTAGAGAGAAATATATTATTTTTCATTACAAACTTAAACACGAAAATTAGATTTTAAGGTTTAGTTATCGATACGATTTAGAGTAGTGCTCTTTTATTTGATGGTACAATCGCCTAGGTAGTTAGAGTGAAGCTCTATTTCAAAAGTTTTTATAAGAATTATTATCTGAAAATGTATTGACAACATGTTTTCAGTAGTGGTTTTAAAACTTGAAAGTTAGTACTCGGATAACTAAATTCTTAGGTTTAATTTGGACACCTTGAATAAAGTTTAAACTCTCTAACCCCACCAAAGGTGGCATTTAAATGGTTCATTTTCAATCTCTTAGAAAAAGAAATTAATTTAATTAACCAAATTAGTTATCAACCCCACCCATAGGTGTTAATTGATTTGTTTAGTTAACAAAGAATATCTAACCCCACCAAAGGTGGTATTCATACAAAAAAGAGAGAATCAATAAATATCAATTCATATCTTTAATAACCTAAATAATATGAGCAAGCATAATTAACTTAGTTATTATATCCATAAATACTCCACTGTTTTAACAGATAAAATTTGCATAAATTTTTATTGAATCTATGTTTATTTTTATGTAATTAGATTAAAAACACAAAACCCCAAAATATCGTGACAGGATGTTTAGGATTTAATTTCGTTTTTAAAAGTTTGAATAATAAATTAAAAACCACATACATTCCTTCCTTAGATCGACCTTGGGAGTATACTTATCATTTTCTACGAAATGATTCGTGCACTTGCGAGAGTTTTATAAATACATAAAACCAAAGTAACGGGCAGGATCGGCGATGTCGGTTCTGCCCCGATCAGCTGTGGAACAAGTTTAGGGGCATTGCCCTTAAAAAATCTCATAAGCTTATATGGCATAAACTTATGGTATGTACAAGCGAATATTAATAATTTTATTAATTTTACTATTGAATAATAAAGATGTTTGAATATGGAAAATCATGTACACTTGTTTTTTGTAGGTTCCACAACAAAATAATGGAGTCATGTGTGGTTATTATGTCATGAAGTTTATGAGCGAAATCATCACAAATATCAAAATTCCAATTGATGATGTAGCAATATCTTTTACCAATATACAAAAATATTTTTAACATATATGAGTTATTTTTTGTGAATTCATGAAATTACATTCTCATTTTGATTTTAAATACATGTAGTTCTTTGGTTGGAACAAGATGGGCTATGACCAACAAATTTTTGATGATTTACGAGAGGAATGGGTAGAACATATGGTTCAAATTATATCATCACAAGAAGAATCAGGAGAAGATTATGATGATCTTGATAGCATATGATAACATAATGGTAATTTTTATAATGATTTAATTTCTCTATTATTGTGTGTGAAGTCCCTTGTTTGATGGATGTTTATGTGCTCATGTATTTAGGGGAATGCATTGTTTTATGGACCTATTTTTTTCCCAAAATTCAACTCATCTCTCTTACCTACTTTCCTTATGACAACATCATGGTAGCACTTTATTATTCTTTTTTCTATAAATATGAAGCTATCTAGAATCAAGCTGGTATTTTTAATGCTATAATGAGCTCTAAATATGAAATCAAGTGTAACTCCAATTTGTTACTTGGCTTGGTTGAGTTTTGGTGCCCATAAATGTATTACACAATTGTTCCATATGTTTAAGGGCACCAAAACTCAACCAAGCCAAGTAACAAATCGGAGTTACACTTGACTTCATATTAGAGCTCATTATATCATTAAAAATACTAGCTTGATTCTAGATAGCTTCATATTTATAAGGTTATTATTATATCACTCGAATGTCGATATGGTAATCTCTTTTAATAATTTTTTAACATATATAAGTAATTTTTTATGAATTCATGATATTATATTCTTATTTTGAATTTAATTAATTACGTATATTTCTTTGGTTGGAACAAGTGGGGCTATGATATGCATATTTTTGATGATTTAGAAGAAGAATGGACAGAACACTTTGTTCAAATTATAACATCAGGAGAAGAATATAATCTTGAATAACATAGGACAACACTGATCAGTGCTCAAAAAGCACTAAAATAACCATGATTTTATGCACATTAATTGATTAAAATATATATATATATATATATTTATATATATTTGTCTTTTTCGGAATCACGGGTATTTTTATTGTTTTTCAAGTATTTTGGCTTAAAAACGTAACTTAAAGACTCAAACAGGAATACTAGAAGCAATACATCACAAATATATTAATAAATAAATGGAGAAAGGTCAATAAATATGGAAAAATTGGACAAAATGGGTCAAAAAGGTCAAAAATGTCAAAAGGGAGAAAATCGTGCCGCCGCACCGCCCAGCCGCGCGCAGCACGCACAGACCCGCGCGCGCCTTGCCCCAGATCCGCGCACGCCCGCGCGCACCATTACTGTTCACGCGCACGCCCCTGCGCGCCCAGCTGCCCTCCGCGCGTGCCGACGCCCATTTCGCCCCATTTTTCACGTGCAGCCGCCCCATGACATCATGATGACGTCATCAATGACCTCAGCATTTGCACTCCGCGTTTTCACATTTTTTTAACATTTTTTCACTCATTTTTTCTCTCCATCCACACCTCAAAACACATTCTCTTCTCTCTTTCTTTCTCTCTTTTCTTAGATTTTTTAGTTTTTCTTAGTTTTTAGCTTTTCTTAGTTAATTTCTCTTAGTTTTAGAGTTCTTCCCTTTTTGGGAAGAACTAGTTATGTTTTTGTAATTTATTAGCTTTTTGATTCAATAAATGGGAGTGCAAATTCCGCTTGGAGGTTTTCCAACAACGGGAATAGCATCGAAGTTCTGTAAGGATTTTATTTTCTTTACAGTTATTTTTTATGTTTTATTCTTACATGTTATATTTAATTTGTCTGTGATTAAATTTAACTGTGTTGGCTATTTGTAAACATGATATAATAATAACGTTGTTATGCTTGCGAAATATTAAATAGGTAAAAATCTCTAAAATGAATTGATTTTATTTTTGTTCAAGATTTTATATTAAGAATGTTAGAGAGAAATATATTATTTTTCATTACAAACTTAAATCTGAAAATTAGATTTTAAGGTTTAGTTATCTGGTCTAATTTAGAGTAGTGCTCTTTTATTTGTTGGTACAATCGCCCGGTAGTTAAAGTGAAGCTCTATTTCAAAAGTTTTTATAAGAATTATTATCTGAAAATGTATTGACAACATGTTTTCAGTAGTGGTTTTAAAACTTGAAAGTTAGTACTTGATAACTAAATTCTTATGTTTAATTTGGACACCTTGAATAAAGTTTAAATCGCCTAACCACACCAAAGGTGGCATTTAAATTGTTCATTTTCAATCTCTTAGAAAAAGGAATTAATTTAATTAACCAAATTAGTTATCAACCCCACCCATAGGTGTTAATTGATTTGTTTAGTTAACAAAGAATATCTAACCCCACCAAAGGTGGTATTCATATAAAAAAGAGAGAATCAATAAATATCAATTCATATCTTTAATATCCTAAATAATATGAGCAAGCATAATTAACTTAATTATTATATCCATAAATACTCCACCATTATAAATGATAAAATTTGCATAAATGTTTATTGAATCTATGTTTATTTTTATGTAATTAGATTAAAAACACAAAACCCAAAATATCGTGACAGGATGTTTAGGATTTAATTTTGTTTTTAAAAGTTTGAATAATAAATTAAAAACCACATATATTCCTTCCTTAGATCGACCTTGGGAGTATACTTATCATTTTCTACGAAATGATTCGTGCACTTGCGAGAGTTTTATAAATAGATAAAACCAAAGTAACGGGCAGGATCAGCGATGTCGGTTCTACCCTATCAAGTTTTTGGCGCGGTTGCCGGGGAAGGAATAGCATTTTGAAATTATTTATCAAAATTTTAAAAACTTTTTGTGTTGTAAATAATTGTGATTTTTTTTATTAAAAAAAATAAAAAAATCAAAAATTTTGTTGTTTGTGAAAAGTAAAAAAAAATTCAAATTTCAATTTTATTATAAATAAAAAAAATTAAAATTTTAAATTTCATAAAAAAATTATAGCATGAATAATAAAATAATTTTGAATTTTGAAATTTGAAGTAAAAAAAAAGTAAATAAATTTTAAATTAAATAAATAAAAATAAATAAAAATAAATAAATAAATAAAATAAATAAAATAATAAAAATAAATAAAAAAATAAAAAAATTTATTTTATTTAAAAATAATTTTTTTTTCGAAAAAAAAATCAAAAACTTTATTTTCAATTTTTTTTTATTTTCTTTTTTCTTTTATCTTTTTTTTTCTTTTTTTTTCTTTTATCTTTTTCAATTATTATTTTTAGTTATTTTTTATTTTATTTTATTTTTGGCTTAATTTTTAATTAAATTTTTTTTTTTATTTTTTTTTTAATTTTGTTTTTTTTAACTATTTTTTATCTTAATTTTCGTTTAAGTTAATTAACTTAGGTTTTAGTAACTTAATTTACTAACTTATATTAATTTAATTTACTAACTTAATTAACTTAGATTTTCATTAACTTAATTAACCTACTTTTTTATTAACTTAATTAACTTAAATTTTAACCTAACTTAACTTAATTTTAATAGCATGAAAAGTAAATATCTAAGGGAGTTCTGTCTAGGAGACTAGTTCCTGGAAGCCTTTGTGCCACTAGTCTTTCCTCGGAACGTTGCTCTGTCTAGGAGGATGGTATTTAAGGAGCCTTTGCCTCACCATTCTTTCCTGGGAGCACTCTTGGTTAATACTGATTATGTTATTTTAACTTAGATATTATAGTAAAAAACAAAAAAACAAAAAAACAAAAAAAAAAAACCGAAAAAAAGGTCTGAAACTATCTCCAAAATTTTAATGTTTTAATTACAATCGAAGGAGTTAGTTGTTTTGTTTGATCTAGGTACAATTGTGTTTTGATGCCTTTAATTATTTGATTTGTACCTAGACATGAATTATCTAAAACTCACAAGCATGTCCCTTGTTTTAAGTAGAAAAAAAAATTTTAAAATCCATAGGACATGACTCAAAAAAGTATAGGTAGACAATCTTGTCTTACTTGTTGGTTTGATTGACTCATTGATGAGGGGACATTGAGTTTACTTAAAATGAAATCCCCAAGTTACGTCTTGCTAAGACGTTAAACTAAGCGCTGGATGGGAGGCAACCCATCATTTTAGGTAATTTTTTGTTATTTGCTTTATATACTTAATTTTATTATTTATTTTAGTTTAATTATATGTGAATAATTTTTAAATTGTTAAAACTAAAAATATTTGTTGAGTTGTTAGAAGTTCACAGCAATCTGTCTGTATACACTTTAATGATGAATATGATGAATGCACCTGCATTTCTCCATTACTACTTACACATTCTCAAGAAATAGGTAATCTGTCTTATCTTTTCTCTTTATCTTTAATTTACAGTTGTTACATTGAGGACAATGTAAGTTCTAGGTTGGGGGTGGTGAAAAGTTACCATGCTTAATTAGAAAAGAAAAAAAAAGATTTAACAATTTAAAAATTAAAAAAACAATTATTAATTTTTTCTTTTTTATGTTCACATCTTCATTTTTTGTGTTTGGTTTTATTTTTGTTTTGTGCGATTTAGTAATTTTTGAAATTAAAAAAAAATATTTTTTCTCACAAAAATTTATCATTTCTTTAAATCAAATTTAAGTAAATAGTTAAATCTTTTGTACTGTTAGATTAATTTTTGAAAACATATCATGAAATATTTTGTAATTGTTTTTGATAATTAGTTAGTTTTTGTCATAACTAATATTTCTTGATAAGATGTAGAAATTATATTAAACCCAAATATGAATTTGTTTTAGTGGAGACTACCTTTGTGAGATATAATTTGAGCCTAATTTCCCTTATTCAGAGTGAAATATATATTTTTTCTACTCCAAACACATTTCTTATTTTTTCAAATTTTTAGATGATCTCTATAGGCATTAACATTGAATGTATGAATTTTTTCTCATCTTAATAGAGTGTCGTATATTTTTTATTATTATTTTTGCTTAGATTAAATAATTTGAGTAGAAATTGATAGTATATGTTTTTATCTCATTCGTGCATGACTGTTAAAAAAAAAAAAGACATATCTGGGGTTACCTAAACCAAGATCAAACAGAAAAGCCACAAAATTAACCACTCACCAAAATCCTAAAAAAAACGTACAATTTGTACATGGGTTGACTCTCTAAAAAAATGATATATATTGAAAAGTATCTTCAGAAAAATATAGAGAGATAAAGAATATATAGTATAATCTACATACTATGCCCCATATTACCCAAAATTTAAAAAAAAGGGTACAATCTGTACATGGGTTGACTCTCTAAAAAAATGATATATATTGAAAAATATCTTCAGAAAAATATAGAGAGAAAGAATATATAGTATAATCTACATACTATGACACACATTGCCTACAAAGTTGTGAGTAAAGGTTAATTACAAAAGAAAGATATATCTTGAAATTTTTTCTTAATGAGTTTGATTTATGCATGAAAATAATTTTTATATATGATATCTTTATAATTTATACATTTGATTCCTTCCATGAGATCAACGTCAAAATAACATTTTGAGCCTTTTTCTTTATACATATGCGAACATATTAGTTCATTTCTATACATCAACTCTTTCGCATATAAATTAGTATGAGTGTTTGAACCCATAGGATTCAGTGTCTTGAGAGTATTGACTTGTGAGGAATAGAGTCGAAGCGAATTCGGATTCATGACACTGAAATTGGGTGAAATTAAATTGATACATTTTTGATATGAAATATGAAAATAATTTTCAACTAATTATTATAATAAATCATGATTGTTTAAGAAAATTAAAATAACTTATGCTTGAGATTTTAATTATGATCTTAAAAGAGATTAAAAAGTATGAGACATTTTTGTGTTATGTTGTTTTCTTTTATTCTTAAAAGTTAATTTTTGATGTTATAATTTTAGTTTTTAAGTTGATTATTTTTATTTCTTTTGATTTTTACATTTAGTTCAATGTTTGTGGGTATCATTACTGAAAACCCTCACGAGACTCAAACTCGTCCACTAGGGCAACCTAGGGGTTTAAAGGCTTGTTGCATAGGCTAAATGCAACCGTTTCAATCCACGAAAGTGATTTAGAATAGTTTAATTTTTAGTTTTTATCGCTTCTCTTGCTAAGGGACTAGCAAGAAGCTGGTTGGGGATTGTGATGAGTGCTCAAAAAGCACTAAAATAACCATGATTTTATGCACATTAATTGATTAATATATATATATATATATATATATATTTATATATATTTGTCTTTTTCGGAATCCCGGGTATTTTTATTGTTTTTCAGGTATTTTGGCTTAAAAACGTAACTTAAAGACTCAAACAGGAATACTAGAAGCAATACATCACAAATATATTAATAAATAAATGGAGAAAGGTCAATAAATATGGAAAAATTGGACAAAATGGGTCAAAAATGTCAAAAAGGAGAAAATCGCGCCGCCACCACAGACTTGCCGCCTGAAGGCCGCAGACGCACGCATTCGCGCGCGCCTTGCCCCAGTCCCGCGCCAAGCCGCACGCACCTTGCCCCAGATCCGCGCACGCCCACGCGCACCGATGCCCATTTCGCCCCATTTTTCACGTGCAGCCGCCCCATGACGTCATCAATGACCTCAACATTTGCACTCCGCGTTTTCACTTTTTTTTAACATTTTTTCTCTCCATCCTCACCTATAAATACCCCCCTTCCCTTCACTTCTAAACACACCTCAAAACACATTCTCTTCTCTCTTTCTTTCTCTCTTTTCTTAGATTTTTTAGTTTTTCTTAGTTTTTAGCTTTTCTTAGTTAATTTCTCTTAGTTTTAGAGTTCTTCCCTTTTTGGGAAGAACTAGTTATGTTTTTGTAATTTATTAGCTTTTTGATTCAATAAATGGGAGTGCAAATTCCGCTTGGAGGTTTTCCAGCAACGGGAATAGCATCGAAGTTCTGTAAGGATTTTATTTTCTTTACAGTTATTTTTTATGTTTTATTCTTACATGTTATATTTAATTTGTCTGTGATTAAATTTAACTGTGTTGGCTATTTGTAAACATGATATAATAATAACGTTGTTATGCTTGCGAAATATTAAATAGGTAAAAATCTCTAAAATGAATTGATTTTATTTTTATTCAAGATTTTATATTAAGAATGTTAGAGAGAAATATATTATTTTTCATTACAAACTTAAATCTGAAAATTAGATTTTAAGGTTTAGTTATCCGGTCTGATTTAGAGTAGTGCTCTTTTATTTGTTGGTACAATCGCCCGGTAGTTAGAGTGAAACTCTATTTCAAAAGTTTTTATAAGAATTATTATCTGAAAATGTATTGACAACATGTTTTCAAAGAGTGGTTTTAAAACTTGAAAGTTAGTACTCGGATAACTAAATTCTTATGTTTAATTTGGACACCATGAATAAAGTTTAAACTGTCTAACCCCACCAAAGGTGGCATTTAAATGGTTCATTTTCAATCTCTTAGAAAAAGGAATTAATTTAATTAACCAAATTAGTTATCAACCCCACCCATAGGTGTTAATTGATTTGTTTAGTTAACAAAGAATATCTAACCCCACCAAAGGTGGTATTCATATAAAAAAGAGAGAATCAATAAATATCAATTCATATCTTTAATATCCTAAATAATATGAGCAAGCATAATTAACTTAATTATTATATCCATAAATACTCCACCATTATAAATGATAAAATTTGCATAAATGTTTATTGAATCTATGTTTATTTTTATGTAATTAGATTAAAAACACAAAACCCAAAATATCGTGATAGGATGTTTAGGATTTAATTTTGTTTTTAAAAGTTTGAATAATAAATTAAAAACCACATACATTCCTTCCTTAGATTGACCTTGGGAGTATACTTATCATTTTCTACGAAATGATTCGTGCACTTGCGAGAGTTTTATAAATAGATAAAACCAAAGTAACGGGCAGGATCGGCGATGTTGGTTCTGCCCCGATCAAACACCATATTAATATTTATAATGCTTTAATTTCTTCATTCATATGTCTCTAAAGTTTAGACTGCTTGTTTGATAGATGTTTACATGCTCATGTATGTAGGGGAATGAATTGTTATATGGACTAGCTACTTTTTGCCTAGTTTCCTTGTCATTATGTTGGTGATTCTAAGCCAACCAAGCTTGCTCGTAAAATCCATTACACTTTGACGACATCATTTTATTTGTAATTTAAGTTAACTATATATATGTATTGTCTATACATTATTTTTTTGTAATAAATTTAATTATCAAGTAGTTAATTATATTTAAATTTTCAATTATTTGTATTACTATTTACACTTTGTTAAACAGATTTTGGTTTTTTTACTATATGTGATCGAATACAAGTTTTTAGTAGAGTAGAAAATGACTACAAATATGAAAAAAAATCAATATATATTTTAAAGTTGGTTCAATACGTGAACCAACTTTAAATTTTAAGTCAATCAATTTAAAGTCGGCTCAACGAACTGACTTTAATGGCTCGTTTTGTATTAGTACACTCCTTACTTTTATTTTCTTTATTTTATTCATTAGTTTATTTTCTTCTTCTTTAAACACAAGACTAACACAAACAATCTCAAATCAGAAACAATGACCAAAGCGAGATTGAATCTCAATTGGATTTGTGCAAGGTAAGTGGGAATAAATATTTAGAATAATCCAGTATATAGGCGTAAAGATACGAAGAGAGATAACATAATGGCTCAAATAAAGGAGACTAAGGATAAGAAAATATTGGTGAAAAGAAGGATTAAATGATTCAAGGATATCCTAGATCATCTTTCTAACCAAGTAGGACCTAGAATTTTGTCTTGAGAAATACTAAAAGTGGATTCTAGAACTTGCTAGAGAAATACAAATGAACAAGGCAAGAAAACCACAAAAGCTTCTAAAAATAACCACAAAAACTCACAAAGATATGGCATGTACAAAGGAAAGATGTATTTTAGATAAATCAAACAAGCAAAAATTTAGAAATACATGCTCTTAAAGAATACACATGTTAAAACATCCACAATTTAATTTAGGTCAAATGCATACCAAACATATATCAACATAATCTCTATAAAATATATTTTACATGCAATAGTTTAGCAAAGAGAAAAACCATTTGTCTCACAAAACACAATAAAAATAACTACTAAGTGAGATGACAAGGAAGATATTTAGGTAGAAAAATGCCCAAGAAGAAGGGGAAATTGCATCAAATGAGACAAATAACAAGACTCACATCAATGCTACTTAAGAGAAAGAAATAAACTAACTAACTAGGGATGCTACTAAAACCACTAAGCCTGTGAGAAAACTAGTAAAGGATTAGTTAAACAGGTAAAGAAACAAATATGACAATTAACATATTGTGCATGACAAGGAAACAGCAAGAGAGAGAAGAAGAAGTGTCAAATAGAAAAACAAAATCAAAATGACATAACATCACATACAGAAAGATGACAAACAAAGGGAGGAATGAAATAAAGAAACTCAACCCCAAAAAAATAGCCAAAAATAGTGATCAAGTTACATCCCTCATTTTAAAGAATTGGTGAGGGGAAATAGAACTTGAAGATAGTCTCTAACTCATATGAGTATGAGATGTTTATAGGACTCATGATATGTTTTGTTTATAGTTTTTAGAAAATTTAATAGCCATCCATATAAGCCAGGTGAGGTAATATTTTTGAGGTGGATTTATTTATTTATGTTATATGCCTTATGTGCATAATTCAACCTATATTAATATGCTTAGATGAGCCACAGTAACTTCGAGTTGTACACCTCACATATCTAGAACAATACTAAGAAATGTGGCCAGTAGTTCCACAATGATAACAAGTATGGACAATAGAGTAGGGAAATTTGGTTCCCTGAATTCGAGGAGTAGTATGAAAAAAAGAAGAAAAAGTGCTCACATTGGCTTTCCCATAAGGATGAGAACTCAATTTACCATAGTGGATTGTGAGGGAATTATTATCGCGTGTCTCAGTATATGTTTTCTACCATAATGACCCATATCGATTCTCGTATACGTTCAATTAAGCCCGATAAGTCAAACTACAACACAATTATATTCTCGCTACAATCCATATTGATCTGTTTGTCACTAAAACAATTTGTATTTCACCCCATTACATTTGGTTGGTACATAATATTGAGAAAATAAATGAGAAAAAGTCAAAAAAATAGAAAAATTGGACAAAATGGGTCAAAAAGGACAAAAAAGTCAAAAAGCCAAAATCACGCGCACAACCACATCGAGAAACATGCGTAGCACACCCAGCCGCGCCGAGAAACGTGCGCAGTGCACCACACAACGCCACCCATCCGCGTGCACCTCCACACTCCTCATCGTGTACCGCGAGCACTATCCGCCAATTTGTCAAGATTTTCACACCTCATACTCGCGCCAACCTGTCGAAACATTTCCAAATTCAAATTTTAGAATATTTCCCCCCTTTTTTTGGCCCTTTTCTCATCTATAAAAGGACACTTTTCCCCAATCCAAAACACACAAATTTTTTGAGTACTTTCTCTCTCTAGAAAGTTTTCATTTTATTTAGTTTTTAGCTTTTTGTTTTTATAAATTCTTCTCTTTTTGAGAAGAACTTGCTATGTTTTTATAAATTTTTAGTTTTTTTTTATTTAATAAACAGATATGCAAATCCATTTGGAGGTTTTCTAGCACCAAAATTAGCATCAAACTGTTGTAAGGATTCTATTAAGGTATAATTTTAATGGATTCTTTACATTTATTTTTTTTATGTTTTATTCTTATATGTTATATTTAATATGTCTGTGATTAAATTTAACATAGCTGGCTTTTTGTAAATATGATATAATTATAACGTTGTTATGCTTACGAAATATTAAATAGGTAAAACATTTTTATAAAATAAATTGATTTTGTTTTTATTTAAGATTTTATATTAAGGTTGTTAGAGAGAAATACATTATTTTTTATTACAAACTTAAATCTGAAAATTAGATTTTAAGGTTTAATTATCCGATCTGATTTAGAGTAGTGCTATTTTATTTGTTGGTACAATCGCCCGGTAGTTCGAGTAAAACTCTATTTCAAAATGTTTTTTATAAGAAATATTATTCAAAAATGTATTAATGACATATTTTGAGTAATAGTTTTGATTCTTGAAAATTATTACTCAGATAATTAAATTCTTAGGTTTAATTTGAACACCTTGAATTAAGTCTAATTAACTAACTTTACCAAAAGTTGTGATTAGATTATTTGCTATTTTCTTAGAAATTAAACTTAAATTTAATATTTAATTAATTAATAGCCCCCCACCATAAGGATATTAGTTAGTTAATATTAAACAAAAGAATTTGGGCCCTACCTAAGGATACTTTCATACCAAAAAGAGAAAATCAACAAATATTAATTTATATCTTTAATAACCTAAATAATACGAGTAAGCATAATTAATTTAATTATTATATCCTTAAATACTCCACTGTTATGAATGATAAATTTTGTATTATTTTTTATTGAATCTATATTTATATTCATGTTTATTTTTATGTTATTAGATTAGAAAACAAACAAACCAAAAATCGTAATAGGATATTTAGGATTTAAATTCGTTTTATGATTCGTGCACTTGCGAGAGTTTTACAAATAATAAAATAAAAAGGATTTTCGCAAGATTGGTATTTGTAATTACGGTTTTACGACCTCATCATCAAGTTTTTGGCGTCCTTGTCGGGGAAGGAATAACGTTTTTAAATTATTTATCAAAATTTTGAAAAATTTTCTTGTTGTGAATAATTGTGATTTTTTTTATTTACTTTGAGTTAAAAAAAATTTAAATAAAAAATTTCAAAAATAAGAAATTAAATTTCAAATTTCCAATTTACAAAAAACAAATTTAAACTGATCTTGAATGATAAATAAAAAATAATAATTTAAAATTTAAAATTCAAATAAATAAATAAATAAATCTTGAACATTAACGAAAGAAAAAAATATTTAAAATTAAAAAAAACTGGTTAGAACGAATAGTACAAATTTAAAAGGAAAAAAATTTTAAATTTGAGATTTAAAATTCAAAAAAAAATAAAATAAAAGTTAAGATTTAAAATTTAAAATTGAAAAACAAATTGTTAAAAAATAAATAAATAAAAATTTTAAAAAACTTTAAAGTTTTTTATATATTAATAATGAACTTTGAAAAAAAAATTAATTAAAAAAAACTAATTAATTTAGATTTAATAGCATAAAAAGTAATGATTTAAGGGAGTTTTGTCTAGGAGACCAGTTCTTGGAAGCCTTTGTGCCACTAGTTTTTCCTAGAAACATTGCTATGTCTAGGAGGATGGTATTTAAGGAGCTTTTGCACTACCATTCTTTCCTAAGAGCATTCTTGGTTAATACTGATTATGTTATTTAACTTAGAGGTTAACTTAACTTGTTTGTTTAGTATTATTTTATTTTTGTATAGTTATTTTATTATTCGTATCATTTGACAGGTGTTTTAAATTTACACTTTCACTAGTCTATGCATAGTAGAAGATCCTTAGGAAACCCTCTTACACCCTACATAGATAATATTCATAAATTTAAATAATTGTCCACAAGGCTGGATTCTAACCATCAGCCTATTTTTGAGCCAAATAAAAAACCAAGCCTTATTCCTTTACCATAACCAATAGAAATGGGAGAAAACCCACATGTTAGGGAAACAACAATAAAGGAGTTTTCATGGCAAGTAATTGGCATAGCAACTGCCTCTATCCAACTAGATGAGGTTGCTCGAAATTATGACTTGAAAAACACTCATTTTTCCATGCTTCCTTCATTCTATAGGCTGCCTAATGAAGATTCTCTTTCCTTCATTAAGGATTTCTATGCCATAGTCTAAACTTTCTCCCTCAGTATTCTAAATAAGGATCAGCTTAGAATGAGATGCTTCCCCTATACTTTGAAGGACAAGGCCAAAGCTTGGTTGATGTCACTCCCTCTAAGTTCTCTGAGGACGTAGGAGGACGTTTACAATAAATTCATGGGAAAATTCTATTCCCACCAAAAACCATCAGAGTTGAGAGCAAAGATAGCCACTTTCTCTCAAATGGAAGGAGAACCATTCCATGAATCCGGGGATAGGTTTAAATTATTCCTCACTCAATGCTCCTATCACAACTTCCCCCTACAATTGCAGAACCAATTCTTTTGCGATGGACTTACACAGTAATGCTAGTTCATTGTCGACAACACCGTTGGAGGAGCTATGGGAGAAAAGACAGCCTTAGAGACATAAAACCTCATTGAGATGTTGGGTGAAAATTCCTAACAAAAAAGCTCACGAGTGAGAAGAGTTGGAGTTCATGAAATCGATTCGAACAATGAAGTTCAATAATAACTTGTTCAATTGACCAAACAAGTTGCCCTTTTCACTACACAAATCAATACCAATAATGAACATTGTGGTTTGTGTAGCAACATTGGACATGGTATTGAAGCCTATCCATATCAAGGAGAAAAACCAAGATTCGACCCCAATTCAAGTACCTACAATCCTGGGTGGTTGAATCATCCCAACTTCTCTTGGAAGACAACCTAAATTCTTTTATTTAAGTCTGCAGAGATAACCAATCTAAAAATAATCAACAGTTTGACTCTGTGGAGGCTTCTATCAAAAAGGTAGAGGTCTAAGTGGAACAGTTAGTTGAGCATTTGCAAAAAAAAAAAAAATAAAGACTAACTGAATGGTCAAAGTGGATCAAATAAATTCAATGAAGAGGAGACATTGAGTATGTCATTCTAAAATCTCCAAGCAACGTCTTACTAGAAGACGATAAATTTTAATCCTGAGTGGGAGGTCACCCATTATTGTATTTTCTTTTCTTTTAGTTTGTTTTGTTTTGTTTTTATTTTAAGAATGTGTGTAATAAAATTCAAATGAAATAATAGAGATTCATTTGTTTCAAAAATTGTATTCATTCTTTAAATTTTGAATTACAAAAAAAAATAAAAAAAACTTGATTCATTAACTTAATTAACTTAGATTTTCAATAAAAATAATAAAAATAATAAAAATAAATAAATAAATAAAGGGTTCCCTACATCTTTAGTCTTCTTTAAGCCTATACATTTTGTTAAGTGAGAAATTTTTCATAGAGAATCCTACTATTTTTCAATTTAGGAGCTAGATATGCAAAAGGAAGAGGACCGATTTCCACTACAAGTAGCGATAGGAGGTGCTGGAGATAGGAAAAAAATGATGAAGGACTATCCAATGTCAATAATTGAAAATGTAACTTCCGACATACAACTACAAGAGGCTGCAAGGAACTATGAGTTGAAAAATATTCATTATTCTTTGTTGCCTTCCTTTGACAGTATCCCTAATCAAGACCCTTTGCATTTCATTAGAGAATTCTATGCTATTGTTCAAACCTTTCAACTGTAGAGAATTGATGAAGACCAGCGATGAGGCGTTTTCCTTACACCCTTAAGGATAAAGCTTGGTCATGGTTCATTACTCTATAGCCAGGTTCTTTAACAACTTGGGAGGTAGTCTATCACAAATTTATTGGTAGGTTCTATTCCCATCAAAAGATTACTGATTTAAGAACGAAGATACCAACGTTTTCTCAAATGGACGAAGAGCCCTTTCATAAAGCTTGGGAAAGATTCAAACTTCCTTTCAATCAATGTCCTTATCATAGCTTTCCATTATAGCTATAAAACCAATTCTTTTATGATGGATTGAATTGTAGAGTCAAAATATTATTGATAATGCTACTAGAGGAGCTATGGGAGAAAATATCGCAAAGGAAACCTATAGTCTCTATGAGCTGTTGGCTTCTAATTTCCAACAAAGAAGCACTTGGAGAAGAAGAGTAGGATTCAATGAATTTGGCTCCAGTAATGAAATGACCTTGCAACTTACTGAATTGACTAAGCAAGTTCAACTTCTCACTACCCACCAAATGCCAAATCAAGAAGTGCATGAAGTGTGTCTTTCAATTGGGCATGATGCTTGTAATTGTTCATATACTTGTGATTCTAGTGTGGATGCCATAAAGAAAGTTAATTCCTTTCAAAGGTATCTTCCAAACACCAATAATCACCCTAACCATCATTGGACACCAAACAATTACCAAGCCTACACCCAATGTCAAACACTAAGGCCATATAAAAACCACTCTTACCAACCAAATCAATCTTTTAAGCCAACCTTAGATGATAGCTTGAATGATTTTATTCAAGTTAGTCATGACAACCAATTGATGAATAATCAAAGGTTGAGCACCTAGCAGAACAAATGCAAAGGAAAGAAATAGGAAAGTTTCCCAACCAACCCAAAAAAGGGAAGGATATAAGAACCCTTCAAAGTGGTAAGATAGTCAATACTGGTTTACTTGAAATCTCTAAAGATCTACCTTGTAGTTCAGGTAACAAAGAAGGTGAAATTCTAGTATCACAAAAAGGAGAGACAAGTGATAAACTCGATAAACCTTAGGAAAAACGCATTAGGGATTCATCTGACATCCCCAAAATTCAAAAGACAACAGAACCACACCAGCTACAAGTACCTTTTCCACACCGACTAAAAGAATCCAAACAAGATAAGCAATTCTATGATCTTTTTAATATGCTTTCTAAAGTAAATATCAATTTATCATTTTTAGAAGTGATCATGAATATTCCCTCATATGCTAATTTTTTAAAGAGTTTAACACTAAGAAAGGGAGATATGCACTTAATGAATGAGTAGTAGTATGAGAAATTTCTAGTGTTGTACTCAGCACCGACTTCCCCCTAAGTTGAAAGACCCTTGAAGTTTTATCATAAACATAACTATAGGGGATAGGAAGGTCGCTAAAACAATGATTGATTTATGTGCTAGTATAAACTTGATACCCTACTCTATATTCTAACAGCTTTATTTAGGAGATTTAAAACCAACAACTATGTCCCTTCAACTTACAGATAGATATCTTAAGTATCCAAAGGGAATAATTAAGGATGTGCTGGTACAGGTAGACAAACTAATAATACCTATTGACTTTATGGTTCTTGATATGCAACGAAATCAAGCCTTGGATAGAAAGCACACAATACTACATGGTAGACCATTTATGGCAACTACCAAGACTATTATTGATGTCTAAGATGGAAATTTGACAATGATAGTCTTAGGAAAGACTGTTCATTTTAAAGTTTTTGATTCTTCACCTCTTCTTTCTATTTCTACCATCGATAAATATTCTATGTTGACCCTTTGGATAATCTTGTCCGAAGCACCTTTTCCTGAACCAGAATAGAAGACAAGCTTGAAACTATTCTTACACTTGAAGAGGCCAAAGAAGATTTAGATGAGGACCTAAAGGGTACCTTGAACAACTAGATAGTGATGAACTAATGAAAAAATCTAGTACACTCTTAAATCTACCCAGTTCCCCATCTAGTAAAGAGGTCAATCCATCTGAACTTGAACTTAAGGACTTACCTAAGCACTTAAAATACGTGTTTTTAGGAGAAGGAGAAACTTATCCATCGATAATTTTCTCAACATTGACCAAAACCTAAGAAAAGAAACTTATAAACATGCTTAAGAAGTTTAAGAAAGCCATAGGTTGGAGTATCATGGATATAATAGGAATTAGTCCTACCATATGTATGCATAAGATCAACTTGGAGGATAGTGCTAAACCCGTACGAGAGGCCCAAAAAAGACTAAACCCAAACATGCAAGAGGTAATTAAGAAAGAAATTCTTAAATTGTAAGAAGAAGGAATTATCTACCCTATTGTCGATAGTAAATGGGTTAGTCCAGTGCATATGGTACATAAGAAATATGGTATAATAGTTGTTAAAAATGACAAAAGTGAATTAGTTCCCACTAAAAAGGATTACTTTCCTCTTCCATTCATTGACTAAATGTTGGAAAGATTAGTTGGGCATAAATTTTACTATTTTCTAGATGGATTGTCTGAATATTATCAAGTACCCATAGCACAAGAAGATTAGGAAAATAACACATTTACATGTCCTTTTGGGACATTTGCTTTTTGAAGAATGCCATTTGGGTTATGCAATGCCCCTGCCACTTTCTAGAGATGTATGATGTCTATCTTCTTGGACATGGTAGAAAACTTTATTGAGGTTTTCATAGATGATTTCTCTGTCTTTGGAAACTCATTTGAGGATTACTTACATAAATTGACTTTGGTTTTAGAAAGATGCATTGAATGCAATCTAACCCTTACTTGGGAGAGAAGTCATTTTATGGTTCAACAAGGGATAGTGTTAAGACATATCATTTCAAACAAAGGTATTGAATTTGATAAGGCAAAAGTTGAACTGATTTCCAAATTAGCTCCCCTACATCTGTTAAAGGGATAAAAACCTTCTTAGGACATGCAGGATTTTACAAATGATTTATTAAAGATTTCTCTAAAATAATTCATCCCTTATGTAACCTTTATCAAAATATGTTTACTTTGATTTCAACGATGACTGCCTTATTGCCTTTAATACCTTGAAAGAGAAACTAACATCTACCCCTATTATTATGGCACTAAACTGGTCTTTACCCTTTGAAGAAATGTGTGACGCATCCAATTATGCTATCGGAGCAGTCTTGGGACAAACGGTGGATAAGCGTTTGCATGTCATCTATTATGCCAGTAAAATGCTCAATGTCACCTAGATGAATTATACCACCACTGAAAAGGAATTCTTGGCTATAGTGTTTTCTTTAGACAAATCCAGGTCTTATTTAGTAGGATCTAAAGTGATTGTACCTTCTGATCATGTTGCTTTAAGATACCTATTAAGTAAACCTAATGTCAAGCCAAGATTAATCAGGTGGGCCTTACTCTTACAATAATTTGACCTAGAAATCAAGGATAAGAAAGGTAGCGAAAACTTAGTAGCTGACCACTTGTCTAGGTTGATTTCTTACTTCAATTATTTTAAGGGTGAAAGTAATGAAGATATAGTTGAAACCTTTCCTAATGAACATTTATTTTCAATAGGTCCAAACCCATGATATGCTAATATTGTAAACTATCTTCTCACTGGTATTTTGAGACCTAACACATCATATTAGGACAACAAAATATTCTTTAAGACTATCAAGGATTATTTCTGGGATAACCCTTATTTATACAAGATTGGTCAAGATCAAGTCATCCGGAGATGTGTACCTAAAGAATAACATAAGAGCATTCTAACTTTTTGTCATGAACTTCATTGTAGGGGGCCATTTTAGTGGCGAAAAGACAGCCCATAACATATTACAATCTGGATTCTTTTGGCCCACTCTTTTTAAATATGCTCATATGTTTTGTGCAAAATGTGATAGATGTCAAAGAATAGGAAACATAAGCAAAAGAGATGAAATGCCTTTGAAATTTAATTTAGTTATTGAACCCTTTGATGTGTGGGGAATTGACTTTATGGGTCCTTTTCCCCCATCCATTAGTTTTCAATATATTTTGGTTGCTGTGGATTATGTATCCAAATGGGTAGAAGTTGTCCCCACTAAAACCAATGATGCTAATGTTGTTGTAAAATTCTTAAAGGATTCAATATTTAGTACGTTCGGAATGCCTAAAGCTATAATAAGTGATGGAGGTAGCCATTTTTTGTAACAAAATCTTTGATTGAGTACAGAAAAAGTACAACATCACACATAGAGTAGCTATTCCATATCATCCTCAAACTTCCAGTTTAGTGGAAGTAATAGGAAAATCAAGGGAATTTTGGAACGCACCATGTGTTCGTCAAGAAAATACTGGGGAATCAAGCTGAATGATGCCTTATGGGCATACCGCACAACTTACAAAACACCCATTAGGATGAGCCCTTACGAGTTAATCTTTGGGAAAGCGTGACACCTTTTTGTTGATCTCAAACATAAGGCTTATTGGGAAATTAAAGAGGTGAACATGGATTTAGATAAAGTATAAGAAAAATGGTTGCTCCATCTTAATAAGTCGGAAGAGATTAAAGAGGAGGCCTATGAAAATGCAAAATTATACAAAGAGCGTACTAAATGCTATCATGACAAGAGGCTAGTTCCTAAGTCCTTTCTTCCTAGAATGAAAGTTCTTTTATTTAACTCTCATTTGAGATTGTTTCGAAGAAAATTGAGATCAAGATGGGATGGACCATACACAATTGTCCAAGTTTTTTTCACATGGAGCGATAGAGTTATTGAATCCAAAGACACAATGACTTTAAAAGTCAATGGGCACCATGTAAAGCCTTATTTAGGAGGATAAAACAACATGGTTGATGTTGATTCCATACTGATAAATTGATCCTTAGCACCATGATGATGCGCCTTGCTAAGACGTTAAACTAAGCATTGGATGGGAGGTGACCCATCATTCTAGGTAATTTTATTTTTTGTGTTTTATGTATTTAATTTATTTTGTTTATTTTAGTTCAACTGCATGTGAATAATTTTAGAATTATTAAAAATAAAAATATTTATTAAGATGTTAGAAGTTCACAACGATCTGTCTGTGTGAACATTAATGATAAACATGATGGATACACCTACATTTTTCCATCACTACTTGCATATTCTCCAAAAATAGGTAACTTTTCTTCTCTTTTCTCTTAATCTTTAATTTATAATTATTACATTGAGGACAATGTAAGCTCTAGGTTGGGGGTGGTGAAAAGTTACCATGCTTAATTTCAACAATTTTAACAATTTTAAAATTTTTATGTTCACATTTTCCTTTTTATTGTGTTAGATTTTATTTTCTATGTATGTTTAGTAATTTTTAGAATTTTAGGATTAGTTTTAAATAATTTCTTACAAAAATTTATCATTTCTTTAAATCATATTTAAGTAAATAGTTAAGTCTTTTGCATTGTTAGATTAATTTTTGAAAACATATCATAGAGTATATGATAATTAGTTAGTTTTTTTTTCAGGACTAGTATTTCTTGATAAGGTGTCGAGATTATATTAAACCCAAAACTGATGTTTAGAAAATCAAATAGTGGAGACTACCCGTGTGAGATATAATTTGAGCATAATTTTCTTTATTCTAAGTGGGATATATTTTTCAACTCCAAACACATTTCTTATTTTTTCAGCATTATTAGATGATCTCTATAAGACTTAGCATTGAATGTCTAAATTTTTACATCTTAATGAAGTCTTATATATTTATTTTTCATTTTCTTAGATTAAATGATTTAAGTAGAAATTAATAGTGTATGTATTTCTTCATTCATGTGTGACTTCTATTAAAAAAGAGATATATCTAGGGTTACTTATACAAATACAACAAGAAAAGTCAAATATTAACCACTCACCTTACCATATAAAAATGTACAATCTGTATATGGGTCCACTCTAAAAAAATGTATTCTCTTATAAAAGAAGAATAAGAATATAAGAGAAAGAAAAATGAATAGTATAATCTATATACTAAGACCCAAAAAAAGAGCCTAAACATTTGTGAGAAATGGTTTAATACAAAAGAAAATATAGGGAGTAATTCCCTAAGAAGTCATTGCATATTCCTACATTTTCTGAAAGGCATATTACTTGATATTTTTATTTGATGAATTTGATTGATGTATGAAAGTAATGTATAATATTTTATAAATCCTTACATTTGATTCATTTCATGAGATCAACGCTAAAACAACACTATGAGCCTTTCTTCTTTATACATAGAGAACATATTACCTCATTTCTATACATCAAATCTTTCACATATAAACTAGTATAAGTGTTTGAATCCATAGGATTCAGTGTTTTTGAGTGTATTGACTTGTGAGGAATAAAGTCAAAGCGAATTCGAATTTCTAACACTGAAAAATGGGTAAAATTAAATTAATATTTTTTTTTATGAAATATGAAAATGATTTTCAACTAATTATTATAAGCATGATATATTTTTGTATTTCACTTCTTGATTTTATGTTAGTTTTTTTACTTTATTTTAAATTTTAGTCAACTTCTTATTTTAGTTTCTTTATTTTTTTTCATTTTTTTGTTAATGTTTGTGGGTATAATTACTAAAAACCCTCACGAGACTTAAACTCGTCCACTAGGGAAACCTAGGGGTTTAAAAGCTTATTTCATACGCTAAATGCAATCGTATCAATTCACGAAAGTGATTTAGGATAGTTTTATTTTTAGTTTTTATCGCTTCTCTTGCTAAGGGACTAGCAAGAAGCTAGTTGGGGGTTGTGATGAGGGCTTAAAAAGCACTAAAATTATCATAATTTAATTTACTTTAATTGATTAAATAGATTCATATTTTTATCATTTTATCATTTTTAATATAAATTTGTCTTTTACAAATCACAAGTATTTTTTTATTATTTTTCAGGTATTTTAGTTAAAAAAAATAACTTAAAGACTCGAAGAAAAAAATATTAGAGGCAATACATCACAAATATATTGAGAAAATATATGAGCAAAAGTAAAAAAAGATGGAAAAATTGGAAAAAATTGATCAAAAAGGACAAAAATGTCAAAAATGCCAAAATCGTGTATGTAGCTACCCAATCGCGCCAAGAAACACGCACAGTGTGCCACACAATGCCAAAAATTTGCGCTTGTGCCTACACACTCCTCGATGTGTCCCCAGTGCGCCCGTGCACCATCCGCCCGTCTACCTCGCCAACCACCCATCTGCCAATATTTTCGCACCCCACACGCGCGACAACCTAGACAAACGCATCCAAATTCAAATTTTGGAATATTTTCCCCCCCTTTTTTTGGCCTTTTTCTCATCTATAAAAGGACCTTCTTCCCCCATTTCAAAACACACAAAATTTCTATGGACTTTCTCTCTCTAGAAAGTTTTTATTTTTTTAGTTTTTAGCTTTTAGTTTTTTTAAGTACTTCTCTCTTTGAGAAGAACTATCTATGTTTTTATAAATTTTTAGTTTTTTTATTTAATAAACAGATATGCAAATCCGTTTGGAGGTTTTCCAACAACAGAATTAGCATCAAACTATTGTGAGGACTCTATTAAGGTATAATTTTAATGGATTCTTTACATTTATCTTTTTATGTGTTATTCTTATATGTTATATTTAACTTATCTATGATTAAATTTAACATGGCTGGTTATTTATAGATATGATATCATTATAATGTTGTTATGCTTGCGAAATATTAAATAGGTAAAACATTTCCATAAAATAAATTGATTTAGTTTTATTCAAGATTTTATATTAAGGATGTTAGAGAAAAATACATTATTTTTCATTACAAAATTAAATCTGAATATTAGATTTTAAGGTTTAATTATCCGGTCTAATTTAGAGTAGTGCTCTTTTATTTGTTGGTACAATTGCCCAGTAGTTAAAGTGAAACTCTATTTCAAAAGTTTTTTATAAGAACTATTATTTGAAAATGCATTGATGACATATTTTCAGTATTGGTTTTAAAACTTGAAAGTTAGTACTTGAAAAATTAAATTCTTAAGTTTAATTTGGACACCTTGAATAAAGTCCAATTATTTGACTTCGCCTAAAGGTATGATTAGATGGGTTGCTATTTTCTTAGAAATTAAGCTGAAATTTAATATTTAATTAATTAATAGGCCCCGCCTAAGGATATTTTTTAGTTAATATTAAATAGTAGAATTTATTCCCCAAGGACACTTTCATACCAAAAAGAGAAAATCAACAAATATTAATTTATATCTTTAATAACTTAAATAATACGAGCAAGCATAATTAACTTAATTATTATATCCTTAAATACTCTACTATTATGAATGATAAATTTTCATTATTATTTATTGAATCTATATCTATGTTTATGTTTATTTTTATGTTATTAGATTAGGAAACAAAAAAACCAAAATATCGTGACAGGATGTTTAGGATATAATTTCATTTTTAAGATTTCGAATAATAAATTAAAAACCACATATATTTCTTCCTTAGATCGACCTTGGGAGTATACTTATTATTTACTATAAAATTATTCGTGCACTTGCGAGAGTTTTACAAATAATAAAACAAATGGATTTTTGCAAGATTGGTATTTGTAATGACAGTCTTGTGACTAGTCATCATATACCCTATGATATGTTTTCAAAAATTAATCTAAAAATTTAAAATACTTAATTATTTACTTAAATTTGATTTAAAGAAATGATAAATTTTTGTGAGAATATTTTTAAAAGTAATCCTAAAATTCTAAAAACTACTAAACCACACAGAGAAAATAAAATCAAACACAAAAACAAAATAAAAATGAAAATAAGAACATAAAAAAATTTTAAATTGTTAAATTTTTTTGAAATTAAGCATGGTAATTTTTAACCACCCCCAACCTATAACTTACATTGTCCTCAATGTAATAATTATAAATTAAAGATAAAGAGAAAAGAGAAGAAAAGTTACATATTTCCTCATAATGTGCAAGTAGTGATTAAGAAATATAGGTGCATCCATCATGTTCATCATTAATTTTGGTAAATATAGATCGATGTGAACTTCTAACATCCCAAAAATTATTTTTAGTTTTAAAAATTCTAAAATTATTCACATTTTTAGTTTTAATAATTCTATAATTATTCACATGCAATTAAAATAAAATAAATAAAACAAATTAAATAAATAAAACAAATAAAAAATTACCTAAAATAATACGTTGCTTTCAATCCAACGCTTAGTTTAACATCTTAACAAGATGTAACTTTGGGGATTTCATTTTAAGTAATCCAATTGTCCCCACATCATTGAGTCAATTAAACCTATAGGTAGGATAAGTTTGTCTACCTATACTTTTTAAGTCATACCCTATAGATTTTCAAAATTTTATTTACTTAAAACTAGGTACATGATTGTAGGTTTTAGATAACCCACTTCTGGGTACAAGTTAAATAACTAAGGCATAAAAACACAGTTGTACCTAGATCTAGGTACTTGCTTTGTTAGACCTTTTTAGGTAGACCTTTTGGAGATAGCTTCATAATTTATTTTTTATCTTTTTTTATTTTATTTGATTATAATCTCTAAGTTAAATAATGTAATCAGTATTAACCAAGAGTGCTAACAGGAAAGAATGGTAGGGAAAGGCCTCCTTAAAAACCATCTTCCTAGGTAGAGCAACGTTCCCAAGGAAGACTAATGGCACAAAAACTTCCAAGAACTAGTCTCCTAAAAAGAACTCTTTTAGATCTTTACTTTTCAATGCTATTCAAATCTAAGTTAATAAATTAAGTTAAGTAAAAATATAAGTTATTTAAGTAAATAAATTAAGTTTTTTTTAAATAAATTTTTATTTATTTATTTATTTATTTATTTATTATCTTTTTTTATATTATTTTAATTAAAAATGAGAAATTAATTTTTTTTCTTTTTTTTTACCACCAAATAAATATAAAAAAATCACAATTGTTCACAACACAAAAAGTTTTCAAAATTTTGATAAATAATTTTAAAATTCTATTCATTCCTCGACAATGGCACCAAAAACTTGATGAACACAACCAAGTTCCCGACAACGGTGCCAAAAACTTGATAAGTAGAATCAACATCAGTTTAGCAATACCAATCCTACAAATACGTTTGTTTTATATTTGTAAAACTCTCACAAGTGCACGAATAATTTCATAGAAAATGACAAGTATACTCCCAAGGTCTATCTAAGGAAGGACTATATATGATTTTTAATTTATTATTCAAACTATTAAAAGCAAAATTAAATCCTAAAATCCTGTCACGATATTTTGATTTACGTTTCATAATCTAATAGCATAAAAAAATAAACATAGATATGGATTCAATAAATAATAATGCAAATTTTTATCATTCATAATAGTGGAATATTTATAGATATAATAATTAAGTTAATTGTGCTTGTTCATATTATTTAGGTTATTAAAGATATAAATTTTTATTTGTTGATTTTATATTTTTGGTATGAAAGTGTCCTTAGGTGGGGCACAAATTCTTTTTTTAATAATAATTTACTAATATCCTTAGGCAGGGCTTATTAAGCAATTAAGTATGAACTTTCAACTTTATTTCTAAGAAAATAGCAAACCATTTAATCATAACTTAAGGCAGAGTCAGTTAATTAAACTTTATTCAAGGTGTCCAAATTAAACCTAAGAATTTAATTATCTGAGTACTAACTTTCAAGTTTTAAAACCATTATCGAAAATATGTTGTCAATAAATTTTCGAATAATAGTTCTTATAAAAAACTTTTGAAATAGAGTTTTACTCTAACTACAAGGTGATTGTACCAACAAATAAAAGAGCACTATTAAAAAGTAAAGATAAAGAGAAAAGAGAAAAAAAGTTACCTATTTCTTGAGAATGTGCAAGTAATGATGGAGAAATGCAAGTACATCCATCATAGTCATCATTAAAGTTCACACAAGAAGATGGCTTTAAATTTCTAACATCTCAACAAATATTTTTAGTTTTAATAATTCTAAAATTATTCACATGCAATTAAAATAAAATAAACAAAAGAAATTAAATAAATAAAAAAATAAAACATTACCTAAAATTATGTATTGCCTCCCATCTAGCGTTTAGTTTAACGTCCTAGCAAGATTTAACTTGGGGGATTTTATTTCAAGTAATCTCAATGTCCCCTCATCGTTGAGTCAATCAAACCTACAGGTAGGACAAGTTTGTCTACCTATACTTTTTGAGTCATACCCTATAGATTTTCCAAATTTTATTTACTTAAAATTATTGACATGATTGTAGGTTTTAGATAATCCACTTCTAGGTGCAAGTCAAAAAACTAAGGCATCAAAACATAGTTGTACCTAGATCTAACAAATCAACTACCTCCTTTTATCACAAATTGTGATTAAAAACTTTGAAATTTTGGAGATAGCTTTAGAGTTTATTTATTTTTATCTTTTTTTTTATTTTATCTTATTATAATCTCTAAGCTAAATATCATAATTAGTATTAATCAAGAGTGTTCATAGGAAAACTGGTGGGGTAAAGCCTCGTTAAAAAACTATCCTCCTAGATAAAGAAACATTCCTAAGGAAGACTAATGGCACAAAGGCTTCTAAGAACTAGCATCAGTTTAACAATACCAATCATACAAATACTTTTGTTTTATATTTGTGAAACTCGTGCACGAATCATTTTATAGAAAATGAAAAGTATACTCCTAAGGTCGATCTAAGGAAGGAATATATGTGGTTTTTAATTTACTATTCAAAATATTAAAAACAAAATTAAATCCTAAACATCCTGTCACGATATTTTGATTTGTGTTTTCTAATTTAATAACATTAAAAAAATAAACATAGATATGGATTCAATAAACAATAATAAATTTTTTTATCATTCATAACAGTTGAATATTTATGGACATAATAATTAAGTTAATTATGTTTGCACATATTATTTAGGTTTTTAAAGATATAAATTGATATTTGTTGATTTTCTTTTTTGGTATGAAAGTGTCCTTAGGCGGGACTCAAATTCTTTGGTTTAATATTAATTAACTAATATACTTAGGCAGCACCTATTAATTAATAAAGTATTAAATTTTATTTTTATTTCTAAGAAAATAGCAAACCATCTAATCACAGCTTTAAGCGGAGTCAGTTAATTAGACTTTATTCAAGGTTTCAAAATTAAACATAAGAATTTAATTATCCGAGTACTAAATTTCAAGTTTTAAAACCATTATTGAAAATATGTTATCAATTCATTTTCAAATAATAGTTCTTATAAAAAACTTTTGAAATAAAACTTCTCTCTAACTATCGGGCGATTGTATCAACAAATAAAAGAGCACTATTATAAATCAGATCGGATAATTAAACCTTAAAATCTAATTTTTAGATTTAAGTTTGTAGTAAAAAATAATATATTTCTCTCTAACATCCTTAATATAAATCTTGGATAAAAAAATCAATATATTTTACAGAAATCTTTTACATATTAATATTTTGCAAGGATAACAATGTTATTATTATATCATATTTACAAATAGTTAGCCTTGTTGAATTTAATCACAAATAACTTAAATATAACATATAAGAATAAAACATAAAAATAACTATAAATATTTTATTTTAAAATTATACCTCAAAAGAATCCTTATAGAACTTTGATGTTAATTCCTTTTTTCTAGAAAACCTCCAAAAGGATTTACATTTCTGTTTATTGAATCAGAAACTATAAATTTATGAATGCATAACTAGTTCTTCTCTTTTAAAACTAAAAAACTAAGAAAGCTAGAGAGAAGTTGAGATTTTTAGGTGTGATTTTTATAAAAGGGGAGAGGGTCCTTTTATAGGTGAAGAAAAGGCTAAAAAGTGGAAATAATATCTTGAAAGTGGATGTTGGACCCATTTTGGATAGGCTTGCACGTGTGTAGGTAGAGGTGTGCATGTTTGGGCAGTGGCACCTATACATGGGTGTAGACAAGGGCGTCAATCTCGGCGTGGATGGAGCTGACAAGTGTGGCACTCGACATGGTAGGGCTGGCACTCATAGGCGTGTACTGGATTGATTGTATGTGCACGTGATTGGGTAGTTTTACCTATTTTGTCCAATTTTTCCATTTTTTTAACTTTTCCTCATTTTTTCTCAACATATTTATGATGTATTATCTCCGGTATTTTTCTTCGAGTCTTCAAATTATTTTTGAACAAAAATACCTGAAAAACAATAGAAATACCAATGATTCCAAAAATACAAATTTATATAAAAAATATGATAAAATCATACAAATATAAATCTATTTAATCAATTAGAGTACACTAAATCATGATAATTTTAGTATTTTTTAAGAACTTATCAGGACCTCTCTAATTCATGCCTAATAGGAAATATCACACACGACACTTGCTTTAGGATTTCATCTAACATACAAATCATTAACCAAAGTCTAGCATTTTGTCTTCTTTCTTCCATCACTTAAAGGCTGGATTTAGTTCACCATTTACTAGAACTACATTAGGTGATTCTTGCAAAAAACAAAACTCTCCAATTCTAAGCTTCTCAAGATTTTTTGAATTTGGTGCTTCTATATTGTGAAATTGCGAAACTTATTTTGAATTTGAAGTATTGTAGTCGACTGATCTATAATTTTTGAAACTCTATTTGATGTTTTCTGATCTATTCTTGGAAATCTAGGCAAATGAGAATCTTCCATTGCAATCTGAATAAACATGAATTTTTTTTTGCACATAACTCACGATTAGAGAAATATAATAGTGAATGTATCCTTTCCTTTATCCAGTACATACTATATGTGGGAAACAATGTATTTATGCTACTTGTCAATCTACATGATGTAGTAACTGACTTGTACAAAATATCTAATAAAGGAAACTACTAAAGAAAATAGTTATAACAATTTTCTTAACAAAATTGCAAGATCAACAAACTCTGACAAACTTGACTCGACCACTTACACCATCACATGTAGTACAATCAGTAGCACTTACATTTACTCCACTAGCTTCATCTGACTCACCATCACTAAATTTTTTCACAATATCATATACTTTCATGTTAGCTACACTCTATGACTTATTTTAAGGTGACTTCTTTTAAATTCTTGATATAAGTTTGTTTTATAAATTTTTATGATTAAAAATTATTGATATTATAAAATAAACATTGAAAATATGTAATAAACATTTTTAAAATGTTATCTAAATTGAACATATATTTTGATGATGATTTTTGTGGACATCAGTGATTGGTGCACCTTTCACTTCCTATGTACCTCATAATAGAGAACACACCATTAGGAACTTGGACCACCATAGGGTGTGGCGGCCTTTGACTCTATGATGCTTAAGTACCTTTGGGTAATAAGAAGAATGACCATACTAGTATATTCTCATGTGATGGAGGGGGATGTAGAGATATATTTAGAAAGATATTTAGGGAGAGTATAGATCTCAGTGTCTAAGTATTTTGGAAATACAGGGTGCCAATAGCAGATGGTAAAGACTCGTGACCCATTTAATTGGGTGCTTTCACTGTGGTTTCATAGAAGTCGTTCCTTATTTCATATTTTCAATGTTCATGGAGCTTGTGAACAATGACATGATTGAAAGGGTTTTTACGGCCCAGTTGTCTACCACATGCTTGGATCATGATGTTAGAGTTCAAGTCTTTAGGTAGACCTTTTGGACATATCCATATGCAATGTTTCTCAATTGTTTCTATAATTTTGAATTGTGTACTTGTGATTTTGTTCTTATGTTGCATCTATATACTTATTTTACTTTTTGGTGTGGTCCATCTATGTGATCTCGCCTAGTTTGAGATGGTGGGTACTCTTTGAACATGTCCTTTGTTGTGATTTGTGTCATTAGTACACTATAGTGTGTACCTATTGCAGGCACACTTTGGTGTGTACATATTAGGGAGAAAGTCCAAAGTGATTTATGATCCATTATGTTGGTACACTATATTGTGTACTTTTTAGGCAACATGTGCAAAATGATATGTGATCCATATGCTAGTACACTATAGGGTGTACTTTCTAGGGAGAAAGTCCAAAGTGATTTGTGATCCTTTATGCTGGTACACTATGGTATGTACTTGTTGGGGAGTAGATCCAAAGTGACATGTGATCCTCTATGCTGGTACATTATGGTGTGTACTTGTTAGGAAGCAAGTCCAAATTGATTTATGATCTACTATTTTAGTGCACTATGGTGTGTACTTCTTGAGGAATATGTACAAAGTTATTTGTGATCTATTGTGCTGGTACAATATGGTGTGTACTTGTTGGGGAACATGTCCAAAGTGATCTGTGATCCATTGTGATGGTACACTATGGTGTGTACTTATTAGTGAGCAAGTTCAAAGTGATCTTTGACCCACCATACTAGTATACTATAGTGTGTACTTTAGCTGGGCACGTACATTGTGTCCCACCACATATGTTATGTCTGACTATGCTCCTCTTGTTTGGCTATATGGGCCATGTTTAACCATGTGTATCATGTTTTCCAACTTGTATTTTGTTTGGCCACATGTACATTGTCCAGTCACGTGTGCCATGTTTGGCCATGTGCATGATGTCTAGCCATGTGTACCATGTCCATTCATGTGTGCCATGTTAGGCCACATATATTTTCTATTAGTTAGTCCAGTCATTTTTGGTTTTACCACGTACCCATTAGGTTTATGCCTATACTTTATTGCTTTTGTATGCCTTGTTTTCATTTTGTCTAAGTGAGGGTGATTTGTTTGAACCAGGATATTGTTGGAATACCATCCTATTTGCTAAGTATGCTTGAGTACATCAAGTAATCTAAGCATTACGTCTTAAGATTTAGAAAAATTTTTGTGGTCCTTGGTGGATCATTTCATCATATCATGAGTGTCATTACACTTCAATCATACTCGATGGTTTTCATAAACAATCGGGATTAGGCACTCAGGGCCCCTAATATGGCAAAATCTGTGTTTGCATAAATAGGTTACAGAAGTTATAGTAACTCCTCGACTTGGGGCATTATTGATGATTCTATGAAAGTAGAGTCAATATTGCATTTTTTACTTAATATTTGTTCGTTTTATTCAATAAGTAGTAATTTTGGGATTAAAAATATTAAAATATGAACTTTTTAGTGAAAATGGATGAAAATATTTTTTTTTGGGAATTTTTTGAAATTGTTTTGAATTTTTATGAATTTTTAAATGCATGACCAATTAGAGGACACCACGTGGAAGCCACGAAAGTAGAGTAGTTAACCAGTTGCCTCCACGTGGACGCCATGTAAGCAAAACAAGCCAATCAAAGAACATCGCATGTATAGGACGATGTAGACCACGACGCATGTCAACAAGACATTCGTTTTGAGTTTCACTGCTTGGTCAATGGGCATGCCACGCATTGTCATATTTGGTGCCAAGAAGAGAGAAAAATACAAAAAAATAAATCAAAAGAAGATACAATTTTGGTGAAGATTCAAGAGATTTATTATATTTATTCTTCTTCTCCTTTCTTTATCAATTTTCATGTATTTCTTTATGAAAAATATTATATTTATGAGCAAAATTATGTCTACTTATTTATAATCAAGGGGTCTTACGAACCTAATTTTCTACACTTGATGATCTAATATTTTAGATCAATTATGATTTCAATTTAATTATATTATTTAATCTGATTTTTATGCTATTAATTATTTGGCCAACAATTGATCTATAGAGGCAATTAAATAGATTTGAGAAAATTATTTAATTATTCATCATATTAAATAAAAGCATAGTTTCTAGGTAGAGATATATGATTCTTATGTATATGATCCATAATTGGTGAACTTAATTAGTAGTACAAAATTTAATTGATATGAGAGTGTGATTAGGTTAACTACTATATAGTATGTAGTTTACTTGAGAGGGGAACACATACTAAGTTAGATTCAATTGATCATATAATTGATTGGTAATTATATTGAGAGATTTTAGTGATTCACATTCTCAGATATTTCCTCATATATCTTCTTAACTATCAATTCTGAGTTAATTAATTATTACTATTTATTTTTAGTTCTTTTTGTTGTCTTAGAACATGGAAACACAAAGAAAATTGATTTTTACTTTTTTGTTTTAAATTAGTTTCTAATAAAATAACCTCTACGATAATGATCTTTTATTATTATTATATTACTTATTATGATATGTATAATTGCATGTTCATTGCACACAATTCTTGTCGATCAATATTTTGGTGCCGTTGTCGGGGATTATAAACATTATAGATTAATTTTTTGTTTTATTTCATTTCAGGTATTTTTCTTTATCTATTCTTCATAATTTTAATTTTAATTTATTTAATTATTTTTTTGACATCTTCTTTTGTCTATTATAAATATATATGTCTCTATTACATAAGAAAAGTCCGTAAGAGAGAAATTTTCTTTTAGATCCCAAAAGCAAGCATAATTTGAGATCAATAAGAAACAAGTTATCACCCAAATGAAAACAATGGCTAATCCATTATAAATAAATAATAATGAGCTAGGTTTGAACAATTAGATAGCTTTAAAGGATGATGGAGACATAGCTATGAATGAATATGCATTACCTATGTTGGAAGGGTTGAATTCAAGTATTATAAGGCCAAACATTCAAAATAATCATTTCAAATTAAAACTAGTGATGTTTCAAATGTTACAAATAGTTAGACAATTTAGCGGATTACCAACAGAGTATCCTCATTTACATCTCAGACGATTGTTTATTAAAGTTGGAGATTCACTCAAATTTAGTGGTGTGACTGAGGAAACGTTTAGGCTTATATTGTTCCTTATTCTATGTGAGACCATGCTCAAGCTTGTCTAAACTCTTTACCACCTAATTCCATTACAACTTGGGATGATTTGGTGGAAAAATTCTCGATGAAATATTTCCCACTAATAAAGAATGCAAGTTTTAGAATGACATTAACTCTTACAAACAATATGAAGGGAAATATTTATATCAAGCATGGAAAGATTCAAAGAATTTATAAGAAAGTTTCCTCACTATGGTATTCCTCATTGGATCCAAATGGCTAGAAATAATTTTCAATGACCAATGGATAGAATGGTAGCCACTAGAAGAGTAGTTGGAGTGTATGAGGTAAATGATATCATGGCAATGTCATCTTTAATGAATCTTTTGAAGGCTCAAAACATGCTAGCGAGTATAAACGTGGTCCAAGATTCAGGGGTGTTCTATGTCTTTTGTGGGGGAGCTCATTTTTTTAATAATTTTTAAAATAATCTTGAAATGGCATGTTAAATGGGTAATGTGAACTAAAACAATAATCTATACTCGAACACATATAACCCAAGATGGAGACAATATCCAAATTTCACTTGGAATAATAACAATGATCATGATAGTAATTAATTCATCTATCAATCATTTTCACCACCTGGTTTTCAACAACCACAACAATCATAAGCCTAAGAAAAGAAGCTACCAACTAAAGAAAATACAAATGCTTTAATGGGGATGAAGAAATATTTCATCCAATCAGAAAATACAAAAGTTTCTACTCAAGTGGTTTCAATTTAGAATTTAGAGACCCAGATGGGACAACTTACCCAGACCATAAGCCAAAGGCCTTAAGGTAACCTTCCAAGTGACACAATTATAAACCCATAAAGAGAAGGTAAAGAGTATTATAATGCTATAGCCTTGAGGAGTGGTAAAAATCTAGAGAAGGAATATGAGACTCAAAAGGATGAGGAGGAACATAAGACTCAGAAGGATGAGGAGAAATAGGAAACTAACAAGGATGAGAAGGATCAAATAGATAAACAGAGCACTAGAAAAGAGATAATTAAGCCAAAAAGAGAAACCTTTACAAACCTATACCTTTCTTTCAAAGATTGCAAAAGCAAAAGTTAGATGCACAATTTTCAAAATTTCTAGATGTCTTCAAGAAGTGCATATAAATATACTATTTGTAGATGCACTTGGAAAAATGTCTTCTTATGTCAAATTTCTATAGGAGATCTTTTCTAAAAAAATGAGACTTGGTGATAAGAAAACAATAACCTTGACTGAAGATTGTAGTTCCATCCTAAACAAAAAACTATCACAAAGATGGAAAGATCCAAGTAGTTTTGACATACCTTGCACTATTAGGAGCATACATTTTAGCAAAGCAATATGTGACATACGTTCAAGTATTAACCTTACGCCATTATTGGTCTTTAATAGATTGGGGTTTGGTAAATCCAAACTCACTTTAGTAACATTACAAATGGTAGATAGATCAATTAAGTGACCCTGTGGTGTGGTAGAAGACATGCAAGTAAAAGTAGACAAGTTCATCTTTCTAGCAGATTTCATTGTACTAGACATGGAAGGGGACCATAACATTCCTATCATATATTTTTCCATTATTAGCAATCGAAAGTGCACTCATTGATATACAAAAATGCGAACTTACAATGAGAGTGCAAGATGAATAAATAACATTAAAAGTTTTTAAATCATCTGAACACCTTGATATTGATAATGCTAATGAATGTTTTTTAATGGATGTTACTGATCATGATGATAACTTAAAAAAATATAATGAGTCACCTATACTTAAGAATATTACAGATGATGCTATGAACAATGAAGTAAACTTACTAAGAAACAACTCAATATATTTTAATTTTGAAAGTATGGAATCTATGATTGATATTGTTGATTATGTGCTCAAACAATCTATTGAAAAGCCACAAAGGTTATACCTCATATCTTTACACTACCATCTCTAATCAAAAAGAAGAAAATGATGTTGCAAAAACATAAATTAGATGAGCTATAATGGAGTGCTTATAAGAATGTCAAAAATTACAAAAAGAAAATGAAAATATGGCATGATTAAAGAATTGAGAAACGTTTTTTAAAACCAAAATATAATGTATTAATTAACAATTCAAGACTCAAACTAATTCTAAGAAACTCAATAGTAAATGGACATAGAGGGATGCACCTTAGGAATTGATAGGATCGTCTGGCTAAGGAAGTGAAATGTGATGCTTGTTGGGAGGCACCCCAATGTTCTTTTACTTGTGTTTTTATTGCTTTTACTTTATAGGTGAATAAATATGGAGAGTAATGGTGCAACAAGATTGAGCATTTCAACCATAGATGTTATGTGACAAGGTTAAGGCAGTTTTCTTTCCTTTTACTTTTTCATAATTATATGTGCACATTAGGGACAATATGTAATATAAGTTTGTCAGAGGGAATATGATGACTCTATGAAACTAGAGTCATCAGTGCACTTTTCTGCTTAATATTTGCTCGTTTTATTCAATAAGTAGTATTTTTAGGGTTAAAAATATTAAAATATGAAATTTATAGTGAAATGGGGTGAAAATATAATTTTTAAATTTTTTTATGAATTATTATGGATTTTTTATGAATTTTTAATGTAGTTTCAAATGCTACAAATAGTTCAAAAATTTAGCAAATTGCCAACAAAGGATCCTCATTTGCATCTTAGATTGTTTATTGAAGTTGGAGATTCATTCAAATTCAGTGGTGTGACCAAATAGGCATGTTGGCTTAGATTGTTCCCTTACTCTTTGCAAGAATGTGCTCGAGTTTGGATAAATTCTTTCCCATTTGATACCATTAAAACTTGGAACGATTTGGCGAAGAAATAATTGAAGGAATATTTCCCAGCAACAAAGAATGCCAAGATTAGGAATGACATTATCTCCTACCAACAATATGAAGGAGAATCTTTATATAGAGCATGGGGAAGATTCAAAGAATTGCTAAGGAAATGTCCTCACCATGGTATCCCTCATTGAATCCCAATGGTACTTTCTAGAATGGTCTAAATTCTCAAACAAGAATCATTGGTGATGCATTTGCTTATAGAGCCAAATCTTATAATAAAGCTTATGATTTACTTGAGAAAATGGCTAGCAATAATTATCATTGGACAATGGATAGAATGGCAGCTAGAAGAAGAGTAGTTGAAATGTATGAGGTAAATGGTATCATGGCACTTACAGCTCAAGTGTCATCTTTAGTTAATCTTTTGAAGGTTCAAAACTTACCAGTGAGTATAAACCAATTCAAAGATTTAAGGGTGTCTTGTGTGTTTTGTGGGGGAGCTCATTTGTTTGATAATTGTCAAAATAATCCTAAATCGGCATTTTATATGGGTAATGTGAATAGAAACAATAATCCATATTCAAACACATATAACCCAAGATGGAGAATGCATCCTAATTTTTCTAGGAATAACAACAATTAAGGTGGTAATAAATTCAACCATCAATCATTTCCACCACCAGGCTTTCAAAAATCATAAGCCCAAGAGAAGAAGGCACCTATTAAGAACAATACAAATGCTTTATTGGGGATGATGTAAGACCTCATCCAATCAGTAAATACAAAAATGTCTACACAAGAGGCTTCAATTTGGAATGTAGAGAACCAAATGGAGCAAATTTCTTAGTCCATAAGTCAAAGGCCTCAAGGTAACCTTCCAAGTGACATAATTATAAACCCTAGAAGAGAAGGTAAGGAGTATTGCAAGGACATAGTCTTAAGGAGTGATAAAAATATATAGGATGAATATAAGACTAAAAAGGATGAAGAGGACCATGAGATTAACAAGGATGAGGAGGAACAATAAATTAACAAGGATGAAAAGGAATTAGTGGATAAAGAGAGCGAGGAATTAGTGGATAAAGATAGTAATGAAAAGGAAATAATTCATCCAAAAAAGAGCAACCTCTACAAACCCACTATTCATTTCCTTCAAAGATTGCAAAAGCAAAAGTTAGGCATGTAGTTTTCAAAATTCCTGGATGTCTTCAAGAAGCTACACATAAATATATCATTTGTAGATTCACTTAAACATATGCCATATTATGCCATATTTCTAAAGGACATCTTGTCTATGAAAATAAGGCTTATGAATAATGAAACAATATCCTTGATTGGAAGTTGTAGTGTCATCCTTGAGAAAGCATTGTGTGACTTGGGTTCCAACATTAATCTTATGCCATTATCAATTTTCAAGAAATTAGAGGTTGGTAAAGTCAAACCCACTACAGTAACATTACAAATGGCAAATAGATCAATTAAGAAACCTAGGGGTGCAGTAGAATATGTGCTCATAAAAGTAAACAAATTCACCTTTTTGACTCATTTCATCATACTAGATGATGAGCACAAGACCGACATTGCAAATACTGATGTTACAGATACTTTGGTTTTATTATTTGTAAAACTCTCACAAGTGCACAAATCATTTTATAGAAAATGATAAGTATACTCCCAAGGTCGGTCTTAAGAAGGAATATATGTGGTTTTTAATTTATTATTCAAAATCTTGAAAACAAAATTAAATTCTAAACATTCTGTCACGATATTTTGGTTTGTTTGTTTCCTAATCTAATAACATAAAAATAAACATAGATATTGATTCAATAAACAATAATGTAAATTTTTATCAATCATAACAGTAGAGTATTTAAGGATATAATAATTAAGTTAATTATACATGCTCATATTATTTAGGTTATTAAAGATATAAATTGATATTTGTTGATTTTTTTCTTTTTGGTATGAAAGTGTCCTTAGGCGGGGCCCAAATTCGTTTGTTTAATAATAATTAACTAATATCCTTAGGCGGGACCTATTAATTAATTAAGTATTAAATTTCAGCTATATTTCTAAGAAAATAGCAAACCATCTAATCACAGCTTTAGGCAGAGTCAGTTAATTAGACTTTATTCAAGGTGTCCAAATTAAACCTAAGAATTTAATTATCTGAGTACTAACTTTTAAGTTTCAAAACCATTACTGAAAATATCTCGTTAATACATTTTTGAATAATACTATAAAAAAAAATTTGAAATAGAGTTTTACTCTAACTACCTAGCGATTGTACCAACAAATAAAATAGCACTACTCTAAATCAAATCAGATATTTAAACCTTAAAATCTAATTTTTTGATTTAAGTTTGTAATGAAAAATAATATGCTTCTCCCTAACATCCTTAATATAAAATCTTGAATAAAAACAAAATCAATTTATTTTATAAAAATATTTTATCTATTAAATATTTCGTAAGCATAACAACATTATTATTATATCATATTTACAAATAGCCAGTCATGTTAAATTCAATCACAGACAAATTAAACATAACATAGAAGAATAAAACATAAAAAGAATAACTATAAAGAATCCATTAAAATTTTACCTTAAAAGAATCCTCACGACAATTTGATGTTAATTATGTTGCTAGAAAACCTCCACATAGATTTGCATTTCCTCTTATTAAATTAAAAACTAAAAATCTATAAAAAATATAGCTAGTTCTTCTCAAAAAGAGGAGAAATTTAAAACTAAAAACAAAAAGAAAACTTTCTAGAGAGAGAAAAAGAGTTGAGAAAATTGTGTGTTATATAATGGGGAAAATGGTCCTTTTATAGGTGAGAAAAAGGCTAAAAAAGAGGGGGGAAATATTTCAAAAATTTATTTTGGGCACGTTTGGATAGGCTAGCACACTTGTGGGGTGCAAATATTTTGGCAAAGGGGCGTTTGGCACACACAGGATACACAGGCTTGTGATGGCACATGTGGAAATCGGCTTAGCGTGTTTCGAGTGTGTACTGGTATCACATTTGGGCATTTGTTGGGCTTGTGCCGATTGCGTGCGGGAGTGTGTTGGGGGTGTGCTGGATACGTGCGAGTGTGTACTAGGCATACGCATGGGACTCAACCTTTTTGACATTTTTGACCATTTTGACCCATTTTGTCCAATTTTTCTATCTTTTTTACTCTTCCTCATTTCTTTTCTCAATATATTTATGATGTATTACCTCTAGTATTTTTCTTCGAATCTTTGAGTTAGTTTTGAACTAAAATACTTGAAAACAAATAAAAATACCTATGATTCTAAAAATATAAATTTATATAAAAATATGATAAAATCAAACAAATATGAATCTATTTAAGCAATTAAAGTACATTAAATTGTGGTAATTTTTGTGCTTTTTAAGCACTCATCACAACCCTCAACCAACTTCTTGTGAGTCCCTTAACAAGAGAAGCGATAAAAACTAAAAGTTATACTATCCTAAATCACTTCCGTGGATTGACACAATTGCATCTAGCTTATGCAAAAAGCCATTAAACCCCTAGGTTTCCGTAGGTAACAGTCTATGGTCTTTCTCACTTAGGCCTCAGTTCTTATAACCATGGCCATTGGCCTACGGTCATGGTTAAAAACTGAGGCCATATGTATGTATCGTAGTAGTGAAAATGCAATGACTTTTAGGGAATTACTTCCTATATTTTCTTTTGCATTAAACCATTTCTCATAACTGTTTAGGCTTTTTGGGTTATAGTGTATAGATTATACTATTCATTTTTTCTCTCTTTCTTTCTCTTATATTATGTTTTCATAAGAGAATCCATTTTTTAGAGAGTAGACCCATGTACAGATTATACATTTTTTATATGGTAAGGTGAGTGGTTAATATTTGGCTTTTCCATTTGTATTTGTATAAGTAACCATAAATATATCTTTTTTTAATAGAAGTCATGCATGAATGAAGAAAGACATTTACTATCAATTTATACTTAAATCATTTAATCTAAGATAATGAAAAATGAATATATAAACTTCATTAAGATGTAAAAATCCAAATATCCAATGCTAATTCCTATAGAGATCATCTAATAATGCTGAAAAAAATAAGAAAAATATTTAGAGTAGAAAAAAAATATTTCACTCAGAATAAAGAAAAATTGGCTCAAAATATTTCTCACAAGAGTTGTCTCCACTATTTGATTTCTAAAAAATGATTTTGGGTTTAATATAATTTTCACACCTTATCAAGAAATACTAGTCATGACAAAAACTAACTAATTACCATATACTCCATGATATGTTTTCAAAAATTAATCCAACAATGCAAAAGACTTAACTATTTACTTAAATTTGATTTAAAGAAATGATAAAAAACAATTGTGAGAAAATTTATAAAACTAATCCTAACATTCTAAAAATTACTAAACCACATAAAGAAAATAAAATCAAATACATTATAACAATTTTAAATTTGTTAAAATTGTTGAAAATCATGGTAACTTTTCACCCCACCCCCAACCTAGAACTTACATTTTCCTTAATGTAACAATTGTAAATTAAAGATAAAGAGAAAAGAGAAGAAAAGTGACCTATTTCTTGAGAGTGTGCATGTAGTGATGTAGAAATGCAAGTAAATCCATCATGATTATCATTAATGTTCACATGTAATTAAATGAAAATAAACAAAAGAAATTAAATAGAATAAATAAAAGAAAATTACCTAAAATGATGGGTTGCCTCCCATCCAGTGCTTAGTTTAACGTCTTAGCAAGACACATCATCATGGTGTTGAGGATCAATTTATCAATATGAAATCATCATTAGCCATGTTCTTTTATCCTTCTAAATAAGGCTTTACACGGTGTCCATTGACTTTGAAAGTTATTTGTGTCTTTGGATTCAATAATTCTATTGCTCCATGTGAAAAAACTTGGACAATTGTGTAAGATCCATCCCATCTTGATCTCAATTTTCCTGGAAACAATCTTAAATGAAAGTTAAAAAAAGAACTTTCATTCCAAGAAGAAAGGGCTTAGGAACGAGCCTCTTATCATGATAGCACTTAGTACGCTCTTTGTAAAATTTTACATTTTTATAAGCCTTATCTCTAATTTCTTCCAACTCATTAAAATGAAAAAACCATTTTCTCCTACTTTATCTACATCCATGTTTAGCTCTTTCATTGCCCAATAAGCCTTGTGTTCAAATTCAATGGGAAGGTGGAACGCTTTCCCAAAGATTAATTGGTAAGGGCACCTCATAATTGGTGTTTTGTAAATTGTGCGGTTTGCCTATAAGGCATCATTGAACTTGATTGCCCAGACCTATCTTGAAGGATGCACGACGCATTCCAAAATTCCCTTGATTTGCCTATTACTTACTTCCACTAAACCAGAAGTTTGAGGATGATATAGAGTAGCTATTCTATATGTGATTTTGTACTTTTTCAGTACTCCATCAAAGATTTTGTTACAAAAATGGCTACATTCGTCACTTATTATAACTCTAGGCGTTTGAACTTGCTAAATATTGAATCCTTCAAGAATTTTACAACAACATTAGCATTTATGGTTTTAGTGGGGATAACTTCTACCCACTTGGATACATAATCCACAACAACCACAATATATTGGAAACCAATTGATGGGGGAAAAGGACCCATAAAGTCAATCACTCATACATCAAAGATTTCAACAACTAAATTAGATGTCAAAGGTATTTTATCTCTTTCGCTTATGTTTCCTATTCTTTGACATCTATCATATTGTGTACAAAACATATAAGCATCTTTAAAAAGAGTGGGCCAAAAGAATCTAGACTGTAATACCTTATAGGCTATCTTTTTGCCACCAAAATGGCCCCCATAATGAAGTTCATGACAAAAAGTTAGAATGCTCTTATGTTCTTCTTCAAGTACACATCTCCGAATGACTTGATCTTGACCAATCTTGTATAAATAAGGGTCATCCCAGAAATAGTCCTTGATAGTTTTAAAGAACCTTTTTCTTGTCCTGATAAGAAGTGTTAGGTCTCAAAATGCCAGTGGCAAGATAGTTTACAACATCAATATACCATGGGTTTGGCTATTGAAAATAATTATTCATTAGGAAAGGTTTCACCTATATCTTCATTACTCTTACCCTTCAGAGAATTGAAGTCAGAATTCAACCTAGATAAATGGTCAGCTACTAAGTTTTCACTACCTTTCTTACCCTTGATTTCTAGGTCAAATTCTTGTAAGAGTAAGACCCACCTAATTAATCTTGGCTTGACATTTGGTTTACTTAATAGGTATCTTAAAGTAGCATAATCAGAATGCACAATTACTTTAGATCCTACAAAATAAGACCTGAATTTACCTAGAGAAAAAAAATATAGCCAAGAATTTCTTTTCAGTGGTGATATAATTCATCTGGGCATCATTGAGTATTTTGCTAACATAATAGATGACATGCGAACTCTTATTCATTCTCTGTTCCAAGACTGCTCTAATAGCATAATTGGAAGCATCACACATTATTTAAAAGGGCAAAGACCAGTTTGGTGCCATAATAACAGGGGAAAATGTTAGTTTCTCTTTCAAGGTATTAAAGGCAATAAGGCAGTCATCATTGAAATCAAAATAAACATCTTTTGATAACAGGTTACATAAGGTATGACTTATTTTAGAGAAATCTTTAATAAATTGTCTATAAAATCCTACATGTCCTAACAAGCTTCTTATCCCCTTAACAGACATAGGGGAGGTAATTTGGAAATCAGTTCAACTTTTGCCTTATCAACTTCGATACCTTTGTTTGAAATGATATGTCCAAACATTATCCATTCTTGAACCATAAAATGACTTTTATCCCAACTAAGGGATAGATTGCATTCAATGCATCTTTATAAAACCAAAGTCAATTTATGTAAACAATCATCAAATGAGTTTCTAAAGATAGAGAAATCATCCATGAAAACCTTAATGAATTTTTCCACCATGTACGAGAAGATAGACATCATACATCTCTGAAACGTGGTGGGGGCATTGCATAACCCAAATAGAATTCTTCGAAAATAAAATGTCCCAAAAGGACATGTAATTGTGGACTTTTTCTGATCTTCAAATGCTATGGGTACTTGATAATATCCGAACAATCCATCTAGAAAATAGTAAAACTTATGCCCATCTAATCTTTCCAACATTTGATCAATGAATGGAATAGGAAAGTGATCCTTTTTTCTATATAAATTTAGTATCATGAAATCTATACAAATCCTCCATCCAGTGATTATTCTAGTGGGAATTAATTCACTTTTGTCATTTTTAACAACTGTTATCCCAAATTTCTTAGGTACCACATGCACTAGACTAACCCACTTACTATCGACAATACGGTAGATAATTCCTTCTTCTAACAATTTAAGAATTGCTTTCTTACCTACCTCTTGCATGTTTGGGTTTAGACTTCTTTAGGCCTCTCGTATGGGTTTAGCACCATCATCCAAGTTGATCTTATGCATACACATGGTGGGACTAATGCCTTTTATATCCCTGATACTCCAACCTATGGCTTTCTTAAACTTCTTAAGAACTTTTATAAGTTCCTTTTCTTGGGTTTTGGTTAATGTTGAAGAAATTACAACTAGATAAGTTTCTCCTTCTCCCTAAAAAACATATTTTAAGTTCTTAGGTAAGTATTTAAGTTCAAGTACAGGTGGATTGACCTCTTTACTAGATAGAGAACATGGTAGATTTAAGAGTGTACTATATTTTGTCATTAGTTCATCACTATTTATTTGTTGAAGGTACCCCTTAGTTTCCTCATCTAAATCTTCTTCAACCTCTTCAAGTGTAAGAACAATTTCAAGCTTGTCTTTTATTCTAGTTCGAGAAAAGGTGCTTTGGACAAGATTATCCAAAAGGTCAACATCAAATATTTCATCAATGGTAGAAATAGAAGGAAAAGGTGAAGAATTAAAAACTTTAAAATGAACAGTCTCTCCTAAGACTGTCATTGTCAAATTTCCATCTTGGACATCAATAATAGACTTGGTAGTTGCCATAAATGGTCTACCAAGTAGTATTGTGTGCTCTCTATCCAAGGTGGGATTTTCTTGCATATCAAGAACCACAAAGTCAATAGGTATTATTAGTTTGTCTACCTGTACCAACACATCCTCAACTATTCCTTTTTGATACTTAAGAGATCTATCTACAAGTACAAAAGACATAGTTGTGGGGTTTTAAATCTCCTAAATCAAGTTGTAAGAATATAGAGTAGGGCATCAATTTTATACTAACACCTAAATCAAGCATTGCTTTAGCGAGCTTCATATCCCCTATATTTATGTTTATGATAAAACATCCAAGGTCTTTCAACTTAGGGGAAGTCAATGCTGAAGTACTACTCTAAAATATTTTGATACTACTACTCTCTCATTAAGTTCATACCTCCTTTCTTAGTGTTCAACTCTTTGAAAAACTTATCATAGGAGGCCACATTCATGATCACTTCTAATAATGATAAATTGATATTTACTTTAGAAAGCATATTAAAAATATCATAGAATTGCTTATCTTGTTTGGATTCTTTCAACCAGTATGGAAAAGGTACTTGCAGTTGGTGTGGTTCTATTTTCTTTTGAATTTTGGGGATGTCAGATGACTCTCCAATGAGTTTTTCCAAAGGTTTGCCAAGTTTAGCACTTTTCTCTCCTTTTTGCGAGACTATAATTTCATCTTTTTTGTTACCTGAACTACAAGGTATATCTTTAGATATTTTAGGTAAACTAGTATTGAGTACCTTACCACTTCCAAGGGTTCTTACATCCTTCACTTGTTCGGGTTGACTGGGCAACTTTCCTGGTTCTTGCCTTTGCATTTCTTCTGCTAGCTACCTAACTTTAGTTTCAATCCTTTTAATTGAAGCCTCAATGGTGCTCAACCTTTGATTATTCATCAATTAGTTGTCATGACTAACTTGAATAAAAGAATTCAAGCTATCCTCTAAGGTTGGCTAAAAAGATTGATTAGATGGATAAGATTCGTTTTTATATGGCCTTAGTGTTTGACATTGGGTGTAGGTTTGGTAATTATTTGGTGTCCAATGATGGTTAGGGTGAATTATTGGTGTTTGGATGATACCTTTGAAAGGAATTGACTTCCTCTATGGCATCCACACTAGAATCATAAGTATATGAACAATTATGGGTATCATGCCCAATTGAAAAACACACTTCACACACCTCTTGATTTGGCATTTGGTGGATAGTGAGAAGTTGCACTTGCTTAGTCAATTCAGCAAGTTGTAAGGTCATTTCATTACCATAACCAACTTTATTGACTCTTGCTCTTCTTCTCTTAGTGATTCTTTTTTGGGAATTAGAACCCAAAAGCTCACAGAGACTATAGGTTTCCTCTGTGGTCTTTTCTCCCACAGCTTCTCCAACAGCATTATCAACCATATATTGACTTTTTAGTGTCAATCCATCATAAAAGAATTGGTTCTATAGCTGTAATGGAAAGCTATGATGATGACATTGAATGAAAAGGAGTTTGAATCTTTCCCAAGCTTCAAGAAATGGCTCTTCATCCATTTGAGAAAACATTGCCATCTTCGTCCTTAGATCAGTAGTCTTTTAATGGGAATAGAACCTACCCATGAACTTTACATAGACTGCTTCCCAAGTTGTTAGAGAACAGAGCTATAGAGTAAGGAACCATGACCAAGCTTTATGCTTGAGGGTGTAAGGAAAACACCTCATCCTAAGCTGGTCTTCATCAATTCTCTATAGTGAAAAGGTTTGGACAATAGCATAGAATTCTCTAATGAAATGCAAAGGGCCTTTATTAGGGATACCGTAAAAGGAAAGCAACAAAGAATAATGAATCTTTTTCAACTCATAGTTCCTTGAAGCCTCTTGCAGTTGTATGCCGAAAGTTGCATTGCCAATGATTGGTGTTGCATAGTCCTTCATCATTGTTTGCCTATCTCTAGCATCTCTCATGGCTACTTGTAGTTTAAATCGATCCTTCTCCTCTTGCATATCTAGCTCCTAAATTGAAAAATAATAGGCTTCTATAAGAAATATTTCCCACTTAACAAAATGTATAGGCTTAGAGAAGACGAAAGACACAGGGAACCAAATTTTTTATTTATTATTTTTATTGAAAATCTAAGTCAATTAAGTTAAGTTAAAATCTAAGTTAATTAAGTTAATAAATTAAGTTTTTATAATGCAAAATTTAAAGAATGAACATAATTTTTGAAACAAATGAATCTCTATTATTTAATTTGAATTTTATTATTCACATTCTTAAAACAAAACAAAAAACAAGAAACAAGAAACAAACTAAAACAAAGGAAAATACAATAATGGGTGACCTCCCACTCAGGACTAAAATTTATCGTCTTCTAGTAAGACATTTCTTAGAGACTTAAGAATGACAAACTCAATGTCTCATCTTCGTTGAATTTATTTGATCCCATTTGACCATTCTATTACTCTTTCCTTTATCTTTGCAAATACTCAGTAAACTGTTTCACCTGGATTTCCACCTTTTTGATAAATGCTTCCACAAAGTCCAACAATTGATTGATTTTAGACTAGTTATCTTTGTAGACTTGAATAAAAGAATTCAAGTTGTTCTCTAGGGTTGGTTTATTGGGAAGGCTTCTTGGAATGGGCTGATGGAATTGCTGGCCTGACTGATTTGACCTTTGGGAGAACGGAGGGTTATCTTTCCTCTAGAAGAAATTGGGATGATTTCTCCACCTAGGATTATAAGTATTTGAATTGGGGTCGAATCTTAGTCTCTATTGATATGCTCCCAAAAAATTAACATGTTCAGGACCACATGGTTTTTCTCCTTGATATGGACAAACTTCAATACCATGTCCTATATTGCTACACAAACCACAATGTTTAGTGTTAGTGTTGATTTGTGTAGTGAGAAGGGCAACTTCCTTGGTCAATTGAACAAGTTGTTGTTAAACTTCATTGCTAGAATCAATTTCATGAATTCCAGCTCTTCTCACTCGTGAGCTTTTCTGTTAGGAATTTGCACCCAACATCTCAAAGAGGTTGTATGTCTTTGAGGTTGTCTTCTCTCTCATAGCTCCTTCGGTAGCGTTGTTGACAATTAAATGGAATTGTTGCATAAGTCCATCGTAAAAGAATTGGTTCTGCAACTATAGGGGGAAGCTGTGATGGGGGCATTAAGTAAGGAATAGTTTGAACCTATTCTAGGCTTTATGGAATGGTTCTCCTTCCATCCGAGAAAAAGTGGCAATCTTTGCTCTTAACTCTGAAGGTTTTTGGTGTGAATAGAATTTTCCCATGAATTTATTGTAAACGTCCTCCTAGGTTATTAGAGAACTTGAAGGGAGTGAAATCAAGCAAGTTTTGGCCTTGTCTTTAAAGGTGTAGGGGAAACATCTCATTCTAAGCCAATCCTCGTTTAGAATACCGAGGGGGAAAGTTTGGAATTTAGCATAGAAGTCCCTAATGAAGGAAAGAGAATCTTCATTAGGTAGCCCATAGAATGAAGAAAGTAAGGAAAAATGAATGTTTTTCAAGTCATAATTTTGAGTAGCCTCACCCAACTAGATAAAGGCAATTACTGGCCGTGAAAACTCCTTCATGGTGGTTTCCCTAACATGTGCATTTTCTCCCATTTATATTGGTTCCCATAGAGAATTAAGGCTTGATTTTTTGTTTGGCTCAAAAATAGGCCGATGGTTAGAATCTAGCATTGTGGAAAGTTGTTTAAATTTATGAATATTATCTATGTATGGTGTCAAAGGAAAAGGATAATAAAATAACTACACAAAAAATAAAAATACTAAAGAAACAAGTTAAGTTAACCTCTAAGTTAAATAACATAATCAGTATTAACCAAGAGTACTTCCAAGAAAGAATGATGGGGCAAAGCCTCCTTAAAAATCATCCTCCTAGATAGAGCAATGTTCCCAGGAAAAACTAGTGGCACATAGGCTTCCAAGATCTAGTCTCCTAGACAAACTCCTTTAGATATTTATTTTTTATGTTATTAAAATCTAAATTAAATAGTTTTCTTATTATTTATTTATTTTTAAGAACTCATTATTTAAATAATTTTTTATTAAAAAATTAATTTTTTTAACTCAAAATAAATAAATAAATCACAATTATTTACACAAAAAGTTTTCAAATTTTTGATAAATAATTTAAAAACGTTACTCCTTCTATAACAACGGTACCAAAAACTTGATGAGCATAAGACCAACATTGTAAATACCGATCTTACGGATACTTTGATTTTATTATTTGTAAAACTTTCGCAAGTGCACGAATCCTATTAATTAATTAAGTATTAAATTTTAGCTTTATTTCTAAAAATATAGTAAACTATCTAATCACAGCTTTAGGCAGAGTCAATTAATTAGACTTTATTTAAAGTGTCCAAATTAAACCTAAGAATTTATTTATCCGAGTACTAACTTTCAAGTTTTAAAACTATTACTAAAAATATGTTGTCAATATATTTTCGAATAATAGTTCTTATAAAAAAACTTTTAAAATAGAGTTTCACTCTAACTACTGAACGATTGTACCAATAAATAGAAGAGAACTACTCTAAATTAAACCGGATATTTAAACCTTAAATTCTAATTTTCATATTTAAGTTTGTAATGAAAAATAATATATTTCTCTATAACATTCTTAATATAAAAACTTGAATAAAAACAAAACCAATTTATTTTATAAAAATGTTTTACCTATTTAATATTTTGCAAGCATAACAATGTTATTATTATATCATATTTACAAACAACCAGCCATGTTAAATTCAATTATAGACAAATTAAAATAACATAGAATAATAAAACATAAAAAAATAACTATAAAGAATCCATTAAAATTATACCTTAAAACAATCATTATAGCAATTTGATGCTAATTCTGTTCCTGAAAACCCTCCAAACATATTTGCATTTTCATTTTTTGAATCAAAAACTAAAAATGTATAAAAACATAGCTAGTTCTTCTCAAAAAGAGAAGAACTTTAAAACTAAAAACTAAAAAGAAAATCTAGAGAGAGTAAGACTTGAGAAAATTGTGTTTTTTACAATGGGGGAAAAGGGTTTTTTACAGGTGAGGAAAAGGCCAAAGAGGGGGGGGATATATCAAAATTAATTTTGGGCATATTTGGATAGGCTGGCACGAGTGTGGGGTGCCAAAATTTGGCAGACGAACGTTCGGTGCGGTAAATGGGCATTTGGCACCACACACGGGTATTTGACGTGCACGAGCATGCGTGGGATACAGCACGGGCGTATGTTAGTGCACGTGGAAATTGGCTCGGTGTGTGTCGGGTGTGTACTCGCTGCGTGCGCTAGTAGTGCATGTTTGGGTGTGTGCTGACATGCACACGTGTGTATATTTTCATCATTTATTTTCTCAATATATTTGTGGTGTATTTCCTCTAGTATTTTTCTTTGAGTCTTTGTATTATTTTTGAACTAAAATACTTGAAAAACAATAAAAATACTTGTGATTCCGAAAAGAAAATATATATAAAAATATGATAAAATCATACAAATATGAATCTATTTAATCAATTAAAATACATTAAATCATTGTAATTTTAGTGCTTTTTAAGCACTCATCACTAGACATGGAAGAGAACCTTAACATTCCTACCATACTTGGTCGTCCATTCTTAGCAACCGAAAAAGCACTCATTAATGTACAAAAAGGTGAACTTACAATGAGAGTGGAAGATGAACATGTAATTTTTGAAGTGTTTAAAGCCTTTAAACCCACTAATATTAATAATGCTAATGAATGCTTAAGGATAAATTTTACTAATTGTGAGAATAATTTAAAATAATCTGTTAAGTCACCCATACTTGAGAATTTAACACATAATGCTATAAACAAGGACATGAACTCACTACCTATTGTTACTTTCAAAGTATGGAATCAAAGGTTGATATTGTAAACTATATGAACTTTTTGGATGACACGCCTCTCATGTGTGTATCAAAGGCATTTATGGAAAATTTTGAGATAGGATTTAAGCTCAAACCATCTATTGAAGGGCCATGAATATTAGACCTCACACATTTACCCTCTTATCCCCAATTAAGTAGGCAAGCAGAAGAGTCCAATAAAGAGGTAAAAAAGATGCTAGAAATGCACAAATTAGATGAGCTACGGTAGAGTGCTTATAAGAATGTCAAAATATAAAGCCAATAATGTTTTAAATACTACAAAAAATTGGCCAATTTAGCATATTACCAACAAAAGATCCTCATCTACATCTCAAATTGTTTATTGAAGTTGTCAATTCATTTAAATTCAGTGGTGTGATTAAGGAGGCATTTAAGCTTAAATTATTCTCTTACTCTTTGCCTCCTGATTCCATTACAACTTGTAATAATTTGGCGAAGAAATTCTTGATAAAATATTTCCCACCAATAAAGAATTCCAAGCTTAGGAATGACATTACCTCCTATGAACAATATGAAGGAGAATCTTTATACGAAGCATGGGAAAGATTCAAATAATTTATAAGAAAGTATCCTCACCATGGTATCCCTCATTGGATCCAAATGGAGATTTTTTGTAATGGCTCAATGGTCAAACAAGAATCATTGTTGATGCATATGCTAATGGAGCTTTTCTTTCCAAATCTTACAATGAAGAAAAAGAGAACAAAAATATGGCATGACAAGAGAATTGAGTACTGTATTTTTAAATTGGAGTATAAAATATTATTGAATAAATCAAGACTCAAACTGTTTCTAGGAAAACTCAAAAGTAAATGGACATAGAGGGATGTACCTTAAGACTTGATATGACCATCTAGTCAAAGACATTAAATGTGATGCTGGTTGGGAGGCAACCCAACGTTATTTTACTTATTTTTTCATTTTTTTTTTTGTTTTGTAAGTGAATAAATATGGACAAAAATGGCACAACAAGATTGAGCTTTTCAATGACAGATGTGATGTGCCATGACTAAGGGATTTTTCTTTCCTTTTACGTTTTCATATTTATATGTGCATATTGGGAATAATGTGAAATTTAAGTTTTTGGGAGGGAACTTCATTCTCTACTTTAGTGTTTAGTATGAATTTTCAATTTTTAGGAAATTTTCTTTTATTATTTTTAGGATGTTTTTAATCAAGATTTGGGTAAAACTTGATAAATATATGGAAACTAAATGCATGCATGCTTGATATGAAACAAATGAACTCAATGATAAAAATTGGTTGTCATGACTAGGATAAGGAATGTAACATATTTGTTAAGATACTTACATTAATCATATGATATTCTTACTAGTTTTGATTGGATTGATTCAAATTTTTATGCACATGTTTATGATTGATTTTGGTGTCCTTATTGAGGGAAAATTTGTGGTGAGTTAGGCAAGTTGATGAGATCTACCATGTTTTAGAATCTATTTGGTCATCCCTTGAGGAAAAATCTTAAATAGTATTTAGTAAGAGAAATGATTTAGACCTTATTTGGATCGATTGAAGCCATATTTTATGCCTAAGTAATAAACATTACCTTTACTCTTGCACCTTTAGCTTGTATGAAAAGTAAAAAAATGAAATCATGTGTTTTACTATAGAGTGAATTGAAATGTAATGCACCCTAAAAACAGAAAGAGGCAGAAAGAAAAAAAAGGAAAAACTCACAACACAATTATCCTCCTAAAGAAAAAGAAAATAAAATTGAAAATAAGTTTGGGAGTGTTGTGAAGTTAAAAAAAAGATGTGAAATAAAAGAATATGAAAAGAATGATAAGAAAAGGTGCACTAAAATATCAAGTTAAAGCTCAATTGCAATTAAAAAGTTCATGATGAATAAAAAGAAAACTAAGGTTTGGAAAGAGCTTAAATTTTTTTATTTATCTACTTTCACTTAAGCTTTACACTACAATCATGTAAAGTCCTTATTGATCTTTAGATAAGTGCATATTTATATTAGTGGAGAGGGATGTGAAAAATAGACTTATGAGACTTTTTCTAAGATTAAATTGATTAGCATACTTATATAGGTTGATTTCATGAGTGCATTGGATGATATCATGTGCCCCACACACATAAATCAATTTGTCAAAAAATTCTACATATCCTTGTATTTATGGAACATTAATTAATGAATATTTGAACCTCTTTCTCATAGAATTATATGATTTTTAAGGGTATAGTTTTCACTAAATATGCATGTTTTAACAAATATATATTTATGAATAGTCCATGTCATTTTATTTAATTAAACTTGACTATACTTGAGGATAAGCAAAGAGTTAAGTTTGGAAGTGTGATGACTCTATGAAAGTAGAGTCATCGATGCACCTTTCTGCTTAATATTTGTTTGTTTTATTCAATAAGTAACATTTTTAGAGTTAAAAATATTAAAATATGAAATTTATAGTGCAAAGATGTGAAAATATAATTTTTGAAATATTTTGGGATTTTTCTAGATGCCACGCAAGTTGGGGAGCTGACGGAGCAAGCCACATGGATAACACCCGATTATAGACGGCGAATCATGCAAATTTGAATGTACAAAGTGATGTAGTTCCTCGCTCTATGTCAGCACCACATTCATTCCGAGTTTTTCGCTTGGTCAACACTCTTGCCACGCATCATCACTTGATTTTTCCATTTATTCCACCAGGGTGCTATGCAATACGTAACTACGAATCAAGTCCTACCATGTGGAACTGACTCAGTATGCGTTTATCAAGACTAGTCTCTGATGCCATACATCACTCTCTGATTTTCCTAATAAATCATGCATGCCATATGTTACTCTCTTATTTGCTAGCGTAGTTAATTTTGCTTCTTTTGATCTCAACCCTTGATTTGAAGCTGATCTAATGGTCTATATTCTACATGAGCTATATTTAACCCCCTAACCACCTAATAAACCATAATGAGCCAAAATTAACATAAAAATTTTCTCCAGTTTTTAGAGATTAGAAGAGAGAAAAATATAAAAAAAATTCAAAATGAGGTACAATTTTGGTGGAGATTCAAGAGGGGATTGGTACTACAATTCAAGAGATTGATTGTATTTTTTCTTCTTCTCTTTTTTTTTATCAATTTTTATGTCTTTATTTATGAAAAATATGAGTTTTATGAATAAAATTATGTCTAGTTAATTTATTAATCTAAGGGTCTTATGAACCTAATTTTTAACATGTGGTGATCTAATATTTTATCTCAAATTATGATTTTAATTTAATTATATTATTTGATCTAATTTTTATGCTATTAAATGTTTGGCCAATAATTGATCTATAAAGGCAATTAAATAGAGTTGAGAGAATTATTTAATTATTTGTCTTGATTAAATAAAATGCATAATTTCTAGACAAAGATGTATGATTCTTATGTATATGATCCATAATTGATGAACTTAATAAGGTTGTATGCAACTTAATTGAAAAGATAGTGTGATTAGGTTAATTACTATATAGTGTGTAGTTTACTTGAGAGAGGAATACATGCTAGGTTAGATTCAATTGATCATGTAATTGATTGCTAATTATATTGAGGGGATTTTAGTGATTCAGATGTTTAGAAAATTAGGAAATTAAATATTTCTAGATATTTTCTCATATATCTTTTTAGTTACCAAATCTGATTTAATTAATTATTATTATTTATTTATAGCTATTTTAATTTTTCTTTCGTAAAATATAAAAACACAAAAAAAATTATTTTATTTTTTTACTTTTAAAAATTAGTTTCTAATAACATAATCTCTGTGGGAATAGTCTTTTCTTATTATTATAATATTTGTTACGATATGTATACTTGCATATTAATTGAACACAATTCATGTGTCCGATCATAATGTCATTCTCTACTTTAGTATTTAGTACACATTTTCAACTTTTAGGAATTTTTTAATTTTAGGATTTTTTAATCATGATTTAGGCAGAAATAGATAAATATATGGAAACTAAATGCATACATACTTGATGTAAAACATATGAACTCAATGATATATTTGTTGTCATGACTGGGGTAAGGAATGTAATATGCTCATTAAGATTCTTACATTAATCATGTGATGTGATTGCTAGTTTTGATTTGATTGATTCAAATTTTTTTGCATATGTTCCTAATTGGTTTTGGTGTTCTTATTGAAAAATATTTGTGATGAGTTATATGAGTTCATCAAATCTATCGTGTTTTAGAATCTATTTGATCATCCCTTAAGGTGAAATTCGAAATAGTATTTTCCAAGAGAAATGATTTAGGCCATATTTAGATCGATTAAGCCTTTTAAGCTAGCCATTGTTAATATCCTAGTCACCCACTTGAGGAGAAATAACCTTTCATATCTTTAAGCCACATTTTGCACCTAACCATTTACCTTTACCCTTACACCTTTAGCTTGTATGAAAAGAAAAGAAAAAAGCAATCATGTGTTATGTATAGAGTAAGGTGAAATATAACGCACCTTATGAAAAAAGAGGAAAAAACTCACAACACAATTATTCCTCTAAAGAAAAAGAAATAAAATTGAAAATAAGTTTAGGGATGTTGTGAATTTACAAAAAAAAATATAGAATAAGAGAATATGAAAAAAATGATAAGTTAGGGTGCACTAAAATATCAAGAAAAAACTTCATTGTAGTTAAAAAGTGTATGATGAATAAAAAGAAAGCTAAGGTGTGAAAACAGCCTAAATATTTTCATTTATTGACCCCCACCTAAGCCTTAAACTATAAGCATAAAAAACCCTTATTGATCTTTAAGTAAGTTCATATTTGTATCAATGGAGAGGGATATGAAAAATGGACTTATGAGACTTGTTCTAAGATCAAATTGACTAACATGCTTATATAGGTTTCTTTTATGAGTACATTGGATGAATTCATGTGTAATACACACACACTAATCAATTCGTAAAAACCTTGCATATCCTTATATTGGGGGTGTGATGACTCTATGAAAAGATAGTCATAATTTCACTTTTCTACTTAATATTTGTTCATTTTAGTTAATAGGTAGTACATTTGGGGTTAAAAATATTAAAACATGAACTTTTTAGTAAAAATATAATTTTTGGAAATTTTTATGAATCTTTTATTGTAAAACCAATCAAAAAATGCCACATGGATGTCATGTAAGAAAAATGGACTAATCAAATCACAATTTTTGTTGGGTGATGCAAGCTATGGTACGTGTCAACATGGCATTTGTTTTGAGTTTCACCGCTTGGTTAATAGGCGCACCGCACGTCGTCACGTGATTCATCCATTCTTTCCAACAAAGTGTCATGCAATCTATATCTATAAATCATAATACACCATATGGCGCTCAAACAACACCCATTGACCATGCTCAATCCACCTTTCCATGCATCGCACGTTGATTCATCGAATGATTTTCTAGTGCCACATGATGTATTCCTATTGGCCAACATTGTTAATTTTTCCTTTTTTTCATCTTAGCCTTTGATTTGAATATAATCTAACAATCTAGACAATCTAGATTCCACTTGAGCCTAAATTAACCCTCTAATTTCCCCAAAAACCCTAATGAGCCTAAATGAACATATTTTTTTATCAATTTTTGATGAAAAAAAAAGAGAAAAATACAAAAACAATTCAAAAAGAGATATAATTTTGGTGAAGTTTCAAGAGAAGTTTAGTGCTACAATTCAAGATATTGATTGCATTTATTCTTCTTCTCATTTTTTTTATCAATTTTCATGTCTTTCTTTGTAGAAAATATGAGATTTATAAACAAATTTATAACTAGTTAATTTATTAATCTAGGGGTCTTATGAACCCAATTTTCTACATGTGATGATCTAATAATTTATCTCAATTATGATTTCAATTTAATTATATTATTTAATCTAATTTTTATGCTAATAATTGTTTGGTCAAGAGATGAATGATTCTTGTATATGCAATCCATAATTGATGAACTTAATGAGTAGTATGTAATTTAATTGACATCAGAGTGTGATTAGGTTAATTAATATATGGTATGTAGATTAATTAAGAGAGGAATCCATATTATGTTAAATTTAATTAATCATATAATTGATTGGTAATTATATTGGGAGGATTTTACTGATTCACATAATTAGAAAATTAGGGGATTAAGTATTTCAATATATTTTCTAATATATCTTCATAGCTTCCAAGTCTGAGTTAATTAATTAGTACAATTTATTTTTAGTTCTTTTAATTTTTCTTTCATAAAATATAAAACACAAAAAGGATTTTTTTCATTTTAGTTTTAAAATTAGTTTCTAATAACATAATCTCCATGTAAATGATATTTTCTTATCATTATATAACTTGTTGTGGTACGTATACTTGCATATTAATTGCACACAATTTGCGTCGATCAATTGTTACTACCTATTAAAGGTTCAACATGGCTCATAGAAGTGGGGTGTAAATTTTGTAACAACTTTTGAACCTGGGGCATAGTTGCTACCTATTCAAAGGTCCAACATGGCCCGTTGAGGCAGGGGTGCAAAATTTGTAGCAACTTTTGGACCCAAGGCATAGTTTCTACCTATTCAAAGGTCCAATTTGGCTCATAGAGATGGGGTGCAAAAGTTGTAGAAACTTTCGACCCCCTAAGGGCACTAACATATGACTTTTCATAATCGACACCCTTTAGTTCCTTTGTAGTTTTGGACTTTGTCATTGCTAAATTCCACGAATGTGAGAAAGCTTGTCTTAAATACCTGTAAACATAGTTTTATTAAAATGAAGTGTACCTGAAGTACTTTCTTTTTATCATCTTGGGGCATTGTTTATGCCCAATGATGTTTCTTATGAGTGGAATTTTCTATCATTTTCTGCTCTTTCAAGACCATTATTATCTCTAGAATTTTTGGTGCAGTTCATATGTGAGGTAGAGCCTATGGCTTTGTATAAGAATGAACTTTTTGAAACTCTATTATGAGGCCTTCTTATCCCACTCTCACATTTTGGGTGTATGCCTCTTGGGTATCATGTGAACTTATGTTAGATAGTTCAGCCAAATAAATAATCTTGGAGGAGTTAGAACATTGTTTTAAGGCTCTGATATGTTAGTGGACACATATTTTATCCTTTAGTTGGACATGACATGTTACTTCAGTAAGCATGTGCCCAGAGTTGGTTCATTATGCTGATCTCACCAAGCATTCTCTTATATAACTTGGGTAGATTACTGAAGGCTCTTGGGACATTCTTATAGAGCTCTTTTTGAAATAATTCATATGGAGATGTGCACCTTTAAATAATAAATGATGGTTGTACACCTCACAATCCAATTTGTTAGTGGGGTGCAATTTTTGGTTGCATACTTTATTTTGTTGCGTGAATGTTCTGAACATATCATGTATGTTCTTGGCTCTGACCCAAAGTTTATTTTTGAACCTGATTATGGTCTCATCCATTTTGGAGATTATAGGACTTTGAAGTGCCAATGTGGATTATATGGCCTATGATGCAATAGTCTAGACTATGCAACATATAACTGGGCACTATTGTCTGGGCATTAGAAGATGGCAAAGCGAGTTCTCATTGACAAAAAATGGTTACTGATCATATGGATAGTATAGGCACACCAAAATATGTCAAGGTGGACATAAGGTCCCATTCGTTGAAGTTTTTCATATACTCTAACAATTTTTAGTACCATCATGAGAGATGATTTATGAGGTGGTGATTAGCTACCAAGGAAAAATATTTAACATGGCTAGATTGGACAAAGTGTCCCTAAGTATGGGCCTTGAGTGGATTGCAATAGATAGAAGCTATTTGAGGTGCTCATAATTGGTCTAGGATGGATTATTAAAGGGACACTTCTTAGGCATGCATGGTTGGATGACTATGCACTTTATGGGTGAAATATGTCTGGTGGGCCATTAGGTTTGGTTTCCATTGTGGTAGGTCACGTTGTTGATCGAACTCTGTATAAGTACTAGTAGGATCCTAGTTATTATAGGCATTGGAACATACCATGTGGAAATTTTCTAGGATGGGAAGTGAAATAGTGAACTCTTGCCCTAGGAGGCATTCCCAAGATGGCCTAGGATGCTATCCATATTATTTTGAGTGTTGGAAATAGTTCTTTATTTCATTCTTTTTTGAAGAATGATTGGTCACTCTTTGAGAACACTGTAATGATGATAATCGAAAGAGTAAATAATATTTCTCCAAATATTATTTAGATGCATTAGATGAATGGAACAGTGAGTGATCATTTTCTCACAATCTTGACTAAATTGGATGGGTGAATGGTCTTTCCATACACACATTTTAACATATTTTCTACACATATATCAAAAAATATTGAAGGTACATTCATTCAAACCGTCTCATCAAGAGGATTCTAGAATCAATTTTGTTTCTTTGAGAACCAACCAAAAAGTGGATGAACCGACCTTAAATTGATTTATGGGTCTTTCTGACATATCAGACCAGCTTTGACCAATTCTTGTGTAGAATTTACCTATCAGTGCCCACTCGTGGGAGTGGTGTATGGGCTACCCTGATGTTCTTTATTATGAAATTTTGAGGGATAGGTATTAGGCACATGATCTTTTGATGGTGGTCTTGGATTTTTTATATAATGTACATATTTTGAGATCCAAACAGAGAACACTTGACCAAGTAGAAAAGTTAAAGGTAGGTCCCTTTTTGGTTGTGCCACCATGTCTGGCCTATCGAGCTTTCATTTTCAATAACCCATAATGCTTAAACTCTCTAGAGGTGTCAAAAACTGAGCCATCATTTCGTGGCAATGGCTTTGATACACACATGTCAATTCATGGAACGTATAGGCTAAACCTATATGTCTGAGTTGTGGGCTTAGACCTCATTAAAGAGGATCATGTCTCTAATATGAGCTTGTTTGGCTATGACCATATATGATGTACTATGGGCAATGAAAGATGCCATAAGGACATCTTCAGGTTTAGTTGCTCGTTACCCTTAGAGGGTCAATTAGTAATGCTTGGGAGGCACCATCGAGTTTGGCAAGCTATGGTATGTCCAACACACTTTATCCAGTCACTTCTTAGGTGGTGGTGGATGTGCCATGTCCAACCATATCTTTACCGATGGCAAGCGTACCTATCAAGTGGCCTTACTGGTGGGGCCAAAAGAAGTGTGCACCATTTTTCTTTTTCCTTTATTTGAGACAAAGTATTGGTTTTGGTAGCTTGTATAAGTATTTGAACAAGTTTTTGGACATGTGATTGGATCTCATAATCTTTTGCAGAAAGTCAACTATCCAAGCTAAGAGATTGATTCATCTTGAAAGAACAGAAAAGTGCAACCTTTGAAGTTCATGCAGAATAAACTTCTTTTGTAGCAGTTTTCTTTTGAACTTTTCAGAGTCTTTTCTCAAGGACCATCTAGTTTAGAATGTTGAAGAACATTTTAGATCTTTCTCTTAGTTGTTATTCAACTAGAAGAGTACACTTGTTCCCACAGATGACACTAGATGTTAGTGCCAATTTTTGTTAACATAGATGATTGGTACACCTCTCGCTTCCTGTATACCTGAGAACTTACAACACACCATTAGGACCTTAGGCCACCATATGGTGTGGTTTCCTTTGGTCCTCATAAGCTTAAGTAAGTTCGAGTAATAAGGAGAAGGATGAGACTAATGTGTCATCGTGTGATGTAAGGGGATACAGAGTTATATTTTGAGAGATATTTAGGGAGAGTATAAATCTCAGTGTCTATAGTTGAGAAAAAAGAATGAGCTATTATGTCAAGCTGTGAAGTTCAGAACTTACGATGAATAGTTGTGATTATTTATAGGAAATAATATGTCTACTGATGATTCTTACCCATAACGATAGACTTATTTTTAAATTTTATAGTTCTATCTACTTAATTATCTTATTATTGAACAATTAAGTATTTGAATATCGATCATTTATCATGTTAGATATTTACATTATATTAAAGTTTATCTATTCACTCAACGGTGACTAGATTGGACTGCGATTTATTTGTTGATTAGTACCTTAAATATTATGCCACATGATATAAATTATTTTACACCTAACAATATATTTAGCACATTTTTAGAGATGCATCCTCACATTGTTAAGAAATAAATATATATTTAATTATGAGAGGGAGGTTAAAAGTAAAACATTATATATACGCACTTAAACCATCTTTTAACAGGCTCTAATCATGTGTAGCTTAACAAAAGTGTAGCAAAAAAAAAAGTTAGTCTCTGATCGTGCTCATCTAAATGCTTCAATTGTTGAGTATGAACACTATCATCAATGAAGAATGTCTATTTATTTTTTCATATGAACACTATTTACTCATAATTGTGCAAGAATGCGCACTTAAATTATTAGTTTAATTAGTTAATTTTTTTTTACTAAAGTGCATATTACTAAAAGTGCCCACCCAAATAATTATAGAAGGAAAACATACAATTTTTTTTTTGGTAGAATGTAATTCATTAATGAAATATAGTTTACTTTAACATATAAAATATCTAAGTATAAGTTTCATTTATAATTGTGTAAATCAAGTAGTTACTTAAATAGTTACTTAAAAAGTTACTTTTTAACTTTTGTAATTGTCTTTTAAATTTTTTTTTATATTAAAAAGTATTTGATAATTGTGTTTCAGTTCTAATTTTGAAAGCTACGAATTAAATTTCATGTTTTAAGTTTGATAACCAAATTTTTACGTCTAACTAAAAATCTATAATAATATTCATTTTATATTCAAATATGCTTCTTTCACATCTAATTAAATAGTAACGTATGTGGCTGGCATTTGTTTGCCCTTAATTTTCTAAGATAAAAGATGACAAGAATTAAGAAGAGACTATTCCAACATTATATTCAATTTCTTTTTCTTTTTTGAAGAACATGATATTAATAATACATAATATCATGAAACATGTTTTCATTTTTTTCAACCCCATCCCCCACATTCAAAATAGATTCGCATAATTTGAACTTAAAAAAATGAACATGTTTAATTTCTCTAGAGCTTTTCATGAAACATATAGCATATATTTAAAGAACTATACCCTAGTAATAATAAGACAACCATATCTTAATATTTCTAAATTAAGCCAATGTTGGAAAGAAAGATAGAAAAAAAATTAAAACAAAAAATATTTCTCAAATATTTCTCACTGAAATCACATCAGTTTCCTCAGAATGAACCTCTACACCCACTCCTTCGTTCATCTTCTAAGATCCTCAAAATATTTGAAGTCCAACCCACTCATTCCTTCAAGACGAGGGAATCCCAACCAATAGAACTCAAAACCAGTAAGAATCACGTTCCTAGGTTACATAAAGAAATAATAGTGACTTATTCAGACACATAAACTCAGTCGTGTGGACCACAACCATCAAGACCTCCAAGATCGGCCCATGAATAAAACCCGCCTCGTAATGGCATTTTTCATCCTTCAATTGGGCTCCCTCATAATGGGCTTGGATTCGGGCCATTATCTAAGTCTCTAGACCCGACCCATGAAGAAAAGACTACTCTGGGTGTTAGAGTTAACATTGAGAAACCCAACCGGGTGAGAAGCTTAATTTATTGAGGTACCAGACGCGCAAATCCTCGCATCCCTCACATTTCTGGTGGTAGTGCTCATAAGGATGGTCAGAGAGTTGTTGGAAATAAGGGTCGAGAAGGTCGTAGGTTTGATCCAGGTAAGAGCTGGCATCAATGGCACCGTAAGACTAACGTTAACCAAAAATGATACGCCCTTGTATCGACTATGGCTGTCTTTACTATCCCATCTCTTATTATGGCTTGTGATATGCCTCTTGTCGTCAGTGACTTAGCTAAAGGTGTTGAGAAGACTTCGACGATAATTAAGGTTCTGAAGCATATTAAAGTTTTTGTTGAAGCTGAAATGGCGAAGAACAGTCACTTCATCTCACCAATCAAGGAGGTATCACATGAGTGGCCTTTGTTAACAAGAAAAATCCTATATGGATGAGAAAGCCGGAGGAGATTACCAAGGAAGAGTATTCTGCTTTCTATAAGAGTCTCACCAAAGACTGGGAAGAGCATCTTACTGTGAAGCACTTCTCAGTTGAGGTACAATTGGAGTTTAAGGTTGTCCTTTTTGTTCTAAAGAGGGCTCCATTTGATCTCTTTGACTCAAAGAAGTAAACCAACAACATCAAAATATATGTTCGTCGTGTCTTCATTATGGATAACTGTGACGAGCTTATCCTTGAATATCTTAGCTTTGTGAAGGATATTGTTAACTCTGAGGACCTTCCTCTTAACATTTCAAGAGATATGTTTCAGTAGAATAAGATGGAGAAGGTTATTCGTAAGAACTTGGTCAAAAACTGTATTGAGTTTTTATTTGAGATTGTAGAAAACAAAGAAGACTACAACAAGTTCTATGAATCCTTTTCGAAGAACCTTAAATTAGGTATCCATGAGGACTCCCAAAACAAGACAAGCTTGCTAAATTGTTGTATCACCACTCAACAAAGAGTGATGATGAGATGACTAGTCTGAAGGATTATGTCACTAGAATGAAGGATGGCCAGAATGACACTTCTTACATCACTGGTGAGAGCAAGAAGGTTGTTGAGAACTCTCATTTCTTGGAAAAGCTTAAGAAGATAGGTTTTGTAGTTCTCTACATGGTTGATGCTATTGATGAGTATGCAATGGGTCAGCTCAAGGAATTTGAAGGCAAGAAGCTTGTTTCAGCAACCAAGGAAGGTTTGAAGCTTGATGAGGTTGATGGTATACCTGGAATACAAAATGGGGTTCCTAGATTTGGATGAAAGACTTCCTTAAAGCTCTTAAAAAGACATGGTTCACTAGAAAATCTACTAAACACAACTGAGGTAAGAACTATAGGAAGGGAATGTGGGGTTTCAATTGATTCTTATGCATTTACTGTATTGATCAATGGGTATATTAAATTTGGTCTGATTGAAAAGGTTGTTGAAGCGTTTAATCGGATGGGAGATTTTCATTGTAAGCTTGGTCTCTTTACTAACAATTGCATACTGACAATTTTGGTTCGAAATGAGATTATCATGTTAGCAATAGTTATGTATAAGAGGATGCTAAAGTTGGATTATTGGCCAAATGTAAGTACTTATAATACTTTGTTTGGTGAGATGGTTAAGAGTGGTTTGGTTCCAGATACTTACTGTTACAACGCTCGGATTAAGGGGCTCTATGACATGGCTCTTCTAGATAAGGCTCAATCTCTCCTACTAGAGATTTAAAGACAAGGTTTCTTCCCTGATACATGTACTCATACCATTTTCATCTATGGTATATGTAGAAATGGACTGGTTGATAAGGCTCAACAAATGTTTAATGAAATGGATAAGCTTGGATGTATTCCTTCTCTTGTCACCTTCAATGCTCTAATAAATGGATTTTGTAAGGTGGGCAGGTTGGAGGAAGCAAAAATGTTATTTCATAAGATAGAGATAGAAAAATATCCTTCATTATTTCTCAGATTCTCTCAAGGTGGCAATAGAATTCTTGATAGTGCAAGTTTTCATAAACAAGTGGAATAATATTGTGAGTCAAGAAGAATCCTTAAGCATACAAATTTCTTGGATAGTTAGCCAATAGTGGAGTTATACCAGATGTCACAACTTACAACATCTTCATCGATGGGTTTTGTAAGGTTAGAGATGTGAGACATGTTTTTAGGCTCTTCTTGGATATGCAATTCAAAGGGATTTCTCCAGATTTTGTTACTTATGGAGCACTTATAGATGGATTTCAAAGGGTGACAAAGAAAACGATGCCTTTAGGTTGTATGATCCAATGGTAAAAAAGGGATTGTTACCTAACACTGCAATTTATAAATCACTTATGACTGCATCATGTTAAAAAGGGGCATTTTTGTTCAAACTACGGCTTATGGAAGCTTATAGATCTCCTTTCACAATGGATTTCTGTACTGTGACTATGCCCTTTCCTAGAAGAAAGATTGTATATTTCGATGGGACTCCTTCAATTGGAACTGTTTCTAATATAGAGCAGTCAGGTGAATGGAAAATAATAACAAGTGGGCATGGCCTTAGCATCGAAGTAACTTTCCCTGAAACTATGGGCTTGTTCCAATGTCAATTCAGGGTTACCTTTTGCTTCTGTCTCAAAGATGTGTTGTAATCTTACCAAATAATACCTCAATTTTATCCTTGAAGACAAGGATTCTAAAAAGGGGAAGGAATGATACGAGCATATGTTGCTTGTGGTTGCTTGGTGCTCAGATGCAGACGAACGTGGGCACAGAAGCTGTGGCATTGGTGCGCAGAGGGTGGGCAACGAGGCAAGCTGAGTGTGAAAGTGGAGGACAATTGAATTCCGTTGGAGGTGTCAGAGTTAATTAGCCTAAATCTCATTTATATCATGCTCGTGTAATGCTATATATATAACTAGAAAAATAAGGGAATAATATGAAGAAGTTATTACAGCTTTCTTCCTACTGTTCTTGTTCTTTTTCTTTCCTTTCTTTCTAAAATTTAACCTTAACAGTTTTCTTGTTATTACTAAATTGGTAATTTTTTCAATATAGTTTTCTTAAAAAAAGAAAATTTAGATAAAAATACATATTTTAAAGGATAAAAGATAGCAAAAAACATATTAATTATGTAAGTATATAAAATTTTATTAATTATCAGTAAGATATGATAAATTTATTAACTATAAAAAAATTATAAAATATATCTTTTTCTCAATTGACTCGGAACGTGAATGAAGAGCAGGGACAATAAGGTCTTTTATTTATGCGAATAACGATAATTAATCTATTATCCCAAAATCAAAAACCTTAATTTATCTCCATCTCCACCATGAAAATCTGTTATATTAAAATCAAAAACCCCTATATTATCTCCATCTCCACCAAGAAACACATCTTCCTAAAACCTAAAATCCCTACAACGACCCGATCTCCACCACGAAACTCCATCTCCAAAGCAGTCTGACGCAGTTGTTCCATCGAGGTGCAGAAGAAAACGCTATTCTCCTCTGGAACGTCCTCTCCAAAATCAGCTGCCTGTGAAAGGCGAGCAATAACATCAGTTGGTGATATTAGAGAAGATGACCAATATTATGTGAAATTTTTTCCCTATTCTGATATTAGAAAAAATGCCTTCTTGCTTTTGATGTTTTTACTTTCTATTTTCTCTGGATTTTTTTATGGGTATCTTCAGATTTTGTGAATAATATAGCTAACTCTTTCAAATAATGTAGATTTTCTTGATGCTCACGGGTTTGTGAGTTTGTGTAATAGAATAATTCAATCGTGAATAAATTTACCTAATTGATTTAAATAATATATTAATTAAATTAAAAATAATTAATAATTTTAAAACAACTAGTTAAAAAAATATCTAACACAATTATTATTGTATATTTGTTAACTTGTGTTTATGTATTAACTTTTCGAGTGATAGTACCACAGGTTTGATTAACTTGTGTAATTCGAGTTTGTTAGAACTTTAATATTAATTCTAACAATTTTATTGTAAATATTTTATGAAAATGACTTGTAAGTAGGTTATTTAAGAACATTATCTGAATGGATAATTTAAGTTATAATGTTCTAATTAAATTAATGGTTTTCTTCTTAGTTTATTGATATAGTTTAAATTATTTTTATTTAAAAATCACATGTAATGGTCTTTATTTTCTGTATTATTTTATTTATATGTGATTGTATATCTGATTGTTTTGTAAATTTTTAATTTATAATACTATGTTTATATAATTATAGAATTAAAGTTTATATTTTGATATTATTATGACACAATTATGGTTCTCAATTAAATAAATTTTGGTTAAAAATTTTATTTTTTAGTTTTTTAGTATGAAATCTCTATTGAATTTATGATTAAAGTTCAAACATAATTTATAAATGTATAAATAATGTAATTATTTAAAAAAAAGGTACTTGTTTACCTTCGTAATTATCTTTTTAATTTTTATGTAAAAAAATGTATTTGATAACTTTTTGTAGTTCTAAATTTGAAAACTTCAAATTAAATTTAATGTTTCACGTTTGATAACAATATTCATTTTACATTCAATTAAATAATAGAGTGTGTGGGTGGCATTTGTTTGCCTTTTGTTATCTAAACTAAAAAATTACGGCTAGATTAAGATTTTTCCAACATTATCTTCATTTTTTTAATATTTATAATTAAAGTATATTAATTTTTAAAGTGATATTATAAATTTATTAAGTATTAAAAAATAAATTTAAAATTTAAAATTTAAAAAATAATAAACAAATAAAACAAATAAATATATATATTTAAATTATTATATATATTTTAAATCATTTTTTACGTATATAAATCTATCTAAATTTATATATTTTTAATTATAATTGATTTAAAGATTACAAATAATTTAAAAATAATATATATATGTTTACATGCTTAATTTTTAATATTTTTTAGGTTTTAAATTTTTAATATATTTTTTTAATAATTAATAAATTTATAATATCATAGTTAAAAATGTATGTTTTGATGATAATTAGTTTACTATTGATAACTTTTGTACATAATGTGTTTATCCTTAAACATGTTTTCTTTCTATGTCAGTTTTTCATGAAACCTGTACCATATAGTTAACACAACCATATCCAAGTAATTGCAAATATCTTGATTTATAAATAAAGTCAATGTTGAAAAGAAAGAATGAAAAAACACAATTCTTTTTTTTTTTTTTGGTCAAATCTACTTTTCTATCACATTCATATTTTTGTTAGTTTTTCTTTTTCTTTTATTTTAATTAGGGTGATAGTAAAGTACTCACACTTCATTAAACTTAAGCCGACTTTTCCATTAGTACCTAAAAAAATGTGAATAGTTTAGAAGCATTATTTAAAAAAAAAATGTTCAGTTTTTTTTTTAAAACTAACCTGTGCAGTCTTCATCTTCTTCTTGTTTTTTTTTTTAAGTTTGTATTAACACTCTTCTTAATAATAAGATTTATAAATATTGAAATATTTGAATTAGAATTTATTTAAATTCAAAAAAATTTATTTATGTTATTAATTTATTTCTGAATTTTTTTTTATTTCCATTCATTGTCTTCCGTTTGCTAGGTAGAGTGAAGATGTGAAGAACTTTGTAAATACCCATTATTATATTTACAGTAATTGTTTTCTCTTGCATGATGTCTTTTTCACGTAAACATCTTGAAAAATTTTCACTAAGAAATCATCTATTGATGTAACTCCACCTATGTACAACAAATTTAATAACATTTTAAAATTATGATAAAAAAATTAAAATTAAATTAAAAATATTATTGAAGATTACATATGACCTGAAATTTCAATATCATAACTAAACATAAAACCTCCAATGGCAACAATAATGCTACATACGAATACTTGCTTTGTAAGCTTGGATGAAAAATCTAACACCTCTTATTTCAATAATGCCTATTCCAGGAGCCATCTTTTTTCTTACCTTCTCGAAATATAGAAATATAGAGATAGAATAGTGTTAGCTTGATTAGGATGTGTGTCTATATATAGTTATAATTTGAAAAATTTGTAAGTGAATAAATTGTAAAGATATATATCTTAAAATCTCGAGATATATCTTTAAATATATCTAGATATATTAAGTTATAGTTATATTTTAAAATCTCTCTTGTTATAAAAGTCAACACTATTGATAAGTATAATTGTATATCTTATCTCAAATATATTAAAATATCACCAAATGTGTTGAATTTTTTTTTTCAAATATTCTAAATTTTTTAAAGATATTAAAAGATGACATTATCTTAAATGAAAATTAAAGATAAAAGTTATTAAATGTTTATTTTGTAGTATATATATTTTTTATTTATTCCAAATCCTAAAAATGAAAGAGGTTACTTATACATATATAGTTATAATTCGAGAAGTTTATAAGTGAATAAATTGTAAAGATATATATCATAAAATGTGGAGATATATCTTTAAATATATATAGATATATGTAGATATATTCGGTTATAATTATATCATAAAATATCTCTTATTAAAGTCAACATTATTAATAACCGATAAGTATAACTGTATATCTTATCTCATATATATTAAAATATCAAAAAATATTTTTACATTTGATTTTTTTTTCAAATATTTTATATTTTTTAAAAAATAACAAAAGATGACATGCAGCTCAAAAGAAAATTACATATAATAGTTGTTAAATGTTATTTTTGTAGTATATTTTTTTTATTCCAAATCATAAAATTTAGAGAGGTTACTTTTTTCTACAAATGGGTGAGAATTCACTTTTAATTAAATTTAATGACATATAAATTAAGTGGTAATGATAAAAATATCATAATATTTTAGATTTTAATATTTACAGTGAAATAACTCGCAAGTTAAAATCTCTCTTTTTATCGAATTGAACACGAATTAAATTAAATTCAAATCAAATTCAGGTCATTTCAAATAACTCACAAAAAATAAATCTAGGATCGAGTTGAGTTCTAGCTATTCCTTTAATTAAAAGTTAATTTAAAAAACTGTGATTTTTTTATACATATCGAAAATATTGTGAATAATATTATGGTTTGAAATTTAAAATATGATATAGATTGTTTTTAATCTTAACGTTTGAATGATGATATAATAAAATATTTTCAATGTTTTTTTTTGTGATTGACTAATTGTTATTATATTATTTTCTTCATTTTTGTTATTATATAAAATAATGTATCTACTAATGAGTTTTATTATCATTTAAAATATTTTTTATTTATATAAAGAGTCAAATGAATTAAAAAACTTATAATTAACAATTTGAACCAATTTGGAACATTTTATTTATATTTGATTTAGATTCAGGCTCACCTTTGATGGCTTGAATTATATCGATTTTAACTTGGGTTGGACAAATTAGGGTTAGATAAATTTGGATTAGTAATGAACACGGGTACGGACGGGGACATTTTTTATGTAACTATCCCATAATTGAATTATAAAATTTGTACCCAAAACCCGTTATAGGTTGATGACTGTTTTTACCCGCAGGTAACAGTTCGAGACAATTATTAAAAAATACAAAAAAAAACTATTTTTTCTAAACATGTTAATTTAAGCCCTAATTAATTCTAAACATATTAATTTAATAAATATATAATTTAATTTAATAAATATATAAATTAATCAAATAAATATAATTAATTCGCGTACCGACTGGTATAGTTATCAATATAACTATACTTGAACCGTATCCATTATTTTATGTTCGATTAATACCCAAAATCGTATACGTCCCCAAAATTTATTAGATAAAAATAGAATCGACGGTATGAATAATCGAATCCGTAATTTTTTTTACCCATTTTTAATTTAGACCAGCTCATAAATTACCACCCCGAGAATTTACTCCAAAGAAATTAAATATAATTAAATTTATATAACTATATTTAATAATAAAATTCATCATTTGTGGTAATAATATCTCGATGGTTATAAGAGGAGAGAGAGTTACATTTTAGTTACAATTACGACTCAACCATAAATTAATTTTTTATTATGAAAAAATCATAAATTAATTTTTAGAGATCAAATTTTAAAATACACCAATAATATATTAAAGGGTAAATGTCAGGTTTTTTTTAATTATTAATGTGCCCCCAAAAATGAAAATAATATCATTTAAAAACATAATAATATTATTCTTTGTTATGACACTTAAACTTGTTGAGATTTCTTTGGTAGTTTTGAAAACTTTGGATATATATTCTATAGAAAATATTATTTTTGGGAATATAGAAATAATTAACCACCCTTTGGGAGGATGTGAGGTCATTGATATTTATATATTTAAATAATCAAAATTATAAGTATTATAGAAAGCGTCCATTAAAAATCCACCAATAAGATCGTGGTAAGATGTGAATGAAAAAGAAAAATGTATTATTTACCCAAAAAAATGTAAAATATGTTCCAAAATAACTCGTATGTATAGTAAGAGATAAAATTGTATAAATATAACAAATATATTAATAATATATAAAATGGTATATAAAACAAGAAACGAAACTACTGTTTACAATCAAAATTAAGAAATAACAACTACTTAAAGAGTTTATTAAGTAACACAAATAGCTTGTATTACATAAGACAAAATTAAACAAAGGAAGTGAAAATGAATGTACATAATTCATATTTATTTTAAAAATGATATTTAAATTTTATACTTATTTTTTATAATAGTCTAATTTTATTGTTATAAAAAATTGATTGGATAAGAAAAATAATTATTTTTTACGTTTTTTTTATTTTTTATTTAAGTTATAGCATTATCTATCTAAGGTAATAAAAAAAATAAAAATTATCTTTGTTATTAGGCAATCATTTTTTCTTAATAATAAGAGTAAAGTATTAAAAAAAATCTACCTTTTACTTTACAATGAGTAAGAGATGATTTTAGATTTATTTTTCTATCAACTTCATTTTGACATACACAAAATATTTAAAATTTAGTGTGAGAGAATGAAAAACAAACTAAGAAGTGCAAATTGTTTTAAAAAAAATTTAAAAGAAAAAAGTCAAATGTCTATTTAATCTTTGTAAAAATTAAAAATTAACAATGAAACACACATATAATTATAGATCTATCGAGATGGTGGGGTCAATCCCAATCCTCAGTGGCTACAATTACCTAAAATATCAACGTTACATTTTAGCTTTTTATTTATTTATTTTTCTTATAAATATTTTTTCTTAAACATATAAACCTTACCATTTATGTTAATCTTATATTAAAGAGTGATGAGTAGTAATGACTTCATCAAGTTTAAGATTTCTATAAATTATATAATTTTCTAAAACCTATATTTTATTTCTTTTATTTTTATTTATATATCTAAATTTTTATAATATATCAAAATATATACTTTAATCCCCTATTTTATAAGGTAGATACATATACCTATAATATTTCTCTAACTTTTTAAAAATTTAAAGCAACTTCAAATAATATTTTTTTAAAAGTAAATTTAAATTTTTTAAAAATAAAACTCAAAAGTAAAGGAACAAATACCACAACATTTTATTAGCTATTATAGTTAGAGTATTTAAATCAATTATTTTTTTTGTGATAATTTAATCCAATAATTTTGAAAAAGTGACACCAAAACTACAAATAGTTAGTTTTTATGTTTTGAAATTTTTTTTATTTTATTTTTCAATTTCATCTTAAAATGAAAACTTTAGCATGATTAATTGTTCAAAAAGTTGTTTAAAATATGTTTTAAAAAAAATACCAAAAAATATAAAAATTATCTATATAGACATGTGATATCAATTTTTCAAAATTGATACACTAAATTATCACAATAAAATCAAACGTTCTATTTTGAAAATTTTAGAGTACAATCACCTTATCCAAAAGTAAAAAAAGAAACAAATCAAAACTTAAAAATTAATAAAAAATATATTTTTTGAAAAGACACTAAAAAGTAAAAAAAAAAGTATTAATATTGCCGCATAACACCAAACAAATAATTTTTTGAAATCATCTATTGATGTAACTCCACCTATACACAACAAATTTGATAACATTTCAAAATTATGATTAAAAAATTAAAATTTTAAAAAAAATATTGTTGAAGATTATATATGACGTGAAATTCCAATATCATAACCAAACATAAGACCTCCAATGGTAACAATAATGCGAATACTTGCGTGTAAGCTTGGATGGAAAACCAACACCTCATGTTTCAAGTATGGATATTCCAGGAGCCATCTTTAACTTCTGGAAATATAGAGATAGAATTTAGGATATGTACATATATATAGTTATAATTTGAGAAATTTGTAAGTGAATAAATTGTAAAGATATATATCTTTAAATATAGCTAGATATATTTAGTTATAATTATATCCAAAAATCTCTCTTATTAAAGGAAACAGATAAGTATAATAGTATATAACTTAAACGAAAATTAAATATATCTTAAAAAAAATTAGTTAGGGTTTAGGGTTATCTTAAAGAAAAATTAAAGATAATATTTATTAATTGTTTATTTTGCAGTATATTTTATTCCAAGTCATAAAAATTAGAGAGTTCACTTTTAACTAAATTTAATGACGTATAAATTAAGAAGTGATGACAACAATATCATAATGTTTTCAATATTAATATTTATAGTAAAAAATATTGAGACTAAATTTTAGTAAATTAATTTTTATGAGTTAATTGACTTAGATTAAATTTATTTACTCAGATTTTAATAAATTAATCAATTATTATTAACGCTTATTTTACTTCTTGAATGTTACGATTAATTTTATAATTATATTATATGTTAAAAAATAAATTTTTAATTTTTATAAGACATCATAAAAAGAATTAAAAATATTTTTTGAATTCAATTAATTAGTTAATTAATTTTCTCATCAAATATTATCAATAATTGTATAAACTTTTAAACAAAAAAATAGAAATATTGATTAGTTTATCTATATTATGAACCAAAAAAATAAATGCTTAATTAATTAAGATTTTTATTCCAGCAACCCTAACATGTTTCAAAATGAGTATTAATTTTAATAGCATTTGTCACATATAGAAAAGTAAAGAGTTAATTTCATTTGATTATGAACGAGGAAAACAGTTCAAAATGAAGTAAATTTTTCCTAAGAAGAAAAAAAGAATGAATAAGGAATTCTTAATAAACTATAAATAAATAAAAGCACACATACTAATGTAGCAAACTAGTTATGATCTTGTTTGACTTCATCATCATTATCATCATCAAAGTACTTCTTCCAAAACCAATGCTTCTTCCAAGCTCTTTCATTCATTTCATCGATTGGGATTCCTTTGGTTTCAGGCAACCAGAAAGCAGTCCATATTCCCATGACAACAATCCAAGCAACAAAGAAGAAGAAGATCCCCCACTTCATTACACATAACATGCTTAGAAATAGTTGTCCAATCAGGAAAGTACATAACATGTTCATACTCACAGCAAAGAAAAACCCAGCATTTCTTGTCTAAGTGGAAATATTTCACTTGCAATTAACCAACCCAATGGTCCCCATGACCATGCAAATCCAGGTACAAATACTCCAACCAACGCCACCACAGCTAATGCATAATGCTTTGGAATAACACTTGTAGTATGCAATTATTGTGCAAGAATTACACCCATAGCACTCTAACATCATTACCCAAAAAACAAAATTAATAAATAAAAATAATAGAAAAGTAAAGTCAATGTCAATCTTATTTTAAAAATGACACTTAAGTCTCGTATTTATTTTGTTTGTTAAAGTTTTTAACTTATTGGCATTAAAAATTGAATGCAAAATAAGAAAGTTAATTTTTTTTCTTCACTTTTTTAAATGCATTAGAGAGCACATTTTGACCTGAATAAAACACAGTCGATAAAATTGAAGAAAAATTAAGTAAAACATAAAAAATAATCTTTTATCACTTGTTAATAAATTACATATGCGGTCATTCTTTAATAGAATTTCTACCTTTAAGTCACCCCTATTATTTATTTTGTTACATTTTTTTGATACTTATTTTCAATTATGACCATTAATGTTGAAGTTAACCAAAATGTGTACCAATAATTTAAATAGGAGTATTTCATGTATCTCGTTAGTGAATATGAAAGAATACCAAAACCAGAATAAGGGTAATCCAAAGATAACAACCTTACCTTTTAATAATAATAATAATAATAGAACTTAATTATAACAAAAAAAAGAGTAAGAACATAAGCGTAGTATGTGACATGTATAGTTACTCTCTCGAAAAATAAAATAAAAAATAAAAATTGGGTTTATCTTTAGAGTTATAATGAAATTGTTTTTATTTTTGATTTCATACCTGAGCAACGATCATTTGTGCTGTAGCTTCAAGAAGTAATACTTTTCGTCCAATCTTATCAACGGTGAAAATGGCAATAAAAGTAGCAACTACATTAATACCACCAGTAAGAACAACAGATAATAAAGAAGCATCATTTTCAAATCCCATAGTTTGAAACAAGACAGGAGCATAAAACATAATAACATTAATTCCAGTAAGTTGTTGAAAAATTTGAAGAATTGTGCCACTAAAAAGTTGAGGTCTGTTCTTGCGTTTCATGAGATTTCGAAAAGAGTGTTTGTGTTTTTTAGATAATTCAACTGCATATACTATTTCATCAAACTCTTTATCAACATTGTCGACGCCTCTAATCTTTTGTAGTGTGGACCTTCCTTCTTCTTTTTTCCCTCTTTCTATAAGACTTTTTGGAGTCTCAACAATTTTTAAAGATCCAATTAAGAGAATCAAAGCAGGAATTGCTGCTCCTCCTAGTGATACTCTCTAACCATTTGGGTGCATATTTGTAGTAAAATAGTTTATTATGTTTGCTATCATAATACCAATTGTGATTAGCAATTGAAAACATATATTGAGTGCTCCTCTGTATTTTGTTGGAGCTACTTCTGATATGAATAATGGAATTGCCTGTATAAATCAATTAAATTGTTAAATACCACTATGATATATATATTGTTACATATTGTTAACAACTATTTTCTTATGCATACCTAACAAAAAGATAAATTTGAAAATTCTAATACATAGAATCTCCATTTCTCTTGAACAGACAATAAAAGTATCAAAATAAATATTTTATTTTTCAAATAAATTTAATTGTTAAAATTTCATTGAACGCTTAACTATATAATAATATATTTATCTATATAGTAATACAAGTATATAATAACTAGAAAAACCAATAGAAACAAGTTAATAAAGATTGATATCAAAATAGTAATATAAGTATATAATAGTTAAAAAGTCATATTGAAACAAGTTAATAAAGATTGATATCTTAAATCAAGGGGAAAAAAATTGAAGTCACCAAAATAAATTGTAAAACTCTATTAAAAGAAGTAATTTGTGAGATGATTTAATAATATAATATGAGAAGGACCCACACAACAAAATTCACTTATAATTTGTGAGATGATTTAACTTGTTTAAATAATTAATCAAACACAACAAAATAACTCAAACTAATTACTTAAATTAATATCTTATATAATAACAAGTCTAACATGACTTATTTATACCATTTATCTAATTTGACATTCATAATAAGGATTTACTTAAGTAAATTTAATGATAACAAAAAATAAATTCTTTGTATATGCGCTCTATTTTTAGTATTTGAATATGTATTAATAATTTTTATTTAATAAATTATATTTTTATTGTATTTTTCAAATCTGAATATTAATAAAATATCTTTAACTCTTCGTTATTAAAAAATATATAGAATTGACTAAAGTAAATCTAATAATATAAACGAATGACAACATATAGAGAATGCAAGATCACTAGATAAAACAAATAATAATATGATTTGAAGAGTTATAAAAGATGAGAATGACCTGATTACCAAAACCGACTCCGATTCCAAGAAACATTCTTCCAATAATCAACATAATTAAGTTGATAGCAATAGCATTCATGATAGCTCCCAAGACAAAGAAAACAGAAGCCCATTGAATTGTGGGTCTACGACCATGTTTCTTACAGATAAAAGAGGCTGTAAATGAAGCTAAAATGGCTGCTAGGTAGAGTGAAGATGTGAAGAGTTGTAAATACGCATTATTATATTTACAGTAATTGTTTTCACTTGCGTGATGTTTTTTCACATAAACATCTGGAAAAAAATTCACTAAGAAATCATCCATTGATGTAACTCCACCTATGCACAACAAATTTAATAACATTTCAAAATTATGATAAAAAAATTAAAATATATTATTGAAGATTACATATGACCTGAAATTCCAATATCATAACCAAACATAAGACCTCCAATGGCAGCAATAATGCTACATACGAATACTTGCTTTGTAAGCTTGGATGGAAAATCAACACCTCTTGTTTCAAGAATGCCTATTTCAGGAGCATCTTTTTTCGTATCTTCTCAAAATATAGAAATATAGAGATAGAATTGTGTTAGCTTGATTAGGATATGTGTCTATATATACTTATAATTTGAGAAATTTATAAGTGAATAAATTGTAAAGATATATATCTTAAAATCTCCAGATATATCTTTTAATATATCTAGATATATGTAGATATAGTCAGTTATAGTTATATTATAAAATCTTTCTTGTTATAAAAAGTCAACACTATTGATAAGTATAACCGTATATCTTAAACGAAAATATTTTTATCTTATCTCAAATATATTAAAATATCAACAAATGTGTTGAATTTGTTTTTTAAAATATTCTAAAATATTTTAAGATATTAAAAGATGACATCATCTTAAACGAAAATTAAAGATAAAAGTTATTAAATGTTATTTTTGTAGTATATATATTTTTTATTTATTCCAAATCCTAAAAATGAAAAAGGTTACTTATATATACATAGTTATAATTCCGAGAAGTTTGTAAGTGAATAAATTGTAAAGATATATATTATAAAATATGGAGATATATCTTTAAATTATCTAGATATATGTAGATATATTCAGTTATAATTATATCTTAAAATCTCTCTTATTAAAGTCAACACTACTGATAACTAGTATGTATAACCTTATATCTTATCTCCTATATATTAAAATATCAAAAAATATTTTTATGTTTGATTTTTTTTCAAATATTCTATATTTGTTTAAAATATTAAAAGATGGCATAAACTCAAACGAAAATTACATATAATAGTTGTTAAATGTTATTTTTGTAGTATATATATTTTTTTATTCCAAATCATAAAATTTAGAGAGGTTACTTTTTTCTACAAATGAGTGAGAATTCACTTCTAATTAAATTTAATGACATATAAATTAAGTGGTAATGATAAAAATATCATAATATTTTAGATTTTAATATTTACAGTGAAATTAAAAATAAAATTAACATATTGAATTAATTTATAAAATAAAAATGAAAACATTTGAGACTAAATTTTAATAAATTAATTTTTTTGATTTAATCAATTTAGATTAATTTATTTTACTCATTTTTTAATAAATTATTCAATTATTATTAAATAATTGTGTTATAATTAAATTTATATTTATGTTATATGTTAAAAAGTAAATTTTTAATTTTTATACGACATTATAAAAAGAATTAAAAATATTTTCTAAATTCAATTAATTAATTAATTAATTTTCTCTCCGGTAAATATCAACCATTAGTGAAAACTTTAAAGAAAAAAAGTATAATGTTTTTTAAATTACCAATGGGAGAAAGGAATATATAAGTGTGAAAATAAATAAATTAAATAACATTTCATATTTTTATATATTTCTTTAATCATATTATATTTTTCATTTTATTTCATTTTTAACCATATGTGGGTATATATTATTGAATAATATTTTAACAATTTTGTAAAATTGAAAAAAATATGTGAGCAACAATAGATGAAAAACTTAATGTCAGTACTAACAAAGGTTATTTGTAATAATATGTGCGAACTTCTATGAATAAAATACAAATATGATTGATTTTTAAAGATGAGAAGCAAGAGAGAAATTATATTTTCTTTCCTTATGAAGATTGACAAGAGATGTGATTAATGCTAACATAATTTTTTTTTCAATAACATTTGCATACTAATGTATCCATACACAAATAATTCATTAGTTACTATCGTTGAATTGTTTTAATTAAAGGATAAACTCCCCGATAATAATATACAATTCTATAATAATCCTTCCTTAAAGTCTTTAAAATACACAAAGAATCTAACTAATGTTAAAGCTTTTAATCTCAAACTACTAGCAAACTAAACCAGTTATGATCTCTCACTACCACCCTCGTATCACCATAAACATAATTGAACAAATTGTAAAGATAAATATATTTAAATATATGTAGATGTATATAGTTATAGTTATATCCTAAGATCTCTCTTATTAACACTAATAATAAATATAATTATATATTTTATTTCATATATATTAAAATATCAAAAATTCTTTTGTGGTTTTGATTTTTTTTAAATATTCTAATTTTTTTAAATGTTGAAAGATGATATTCACCTTAAACGAAAATTAAAGATAATAGTTATTAAATGTTATTTTTGTAATATATATTTTTTATTTATTCCAAATCATAAAATTTAGAGAGGTTACCTTTTTCTATTTAATGACATGTAAATTAAGATGTAACGATAAAAATATCATAATAAATTATAAATTTTTATAAATTAATTGACTTGGATTAAATTAATTTACTCAAATTTTAATAAATTATTCAATTACTATTAACGTGTATTTTACTTCATGAATGTTACAATTAATTTTTTAATTATGTTATATGTTAAAAATTAAATTTTTAATTTTTATAAGACATTATAAAAAGAATTACAAATATTTAACTGAATTCAATTAATTAGTTAATTAATTTTCTCATCAATAAATATCAACAATTAGATAAATTTTAAACAATGTAAAAAAAGTGAAAATATATTTTAAAATTAACAATGAGAGAAAGGTATAGATAAGTGGAGAAATAAATTAATTAAATAAGATTTCATATTTTTATATATTTCTTTAATCAGAGTATATTTTTCATTTTTATTTCATTTTTAACCATATGTGAGTATATATTATTGAATAGTATTTCAATAATTTCGTAAAATTGAAAAATACATGAGAAACAATTGATCAAAAAATTAACGTCAATACTAATAGAGGTTATTTGTAATCATATATGTAACTTTAATATATTAGATATATTTTTTCAAATGTTAAGAGCTTTTGTAAATAAAATACAAATATGATTGATTTTTAAATATGAGAAACAAGAGAGAAATTATATTTTCTTTCCTTATGACTGATGGACAAGAGATGGGATTAATGCTAACAGATTTTTTTTAACAGCATTTACATACTCACGTATGACATACCTCATTAGTTATTATTGTTGAATTATTTCAATTAAAGCATAAACTCCCCAATTATAAACGATTTTATATTAATGCTTCAAATATTCCTTAAAACATATAGGAAAATCTAAATAATATTGAAAGCTTTTAATACATAACTACTGGCAAGCTAAACCAGTTATGATATCTCACTACCACACTCATACCACCATAAACGTAAGATTTATGTTATAATTTGTATTACTTAATTGATAAAAAAAACATAATATATTAACCTTTATTTATTAATTGTTATTTTTGCAGTATATTTTATTCCAAGTCATAAAAATTAGAGAGGTTACTTTTTCTTCAAATGGTTGAGAGTTCACTTTTAACTAAATTTAATGACGTATAAATTAAGAAGTGATGATAACAATATCATAATATTTTCAATATTAATATTTATAGTGAAAAATATTGAGACTAAATTTTAATAAATTAATTTTTATGAGTTAATTGACTTAGATTAAATTTGTTTACTCAGATTTTAATAAATTAATCAATTATTATTAACGCTTATTTTACTTCTTGAATGTTACGATTAATTTTATAATTATATTATATGTTAAAAAATAAATTTTTAATTTTTATAAGACATCATAAAAAGAATTAAAAATATTTTTTGAATTCAATTAATTAGTTAATTAATTTTCTCATCAAATATTATCAATAATTGCATAAACTTTTAAACAAAAAAATAGAAATATTGATTAGTTTATCTATATTATGAACCAAAAAAATAAATGCTTAATTAATTAAGATTTTTATTCCGGCAACCCTAACATGTTTCAAAATGAGTATTAATTTTAATAGCATTTGTCACATATTGAAAAGTAAAGAGTTAATTTCATATGATTATGAACGAGGAAAATAGTTCAAAATTAAGTACATTTTTCCTAATAAAAAAAAGAATGAATAAGGAATTCTTAATAAACTATAAATAAATAAAAGCACACATACTAATGTAGCAAACTAGTTATGATCTTGTTTGACTTCATCATCATTATCATCATCAAAGTACTTCTTCCAAAACCAATGCTTCTTCCAAGCTCTTTCATTCATTTCATCGATTGGGATTCCTTTGGTTTCAGGCAACTGAAGACCATATTCCTATGACAACAATCCAAGCAACAAAGAAGAAGAAGATCCCCCACTTCATTACACATAACATGCTTAGAAATAGTTGTCCAATCAGAAAAGTACATAACATGTTCATACTCACAACAAAGAAAAACCCAACATTTCTTGTCTCAAGTGGAAATATTTCACTTGCAATTAACCAACCCAATGGTCCCCATGACCATGCAAATCCAGATACAAATACTCCAACCAACGCCACCACAACTAATGCATAATGCTTTGGAATAACACTTGTAGTATGCAATTGTTGTGCTAGAATCACACCCATAGCACTCTAACATCATTACCCAAAAAACAAAATTAATAAATAAAAATAACAGAAAAATAAAGTCAATGTCAATCTTATTTTAAAAATGACACTTAAGTCTCGTATTTATTTTGTTTGTTAAAGTTTTAACTTATTGGCATTAAAAATTGAATGCAAAACAAGAAAGTTAATTTTTTTTCTTCACTTTTTTAAATGCATTAGAGAGCACATTTTGACCTGAATAAAACGCAGTTGATAAAATTGAAGAAAAATTAAGTAAAACATAAAAAATAATTTTTTATCACTTGTTAATAAATTACATATGCGGTCATTCTTTAATAGAATTTTTACCTTTAAGTCACCCCTATTATTTATTTTGTTATATTTTTTTGATACTTATTTTCAATTATAACACATGAAACACCTCTATCTAATTTATTGGTACACATTTGTGTCAATTTCAATAAATTAAGATAGCTCATGTGTACCATTAATGTTGAAGTTAACCAAAATGTGTATCAATAATTTAAATAGGAGTATTTCACGTATCTCGTTAGTGAATATGAAAGAATACCAAAACAAGAATGAGGGTAATCCAAAGATAACAATCTTACTTTTTAATAATAATAATAATAATAGAACTTAATTATAACAAAAAAAAAGAGTAAGAACATAAGCCTAGTATGTGACATGTATAGTTACTCTCTCGAAAAATAAAATAAAAAATAAAAATTGGGTTTATCTTTAGAGTTATAATGAAATTGTTTTTATTTTTGATTTCATACCTGAGTAGCGATCATTTGTGCTGCAGCTTCAAGAAGGAATATTTTTCGTCCAATCTTATCAACGGTGAAAATGGCAATAAAGAAGCATCATTTTCAAATCCCATAGTTTGAAACAAGACAGGAGCATAAAACATAATAACATTAATTCTAGTAAGTTGTTGAAAAATTTGAAGAATTGTGCCACTAAAAAGTTGAGGTCTGTTCTTGCGTTTCATGAGATTTCTAAAAGAGTGTTTGTGTTTTTTAGATAATTCAACTGCATATACTATTTCATCAAACTCTTTATCAACATTGTCGACGCCTCTAATCTTTTGTAGTGTGGACCTTCCTTCTTCTTTTTTCCTTCTTTCTATAAGACTTGCTGAAGTCTCAACAATTTTTAAAGATCCAATTAAGAGAATCAAAGCAGTAATTTATGCTCCTCCTAGTGATACTCTCCAACCATTTGGGTGCATATTTGTAGTAAAATAGTTTATTATGTTTGCTATCATAATACCAATTGTGATTAGCAATTGAAAACATATATTGAGTGCTCCACTGTATTTTGTTGGAGCTACCTCTAATATGAATAATGGAATTGCTTGTATAAATCAATTAAATTGTTAAATACCACTTGTGTGTATTTATTGTTACATAATGTTAACAACTATTTTCTTATACATACGTAACAAAAAGATAAATTTGAAAATTCTAATACATAGAATCTACATTTCTCTTGAACAGACAATGAAAGTATCAAAATAAATATTTTATTTTTCAAATAAATTTAATTGTTAAAATTTCATTGAACACTTAACTATATAATAATATATTTATCTATATAGTAATACAAGTATATAATAACTAGAAAAACCAATTGAAATAAGTTAATAAAGATTGATATCAAAATAGTAATATAAGTATATAATAGTTAAAAAGTAAAATTGAAACAAGTTAATAAAGATTGATATCTTAAATCAAGGGGAAAAAAAATTAAGTCACCAAAATAAATTGTAAAACTCTATTAAAAGAAGTAATTTGTGAGATGATTTAATAATATAATATGAGAAGACCCACACAAATTGAATCTATTTATTTAACATGTTTAAATAATGAATCAAACACAACAAAATAACTCAAACTAATTACTTAAATTAATATCTTATATAATAACAAGTCTAACATGACTTATTTATACCATTGATCTAATTTGACATTCATAATAAGGATTTACTTAAGTAAATTTAATGATAACACAAAATAAATTCTTTGTATATGCGCTCTATTTTTAGTATTTGAATATGTATTAATAATTTTTATTTAATAAATTATATTTTTATTGTATTTTTCAAATCTGAATATTAATAAAATATCTTTAACTCTTCGTTATTAAAAAAAATATAGAATTGACTAAAGTAAATCTAATAATATAAACGAATGACAACATATAGAGAATGCAAGATCACTAGATAAAACAAATAATAATATGATTTAAGGAGTTATAAAAGATGAGAATAACCTGATTACCAAAATCGACTCTGATTCCAAGAAACATTCTTCCAATAATCAACATAATTAAGTTGACAACAGTAGCATTCATGATAGCTCCCAAGACAAAGAAAACAGAAGCCCATTGAATTGTGGGTCTACGACCATGTTTCTTACAGATAAAAGAGGCTGTAAATGAAGCTAAAATGGCTGCTAGGTAGAGTGAAGATGTGAAGAGTTGTAAATACGCATTATTATATTTACAGTAATTGTTTTCTCTTGCGTGATGTTTTTTCACATAAACATCTGGAAAAAAATTCACTAAGAAATCATCCATTGATGTAACTCCACCTATGCACAACAAATTTAATAACATTTCAAAATTATGATAAAAAAATTAAAATTAAATAAAAAATATTATTGAAGATTACATATGACCTTAAATTCCAATATCATAACCAAACATAAGACCTCCGATGGCAACAATAATGCTACATACGAATACTTGCTTTGTAAGCTTGGATGGAAAATCAACACCTCTTGTTTCAAGAATGCCTATTCCAGGAGCATCTTTTTTCGTATCTTCTCAAAATATAGAAATATAGAGATAGAATAGTGTTAGCTTGATTAGGATATGTGTCTATATATAATTATAATTTGAGAAGTTTATAAGTGAATAAATTATAAAGATATATATCTTAAAATCTAAAGATATATCTTTAAATATATCTAGATATATGTAGATATATTCAGTTATAATTATATTCTAAAATCTCTCTTGTTATAAAAAGTCAACACTATTGATAAGTATAACCGTATATCTTATCTCAAATATATTAAAATATCAACAAATGTGTTGAATTTGATTTTTTTTTTCAAATATTCTAAAAAATTCAAAGATATTAAAAGATGACATCATCTTAAATGAAAATTAAAGATAAAAGTTATTAAATTTTATTTTTGTAGTATATATATTTTTTATTTATTCCAAATCCTAAAAATGAAAAAAGGTTACTTATATATATATATATAGTTATAATTCGAGAAGTTTGTAAGTGAATAAATTGTAAAGTTATATATAATAAAATGTGGAGATATATCTTTAAATATATCTAGATATATGTAGATATATTCAGTTATAATTATATCTTAAAATATCTCTTATTAAAGTCAACATTGCTGATAACTAATAAGTATAACCCTATATCTTATCTCCTATTTATTAAAATATCAAAAAATATTTTTATGTTTGATTTTTTTCAAATATTCTATATTTATTTAAAATACTAAAAGATGACATGCAACACAAACGAAAATTACATATAATAGTTGTTAAATGTTATTTTTGTAGTATATATATTTTTTATTCTAAATCATAAAATTTAGAGAGGTTACTTTTTTCTACAAATGGGTGAGAAACAAGAGAGAAATTATATTTTCTTTCCGACTGATGGACAAGAGATGGGATAAATGCTAACAGATTTTTTTTAATAGCATTTACATACTCACGTATGACATACCTCATTAGTTATTATGGTTGAATTATTTCAATTAAAGCATAAACTCCCCAATTATAAACGATTTTATATTAATGCTTCAAGATATTCCTTAAAACATATAGGAAAATCTAAATAATATTGAAAGCTTTTAATACATAACTACTGGCAAGCTAAACCAGTTATGATATCTCACTAACACACTCATACCACCATGAACTTAAGATTTATGTTATAATTTGTATTACTTAATTGATAAAAAAACTTAATATATTAACCTTTATTTAGATAAATAATCTTGTACAAACAAATTATAATGCAAATAATTGTCAATATTTTAGTTACTAATAACTTATTACTTCATTTATAAAAAAATAATAATTAATATAATTAACAAAAAAATAACTAGTTAGTTATTTAAGATAAATTCATTATACAAAAATAAAAAAATAATAGCATCATAGATAACTGTAATATTTTAGCTGTTAATAGTTTATTATTTAATTAATTAAAAACTATAAATCTTAGTTAAATTATACAATAAATAAGAGCAATAGTAGTTATTACTCTAAAATATTAAGCAAATTTGTTTGAAATTTTATAAGGCAAGACTAAGACTTTATATATAATATAAATAAATATAGATATTGATATAGATAAAGTACAAAGTTTACATTTTTATATGAAAACTATTATTATTATCCTAAAATTGACGCCAACAATCAATTAGGGAAATGTATTTCAATTATCAATGTATTCTTATATATAATCTAATTCACCTATAAATTAATTTTATTTTATTTATTTTTTAAATTTATTTAGTGTGACAATAACTTATTATATGTATTAATTATCTTTTAGTAAAAATTTAAAAAGAAAATCCCAAATATTCTTAAAATAATTGATTTTAAATTATTTATTTATTATTATTTTTGTATACATACAGCCCAAGTTCTATAGGCTAGTATATAACTGTAAGAAATATTTTTAAACAAAAATCAAAGCATTCGTGTTCACTTACATGCTAATTTTCTAATTCTTTTTTCACTTTTTGTATAAAATGTTTCTTCAAAAACATTAAAAATATTTACAAAAATTGTAGTTCTTTTTCTATTCTCAGGAAAACTTCAAATTATATTAACATAGGATAAATATACTTATATGTTCTTATCATTTAGATGCCACAAATAAAGTATTTAAAAATATTTTTTTATTTTAATGTGATAAATATAAGGGTGTCTACTCCTAGGGTCACTAAATTTGTTGAGCGGCCTTGTTTACATGTAAGTATTCTAGCATCAACTTTACTTTGAATGAATACGTGATAAAAAAGGAGAGAAAGAAAGAAAGAAAGAAAGAAAGATTGATGTTTAAAAAGGTCAAACATATAAGGAGAATTATTTAGTAAATGTTTTAAATAAGTTTAAATAATTTAAAATATTATATTTCAATCATGGGTTTGGTATATACTTATTTTTCATGGGGTATTTATAAGCCCAAATTAAAAGGATCGAAAACAAGTAAAACAAGAATCTTACTTCTAGCCATTGAAATTGTTCTTAAAAATCCAATTAATTATGCTAGAATTTGATATTACGCTAGAAAAATACTCAATAAAGCCCAAATGAATTATTCTACCACTAAAAACGAATTTTTGACTATTGTGTTTTCTTTAGATAAATTTCAGTCTTAGTAGATTTTAAAGTAATTATCCAATCTTATCATGCAAATTTAAGATATTTGTTTAGTAAACTTAATGCTAAGTTAAGATTAATAAGGTGGATTTTACTCTTACAAGAATTTGGCCTAGAAATCAAAGATAAAAGAAACGGTGAAAATTTAGTAGCTGATCATTTTTCTAGGTTAATTTTTGAATTCAATTCTCCTGAAGGTGAGAGTGAAGTATTGAAACTTTTCAAGATGAATGATTATTTTTACTAGGTCAAAACCATGGTATATTGATATAGTAAATTATCTTGCTATTAGAATTTTGAGGCCTAACATTTCTTCTCAGGAAAAGAAAAGGTTTTTACATTCTTGTAACCAATACTTCTAGGATAACGCTTATCTATTCAAGATTATTCAAGATTAAATCATCTAGAAATTAGTGCCTAAAAAGGAACATAAGATCATTCTAGCATTTTGTCATGAACTTCACTATGAGGGCCATTTTGTGGTAAGAAAATGGCCCTTAAGTTATGGAAAGCGAATCACGTTATGTAGCGTGTGAAGAGGACAAAATTCGTGCCAAGTGTCAGAACAACATTCAATCCGAGTACAAGCTTGGTCTAACCTCGTCGCCATGTGTCAATATACCATTGCTCAACGCATTCCACCCGTGCACTATGCCATCTGTTTTCACTAATCACATCACACTGTGTGTCGCTAACTCAATGAGCATTGAATCTAACCGGTCTCCTCTCCCACACTTCGCGCTCTGATTCACCCAATGAATTTCCCCTATCACGTGTCGCACTATCGATTTTTGCTTGTTTTGATCGTAGCCTTTGATCTGAACCTGATTTGACGGTCCATATCACACTTGAGAAATATTTAAGCCCTTAATCACTCCATAAACCCTAAGTAGCCTCCATTAGCATAATTTTGGTCAAATTTTGGAGCTAAAAAGGGAGAAAAATTTAGAAAAAATCAAGATGGGACACAATTTTGATAGAGATTCAAGGGGAGATTAATTCTACAACTCAAGAGATAGATTGTATTTCTTCTTTCGTGATCAATTTTTATGCGTTCCTTTATGAAAATATGAGCTTTATGAACACAATTATGTGTAGTTAATTTATCACTCTAGGGATCTTATACACCTAATTTTCACCATGTGATGATTTAATATTTTACCCTAATAATAATTATAATTTAATTATATTATTTAATCTGATTTGTATGCTATTAATTGTTTGGCCAACAATTTATCCATAGAGGCAATTAAATATATTTGAGAGAATTATTTAATTGTTTGTATTGATTAAATAACATGCATAGTTTTTAGAAATAGATGTACTACTCTTATGTATGTGATACATAATTGACGAACTTAATGAGTAGTATGCAATTTAATTGGCATGAGAGTATGATTAAATTAATTACTATATGGTGTGTAGTTTACTTAAGAAAGGAATACATGCTAGGTTAGATTCAATTGATAATGTAATTAATTGATAATTATTTTGGGGGGATTTTAGCAATTCGCATATTAGAAAATTAGGGGATTAAGTATTTCTAGATATTTTATCATATATCTTTTTAGTTACCAAATTTGATTTAATTAATTATTGTTATTTACTTTTATTTATTTTTAATTTTCTTCTTTAAAATAAAAAAACACATAAAAAATTTGATTTATTATTATTTTTAAATTAGTTTCTAGTAAAATAATCTTCGTAGGAATGATAATTTCTTATCAATATATTAGTTATGTGATACGTACACTTTCATATTCATTTCTTACACTATTTGTATGACTATCAAGTTTTCGGCGCCATTGTCGGGGATTATAAATATTAAAAATTAAAATTATTATTATTATTATTATTATTATTCTTGTTGTTGTTTGTTTTAATTTATTTTTCTTTACTTTAATTTTAATGTTAATTCACTTATTTTCTTTTACTGACTTATTTATTTATTTATTTATTTTACTTGAATTTATTTCTTTAATTGTTTATTTTTTTAAATTTTTATTTAGTTTTTATTTAGATATCTTCTTTATAATTGTAAAAACATAGTTAAGTCTATTGCATGAGTAGAGTTCGTGAGGGGGAAATCTTAATTTTAGATCTTCAAATTGAGCGTATTTTGAGATTAATTAGAAAACAACAAGTCATCCAAGAGGAAGAAATGGTTAATCCATTAGAAATAGACAATAATGAGCCAAACTTGAACATTTAAATGCTTTTGATGGATGAGAGAGATAGAGCTATAAATGAATATGCAATACCTACGTTGGAAGGGTTAACTCCAAGTATTACAAGGCTAAACATTCAAGCTAATGAGTTTGAATTAAATTAGTGAGGTTTCAAATGCTACAAACAGTTGGACAATTCAGCAGATTACCTACAGGGGATCCTCATCTTCATCTCAGATTGTTTATTGAAGTTGTAGATTCACTTAAGTTCAATGATGTCACAGAGGAGGCATTTAGGCTTAGATTATTCCTTTACTCTTTGTGAGACTATGCTCGAGCTTGGCTAAACTCTTTACCATCTGATTCCATTACAACTTGGAATGGTTTGATGGATAAATTCTTGATGAAATATTTCCCACCAACAAAGAATGTCAAGCTTAGGAATGACATTACTTCCTACCAACAAAACGAAGGAGAATCTCTATATGAAGCATGGGAAAGATTCAAGGAATTACTAAGGAAGTGTCCTCATAATGGTATTCCTTCTTGGATTCAAATAGAGACTTTTTATAATGGTCTCAATGCTCATACAAGAACTATTTTTGATGCATCTGCTAATGGAGCTCTACTAGCCAAATCTTACAATCAAGCTTATGATTTACTTGAGCAAATGGCTAGCAATAATTATCAATGGCTAATGGATAGAATGACAACCACAAGAAGAGTAGCCGTAGTGTATGAGGTAAATGATATCATAGCACTTATAGCTCGAGTTTCATCTTTGGTTAATCTTTTGAAGGCTCAAAACTCGCCAACGAGTCTAAACTAGGTCTAAGATTCAAGAGTGTCATGTCTATTTTGTGGAGGAGCTCATTGGTTTGTTAATTGTCCAAATAATCCTGAATCCATACGCTATGTGGGTAATGTGAATCAAAACAATAATCCATACTCAAACACATATAACCTAGGATGGAGATGACATCAAAATTTCTCTTGAAGTAATAACAACAGTCAAGGTGCTAATCAATTTAACCATCAATCATTTCCACCACCTAGATTTCAACAACAACAACAATTGCAAGCCCAAGAGAAGAGGCCATCTACTGATGACAATACAAATGCCTTAATAGTGATGATGAAAGAGTTCATCCAATCAATAAATACAAAAGTGTCCACTCAAGAGGCTTAGATTTGAAATTTGGAGAAACAAATGGAGCAACTTGCTCAGGCCATAAGCCAAAGGCCTTAAGGTAACATTACAAGTGACACAATTCTAAACCTCAGAAGAAAAGGTAAGGACCATTGTAACTCCATAGCCTTGAGGAGTGGTCAAACTTTAGAACAGAAACATAAGACAAAAAAGAATAAGGAGAAACATGAAATTAACAAGGATAAGGAGGAACTTGTTTATAAAGAGAGCACTGAAAAAGAAATAATTTAACCAAAAAAGAGAAACCTCTACAAACCCACTATTTATTTCCCTAAAATACTGCAAAAGCAAAAGTCAAGTATGCAATTTTCAAAATTTTTGGAAGTCTTCAAAAATATGCACATAAACATACCAATTGTAGAGGCACTTGAACAAATGACATCCTATTCCAAATTCATGAAGGATATACTATCAAAGAAAAGGAGGCTTGGAGATCATGAAGTAATAACCTTGACTAAAGGTTGTAGTGCCATCCTTGATGGTAAACTTCCACAAAAACTGAAAGATCCAGGAAGTTTTGACATCCCTTGCACTATTCAGAATATTCGTTTTGGCAAGGCACTAAGTGACTTGGATTCTAGCATTAACCTCATGCCATTATTGATGATAAATAGATATGGGGTTGGTAAAGAAAAACCTACTTCAATAACATTACAAATGATAGATAGTTCAATTAAGAGACCTCGGGGTATGGTAGAAGATTTTTTAGTAAAAGTAGACAAATTCATCTTTCTGATGAACTTCATTGTGCTAGACATGTAAGAGGACCGTGACATTCCTATCGTAGTTGGTAGTCCATTCTTAGCAACCGGAAGGGCACTCATTAATGTACAAAAACTGAACTTACAATGAGAGTTCAAGATGAACAAATAATGTTTAAAGTTTTAAAGAATCTAAACCCTATGACATTGATAGTGCTAATGAATGCTTTAGGAGAAATGTTACTGAATATGGGGACAACTTAAAAGAATCTATTGAGTTGCCTACACTTGATATTGTTACACATGATGCTATGAACAAGGACTTAAACTCACTAGAAAACAACTCAACTTATTATAACTTTGAAAGTATGGCATCAAAGGTTGATATTGTGGACTATGTGAACTTTTTCGAGGACGCACTTCTCATGTAAGTATCAAAGGTGATTGTGGAAAATTTTGAGATAGGATCTAAGCTCAAAACATCAATTGAAGAGACACCAAGTTTAGACCCTACACTTTTACCCTCCTATCTCCATTCAAGTAGGCAAGAAAAAAAGTACAATTGGGAAGTTAAAAAGGTGTTGGAAATACATAAAATGGATGAGTTACGATGGAGTGCTTATAAGAATGCCAAAAATTCAAAAAGAAAACAAAAATATGGCATGAGAAGAGAATGGAGCACCATCTTTGTGAGCCAGAACATAAAGTATTATTGAACAAATCAAGACTCAAGTTATTTCCAAGTAAACTCAAAAGTAAATGGACACAAAGGGATGTGCCTTAGGACTTATATGACCATCTAGTTAAGGACGTTAAATGTGACACTGGTTGAGAGGCAACCTAACATTATTTTAATTATATTTTCATTTTTTTGTTTTGTAGGTGAATAAATGTGGAGAGAAATGGCGCAACAAGAATAAGCATTCCAATGACAAATGTGGTGTGCCATGATTAAGGGAGTTTTCTTTTCTTTTACCTTTTCATCTTTATATATGCACATTGGGGACAATGTGTAATTTAATTTTAGTGGAGAAAACTTCTTTCTCTACATTAGTATTTAGTATGCATTTTAAATATTTAGGGTTTCATTTTTTTAATTTTTAGGATGTTTTTAATCATGATTTGGGTAGAAATTGATAAATATATGGAAACTAAATGCATGCATGCTTGATATGAAACATATGAACTCAATGATAAAAATTGGTTGTCATGACTAGGATAAAGAATGTAACATATTTGGTAAGATACTTACATTAATCATGTGATATGCTTGCTAGTCGATGAGATCTACCAAGTTTTATAATCTATTTTATCATCCCTTGAGGCAAAATCCTAAATAGTATTTAGCAAGAGAAATAATTTAGGTCTTATTTGGATCAATTGAGCCTTTCAAGTTAACCATTGTTAATTTCTTTAATCACCCCTTTGAGCCTAAAAAAGAACCATTCATATCTTTAAGCCACATTTAATTCCTAACTAATAAGTATTACCTTTAGCTTGTATGAAAAAAAAATGCAATCGTGTGTTATGCTATAGAGTACAATGAAATGTAATGCACCCTATAAAAAAAGAAAAAACTTACAACACAATTATCGCTCTAAAGAAAAAGAAAATAGAATTGAAAATAAGTTTGTGGGTGTTGTGAAGTTACAAAAAAAAAGAGAGAAAAGAGATGTGGAACAAAAAATATGAAAAGAATGACAAAAGTACATGATGAACAAAAAGAAATCTAAGGTTTGGAAAGAGCCTAAATGTATTCATTTATTGACCCCCACCTAAGGCTTACATTACAACCATGTAAAGTCCTTATTAATCTTTTGCTAAGTGTATATTTATATTGGGGGAGAGGGATGTGAAAATTGGACTTATGAGACTTGTTTTAATATTGAATTAATTAGCATAATCATATAGGTTGATTTCATGAGTGCATGTGATGATATCTTATGCAGTACACACACAAGAATCAATTTTTCAAAAACCTTACATATCTTTGTATTGATAAAACGTTGATTTATGAATATGTGAACCTCCTTATCATAGGATTGTATGAATTTTGAGAGGAATAGTTTTCGTGGAACATGCATGTAATAATAGATGTATATTTATGAATACACTACCCAAGTTATTTTATTTAGTTATATTTGGCTTTACTTGAGGACAAACAAAAAGTTATGTTTGGGCTGTGATGACTATTTGAAAGTAGAGTCATTAACACACTTTTTTACTTAATATTTACTTGTTTTATTTAATAAATGGTATTTTGTGGTCAAAAAAATTAAAATATAAGCTTTTTAGTGAAAAGTGGTAAAAATATAATTTTTGGAATTTTTTATGGATTTTTATAGAATTTTTATCGTAGGAGTAATCTGGAGTTACCACGTGGCCTACCACGTAAGTAGGGGAGGTTACTGCGCAAGCCACATAGATGCCACTCAAGCATGGAGAGCGAATCACGTTACGTCATATGTGAGGAAGATAAAAAAGCGTGCCACGTGTCAGCACAACGTTCAATCCGAGTTTGGGCTTGGTTAAACTGCATCACCACGTGTCGATATACCACTACTCCATGCATTGTACCCACATGTCACGCCATCTGTTTCTTCGAATCATGTCGTGCCATGTGTCACTAACTTAACGAGTGTTGAATTTGACCAGTCTTTCCTACCACAGGTCGCACTCTGATTTGCCTAGTGAATTTCCCTACCACGTGTTACGTTGTGATTAGCTAGTGTGTCATTTTTTGCTTGTTTTGATCGTAGCATCTGATCTGAAGCTAATCTGACAGTCTAGATCGCACCTGAGCAATATTTAAGCCCCTAATCACTCCATACACCCTAAGTGGCTTCCGTTACCATAATTTTGGTCAATATTTGGAGCTAAAAAGAGAGAAAAATATAGAAATATTCACGAGGGGACACAAATTTGGTGGAGATTCAAAAGAACATTAATTCTACAATTGAAGAGATTGATTGTATTTCTTCTTCTACTATTTTCTTTATCAATTTTTATGTCTTCCTTTATGAACACAATTATGTGTAGTTAATTTATTAATCTAGGGATCTTATGAACCCAATTTTCACCATGTGATGATTTAATATTTTACCCCATTTATAGTTTCAATTTAATTATATTATTAAATATTATTTGTATGTTATTTATTGTTTAGCGAACAATTTATCTATAGAGGTAATTAAATAGATTCGAAAGAATTATTTAATTGTTTGTCTTGCTTAAATAACATGCATAGTTTCTAGGTAGAGATGTATGATTCTTTTGTATGTGATCCATAATTGATGAAATTAATGAGTAGTATGCAATTTAATTGCCATGAGAGTGGTATTAAATTAATTACTATATGGTGTGTAGTTTACTTGAGAGAGGAATACATGTTAGGTTAGATTCAATTGATCATGTAATTAATTAAAAATTAGTTTGGGGGATTTTAGCAATTCACGTGTTTAGGAAATTGGGGGATTAAGTATTCCTAGATATTTTCTCATATATCTTTTTAGTTAACAAATTTGATTTAATTAATTATTGTTATTTACTTTTATTTATTTTTAATTTTCTTCTTTAAAATAAAAAAACACAAAAAATTTGATTTTTTTATTTTTTTAGCTTTAAAAATTAGTTTTTAGTAAAATAATTTATATGGGAACGATATTTTCTTATCATTATATTACTTGTTGCTATGCATATATTTGCGTATTCATTTCACATACTATTTGTGTGGCGATCAAGTTATTACATTCTAGATTTTATTAGCTGACTCTCTTTAAAGATGCTCATATGTTATGCACACATTGTGATAGATGTGAGAATACAGGTAATATTGAAAAATAAGATTAAATGCTTTTGGCATCTATTTTAGTTATTAACCTATTTGATTTATGAGGGATTGATTTTACGGCCCCTTTCCCCTACCTTTTGGTAATGAATATATTCTTGTCACTATTGATTATATGTCCAAATTGGTAGAAGTTGTATCCACTAAAACTAATGATGATAACGTTGTTGTAAAATTCTTGAAGGATTTGATATTTAGCAGTTTTGGGACACCTAAAGCAATAATTAGTGATGGAAGGAGCCATTTTTGCAATGATCTTTTTGATGGGGTGCTAAAGAAGTATAACATTAGACATAGAGTGGCCACTCCATACCATCCACAAAATTCTAGTCAAGTGGAAGTGAGTAATAAGTAGATCAAAGGGGTTTTGGAATGCACTATGTACCCTTCAAGGAAAGATTGGGCAATCAAGTTAAATGATGCTTTATGGGCATACCAAATTGTGTATAAAACACTTAGTAGGATGAGCCCTTATTGGTTAATCTTTGGGAAAGTTTTCCATCCACCCGTTGAACTCATACACAATGCCTATTGGGTAATTAAAGAATAAAATATGGATTTAGATAAAGTAGGAGAGAAGCGATTACTTCAAATTAGCTTGCTTGAAGAGATTAGGGATAAAGCTTATGAAATGCAAAGTTATAAAAGAGCACACTAAGCGCTATCAAGATAAAAGGCTAGTTTGCAAGTCTTTAATTCCTAGAATGAAAGTTCTTTTATTTGATTCTTATTTGAGATTATTTCTAGGAAATTGTAATTACGTTGGGGTGGACCGTTTACAATCACTCAACTATGTCCAAATGGAGTGGTGGAGTTACTAAATCCTAAGACTCATGGAATGTTCAAGCTAAATGGGCATCATGTAAAACCTTATTTAGAAAGAGAAGAGAACACAAGACATCAAAAATTGATTGCATATGGATATGTAACAAATGAGTAAGTTTTCCCTTCTTCATTCGTTATCTTTAACTTAAACTGGTTACATTGTAGATAATGTAAATTCTAGGTTGAGGGTGGAGGAAAAGTTACATTACATAAATTTGAGCAATTTTAATTTTTTTATTAAAATATATGCTTACATTTTCTTTAAATGAAATTTATTTATTGATTTAGGGATAGTTAGGTTTAATTTTTAATATTTTTCTTGTAAAATTATCTTGCTTTTTATTGAATGACTTAAATAGAAATTAAAAGTATATACCTCCTTTTTTCATGCATGACTTCCACCAAAAGAGATATATCTAGGGTCTCTAAAACCAATATTAAAAATCCAAAATTAACTACTCACAAAAATCATACAAATATAAACTCTCTAAAAAAATATTTTTAGTAAAAAAGCAAAGAAAGAAAAATAAGAAAAATAGATAAAAATCAATAGTATAAACTTTGTACTATGAACCAAAAATTTCTTAAAAATTGTGAGAAATAGCTATTATAACAGAAAGATAGAAAATAAATCTCCTTGAAGTCATTGCATTCCATTCATCTCTAAAGGCATATATTTGATATTTTTATTTGATGATTTTAATTGATGCATGAAAATGGTATTTGATTATGTCATAAATCCTAAAGCTTGATTCTTTTCATAATATCAATATTACACTTTATTTTGAGTCTTTCTTCATTAAATAGATGCAAAGTTATTAATTCATTTATTTACATAAACAATATTCGCATATTACTTTGATTGAGTGTTTGAACCCATAAGATTTGTATAATATTAAGAGTATGACTTGTGAGGATTAGATTTGAAGTAAATTTGGATTACTAACTTGTGAGGATTAGTGACGAAATGAATTCAGATTACTAACACTAAAATTGGATAAATCAATATTGATACATTTTTATATGGAAAATGAATTTGTGTTTTTCTACTAATTTTTACAATAAAGTGTGATTTTTTTTAGATTTTAATTTAACTTATCCTTTGGATTTTAAATTATGAACTTAAAAACTGTTAAAAGCATGAGAAGTTTTATATTTTGTTTTCTTTATTATTTTTTTAAATTTTTTCTTGGTTAAATTTTAGTTTTTGTTTTGTTATTTATTTTAATTTTTTATTTAGTTTGACGCTTATAGGTATCATCATTAAAAGCTCTAGAGTGACTTAAACTCATCAATTGGGGTTACTTAGGGGTTTAAAGGCTTGATGCATATGCTAAAGGTAACTGTGTCAATCTATGGAAGAGATTTTGAATAGTTAAATTTTATTTATTTTAGTTTTAGTTTTTTACTTTTTGGCTTCCCTTACTAGAGATTGGTAAAAAGCTAGTTGGGGGTTATGAGAAGTTCTTAAAAAGAACTGGATATTACGTAATTTATTTTCATTTTAATATCAAAAATAGATTTGTATTTGCATAATTTTATTATTTTTCAACAAATCTATGTTTTCAAAATCACGTGCAAGTTTTGTTGTTTTTTAGGTATTTTTGGCTTCAAAATGATTCAATTGATGAACACTTGAAGAATTATACCTAAAAGTACTTCATTGCAACCAAGAAGAAAAAAAGAATAAACATATGCAAGCCTTATATATGTATCAACCAAATGTAAGAGGGTGAAATACAAAATAAATTTGGAGATAAACAGGACAACGTAGGCCATTATGGTGATTAATAATGGCTACAATGCGAGTCTCTCGTATCGTAATTGAATATGTACCAAAATCAACATATGTCGTGATGATGGAAAAAGTGTGCCGTGGCACGTGACCTCATGATCGACAATTTTCTCCTTTTTCTTAGTGTTTTTTCAACCTATATAAACCCCTACTGTAGTTAAAGACACCAAAACTCAAGAACAATTTTGAGTTTCAACAAATTCTTTGAGAATTTTGTTTAATGTAGTAATTTTCTATTCGATAAACAGTATAGGCATATTGTTTTGGAGGTTTTTCACTTATAGATGAGTACTAAAATTATATACTTTAAAGCATACTTTTGAGGTATAAATTTTGAATGTATTATTTTATTTTCATAATTAATTTTATTGTTTTGAATTTAATTTTTAATATACTAATCATTTATTAAATTGAGCATGTTTGGTTGAATATTACTATGGAATATTAGTTATGCTGTTATGGTTGTGAAATATTAATTTAGCTAAATATTTTTCTAAAATAAATATAGTTTATTTAAAGAATACAAATAATTCAAAAATAATATATACATATATGTTTAAATGCTTATAAATTAATCAAATAAAAACAATTAATTCGGGTACCGACTAGTACGGTTATCAATATAACTATACTTGAACCGTACCCATTATTTTATGTTCAGTTAATACCCAAAATCGTATACGTCTCCAAAATTTATTAGATAAAAACAGAATTGACGGTATGGATAATCGAATATGTAAATTTGTTTTTTACCCATTTTTAATTTGGAGCAGCTCACAAATTGCCACCCCGAGAATTTACTCCAAAGAAATTAAATATAATTAAATTTATATAACTATATTTAAAAAACAATTATCATTTGTGGTAATACATCTCGATGGTTATAAGAGGAGAGAGAGTTACATTTTAGTTACAATTACGGCTCAACCATAAATTAATTTTTTATTTTGAAAAAACCATAAATTAATTTTTAGAGATCAAATTTTAAAATACACCAATAATATATTAACGGGTAAATGTGAGTTTCTTTTTTATTATTAATGTGCCCCCAAAAATGAAAATAATATCATTTAAAAACATAATAATATTATTCTTTGTTATGACACTTAAACATAATTTTATTAATGTTGTTGAGATTTCTTTGGTAGTTTTGAAAACTTTGGATATATAATCGATAGAAAATATTATTTTTTGGAATAAATTCATAATTAACCACCTTTGGGAGGATCGGGAGGTCATTGATTTTTACATATATGTTAAATAATCAAAATTATAAGTATTATAGAAAGCGTCCATTAAACATCCACCAATAAGATCGTGGTAAGATGTGAATAAAAAAAAAGTATTATTTACCCAAACAAATGTAAAATATGTTCCAAAATAACTCCTATGTATAGTAAGTGATAAAATTGTATAAATATAACAAATATATTGATAATATATAAGATGGTATATAAAAAAAGAAATGAAACTACTGTTTACAATCAGAATTAAGAAATAACAACTACTTAAAGAGTTTATTAAGTAACACAAATAGCTTGTATTACATAAGACAAAATTACACAAATTAAGGAAGTGAAAATGAATGTACATAATTTATATTTATTTTAAAAATGATATTTAAATTTTATACTTATTTTTATAATAGTCTAATTTTATTGTTATAAAAAAGTGACTGGATAAGAAAAAATAATTATTTTTTACGTTTTTATTTAATTTTTTATTTAAGTTACAACATTATCTATCTAAGGTAATTAAAAAAATAAAAATTATCTTTGTTATTAGGCAATCATTTTTTCTTAATAATAAGCTTAAAGTATTACAAAACAAAATCTACCTTTTATTTTACAATGAGTAAGAGATGATTTTAGATTTATTTTTCTATCAACTGCATTCTGCCATACACTAAATATTTAAAATTTAGTGTGAAAGAATGATAAACAAACTAAGAAGTGCAAATTGTTCTAAAAAACAATTTAAAAGAAAAAAGTCAAATGTCTATTTAATCTTTATAAAAATTAAAAATTAACAATGAATCACACATATAATTATAGATCTATCGAGATGGTGGAGTCAATCCCAATCCTCAGTGGCTACAATTACCTAAAATATCAACGTTACATTTTAGCTTTTTAATTTAAACCCTAATTAATTCTAAACATGTTAATTTAAACCCTAATTAATTTTAAACATATTAATTTAATAAATATATAATTTCATTTAATAAATATATAAATTAATCAAATAAACATAATTAATTCGGGTACCAACCGGTATAGTTATCAATATAACTATACTTGGACCGTACCCATTATTTTATGTTCGATTAATACCCAAAATCGTATACGTCTCCAAAATTTAATAGATAAAAATAGAATCGACGGTATGAATAATCGAATTCGTAATTGTTTTTTACCCATTTTTAATTTGGACCAGCTCACAAATTACCACCCCGAGAATTTACTCCAAAGAAATTAAATATAATTAAATTTATATAACTATATTTAATAATAAAATTCATCATTTGTGGTAATAATATCTCGATGGTTATAAGAGGAGAGAGAGTTACATTTTAGTTACAATTACGACTCAACTATAAATTAATTTTTTATTATGAAAAAATCATAAATTAATTTTTAGAGATCAAATTTTAAAATACACCAATAATATATTAAAGGGTAAATGTCAGGTTTTTTTTAATTATTAATGTGCCCCCAAAAAAGAAAATAATATCATTTAAAAACATATTAATATTATTCTTTGTTATGACACTTCAACATAATTTTATTAATGTTGTTGAGATTTATTTGGTAGTTTTGAAAACTTTGGATATATATTCGGTAGAAAATATTATTTTTGAGAATAAATTCATAATTAACCACCCTTTGGGAGGATCGTGAGGTCATTGATATTTACATATTTAAATAATCGAAATTATAAGTATTATAGAAAGCGTCCACTAAAAATCCACCAATAAGATCGTGGTAAGATGTGAATGAAAAAGAAAAATGTATTATTTACTCAAACAAATGTAAAATATGTTCCAAAATAACTCGTATGTATAGTAAGAGATAAAATTGTATAAATATAACAAATATATTGATAATATATAAAATGGTATATAACAAAAGAAATGAAACTATTGTTTACAATCAGAATTAAGAAATAACAACTACTTAAAGAGTTTATTAAGTAACACAAATAGCTTGTATTACATAAGATAAAATTAAACAAATTAAGGAAGTGAAAATGAATGTACATAATTTATATTTATTTTAAAAATGATATTTAAATTTTATAATTATTTTTTATAATAATCTAATTTTATTATTATAAAAAAGTGACTGGATAAGAAAAAATAATTATTTTTTACGTTTTTATTTAAGTTACAACATTATCTATCTAAGGAAATTAAAAAAATAAAAATTATCTTTGTTATTAGACAATCATTTTTTTCGTAATAATAAGAGTAAAGTATTACAAAAAAAATCTACCTTTTATTTTACAATGAGTAAGAGATGATTTTAGATTTATTTTTCTATCAACTGCATTCTGCCATACACTAAATATTTAAAATTTAGTGTGAAAGAATGATAAACAAACTAAGAAGTTCAAATTGTTCTAAAAAAAATTTGAAAGAAAAAAATCAAATGTCTATTTAATCTTTGTAAAAATTAAAAATTAACAATGAATCACACATATAATTATAGATCTATCGAGATGGTAGAGTCAATCCCAATCCTCAGTGGCTACAATTACCTAAAATATCAACGTTACATTTCAGCTTTTTATTTATTTACTTTTCTTATAAATATTTCTTCTTAAACATATAAACCTTATCATTTATGTTAATCTTATATTAAGGAGTGATGAGTAGTAATGACTTCATCAAGGTTAAGATTTCTATAAATTATATAATTTTCTAAAAATTATATTATATTTCTTTTATTTTTATTTATATATCTAAATTTTTATAATATATCAAAATATATACTTTAATCTCCTATTTTATAAGGTACATACATATACCTATAATATTTCTCTAACTTTTTAAAAATTTAAAGCAACTTCAAATAATATTTTTTTAAAAGTAAATTTAAATTTTTTAAAAATAAAACTCAAAAGTAAAGGAACAAATACCAGAACATTTTATTAGCTATTATAGTTAGATTATTTAAATCAATTACTTTTTTTGTGATAATTTAATCCAATAATTTTGAAAAAGTGACACCGAAACTACAAATAGTTAGTTTTTATGTTTTGAAATTTTTTTTATTTTATTTTTCAATTTCATCCTAAAATGAAAATTTTAGCATGATTAATTGTTCAAAAAGTTGTTTAAAATATGTTTTGAAAAAATACCAAAAAATATAAAAATTATCTATATAGACATGTGATATCAATTTTTCAAAACTGATACACTAAATTATCACAATAAAATCAAACGTTCCATTTTGAAAATTTTAGAGTACAATCACCTTATCCAAAAGTAAAAAAAGAAACAAATCAAAACTTTAAAATTAATAAAAAATATATTTTTTGAAAAGACACTAAAAAGTAAAAAAAAGTATTAATATTGCCGCATAACACCAAAAAAAATAATTTTTTGAAATCATCCATTGATGTAACTCCACCTATACACAACAAATTTGATAACATTTCAAAATTATGATTAAAAAATTAAAATTTTAAAAAAAATATTATTGAAGATTACATATGACGTGGAATTCCAATATCATAACCAAACATAAGACCTCCAATGGTAACAATAATGCGAATACTTGCGTGTAAGCTTGGATGGAAAACCAACACCTCATGTTTCAAGTATGGATATTCCAGGAGCCATCTTTAACTTCTCGAAATATAGAAATAGAATTTAGGATATGTACATATATATAGTTATAATTTGAGAAATTTGTAAGTGAATAAATGTAAGTGAATAAATTGTAAAGATATATATCTTTAAATATATCTAGATATATTTAGATATATTTAGATATAATTATTTAAGTATAATAGTATATCTTATCTCAAATATATTAAAATATCAACAAATCTTGTGGGGTTTGATTTGTTTTTTTCAAATATTCTATATATTTTTAAATTATTAAAAGATGACTATAACTTAAACGAAAATTAAATATATCTTAAAAAAAATTAAATATTCTTAATTTATTTTTAAAATATTGTAAATATTTGATCATCTTAAACAAAAATTAAAGACAATATTTATTAATTGTTATTTTTGCAGTATATTTTATTCCAAGTCATAAAAATTAGAGAGGTTACTTTTTCTTCAAATGGTTGAGAGTTCACTTTTAACTAAATTTAATGAAGTATAAATTAAGAAGTGATGATAACAATATCATAATATTTTCAATATTAATATTTATAGTGAAAAATATTGAGACTAAATTTTAATAAATTAATTTTTATGAGTTAATTGACTTAGATTAAATTTATTTACTCATATTTTAATAAATTAATCAATTATTATTAACGCTTATTTTACTTCTTGAATGTTACGATTGATTTTATAATTATATTATATGTTAAAAAATAAATTTTTAATTTTTATAAGACATCATAAAAAGAATTAAAAATATTTTTTGAATTCAATTAATTAGTTAATTAATTTTCTCATCAAAGATTATCAATAATTGCATAAACTTTTAAACAAAAAAAATAGAAATATTGATTAGTTTATCTATATTATGAACCAAAAAAAATAAATGCTTAATTAATTATGATTTTTATTCCGGCAACCCTAACATGTTTCAAAATGAGTATTAATTTTAATAGCATTTGTCACCTATAGAAAAGTAAAGAGTTAATTTCATTTTATTATGAACGAGGAAAACAGTTCAAAATTAAGTACATTTTTCCTAAGAAAAAAAAGAAAGAATAAGGAATTCTTACTAAACTATAAATAAATAAAAGCACACGTACTAACGTAGCAAACTAGTTATGATCTTGTTTGACTTCATCATCATTATCATCATCAAAGTACTTCTTCCAAAACCAATGCTTCTTCCAAGCTCTTTCATTCATTTCATCGATTGGGATTCCTTTGTTTTCACGCAACCAGAAAGCAGCCCATATTCCCATGACAACAATCCAAGCAACAAAGAAGAAGAAGATCCCCCACTTCATTACACATAACATGCTTAGAAATAGTTGTCCAATCAGGAAAGTACATAACATGTTCATACTCACAGCAAAGAAAAAGCCAGCATTTCTTGTCTCAAGTGGAAATATTTCACTTGCAATTAACCAACCCAATGGTCCCCATGACCATGCAAATCCAGATACAAATACTCCAACCAACACCACCACAGCTAATGCATAATGCTTTGGAATAACACTTGTAGTATGCAATTGTTGTGCTAGAATTACACCCATAGCACTCTAACATCATTACCCAAAAAACAAAATTAATAAATAAAAATAACAGAAAAATAAAGTCAATGTCAATCTTATTTTAAAAATGACACTTAAGTCTCGTATTTATTTTGTTTGTTAAAGTTTTAACTTATTGGCAACAAGAAAGTTAATTTTTTTCTTCACTTTTTTAAATGCATTAGAGAGCACATTTTGACCTGAATAAAACGCAGTTGATAAAATTGAAGAAAAATTAAGTAAAACATAAAAAATAATCTTTTATCACTTGTTAATAAATTACATATGCAATCATTCTTTAATAGAATTTGTACCTTTAAGTCACCCCTATTATTTATTTTGTTACATTTTTTTGATACTTATTTTCAATTATGACACATGAAACACCTCTATCTAATTTATTGGTACACATTTGTGCTAATTTCAATAAATTAAGGTAGCTCAAGTGTACCATTAATGTTGAAGTTAACCAAAATGTGTACCAATAATTAGTGAATATGAAAGAATACCAAAACAAGAATGAGGGTAATCCAAAGATAACAACCTTACTTTTTAATAATAATAATAATAATAGAACTTAATTATAACAAAAAAAAAGAATAAGAACATAAGCGTAGTATGTGACATGTATAGTTACTCTCTCGAAAAATAAAATAAAAAATAAAAATTGGGTTTATCTTTAGAGTTATAATGAAATTGTTTTTATTTTTGATTTCATACCTAAGCAGCGATCATTTGTGCTGCAACTTCAAGAAGTAATACTTTTCGTCTAATCTTATCAACGGTGAAAATGGCAATAAAAGTAGCAACTACATTAATACCACCAGTAAGAACAGCAGATAATAAAGAAGCATCATTTTCAAATCCCATAGTTTGAAACAAGACAAGAGCATAAAACATAATAACATTAATTCCAGTAAGTTGTTGAAAAATTTGAAGAATTGTGCCACTAAAAAGTTGAGGTCTGTTCTTGCGTTTCATGAGATTTCGAAAAGAGTGTTTGTGTTTTTTAGATAATTCAACTGCATATACTATTTCATCAAACTCTTTATCAACATATTCGACGCCTCTAATCTTTTGTAGTGTGGACCTTCCTTCTTCTTTTTTCCCTCTTTCTATAAGACTTGTTGGAGTCTCAACAATTTTTAAAGATCCAATTAAGAGAATCAAAGTAGGAATTGCTGCTCCTCCTAGTGATACTCTCTAACCATTTGGGTGCATATTTGTAGTAAAATAGTTTATTATGTTTGCTATCATAATACCAATTGTGATTAGCAATTGAAAACATATATTGAGTGCTCCTCTGTATTTTGTTGGAGCTACCTCTGATATGAATAATGGAATTGCCTGTATAAATCAATTAAATTGTTAAATACCACTATGATATATATATTGTTACATATTGTTAACAACTATTTTCTTATGCATACCTAACAAAAAGATAAATTTGAAAATTCTAATACATAGAATCTCCATTTCTCTTGAACAGACAATAAAAGTATCAAAATAAATATTTTATTTTTCAAATAAATTTAATTGATAAAATTTCATTGAACGCTTAACTATATAATAATATATTTATCTATATAGTAATACAAGTATATAATAACTAGAAAAACCAATTGAAACAAGTTAATAAAGATTGATATCAAAATAGTAATATAAGTATATAATAGTTAAAAAGTCATATTGAAACAAGTTAATAAAGATTGATATCTTAAATCAAGGGGAAAAAAAATTTAAGTCACCAAAATAAATTGTAAAACTCTATTAAAAGAAGTAATTTGTGAGATGATTTAATAATATAATATGAGAAGGACCCACACAAATTGAATTTATTTATTTAACTTGTTTAAATAATTAATCAAACACAACAAAATAACTCAAACTAATTACTTCAATTAATATCTTATATAATAACAAGTCTAACATGACTTATTTATACCATTTATCTAATTTGACATTCATAATAAGGATTTACTTAAGTAAATTTAATGATAACAAAAAATAAATTCTTTGTATATGCGCTCTATTTTTAGTATTTGAATATGTATTAATAATTTTTATTTAATAAATTATATTTTTTTTGTATTTTTCAAATCTGAATATTAATAAAATATCTTTAACTCTTCGTTATTAAAACAAATATAGAATTGACTAAAGTAAATCTAATAATATAAACGAATGATAACATATAGAGAATGCAAGATCACTAGATAAAACAAATAATAATATGATTTGAAGAGTTATAAAAGATGAGAATGACCTGATTACCAAAACCGACTCCGATTCCAAGAAACATTCTTCCAATAATCAACATAATCAAGTTGACACCAGTAGCATTCATGATAGCTCCCAGGACAAAGAAAACAGAAGCCCATTGAATTGTGGGTCTACGACCATGTTTCTTACAGATAAAAGAGGCTGTAAATGAAGCTAAAATGGCTGCTAGGTAGAGTGAAGATGTGAAGAGTTGTAAATACGCATTATTATATTTACAGTAATTGTTTTCTCTTACGTGATGTTTTTTCACATAAACATCTGGAAAAAACTTCACTAAGAAATCATCCATTGATGTAACTCCACCTATGCACAACAAGTTTAATGACATTTCAAAATTATGATAAAAAATTTAAAATTAAATAAAAAATATTATTGAAGATTACATATGACCTAAAATTCCAATATCATAACCAAACATAAGACCTCCAATGGCAGCAATAATGCTACATATGAATACTTGCTTTGTAAGCTTGGATGGAAAATCAACACCTCCTGTTTCAAGAATGCCTATTCTAGGAGCCATCTTTTTTCGTATATTCTCAAAATATAGAAATATAGAGATAGAATTGTGTTAGCTTGATTAGGATATGTGTCTATATATACTTATAATTTGAGAAATTTATAAGTGAATAAATTGTAAAGATATATATCTTAAAATCTCGAGATATATCTTTTAATATATGTAGATATATTCAGTTATAGTTATCTTCTAAAATCTCTCTTGTTATAAAAAGTCAACACTATTGATAAGTATAACTGTATATCTTAAACGAAAATATTTTTATCTTATCTTAAATATATTAAAATATCAACAAATGTGTTGAATTTGCTTTTTAAAATATTCTAAAATATTTTAAGATATTAAAAGATGACATCATCTTAAATGAAAATTAAAGATAAAAGTTATTAAATGTTATTTTTGTAGTATATATATTTTTTATTTATTCCAAATCCTAAAAATGAAAAAAGTTATATATATATATATATAGTTTTAATTCGAGAAGTTTGTAAGTGAATAAATTGTAAAGATATATATCATAAAATATGAAGATATATCTTTAAATATATCTAGATACATGTAGATATATTCAGTTATAATTATATCTTAAAATCTCTCTTATTAAAGTCAACAGTACTGATAACTAGTAAGTATAACCTTATATCTTATCTCCTATATATTAAAATATCAAAAAATATTTTTATGTTTGATTTTTTTTTCAAATATTATATATTTGTTTAAAATACTAAAAGATGACATACAACTCAAACAAAAATTACATATAATAGTTGTTAAATGCTATTTTTGTAGTATATCTATTTTTTATTCCAAATCATCAAATTTAGACAGGTTACTTTTTTCTACGAATGGGTGAGAATTCATTTTTAATTAAATTTAATGACATATAAATTAAGTGATAATGATAAAAATATCATAATATTTTCAATTTTAATATTTACAGTGAAATTAAAAATAAAATTAACATATTAAATTAATTTATAAAATAAAAATGAAAACATTTGAGACTAAATTTTAATAAATTAATATTTATGTTTTAATCAACTTAGATTAAATTAATTTACCCATATTTTAATAAATTATTCAATTATTATTAAATAATTGTGTTATAATTAAATTTATATTTAAGTTATATGTTAAAAAGTAAATTTTTAATTTTTATAAGACATTATAAAAAGAATTAAAAATATTTTCTAAATTCAATTAATTAGTTAATTAATTTTCTCACCGGTAAATATCAACCATTAGTGAAATCTTTAAAGAAAAAAAGTATAATTTGTTTTAAATTACCAATGGGAGAAAGGAATATATAACTGTGGAAATAAATAAATTAAATAACATTTCATATTTTTATATATTTCTTTAATCATAGTATATTTTTCATTTTATTTCATTTTTAACCATATGTGGGTATATATTATTGAATAATATTTTAATAATTTTGTAAAATTGAAAAAAATATGTGACCAACAATAGATGAAAAAATTAATGTCAGTACTAACAAAGGTTATTTGTAATAATATGTGTAATTTTAGTACATTAGAGATATTTTTTCAAACGTTGCGAACTTCTACGAATAAAATACAAATATGATTGATTTTTAAAGATGAGAAGCAAGAGAGAAATTATATTTTCTTTCCTTATGAAGATTGACAAGAGATGTGATTAATGCTAACATAATTTGTTTTCAATAACATTTGCATACTAATGTATCCATACACAAATAATTCATTAGTTACTATCGTTGAATTGTTTTAATTAAAGGACAAACTCTCCAATAATAATAAACAATTCTATAATAATCCTTCCCGAAAGTCCTTAAAACACACAAAGAATCTAACTAATGTTAAAGCTTTTAATCTCAAACTATTAGCAAACTAAACCAGTTATGATCTCTCACTACCACCCTCGTATCACCATAAACATAATTGAACAAATTGTAAAGATAAATGTCTTTAAATATATTTAAATATATGTAGATGTATATAGTTATAGTTATATCCTAAGATCTCTCTTATTAACACTAATGATAAATGTAAGTATATATTTTATTTCACATATATTAAAATATCAAAAATTCTTTTGTGGTTTGATTTTTTTTAAATATTCTAATTTTTTTAAATGTTGAAAGATGATATTCACCTTAAACGAAAATTAAAGATAATAGTTATTAAATGTTATTTTTGTAATATATATTTTTTATTTATTCCAAATCATAAAATTTAGAGAGGTTAATTTTTTCTATTTAATGACATGTAAATTAAGTTGTAATGATAAAAATATCATAATATTTTCAATTTTAATATTTATAGTGAAATTGATAATAAAGTAACATATTGAATTAATTTATAAAACAAAAATGCAAAAATTTGAGAATAAATTTTTATAAATTAATTGACTTGGATTAAATTAATTTACTCAAATTTTAATAAATTATTCAATTACTATTAACGCGTATTTTACTTCATGAATGTTACAATTAATTTTTTAATTATGTTATATGTTAAAAATTAAATTTTTAATTTTTATAAGACATTATAAAAAGAATTACAAATATTTAACTGAATTCAATTAATTAGTTAATTAATTTTCTCATCAATAAATATCAACAATTAGATAAAATTTTAAACAAGGTAAAAAAACTGAAAATATTTTTTAAAATTAACAATGAGAGAAAGGTATAGATAAGTGGGGAAATAAATTAATTAAATAAGATTTCATATTTTTATATATTTCTTTAATGAGAGTATATTTTTCGTTTTTATTTCATTTTTAACCATATGTGAGTATATATTATTGAATAGTATTTCAATAATTTCGTAAAATTGAAAAATATATGAGAAACAATTGATCAAAAAGTTAACGTCAATACTAATAGAGGTTATTTCTAATCATATATGTAACTTTAATATATTAGATATATTTTTTCAAATGTTAAGAGCTTTTGTAAATAAAATACAAATATGATTGATTTTTAAATATGAGAAACAAGAGAGAAATTATATTTTCTTTCCTTACGACTGATGGACAAGAGATGGGATTAATGCTAACAGATTTTTTTTAATAGCATTTACATACTCACGTATGACATACCTCATTAGTTATTATTGTTGAATTATTTCAATTAAAGCATAAACTCCCCAATTATAAACGATTTTATATTAATGCTTCAAGATATTCCTTAAAACATATAGGAAAATCTAAATAATATTGAAAGCTTTTAATACATAACTACTGGCAAGCTAAACCAGTTATGATATCTCACTAACACACTCGTACCACTATAAACGTAAGATTTATGTTATAATTTGTATTACTTAATTGATAAAAAAACTTAATATATTAACTTTTATTTAGATAAATAATCTTGTACAAACAAATTATAATGCAAATAATTGTCAATATTTTAGTTACTAATAACTTATTACTTCATTTATAAAAAAATAATAATTAATATAATTAACAAAAAAAATAACTAGTTAGTTATTTAAGATAAATTCATTATACAAAAATAAATAAATAATAGCATTATAGATAACTGTAATATTTTAGTACATTAATAGTTTATTATTTAATTAATAAAAAACTATAAATCTTAGTTAAATTATACAATAAATAAGAGCAATAGTAGTTATTACTCTAAAATATTAAGCAAATTTGTTTGAAATTTTATAAGGCAAGACTAAGACTTTATATATAATATAAATAAATATAGATATTGATATAGATAAAGTACAAAGTTTGCATTTTTATATGAAAATTATTATTATTATCCTAAAATTGATGCCAACAACCAATTAGGGAAATGTATTTCAATTATCAATGTATTCCTATATATAATCTAATTCACCTATAAATTAATTTAATTTTATTTATTTTTTAAATTTATTTAGTGTGACAATAACTTATTATATGTATTAATTATCTTTTAGTAAAAATTTAAAAAGAAGAACCCAAATATTCTTAAAATAGTTGTTTTTAAATTATTTATTTATTATTATTTTTGTATACATATAGCCCAAGTTCTATAGGCTAGTATATAACTGTAAGAAATATTTTTAAACAAAAATCAACGCATTCGTGTTCACTTACATGCTAATTTTTTAATTCTTTTTTTACTTTTTGTATCAAATGTTTCTTCAAAAACATTAAAAATATTTACAAAAATTGTAGTTCTTTTTTCTATTCTCAGGAAAACTTCAAATTATATTAACATAGGATAAATATACTTATATGTTCTTATCATTTAGATGCCACAAATAAAGTATTTAAAAAATATTTTTTTATTTTAATGTAATAAATATAAGGGTGTCTACTCCTAGGGTCACTAAATTTGTTGAGCGACCTTGTTTACATGTAAGTATTCTAGCATCAACTTTACTTTGAATGAATTCGTGATAAAAAAGGAGAGAAAGAAAGAAAGATTGATGTTTGAAAAGCTCAAAAATATAAGGAGAGTAATTTAGTAAATGTTGTAAATAAGTTTAAATAAGTTTAAATAATTTAAAATATTATATTTCAATCATGGGTTTGGTATATACTTATTTTTAAAGGGGTATTTATAAGCACAATCTAAAGGGATCGAAAACAAGTAAGACAAGAATCTTACTTCTAGCCATTGAAATTGGTCTTAAAAATCCAATTAATTATGCTAGAAAAATACTCAATAAAGCCCAAATTAATTATTCTACCACTAAAAAAGAATTTTTGACTAATGTGTTTTCTTTAGATAAATTTAGGTCTTGGTAGGTTTTAAAGTAATTATGCAATATTATCATGCAAATTTAAGATATTTGTTTAGTAAACTTAATGCTAAGTTAAGATTAATAAGGTGGATTTTACTCTTACAAGAATTTGACCTAGAAATCAAAGATAAAAGAAACGGTGAAAATTTAGTAGCTGGTCATTTTTTTAGGTTAATTTTTGAATTCAATTCTCTTGAAGGTGAGAGTGAAGTATTGAAACTTTTCAAGATGAATGATTATTTGTACTAGGTCAAAACCATGGTATATTGATATAGTAAATTATCTTGCTATTGGAATTTTGAGGCCTAACATTACTTTTCAGGAAAAGAAAAGGTTTTTACATTCTTTTAAACCAATACTTCTAGGATAATGCTTATCTATTCAAGATTATTCAAGATTAAATCATCCAGAAATCAGTGCCTGAAAAGGAACATAAGATCATTCTAGCATTTTGTCATGAACTTCACTATGGGGGCCATTTTGTGGTAAGAAAATGGCCCTTTAAGTTATGATGACTCTATGAAAGTAGAGTCATTAATGCACTTTTTCACTTAATATTTACTTGTTTTATTTAATAAGTGGTATTTTGTGGCCAAAAATATTAAAATATAAACTTTTTAATGAAAAGGGGTAAAAATAAATTTTTTGGAATTTTTTAGGATTTTTCTAGAATTTATATGAATTTTTTATGGATTTTGAATGTAGGACCAATCAAGAGCTACCACGTGGCCTACCACGCAAGCAAGGGAACTGACTGGGCAAGCCACACATACACCACTTAAGTATGGAGAGCGAATCACGTTATGTAGCGTGTGAGGATGACAAATGTGTGCCATGTGTCAGCACAACATTGAATCCGAGTACAAGCTTGGTCAAACCTCGTCGCCACGTGTCAATATACCATTGCTCAGCGCATTCCACCCGTGCACCATGCCATCCGTTTTCACTAATCACTTTACACTGCTTGTCGCTACCTCAATGAGCATTGACTTTGACCGGTCTCCTCTCCCACACGTCGCGCTCTAATTCACCCAATGAATTTCCCCTATCACGTGTCACACTGTCAGTTTTTGCTTGTTTTGATCGTACCCTTTGATCTGAACCTGTTTTGACGGTCCAGATCACACTTGAGAAATATTTAAGCCTCTAATCACTCCATAAACCCTAAGTGGCCTCCATTAGCATAATTTTGGTCAAATTTTGGAGGTAAAAAGAGAGAAAATTTTAGAAAAAATCAAGATGGGACACAATTTTGATGGAGATTCAAGGGGAGATTAATTCTACAATTCAAGAGATAGATTGTATTTCTTCATCTACTCTTCTTTCGTTATCAATTTTTATGTGTTCCTTTATGAAAATATGAGCTTTATGAACACAATTATGTGTAGTTAATTTATTACTCTAGGGATCTTATACACCTAATTTTCACCATGTGATGATTTAATATTTTACCCCAATTATAATTATAATTTAATTATATTATTTAATCTGATTTGTATGCTATTAATTGTTTGACTAACAATTTATCCATAGAGGCAATTAAATATATTTGAGAGAATTATTTAATTATTTGTATTGATTAAATAACATGCATAGTTTTTAAAAATAGATGTACGATTCTTATGTATGTGATACATAATTGATGAACTTAATGAGTAGTATGCAATTTAATTGGCATGAGAGTATGATTGATTCAAGGAATTACTAAGGAAGTGTCCTCATCATGGTATTCCTTCTTGGATTCAAATAGAGACTTTTTATAATGGTCTCAATGCTCATACAAGAACTATTTTTGATGCATCTGCTAATGGAGCTCTACTAGCCAAATCTTACAATCAAGCTTATGATTTACTTGAGCAAATGGCTAGCAATAATTATCAATGGCTAATGGATAGAATGACAACCACAAGAAGAGTAGCCGTAGTGTATGGGGTAAATGATATCATAGCACTTATAGCTCAAGTTTCATCTTTGGTTAATCTTTTGAAGGCTCAAAACTCACCAACGAGTCTAAACTAGGTCCAAGATTCAAAAGTGTCATGTCTATTTTATGGAGGAGCTCATTTGTTTGTTAATTGTCCAAATAATCCTGAATCCATACGCTATGTGGGTAATGTGAATCAAAACAATAATCCATACTCAAACACATATAACCTAGGATGGAGACGACATCAAAATTTCTCTTGAAGTAATAACAACAGTCAAGGTGCTAATCAATTTAACCATCAATCATTTCCACCACCTAGATTTCAACAACAACAACAATTGCAAGCCCAAGAGAAGAGGCCATCTACTGATGACAATACAAATGCCTTAATAGGGATGATGAAAGACTTCATCCAATCAATAAATACAAAAGTGTCCACTCAAGAGGCTTAGATTTGAAATTTGGAGAAACAAATGGAGCAACTTGCTCAGGCCATAAGCCAAAGGCCTTAAGGTAACATTACAAGTGACAAAATTGTAAACCTCAGAAGAGAAGGTAAGGACCATTGTAACTCCATAGCCATGAGGAGTGGTCAAAATTTAGAATAGAAACATAAGACAAAAAAGAATAAGGAGAAACATGAAATTAACAAGGATAAGGAGGAACTACAAATTAGCTTTCTTGAAGAGATTAGGGATAAAGCTTATGAAATGCAAAGTTATAAAAGAGCACACTAAGCTCTATCAAGATAAAAGGCTAGTTTGCAAGTCTTTAATTCCTAGAATGAAAGTTCTTTTATTTGATTCTTATTTGAGATTATTTCCAGGAAATTGTAATTACGTTGGGGTGGACCGTTTACAATCACTCAACTATGTCCAAATGGAGTGGTGGAGTTACTTAATCCTAAGACTCATGGAATGTTCAAGCTAAATGAGTATCATGTAAAACCATATTTAGAAAGAGAAGAGAACACAAGACATTAAAAATTGATTGCATATGGATATGTAACAAATGAGTAAGTTTTCCCTTCGTCATTCGTTATCTTTAACTTAAACTGGCTACATTGTAGATAATGTAAATTCTAGGTTGAGGGTGGAGGAAAAGTTACATTACATAAATTTGAGCAATTTTAATTTTTTTATTAAAATATATGCTTACATTTTCTTTAAATGAAATTTATTTATTGATTTAGGGATAGTTAGGTTTAATTTTTAATATTTTTCTTGTAAAATTATCTTGCTTTTTATTAAATGACTTAAGTGGAAATTGAAAGTATATACCTTCTTTTTTCATGCATGACTTCCACCAAAAGAGATATATCTAGGGTTTCCTAAAACCAATATAAATAAAATCCAAAATTAACTACTCACAAAATCATACAAATATAAACTCTCTAAAAAAATATTTTTAGTAAAAAAGCATAGAAAGAAAAATAAGAAAAACAAATAAAAATCAATAGTATAAACTTTGCACTATGAACCAAAAAGTTCTTTAAAATTGTGAGAAATATCTATTATAAAAGAAAGATAGAAAATAAATCTCCTTGAAGTCATTGCATTCCATTCATCTCTAAAGGCATATATTTGATATTTTTATTTGATGATTTTAATTGATGCATGAAAATGGTATTTGATTATGTCATAAATCCTAAAGCTTGATTTTTTTCATGATATCAATATTACACTTTATTTTGAGTCTTTCTTCGTTACATAGATGCAAAGTTATTAATTCGTTTATTTACATAAACTATATTCGCATATTACTTTGATTGAGTGTTTGAACCCATAGGATCGGTCTAATATTAAGAGTATGACTTGTGAGGATTAGATTTGAAGTAAATTTGGATTACTAACTTGTGAGGATTAGTGTCGAAATGAATTCAGATTACTAACACTAAAATTGGATAAATCAATAAACTATGATTTTTTTTATAATAACTTGTGAGGATAGTGTTGAAATGAATTTGTGTTTTTCTACTAATTTTTACAATAAACTGTGATTTTTTTAGATTTTAATTTAACTTGTCCTTTTGATTTTAAATTATGAACTTAAAAAAGGTTAAAAGAATGAGAAGTTTTATATTTGGTTTTCTTTATTATTTTTTTAAATTTTTTCTTGGTTAAATTTTAGTTTTTGTTTTGTTATTTATTTTAATTTTTTATTTAGTTTGATGTTTATAGGTATCATCATTAAAAGTTCTAGAAAGACTTAAACTCATCAATTGGGGTTACCTAGGGGTTTAAAGGCTTGATGCATATGCTAAAGGTAATTGTGTCAATTTATGAAAGAGATTTTGAATAGTTAAATTTTATTTATTTTAGTTTTAGTTTTTTACTTTTTGGCTTCCCTTACTAGAGATTGGTAAAACGCTAGTTGGGGGTTATGAGGAGTTCTTAAAAAGAACAGGATATTACGTAATTTATTTGCACTTTAATATCAAAAATAGATTTGTATTTGCATAATTTTATTATTTTTTAGCAAATCTATGTTTTCAAAATCACGTGTAAGTGTTGTTGTTTTTTAGGTATTATTGGCTTCAAAATGATTCAATTGATGAACACTTGAAGAATTATACCTAAAAGCACTTCATTGCAACCAAGAAGAAAAAAAGAATAAACATATGCAAGCCTTATATATGTATCAACCAAATGTAAGAGGGTGAAATACAAAATAAATTTGGAGATAAACAGGACAACGCATGCCATTATGGTGATTAATAATGGCTACAATGCGAGTCTCTCGTATCGTAATTGAATATGTACCAAAATCAACATATGTCGTGATGATGGAAAAAGTGTGTCGTGGCACGTGACCTCATGATCCACAATTTTCTCCCTTTTCTCACATTTTTTCAACCTATATAAACCCCTATTGTAGTTAAAGACACCAAAACTCAAGAACAATTCTGAGTTTCAACAAATTCTTTGAGAATTTTGTTTAATGTAGTAATTTTCTATTCGATAAACAATATAGGCATATTTGTTTGGAGGTTTTTCAGTTATAGATGAGTACTAAAATTATATACTTTAAAGCATACTTTTGAGGTATAAATTTTGAATGTATTATTTTATTTTCATAATTAATTTTATTGTTTTGAATTTAATTTTTAATATACTAATCATTTGTTAAATTGAGCATGTTTGGTTGAATATTACTATGGAATATTAGTTATGCTGTTATGGTTATGAAATATTAATTTAGGTAAATATTTTTCTAAAATAAATATTGTTTTATTTATTCATTCAAAATTTATGCAAAGTTTATTACAGAAAAATAGATTAACGACATATTTTTCATAATAAATTTAAAATATGAAAGTTTAATTTTTGTATCCGATTATCTAAATCTAATTTAGAATCGTATTCTATTTCAAATATTTTTATAAGATTTATTATTAGAAAATATATTGATGATATATTTTTCATAATAAATTTTAAATCTGAAAGTTGGGTTCAAATACGTTAATTTAAAATCTAATTTAGAAACATTTAATGAGAGTTTAAATTGATAGTCTCGCTATAGGTATGGCTTTAAATAGTTTGTTAACTCCTTAGGAACAAGCATAATTTAATCATTATTAACTAACTGATTACCATCAAAAGATTTTAATTGATATTAAGTAACAAAGAAAATGATCATTGTCAAAAGAATTTTTGATACAAAAAGGGAGAGTCAATAACCTTAATTTATATCTTCAATAACCTAATTAATGTTAAGCAAACATGATTAACTGACTAATATATTCCTTAAATTCTCCATTGAATGTCAAATGTTTATTTTCCTAATATTTGTTGAATCAATTCTATTTTTTTAATTTTATGTCAATATATTGGATTTTTCCAAGCCCAAATAATTTTGTTAAAATGTTTAAGTTTATTTTTTGCTTTTAAAAGCTTTGTTGAATTATTTAAAACAACATAGTTACTCTTTAGATCGACCTTGGAAGTATAATTATGAGCAAGCTATTTATTAAATACAAAATTTGTGCATAACCCATTTAGATACATAATCCATAGCAAGCAAGATGTATATATGACCATTATAGGAAGGGAAAGGTCCTAGGAAATCAATACCAAACATTAAAATTTTCAACATAAAGTATGGGTGTTTGGGGTATTTGATCTCTAGCCCCTATGTTACCTATTCTTTGACAATGGTCACAAGCTTTGTAGAAGATATGTTTATTCATGGACAAGGTGGGCCATTGGAATCCACTATTAAGAACCTTGAGAGTAGTTTTATTAGCACCAAATTGTCCTCTATATGCATAAGTATGACAAAAGGTTAATATATAATGTATTTTAGCTTTTGTTATGCACCTTCTCAGTAGTTGATAAGGATAATGTTTCCATAATTCATGGCTTCCTTTCAAAGTTTGTGCTATTATGCCACTGTTAAATTGCTGGGAAATCATCAGGATGTAAAGTAGTTGATAAGGTAAGCATACCATGGTGTAAGCTCCTCTATAGAATCGTGTTGCTCATCTGGGAATTGTTTTTGTAATGGTAAGGACTCTTCTTCTTCTATGATTTGACTCAAGTGGTTAGCCACTAAGCTTTTAGTTCTCTTTTTGTATGTTATTTCTATGTAAATTTCTTATAATAGGAGAATCATTCTTATAGTAAAATTCTTCTTGTATGATTTGACTCAAGTGATTTTCCATATGGTTGTTTGCCAATATTTTGATTTAGTACTACTCTAACTATATAGTCACTAGCATAACACATTAGCTCAAATGGTTTACTCCATCCATGTGCCTGAATGATGGGGGCTACAATAACTAGCTCTTTTAACTTTTCAAATGTTTCCTTGCATTTTCCATCAAATGTGAATGGCATGTCCTTTTGGAGTAGTATATAGCGGTCTTGCAATTTTTGAAAAGTCCTTGATGAACCTCCTATAAAAAACTTGCATGCCTAAGAAAAGAACGAATCTCTTTATAGTAATGGGAGGTGGTATGCTACTCACAGTATCAATTTTATCCTAATCATTTATATTACCTTAGAAGAGATTACATACTCCAAGATAATCACATGGCTACCATAAAATGAAAGTTTTCCCAATTTAATACGAAGCTAAATTCCACACATCCTTCAAGGATAAGTGTTAGATTATGTAGACATAAGTCAAAAGTATCCCCATAAAATATGAAATGATCTATAAAGACGTCTATAATTTTCTCATTATATTCTAAAAAAAATACTTAGCAACACTTTTGAAATGTGGTGGATGCATTATAGAGTCCGAATGGCATTCTCCTTGATGCAAAGGCTCCAAAGGGGTAGGTAAATATAGTCTTTTTTAAGTCTTCAGGTGCTATAGCAATCTAGTCATAACTTGAATAACTATAAAGAAAACAATAATAAGAGTGACCTGCTAAGCTTTCTACCATTTGATATATAAAGGGCATAAGAAAATGACCATTTCGTGTATTGGTATTTACTTTTCCATAGTCTATGCATACTTTCCAACGTGTTTGAATTCTTGTAGGTACTCATGTACTCTCATCATTTTTTGCCACAGTTATACCATATTTCTTTGGCATCACTTGCACTGGACTTACCCACTTACTGCTTGAGATGGGATAGGTAAACCCCATATCTAACCATTTAAGTATATCTATCTTCACTACCTCCATCAGTGGTGGATTTAATTTACATTGTGCCTCTCTTATTTGTTTAGCTTCGTCTCAAGTTGTATCCTATGCATGCAAATGAAGGGACTTATACTTTTGACAAAAATGGTCCATCCTATAGCAATCCTGTGATCTGTTAAGGCTTTCATACTCTTTTCTTCTTGTGCATGAGACAAATGATTTGCAATGATGACTAGTAATGTGTCATTGTCTCCCAAATATATGTATTTCAAGTGAAAAGAAAGAAGCTTCAATTGCAATATGGGGGCTGCACAAAAAATGGTGAAAATTTCTCAATGTTAATGGGTAGGGAAATGAAGTTCAATTCATACCTTTGTGACACTTTGGGAAGAGATTTCAATGATTCCACTACAATCTTTAAATCTGCCCGAGTTGTATTATACTGATAGGCCTTTGGGGATCTTTAGATTCCAAGTTGTGTGTTAAGGTTGCTTACATGGTGTCCTCCTGTCCTAACTCAAGCACATGTTCTACAAAAGAGTCTATGATCCATCGCTAGTAATTGATCCATTATTAGCGAGAATTAAGTTGGTGAAGAAATATTTGTCCCCAAACATATGTCATGTGTATCCACTATCAAAATACCAACTTTGAAACCAAATTACTTCATTTTGTAAGGCCACATCTTCATTAGTTAAAGAGAGAAAGAGATTCAACAATTCTTCTATATGACTCAGCACATTCTTATCACAGTCTGGAGACTCTATGTGAGAGTTGGAAGAAGAGAAGAAACTAGATTTGTTGGATATAAGAAAGAGAAAGACTCTTTGCACTTAACACATCAATAGTTCACTCATCTTCAAAAATATCAATAATGAAAGAAGGTTCCTGAATAATAGCAGTAGTAAAGGAAGAGGTAGCATGAGTATCCTTAAGTTTTAAAAATTTATCACAACAATTATTTTCAATAGACCACTTATGACCAATGTCACAAAATTCCATGATTTTTTTCTCAAAGTTGTGATGGGTGCTTAAAAAGTACTAAAATTACCATGATTTAATGTACTTCAATTGATTAAATAGATTCATATTTGTATGATTTAATCATATTTTTATATAAATTTATCTTTTTGGAATCACGGGTATATTTATTATTTTTCATGAATTTTAGTTCAAAAAAAACATAAAGACTCATAATACTTTGTTTGGTGAGATGGTTAAGAGTGGTTTGGTTCTAGATACTTACTGTTACAACACTCAGATTAAGGGGCTATGTGACATGGGTCTTCTAGATAAGGCTCAATCTCTCCTACTAGAGATTTAAAGACATAGTTGCTTCCCTTATACATGTACTCATACCATTTTCATCTGTGGTATGTGTAGAAATGGACTGGTTGATGAGGCTCAACAAATGCTTACTGAAATGGATAAGCTTGGATGTATTCCTTCTCTTGTCACCTTCAATGCTCTAATTCATGGATTTTGTAAGGTGGGCAGGTTGGAGGAAACAAAAATGTTATTTCACAAGATGGAGATAGGAAAATATCCTTCATTATTTCTCAGACTCTCTCAAGGTGGCAATAGAATTCTTGATAGTGTAAGTTTTCATAAATAAGTGGAATAATATTGTGAGTCAAGAAAAATCCTTGAAGCATACAAATTTCTTGGACAGTTATCCAACAATGGAGTTATACTAGATGTCACAACTTACAACATCTTCATCAATGGGTTTTGTAAGGCTAGAGATGCGAGACATGCTTTTAGGCTCTTCTTGGATATGCAATCCAAAGGGATTTCTCCAGATTTTGTTACTTATGGAGCACTTATAGATGGATTTCAAAGGGGTGACAAAGAAAACGATGCCTTTAGGTTGTATGATGCAATGATTAAAAAGGGATTGTTACCTAACACTGTAATTTATAAATCACTTATGACTACGTCATGCCAAAAAGGGGCATTTTTTTTCAAACTATGGCTAATGGAAGCTTATAGATCTCCTTTCACAATGGATTTCTGTACTGTGACTATGCCCTTTCCTAGAAGAAAGATTGTATATTTCGATGGGACTCCTTCAATTGGAACTGTTTCAAATACAGAGCAGTCAGGTGAATGGAAAATAATCACAAGTGAGCATGGCCTTAGCATCGAAGTAACTTTCCCTGAAACTATAGGCTTGTTCCAATGTTAATTCAGAGTTACCTTTTGCTTCTATCTCAAAGACGTGTTGTAATCTTACCAAATAATACCTCAACTTTATCCTTGAAGACAAGGATTCTAAAAAGGGGAAAGAATGATACGAGCATATGTTGCTTGTGGTTGCTTGGTGCTCATATGCAGACAAACGAGGGCACAGAAGTCGTGGCATTGGTGCGCAGAGGGTGGGCAACGAGGCAAGCTGAGTGTGAGAGTGGGAGACGATTAAATTCCGTTAGAGGTGTCAGAGTTAATTAGCCTAAATCTCATTTATATCATGCTCGTATAATACTATATATATAACTAGACAAATAAGGGAATAATACGAAGAAGTTATTACAGCTTTCTTCCAACTGTTCTTGTTCTTCTTCTTTCCTGTCTTTCTAAAATTTAACCTTAACAGTTTCCTTGTTACTACCAAATTGGCAATTTTTTCTATATAGTTTCTATATAGTTTTCTTAAAAAAAGAAAATTTAGATAAAAATACATATTTTAAAGGATAAAAGATAACAAAAAACACATTAATTATGTAATTATGTAAGTATATAAAATTTTATTAATTATCAGTGAGATATGATAAATTTATTAACTATAAAAAAATATATTAAAATTAAAAAAAATTAAAAAAATATCTTTTTCTCAATTGACTCGGAACGTGAATGAAGAATAGGGGCAATAAGGTCTTTTATTTATGCGAATAGCGATAATTAATCTATTACCCCAAAATCAAGAACCCTAAATTATCTCCATCTCCACCATGAAAATCTGTTATATTAAAATCAAAAACCCCTAAATTATCTCCATCTCCACCAAGAAACTCATCTTCCTAAAACCTAAAATCCCTACAACGACCCGATCTCCACCACGAAACTCCATCTCCAAAGCAGTCTGACGCAGTTGTTCCATCGAGGTGTAGAAGAAAACGCTATTCTCCTCTGGAACGTCCTCTCCAAAATCAGCTGCCTGTGAAAGGCGAGCAATAACATCAGTTGGTGATATTAGAGAAGATGACCAATATTATGTGAAATTTTTTCCCTATTCTGATATTAGAAAAAATGCCTTCTTGCTTTTGATGTTTTTACTTTCTATTTTCTCTGGATTTTTTTATGGGTATCTTCAGATTTTGTGAATAATTTAGCTAACTCTTTCAAATAACGTAGATTTTCTTGATGCTAACGGGTTTGTGAGTTTGTGTAATAGAATAATTCAATCGTGAATAAATTTAATTAATTGATTTAAAGAATATATCAATTAAATTAAAAATAACTAGTAATTTTAGAAACAAGTTAAAAATGAATCTAATTATTGTATATTTGTTAACTTAAGTTTATGTGTTAACTTTTCGGATGATAGTACTACGGGTTCGATTAACTTGTATAATTCAAGTTTGTCAAAACGTTAATATTAATTCGAACAATTTTCTTGTAAATACTTTATGAAAACAATGTAAATATTTTATGAAAATAACAACTTGTAAGTAAGTTATTTGGAAACATTATCTGAATGGATAGTTTAAATTATAATCTTCTAATTAAACTAATGGTTTTTCTCTTAGTTTCTCTTAGTTTCTCTTAGTTTATTGGTATAGTTTAAATTGTTTTTATTTAAAAATTACATGTGTTGATCTTTATTTTCTGAATTATTTTATTTATATGTGATCGTATGTCTAATTGTTTTATAAATTTTTAATTTATAATATTAAGTTTATATAATTATAGAATTAAAATATATATTTTGATATTATTATGACACTATTATCGCTTTCAATTAAATAGATTTTGATTAAAAATTTTAATTTTTAGTTTTTTAGTATGAAATCTCTATTGAATTTATGATTAAAGTTCAAACATAATTTATAAATGTATAAATAATGTAATTATTTAAAAAAAGTTACTTGTTTACATTCGTAATTATCTTTTTAATTTTTATTTAAAAAAATGTATTTGATATAGTTCTAAATTTGAAAACTTCAATTTAAATTTAATGATTCACGTTTGATAATTAAATAATAGAGTGTGTGGGTGGTATTTGTTTGCCTTTTGTTATCTAAACTAAAAAATTACGGCTAGATTAAGATTTTTCCAACATTATCTTCACTTTTTTAATATTTATAATTAAAGTATATTAATTTTTAAATATGATATTATAAATTTATTAAGTATTAAAAATAAATTTTAAATTTTAAATTTTAAAAATAATATACAAATAAAACAAGTAAATATATATATAAATTATTATATATATTTTTAAATCATTTTTTACGTATATAAATCTATCTAAATTTATATATTTTTAGTTATAGTTGATTTAAAGAATATAAATAATTCAAAAATAATATATACATATATGTTTAGGTGCTTAATTTTTAATATTTTTTAGGTTTTAAATTTTTTATATATTTTTTTAATAATTAATAAATTTATAATATCAAGCGTTCCATATGATTTTGGATAATTTTTTATTTTTTATCAAAATTATTTAGAGATAAAGACTTATCAAAATGGTAATAAATCTTACCTTAAAGGATTTTGATAAAAAATATCATGGTAAGACATTGATATATTTTTTAAAGAAAAGGATACATGTATAAATTGTATATATATTAAATAATAAAGTGAGTGGTTAATTTGTGTTTTTTTTTATATTGGTTTAGGTAACCCCATATATGTCTGAAGACACGTTCATAAATGAAATGAAAATATATCTCCACATGCTTTGTTATTAAATGAAGGACATGATGCTTTACTAATTCTTGGTTGTCACGGAAAATATCTTTGCATAAGCAAGTCGTTAAAAAGAAATGCATCAATTTTTTCTTTCCTTATTCCTCCTCAATCCTTAGTTTATGGGGTGTCAATTCGTTTTTTTTTTGTATTCTTGTATTGTATTATTTTTTGTGTGGGGGATTGGTTATATATTTTCTTTTTGTATAGCCAATTGTGGTTCTTTCTTTTTGTACATTCAATTACTTATATTGTGTTAGATTGATATAATTTCCAATTCAATTAAAATTCATTTGACTAAACTGTGTAACTAGAGGTTGTTGAAAAACACTATGATGTTCATAAACCTTAGGTTGTTGAAAAACACTATGATGTTCATAAACCTTTTTTATCACATATTGGAGTTTAAATTTTGAAATAACTTTTTAGAGATGAATAAAATCCAAATGATTTCTTGGGAAATTATTTCCTATATTTTTCTTTTATATTTAGCCAATTCTAAAAACGGATATTGGATCATAGTATATATTTAAAGGTATATAAGAATAAAGTTTTTATATAGCAACCAGCTAATAGTTTTAAATATGTTTAAAGATAGAAAAGCCTAAAAATAATGCATAATATTAATCTCGAAAAGAATCAAATTATATGATTTTATAAAAAAATAAAATGTTATTTTTGTTCATCAATTAAATTTATCAAATATATTTTTAAATAACTTTTTAGCGATAAATTAAATGAAAGTTAAAAATGTATGTTTTGATGATAATTAATTTATTATTGATAACTTTTTTTTCTTATATTAATCGTACATAATGTGTTTATCCTTAAACATGTTTTCTTTCTATGTCAGTTTTTCATGAAACCTGTACCATATAGTTAACACAACCATATCCAAGTAATTGCAATCCGACGATATCTTGATTTATAAATAAAGTCAATGTTGAAAAGAAAGAATGAAAAAACACAATTCTTTTTTTTTTTTTGGGTCAAATCTACTTTTCCATCACATTCATATTTTTGTTAGTTTTTCCTTTTCTGTTATTTTAATTAGGGTGATAGTAAAGTAGCTCACACTTCATTAAACTTAACCTTCATTAAACTTAGCCGATTTTTCCAGTAGTAACTAAAAAAAATGTGAATAGTTTAGAAGCATTATTTAAAAAAAAAAAGAAAAAAAAATGTTCAGTTTTTTTTTTCTTTTTTTTTAAACTAACCTGTGCAGTCTTCATCTTCTTCTTGTTTTTTTTTAAGTTTGTATTAACACTCTTTTTAATGATAAGATTTATAAATATTGAAATATTTGAATTAGAGTTGATTTAAATTCAAAAAAATTTATTTATGTTCTTAATTCATTTTTGAATTTTTTTTTTGTTTCCGTTCATTGTCTTCTGTTTGCTAGGTAGAGTGAAGATGTGAAGAGTTGTAAATACACATTATTATATTTATAGTAATTGTTTTCTCTTGCATGATGTTTTTTCACATAAACATCTCGAAAAAATTTCACTAAGAAATCATCTATTGATGTAACTCCACCTATGCACAACAAATTTAATAACATTTCAAAATTATGATAAAAAAATTTAAAATTAAATTTAAAATATTATCGAAATATAGAAATATAGTGACAGAATAGTGTTAGCTTGATTAGGATATGTGTCTATATATAGTTATAATTTGAGAAGTTTGTAAGTGAATAAATTGTAAAGATATATATATAGATATATTCAGTTATAATTATATTCTAAAATCTCATAAAAGTCAATACTATTGATAAGCATAACCGTATATTTTATCTCAAATATATTAAAATATCACCAAATGTGTTGAATTTGATTTTTTTTCAAATATTCTAAATTTTTTAAAGATATTAAAAGATGACATCATCTTAAAAGAAAATTAAAGATAAAAGTTATTAAATGTTATTTTGTAGTATATATATATATTTTATTTATTCCAAATCCTAAAAATGAAAGAGGTTACTTATATATATATATAGTTATAATTCGAGAAGTTTGTAAGTGAATAAATTGTAAAGATATATATCATAAAATGTGGAGATATATCTTTAAATATATCTAGATATATGTAGATATATTAGTTATAGTTATATCATAAAATATCTCTTATTAAAGTCAACACTACTAATGACTGATAAGTATAACCGTATATCTTATCTCGTATATATTAAAATATCAAAAAAAAAATTTATGTTTGATTTTTTTTTCAAATATTCTATATTTTTTTAAAATAATAAAAGATAACATGCAGCTCAAACAAAAATTACATATAATAGTTGTTAAATGTTATTTTTATTCCAAATCATAAAATTTAGAGAGGTTACTTTTAATTAAATTTAATGACATATAAATTAAGTGATAATGATAAAAATATCATAATATTTTAGATTTTAATATTTACAATGAAATAACTCGCAAATCAAATTCATGTAATTTCAAATAACTCGCAAAAAATAAATCTGGGATCGAGTTGAGTTCTAGCTATTCCTTTAATTAAAAATTAATTTAAAAAACTTTGATTTTTTTATACATATCAAAAATATTGTGAATAATATTATGGTTTGAAATTAATGAAATTTGAAATGTGATATAGATTGTTTTTAGTCTTAACGTTTGAATGATGATATAATATAATGTTTTCAATGTTTTTTTTGTGATTGACTAATTGTTATTATATTATTTTCTTCATTTTTGTTATTATATATAATAATGTCTCTACTAATGAGTTTTATTATCATTAAAAATATTTTTTATTTATATAAGAGAGTCAAATGAACTAAAAAACTTATAATTAACGATTTGAACTAATTTGGAACATTTCATTTATATTTGATTTAGATTCAGGCTCACCTTTGATGGCTTGAATTAAATCGATTTTAACTTGGGTTGGACAAATTAGGGTTAGATTAATTTGAATTAGTAATGAACACGGTTACAGACGGGAACATTTTTGATGTAACTATCCCAGAATTGAATTATAAAATTTGTACCCAAAACCCGTTATAGTTTGGTGACTATTTTTACCCGTAGGTAACAGTTCGGGACAATTATTAAAAAATATAAAAAAAAAACTTTTTTTCTAAACATGTTAATTTAAACCCTAATTAATTCTAAACATATTAATTTAATAAATATATAATTTCATTTAATAAATATATAAATTAATCAAATAAATATAATTAATTTGGGTACCGACTGGTATGGTTATCAATATAACTATACTTGAACCGTACCCATTATTTTATGTTCCGTTAATACTCAAAATCGTATACGTTCCCAAAATTTATTAGATAAAAATAGAACCAACGGTATGGATAATCGAATCCGTAATTTGTTTTACCCATTTTTAACTGTATTTAATAAAAAAATTTATATAACTGTATTTAATAAAAAAAATCATCATTTGTAGTAATATATCTCGATGGTTATAAGAGGAGAGAGAGTTACATTTTAGTTACAATTACGGCTCAACCATAAATTAATTTTTTATTATGAAAAAACCATAAATTAATTTTTAGAGATCAAAATTTAAAATAAACCAATAATATATTAAAGGGTAAATGTTAGGTTTTTTTTAATTATTAATGTGCCCCAAAAATGAAAATAATATCATTTAAAAACATAATAATATTATTCTTTGTTATGACACTTAAACATAATTTTATTAATATTGTTGAGATTTCTTTGGTAGTTTTGAAAACTTTGGATATATAATCGATAGAAAATATTATTTTTGAGAATAAATTCATAATTAACCACCCTTTGCGAGGATGGAGGATCGAGAGGTCATTGATATTTACATATATGTTAAATAATCAAAATTATAAGTATTATAGAAATCGTCCATTAAACATCCACCAATAAGATCGTGGTAAGATGTGAATAAAAAAGAAAATTGTATTATTTACCCAAAAAAATGTAAAATATGTTCCAAAATAACTCGTATGTATAGTAAGAGATAAAATTGTATAAATATAACAAATATATTAATAATGTATAAAATAGTATATAAAAAAAGAAATGAAACTACTATTTACAATCAGAATTAAGAAATAACAACTACTTAAAGAGTTTATTAAGTAACACAAATAGTTTGTATTACATAAGACAAAATTAAACAAAGGAAGTGAAAATGAATGTAGATAATTCATATTTATTTTAAAAATGATATTTAGATTTTATATTTATTTTTTATAATAGTCTAATTTTATTGTTATAAAAAAGTGATTGGATAAGAAAAAATAATTATTTTTTACGTTTTTATATAAAAATAATTATATAAAAAAGAATAATAAACAAACTAAGAAGTGAAAATTGTTCTAAAAAATATTTTTAAAGAAAAAAGTCAAATGTCTATTTAATCTTTGTAAAAATTAAAATTAACAATGAATCACACATATAATTATAGATCCATCGAGATGGTGGGGTCAATCCCATTCCTCATGGCTACAATTACCTAAAATATCAATGTTACATTTCAGCTTTTTATTTATTTATTTTTTCTTATAAATATTTTTTCTTAAACATATAAACCTTACCATTTATGTTAATCTTATATTAAAGAGTGATGAGTAGTAATGACTTCATCAAGGTTAAGATTTCTATAAATTATATAATTTTCTAAAAATTATATTTTATTTCTTTTATTTTTATTTATATATCTAAATTTTTATAATATATCAAAATATATACTTTAATCCCCTATTTTATAAGGTACATACATATATCTATAATATTTCTCTAATTTTTTAAAAATTTAAAGTAAGTTCAAATAATATTTTTCAAAAAGTAAATTTAAATTTTTTAAAAATAAAACTCAAAAGTAAAGGAACAAATACCACAACATTTTATTAGCTATTATAGTTAGAGTATTTAAATCAATTATTTTTTTTTTGTGATAATTTAATCCAATAATTTTGAAAAAGTGACACCAAAACTACAAATATGTTTTTAAACAAATACCAAAAAATATAAAAATTATCTATATAAATATGTGATATCAATTTTTCAAAACTGATACACTAAATTATTACAATAAAATCAAACGTTTCATTTTGAAAATTTTAGAGTACAATCACCCTATCCAAAAGTAAAAAAAGAAAAAAAATCAAAACTTTAAAACTAATAAAAAAAATATTTTTTGAAAAGACACTAAAAAGTAAAAAAAAAGTATTAATATTGCCGCATAACACCAAAACAAATATTTTTTTGAAATCATCCATTGATGTAACTCCACCTATACACAACAAATTTGATAACATTTCAAAATTATGATTAAAAAATTAAAATTAAATAAAAAATATTATTGAAGATTACATATGACGTGAAATTTCAATATCATAACCAAACATAAGACCTCCAATGGTAATAATAATGCGAATACTTGCATCATAAGCTTGGATGGAAAATCAACACCTCATGTTTCAAGTATGGATATTCCAGGAGCCATCTTTAACTTCTCGAAATATAGAGATAGTATTTAGGATATGTATATATATTTATAGTTATAATTTGAGAAATTTGTAAGTGAATAAATTGTAAAGATATATATCTTAAAATCTCGATATATATCTAGATATATTTAGATATATTCAGTTATAATTATAGAAAAATCTAAATAATGTTGAAAGCTTTTAATACATAACTACTGGCAAGCTAAATCGGTTATGATATCTCACTACCACACTCATACCACCATAAATGTAAGATTTATGTTATAATTTGTATTACTTAATTGATAAAAAAACTTAATATATTAACCTTTATTTAGATAAATAATCTTGTATAAACAAATGATAATGCAAATAATTGTTAATATTTTAGTTATTAATAATTTATTACTTAATTTATAAAAAAATAATAATTAATATAATTAACAAAAAAAATAATAACTAGTTAGTTATTTAAGATAAATTCATTATACAAAAATAAATAAATAATAGCATCATAGATAACTGTAATATTTTAGCTATTAAGAGTTTATTATTTAATTAATTAAAAAATATAAATCTTAGTTAAATTATACAATAAATAAGAGCAATAGTAGCTATTACTCTAAAATTTTAAGCAAATTTGTTTGAAATTTTATAAGGCAAGATTAATAATTTATATATAATATAAATAAATATAGATATTGATATAGATAAAGTACAAAGTTTTATATGAAAATTATTATTATAATCCTAAAATTGACGCCAACTACCAATCAGGGAAGTGTATTTCAATTATCAATGTATTCTTATATATAATCTAATTCATCTATAAATTAATTTAATTTTATTTATTTTTAAAATTTATTTAGTGTGACAATAACTAATTATATGCATTAATTATCTTTTAGTAAAAATTTAAAAAGAAGATCGCAAATATTCTTAAAATAGTTGATTTTAAATTATTTATTTATGATTATTTTTGTATACATACAGCCCAAGTTCTATAGGCTAGTATATAACTGTAAGAAATTTTTTCAAACAAAAATCAACGCATTCGTGTTCACTTACATGCTAATTCTTTAATTCTTTTTTCACTTTTTGTATCAAATGTTTCTTCAAAAACATTAAAAATATTTACAAAAATTGTAGTTCTTTTTCTATTATGAGGAAAACTTCAAATTATATTAACATAGGATAAATATACGTATATGTTCTTATCATTTAGATGCCACAATAAAGTATTTAAAAAATATTTTTTTATTTTAATGTAATAAATATAAGGGCGTCTACTCCTAGGGTCACTAAATTTGTTAAGCGGCCTTGTTTACATGTAAGTATTCTAGCATCAACTTTACTTTGAATGAATACATGATAAAACGGGAGAGAAAGAAAGAAAGATTGATGTTTGAAAAGGTCAAACATATAAGGAGAATAATTTAGTAAATGTTTTAAATAAGTTTAAATAATTTAAAATATCATATTTCAATCATGGGTTTGGTATATACTTATTTTTAATGGGGTATTTATAAGCACAAACTAAAGGGATCGAAAACAAGTAAAACAAGAATCTTACTTCTAGCCATTGAAATTGTTCTTAAAAATCCAATTAATTACGCTAGAATTTTATATTACGCTAGAAAAATACTCAATAAAGCCCAAATTAATTATTCTACCACTAAATGTTTTTTTTGACTATTGTGTTTTCTTTAGATAAATTTAGGTCTTAGTAGGTTTTAAAGTAATTATGCAATCTTATCATTCAAATTTAAGATTTTGTTTAGTAAACTTAATGCTAAGTTAAGATTAATAAGGTGGATTTTACTCTTACAAGAATTTGACCTAGAAATCAAAGATAAAAGAAACGGTGAAAATTTAGTAGCTGATCATTTTTCTAGGTTAATTTTTGAATTCAATACTCTTGAAGGTGAGAGTGAAGTATTGAAACTTTTCGAGATGAATGATTATTTTTACTAGGTCAAAACCATGGTATATTGATATAGTAAATTATCTTGCTATTGGAATTTTGAGGCCTAACATTTCTTCTCAGGAAAAGAAAAGGTTTTTACATTCTTGTAACCAATACTTCTAGGATAACCCTTATCTATTCAAGATTATTCAAGATTAAATCATCCAGAAATCAGTGCCTAAAAAGGAACATAAGATCATTCTAGCATTTTGTTATGAACTTCACTATAGAGGCCATTTTGTGGTAAGAAAATGGTCCTTAAGTTATGATGACTTTATGAAAGTAGAGTCATTAATGCACTTTTTCACTTAATATTTACTTGTTTTATTTAATAAGTGGTATTTGGTGGCCAAAAATATTAAAATATAAACTTTTTAATGGAAAGGGGTAAAAATAAAGTTTTTGGAATTTTTTAGGATTTTTCTGGAATTTTTATTTATTTTTTATGAATTTTGAACGTAGGACCAATCAGGAGCTACCACGTGGCCTACCACGCAAGCAAGGGAACTGACTGGGCAAGCCACACATATGCCACTTAAGTATGGAGAGCGAATCACGTTATGTCGCATGTGAGGAGGATAAAATGCGTGCCATGTGTCAGCACAACATTCAATCCGAGTTCAAGCTTGGTCAAACCTCGTCGCCACGTGTCAATATACCATTGCTCAATGCATTCCACATGTGCACCATGCCATCCATTTTCACTAATCACGTCACACTGCATGTCGCTAACTCAATGAGCATTGACTCTGACCGGTCTCCTTTCCCACACGTCGCGCTCTGATTCACCCAATGAATTTCCCCTATCACGTGTCGCACTGTCAATTTTTGCTTGTTTTGATCGTAGCCTTTGATCTGAACCTGATTTGACGGTCTAGATCAAGTCTATCAAGAAAAGCCAAACAAATGTTCGAGTTCCAGATAATTATACTTCAGGTATATCTTTGATAACTACAACACATAGGATTACATTTATGCATTTAATAGAACATGCTTATAAATCTGAAATTATTTTTAGTGCCAAAATATGGAATAAGATATCCTAAATTATTAGATGAGATATACTCTAAATTATAGCTGGAATCTTTAGCATAAAAGATAGCATAAAATCTATTTTAAAAGAAATCTATTTTATATAAGAGTTATCTTAATTAATGAGTAATACTAATCCTATTTGTAATAGAAAAGATATTTATTAATCATAGATGAGTTATCTTAATTAATGAGTAATACTAATCCTATTTGTAATAGGAAAGATATTTATCAACCATATATGAGTTATGTTAATTAATGAGTATTATTAATCCTATTTGTAATAGAAAAGATATCTATCAATTACATAGGATTAAGAGTTTTAATTTTTTCTATAAATAAAACTCATTACTCATTTTTTTTAATTAACCATACAAGAGCATTACTCTAATCTTCTTAATTTCTCTCTCTTGTTTTATAAATATAAGATTATAATTCTCTAGGGTTCTTTATTTAGTTAATCTATCAAATATTGGTGGTTATATTTGATTCATTAATAAGCCTAATTATTTTATGATATTTTGATATTATGTTCTTATGACTTATTCTGTATTTTTGTTCTTAAATTGTTAGATCAAATAATTGTTTTTGTCATATCATAATTATTTGATTTGATTATTAATCTTTAAAGAAGATATTTTTATTGAACTTATATTTGATCTTTTTGGTCTAGGATTTACTAGTTGATTTAATTTAAATGACATATGTTTTGAATCATCTAGTTAGGATTATTCATTATTAATTCTGTTCTAGAACACACACGGGCACTTGTGTTTTATGCTAACTATTTTGCAGTTACTTCGGGAACGTATCTGATTAGCGGGAAGCTTATTGGAACGTTGGTATGGAAACCGCTCATGCTAATATTGGAAACTGTGAAAACAGAGCAGGGGCTCGTAAGTAAAGTACATTGGGACAGTATCCTAGGGAGGGTAGCATAAGACCGAGTTTGTATTTAAACATTTGATTTTCATAATGGAAAGGTAGGTGGTCTGGTGGACCGGTGGTTTTCCTCTTAGGTCATGGTTGTGGCCTAGGTTATTTCTACCTAAAAATATCGTGTGTTATTATTTTATTTTCGCACTTATTTTTACACACGATTGCATATCTGGCTGCTCTGTTTAGGCTATTAAATTATAAATTAGTAAAAATTAAAAATAACCTATTCACCCCCTCTAGGTTAATTAGGTCCATAATTTATAAACTTTCAATTATTATTAAGCTGTATATTGTATTTTTTAGTGCAATGTATTATATCATTCACATATGTTGCCTCATATTTGCATATTGTATTACTGGAAGTGGAAGTCGAGATAATTAACCAAAGTAATTTACGACACATCCAGTCTGAAAATCATGGAGGTCTGATATTTTGATTGCTTGGATTGGGATTGATATTGGGATTGTGTAGAAAGATGCACAGGCTGTGTTGAAAATCTATAACCAAGAATGAGGTTTTATGATAGTTTCAAGGAAAAGTTTATACCATCTCAAATTTAAGTAATAATAACATAGCAAAATGTTTCATTCATAACAATAAAGAAGGTATTGTTTTAAAATCTAATGTAACATATGAGATTATTAAACTTATATACTTAAAAATAAATTGTATTTAATATGAATTTATTAAGATTGATAATTTATGTTGTAGTTCGATTTACCAAATGGAACACGAATCAAATTAAATTAGGATCAAATTCAAGTCATTTCAAATAGATCACAAAAATTAAATTTGGGATCGAGCTGAGTTCGAGCCAGTCCTTTAATTAAATATTATGATTTTTTGATACATATCTAAAATATTTTGAATAATATTATGGTTTGAAATTCGAAGTGTGATATAGATTGTTTTGAGTCTTAATATTTGAATGATAATGTAGTATGAAATTTTCAAGAAAAAGTTTATACCATCTCAAATTTAAGTAATAATATAGCAAAATGATTCATTCATAGTCAAAAAAGAAGGTAGTGTTTTAGAATATGATGTAAATCATTAACCTTATATAGTATAAATAAATTGTATTTAATAAATTTATATGAATTTATTAGGGGTGAAAATTTATGTTGTAGTTCTTTTTATCGAATTAATCAAATTAAATTCGAATCAAATTCAGGTCATTTCAAATAACTCGCAAAAAATAAATCTCGTATCGAGTTGAGTTCTAGCCATTCCTTTAATTAAAAATTAATTTAAAAATACTGTGATTTTTTATACATATCAAAAATATCGTGAATAATATTATGATTTGAAATTAATGAAATTTGAAATGTGATATAGATTGTTTTTAGTCTTAACGTTTGAATGATGATATAATAGAATGTTGTTAATATTTTTTTTTGTGATTGACTAATTGTTATAATATTATTTTCTTCATTTTTGTTATTATATATAATGATGTCTCTACTAATGAGTTTTATTATCATTAAAAATATTTTTTATTTATATAAAAACGTTAAATAAACTAAAAAAACTTATAATTAACAATTTGAACTATTTTGGAACATTTAATTTATATTTGATTTAGTTTGAGGCTCACCTTTGATGGCTTCAATTAAATCGATTTTAACTTGGGTTGGAAAAATTAGGGTTAGATTAATTTAGATTAGTAATGAACACGGGGATGATTTTTGAACTATTTCATAATTGAATTATAAAATTTGTACCCAAAATTGCACAAAATCCGTTATAGTTTGGTGACTATTTTTACATGCGGGTAACAATCCGGAACAATTATTAAAAAAATACCAAAAAAAAACTATATTTTTATAAACATGTTAATTTAAACCCTAATTAATTCTAAACATATTAATTTAATAAATATATAAATTAATCAAATAAATATAATTAATTTGGGTACGAACTGGTACTGTTATTAATATAACTGTACTTGAATCGTACCCATTATTTTATGTTCGGTTAATACCCAAAAATCGTATACGTTTCCAAAATTTATTAGATAAAAACCGAATCAACTGTATGGATAATCGAACCTGTAATTGTTTTATCCAATTTTAATTTTGACCAGCTCACAAATTGCCACCCCGAGAATTTACCCCAAAGAAATTAAATATAATTAAATTTATATAACTATATTTAATAAAAAAATCATCATTTGTGATAATATATCTCGATGGTTATAAGAGGAGAGAGAGTTGCATTTTAGTTACTCAACCATAAATTAATTTTTAGAGATCAAATTTTAAAATACACCAATAATATATTAAAGGGTAAATGTCAATGAAAGGTTTTTTTTAATTATCAATGTTCCCACAAAATTGAAAATAATAATATTTAAAAACATAATAATATTATTCTTTAAGTGTTATGACACTTAAACATAATTTCATTAATGTTGTCGAGATTTCTTTGGTAGTTTTGAAAACTTTGGATATATAATCGATAGAAAATATTATTTTTGGGAATAAATTCATAATTAACCACCCTTTGGTAGGAATATATGTTAAATAATCAAAATTATAAGTATTATAGAAAGCATCCATTAAAAATTATTTATCCAAAAAAATGTAAAATATGTTCCAAAATAACTCGTATGTATAGTAAGAGATAAAATTGTATAAATATAACAAATATATTGATAATATATAAAATGGTATATGAAAAAAGAAATGAAACTCCTGCTTACAATCAGAAGTAAGAAATAACAAGTACTTAAAGAGTTTATTAAGTAACACAAATAACTTGTATTACTTAAAGATAAAATTAAACAAAAGAAGTGAAAATGAATGTACATATTTCATATTTATTTTAAAAATGATATTTAAATTTTATACTTATTTTTTGTAATAGTATAATTTTATTGTTATAAAAAAGGGATTGGATAAGGAAAAATAATTATTTTTTACATTTTTATTTAATTTTTTATTTAAGTTATAACATTATCTATCTAAGGTAATTAAAAAAATTATAATTATCTTTGTTATTAGGCAATCATTTTTTCCTAATAATAAGAGTAAAGTATTACAAAATAAAATCTACGTTTTATTTTACAATGAGAGTAAGAGATGATTTTAGATTTATTTTTCTATCAACTGAATTTTTCCATACACTAAATATTTAAAATTTATGGTGAAATAATGATAAACAAACAAAGAAGTGCAAATTTTTCTAAAAAAATTATTAAAAGAAAAAAGTCAAATGTCTATTTAATCTTTGTAAAAATTAAAAATTAACAATGAATCACACATATAATTATAGATCTATCGAGATGGTGGGGTCAATCCCAGTCCTCAGTGGCTACAATTAACTAAAATATCAACGTTACATTTCAGCTTTTTATTTATTTATTTTTTCTTATAAATAACTTTTCTTAAACATATAAACCTTACCATTTATGTTCATCTTATGTTAAAGAGTGATGAGTAGTAATGACTTCATCAAGGTTAAGATTTCTATAAATTATATTTTATTTCTTTTATTTTTATTTATATATCCAAATTTTTATAATTTATCAAAATATATACTTTAATCCCCTGTTCTATAAGGTACATACATATACCTATAATATATCTCTAATTGTTTAAAAATTTAAAGCAAGTTCAAATAATATTTTTTAAAAAGTAAATTTAAAATTTTTAAAAATAAAACTCAAAAGTAAAGGAACAAATACCACAACATTTTATTAGCTATTATAATTAGAGTATTTAAATCAATTATTTTTTTTGTGATTATTTAATCCAATAATTTTGAAAAAGTGACACCAAAACTACAAATAGTTAGTTTTTATGTTTTGAAAAATGTTTTTATTTTATTTTTAAATTTTATCCTAAAATGAAAATTGTAGCATGATTGGTTGTTGAAAAAGTTGTTTAAAACATGTTTTAATAAAAATACCAAAAAATATAAAAATTATCTATTTAGACATGTGATATCAATTTTTCAAAACTAATTCACTAAATTATCAGAATAAAATCAAACGTTCCATTTTGAAAATTTTAGGATAAAATTACCCTATCCAAAAGTAAAAAAAGAAAAAACATAAAAAATTTAAAATTAATAAAAAAAATATTTTTTGATAAGACACTAAAAAGTACAGAAAAAAGAAGTATTAATATTGCCGCATAACACCAAAAACAATTTTTTTTTGAAATCATCCGATGATGTAACTTCACCTATATACAACAAATTTGATAACATTTCAAAATTATGATTAAAAAATTAAAATTAAATAAAAAATATTATTGAAGATTACATATGACGTAAAATTCCAATATCATAACCAAACATAAGACCTCCGATGGCAACAATAATGAGAATACTTGCTTCGTAAACTTGGATGAAAATCAACACCTCATATTTCAAGTATGGATATTCTAGGAGCCATATTTAACTTCTCGAAATATAGAGATTGAATTTAGGATATGTACATATATATAGTTATAATTTGAGAAATTTGTAAGTGAATAAATTGTAAAGATATATATCTTAAAATCTCGAGATATATCTTTAAATATATATAGATATACGTAGATATATTAAGTTATAGTTATATTCTAAATATATCTTTAAAATATTGTAAATATTTGATCATCTTCAATGAAAATTAAAGATAATATTTAATAAATGTTATTTTTGCAGTATATTTTATTCTAAGTCATTAAAATTAGAGAGGTTACTTTTTTCTTCAAATGGTTGAGAGTTCACTTTTAACTAAATTTAATGACGTATAAATTATAAAATAATGATAAAAATATCATAATATTTTCAATATTAATATTTATAGTGAAATTAATAAGAAAATTAACATATTAAATTAATTTATAAAATAAAAATGCAAAATTTTGAGACTAAATTTTAATAAATTAATTTTTATGAGTTAATTGACTTAGATTAAATTAATTTACTCAGATTTTAATAAATTAATCAATTATTATTAACACTTATTTTACTTCTGGAATATTACGATTAATTTTATAATTATGTTATATGTTAAAAAGTAAATTTTTAGAATTAAAAATATTTTTTGAATTCAATTAATTAGTTAATTAATTTTCTCATCAAAGATTATCAACAATTACATAAACTTTTAAACAAAAAAAAGAAATATTGATTAGTTTATCTATATTATGAACCAAAAAAAATAAATGCTTAATTAATTAAGATTTTTATTCTGGCTACCCTAACATGTTTCAAAACGAGTGGTCTCCTTTTCCTAGGCAGAAAATAAATTTTCTTAATTACAGTTTAGCCCTCTAATTTAATTCAAATTAACTTGTAAATTTTCTTTAATTGTAATTAAGCCCTTTTCTAATTTAAATGAACTTTTAAACTTTCGTTCATTACAATTAAGCCCTATTTTAATTCAAATTATATTTTAGACTTTTGTTAATTGCAATTAAGCACCCTCTTAATTTAAATTATATTTTCAGACTTCATTATTTGCAATTAAGTCCTTTTTTTGATTCATATTCTTTTATTTTCTTAAAAATATATTTAAAATTAACTAAAAATGTCAAAAATATAGCAATTATAATTAATAAAATGGACGAAAGTAACTATATAAAATACAGTTATCATACCACTACTATGTGTGAGCGAAAGTAATGCCTGAGCTTTGGTGCAGTAATCTTGAGAGCAAAAGCAAGTTTATCTATGATGAGATATCTACTTAGGGCCTTTGTTAAAATTTGGCTAACATAGTAGATGGGGTGCTAAATTTTATTACTCTTAGTTATTAGCACGAAACTACATGTTTGGGTGTGACAACCAAATATAGATAAAGAATCTCTCTTGGAAGGGGGCTAACCAAGATAGGGGGATCACTAAGGTACTTCTTGATTTCTTCAAAGGCTTTGCTGCAATTCTAGTTCCAAAAGATAGTCTTGTTCTTTCTTAGCATCTTAAAGAAGGGCATACACTTATCTATGCATTTAGAAATGAACCTGCTCAATGCCCCTATTCTTTCATTTATTTGTTGTATTCTCCTTAGACCATTGGGTGGTTTCATTACCAGTGCTTGTATTTTTGCTGGATTGGCCTCAATACCTCTTACTAACATGAGATACCCTAGAAATTTTCCTCAACCACACCAAAGATACATTTTTTGGGTTAAGTTTCATGCCATACCTTCGTATCACTTCAAATATCTCCTGTAGATCTTTGATATGGTTCTGGAGTTGAGTGGATTTTACCACCATTTCATCTACGTATGCTTCCAGATTTTTCCCTAGTTTTTTTTTGAACATTTTATTCTCCTATAGCAGAATGTTCCCTCTTCCCTTAGGAAAGAAGTTTTCTCCTCATCCTCTGGGTGCATTCTGATTTAGTGATACCTAAATTATGCATCCTGGAAACTAATTAACCTAAACCTAAAAGAGGCATCCACTAGCTAATCAATGCTTGGGAGGGGGAAACAGTCCTTAGGGTAGGCCTCGTTTAGATCAGTGAAGGCTATACACATACGAGATGCTCCACATGCCGTCTTTACTAGTACCACATTTGAGAGCCTTGAGGGATACTTGACCTCTTTAATGACCATAACCTCTATGAGGGTAACTATATGGTGTTTGATTGCCTCATTTTTCTCCTTGGGGAATTTTCTTTTTCGTTGCTAGATGGGTCTAGCTTCTAGGTTGACATTTAGCAGATGTGTTATAACCCTTGAATTAATTCCCAATATGTTCATTGGGGCCCATGCAAAGATATCTGCATTATGTCTGAGTAAATGTGAGAGTTTCCCCTCGAGCTCTACCGTCAAATTCTCACCTATTGTCACAGGATGGCTCTTTTCCTCAGCGTTCGTTGGGAGGTCCTTCACTTTATTTAAATAGACAAACTTCATCATGCCTTTATTTATTGGTATCATTTGAGGGAGACCCTTTGGTGATTTCTATTTAGAGGCAGTCCCTTTCATAGTGACATTATAACAACTTCTTACTTTCTCCTAATCTCATCTTACTTCTTTGGGACCTTCAATTATAGGGAATTTGATTACCTAGTGGAAGATGGATGGGATTTCCTTCATCTTATGTATCCATGACCTTCCCATGATGGCATTATAATGTGTAGGGGCATCAATGATCACAAAAATTGGTCATTATTATTATCCCTTTTGTCATGAGAGGTAGGATTACCATTCCTTTTACATAGGTGGTGACATTGTTGAATCCTATAAGAGGAAGCTCTATTTTGAAAATGTTAGGGTCCTTTACTTCGAGAGCCCTAGCAATGATTGGAAAAATATGACTTACTGAACTCCCAGTATTAATCATTATCACCATAGGGGGTCTCGCCTTATCCAAGGTGTATACATGGGGGGTTGGGTGAAACATCCTTCGTTTGCCTTGGTGACCTCTTCTATCTTTGTTTTCTATGATGAAATCCTTAAGATATCCCTTAGACAATAACTCTTCTACCTCCCTTTTCAAGTTTCTACAATCTTTTGTTTCATGGCCTATAACTCTATAGAAGGCACACCATTTGGGTATGTCTCAATGGAGAGCATACATCTTGGGTTCCCATCTAACTTCAGGCTCTCTCTCCATTCTTTTTACAACTGTAGTTAAACGAACCCTCAAAGAAGGCCTCCTAAAGGGAGACAACGACCTTTCCTAAATTCCTCTATTTACTGGCTAGTGTTCGACCTGCCTATTTCCTATTACAAAACATTTGTTTTTATTATTTTGATGTGCTTTTTCTGGACTTATCCTCATTTTTTCCTTATCTGGTACTATCTCTACCTCTATTCGATGACCTTTAACTAGAATAAGCTCCCTTTCTAAGTTGACAAACTTTCTTGCCTCCCCATAGGCTTTCTCAAATGTGCGTGATGCTATCTTAGCTAGTTCCAAGAACAGGTTGGAGCTCCTCAGTAGGCCTTGCCTGAAGGCCTCTATAGCAATAGAGCTAGGGCAGTCAGAGATTTCCAACTTCTTTTCTTTGAATTGTTTCATGTATTCTTCTATGGATTCCTCTTCCCCTTGGATAATTGAGAAAATGTGGTGAGATTCCTTCCTCAAGGGGTTATTACAAGCGTAGTTTGTAATAAATAGCATAGCGAACTATGGGAAAAAGGATATGGATCTGGGGGAAATTTGTTGAACCATTTCTACGCATCTTTGCAGAGGGTAACGGAAAAAAACTTACACATTATTGAGTCTCTTTTTGCTTGGGTGATACTCATGGGTGCCATGACTGTTTTAAATTGTTAAACATGTGTGACTGGATCTTTTGTTCCAAAATAATCATGGCATTTGAGAACTTTGAACTTGGGTGGTTGTTCATCATTTTTAATTACATCAGAAAAAGGGGGAGACATATAGTTGCTTACAATCTCTGTCCACTTGATAAGGGGTTTTCCTATTCTCGTGTTTCTTACTTGCCAACTTCAAGGCTTGATCTTGACTTTTATTGTTCTCCTTTAGCACTTGTAGCTATGTCTCCCAATTATTTATTTATTGAAGGCATTGTTCCTTATCAGGTTGTGCCGAGCTGGTGAGGGGATTCCTCTAGACTTCATGCTCGATTTTTTGGGGTTCAAACTAGCCAGGCCCAATTGCCTCTTTATTGTTCAGTTTGGTGGTAGGATATTTTGAGATCCTTCATTCTACCTAGGAGCGTAGAGATCTATTTTCTCTTTTGGTTTTTTAAAGCTCTTTTCTTACCTTGAGGAATTGACAAGATAACTCTTGGTAGAGGGCATTATCCTATGTCCTGGTCTCATTGGTGACTAGTGGTGAATTTCTCTCAGTAGCCATTATTTCACGATCGGTCGAATTCAACCGTCTTTTAGACTTGGTTCTTACCATGATATTTACGGATCTTGAGTAGTGCGAAACTGGTCTTCCTAATATCTCTCTAGGAGTAGGGTGAATCTTAAAAGGATATGAGGTAAGAAACTTATGATTGACCTCAGAATCTGAGCCTTACAAAGGGTGCCAAAATGTTGAGATTCAATGTGTTATAGAGAGAGATTAGAGAGAAGTTAAGAAAATTGGTTGAATGTATGGATCTTCTTAAGGGGTCCATCTATTTATAGAACATTTATGGATATAGGTGTCAATTATATAATGTGTGCACATATTTACATTCTAGATGGACTTAATTGGCCAAAAGTACAACATGTCAGGGGTCTAGGTTGAGTTTAGCTGGTACTATCCTTGAGCTCGTGTTGTCCTTGAGATTAGTCTGTGATCGAGCTTGGGTTGTCCTTGAGCTCGGGTTGTCTTATGGGTAGAACATTTTGGGTGTTTTATCTTCCATCTCGAATTGGTGACTTGGCTTGGACGGTTTGCAAGGGTCGGGCTTCAAGCGGGGCCTGATGTCTAAACAAATAATAATAATAATAATAATAATAATAATAATAATAATAATAATAATAAGGGGAAAAGATGTGAAGAAACATAAAGTAAGATTGTATTAAAAAATTGACAAAAATAAAATAAAAAAATCAATCATAATGTTTGGGACCAAAGAAATGAAATCTAACCCTATTTTGTTGACATGATTGGTTTAATGATATTATTATTTAAAAATATCTTTCTCTTACTTCATTACCTCATGAACAAATGTTTTTCATCTTTCCTTTTATTTGATACAACCAACAAGCCTAGCCATATTATAACCAAATTAAAGATCTTTTGATCATAGGAAAAACTTTATGCAAGTGGAGATGTAATATTAAGAAAAAAAACATATGGTGCTTGATATAATTATTAAAATATGGTGATATTCTAAGGAAATGCATATATACTTTATTGATTTTAGTCACATAGTTTGGTTGTCACTGATAAGGTTACTACACACATTCACTTTGAGCTGTATTAGTATAGAAATTTCCAAGCGAAGGAATGATTTATAGATCCCCACTAACAGTTTTTATAATTTGAATCATTAGAGTTATTAAATTCCATGGATAGAATGTTAAAAAGCGTGTTTAGGGATGATTTATTTCACCTTTACTCGAGGAATAAAAATGAGTAGGTGTGGGGGAGTTTAATCAGTGCCATTTTTCTTATATTTACTTATCAATTTCCACATATTTACCATGATTTATTATTCCCTATGTGCTTATGTATTTTTTTACTACATAGCTATTAAGAAGCAAACACAATCAAAAAAGGTTAAAATGTATGTTTTAGAGAAAAATGAGTACTTTGAGGCATGAGTCGAGGTGTGTTGAGGCACACCCTACTCAAGTCCCTATGGAATTCTGGAAAAAGATCATGTAGTGTAGTATGAGTCCTGGTGTAACAGAACATGACTCTTAGGTGAAATTGTGAGCACAAACATTGGAATCACATTGTGGCATGAGTATATGTGTGCCACAAAACAACCCTTTAGGGCATACTTTCTTGGTATTAAATTCATCTCATGCTACCACATGAGTTTAGGCTGTTATGGCCCTTGCCACAAGTTTACACATAATTGTCCAAATTTGTAGCATCCCAATTCAAGTTGTCTAGATTTATTAGAATTAGAATTGTAAGTGTATTAGACATCTACAACCCTAACCATAATTCACCATAGACTTCAATTAATATTTCTTCTTCTTCTTCTTTTTATTCTTCTTTCTTTATTGCAATGATTTTAATGAAGATTCTTTCAGAATCTATGTCTCACTAGTTTTATTATTTGATTATGGGTAATTTTCAAGCCCAAGACTATGACTTGACTAATTAAATGTTCTGATGAATTTTTAGTTTTTATTCTTGATTCTTGATGTGTTTGACTTTATGCTTAAATTCCAAAACTGTGCATGTATGAATTAGAGTGGCTTACTAATTTATTGCATGAATATATTTAATAATAGTTTAACATGTTAGTGTGTAATCGCTAATATTCTTATTCAAAGTGATACCTTCTATGGTCCTTGGCTCCTCTAAGTTTATGTTGCATTATTTTATTGTCTAAAAGACTCTAAGCTCTAACTCTATTGAAAGGTGACATGGTTTTTCATATACCAATCAAAATGGTGACATTACAATGGGTGTTTTATATGTGGTCTTGTATGTCTAAAGTGCATCATTCAATTTCAAGCTCCAATTCTTTCTATTAGGTGTCATTTTCTTAAGGATGGACTTGACCTCTCTATTAGACACCTTAGCTTGTCCACTTGTTTGTGGATGGTATGGTGTAGAGATTTTGTGGCAGACATGGTATTTTTTCTACTAGGCCCTAGAAGGTTTTATTGAAAAAGTGTAGTCCACCATCACTAATGATAACTCTTGGTGTACCAAACCTCGCAAAAATATTATCTTTTTTCACAAAATCCACAACAAAAATAGAGTCATTAGTCATGGTGGCTTTAGCTTTCACTCATTGATGAGTGTCTGAAAAGCAATAATTGTTACGTAATTTATTTGTACTTCAAAGTTAAAAATATATTTCTATTTGTATAATATTATTATTGTTTAGAAGATCTATATTTTTAGAATTATGGGTATGCTTTATTATTTTTTCAAGTATTTTTAGCTTCAAAATGATTCAGTTGATCAACACTTAAAGAATTGTACTTGAAAGCACTTAATTGCAACCAAGAAGAACAAGCGAATAAACACATGTAAGCCTTACATATGTACCAACAAAATTTAAGAAGTGAAATACAAAAGAAATTTGGAGACCAACCGAACAATGTGAGCTATGGTGATTACTGTGGGCCATGTCATGAGTCTCTCGGATTCTAATTAAATACATACCAAAATCAACGCATGCTATGACAGTGGAAAAGTATGCCACAGTGTGCGACCTCACGATCCACTTTTTTCTCCTATTTCTTATCTTTGTTCAACATATATATACCCCTACCTCAGTTAAAGACACACCAAAACTCAAGAACAATTCTAAGTTTCAACAAATCTCCTTGAAAATTTTGTTATAAATTTTAGGTTTATTATCTTTAGTTTGATGCAGTAATTTTTTATTCAACAAACACTATAGGTATATCTATTTGGAATTTTTATAGATACAAATGAGTACTAAAATTCTACACTTTGAAGGATACTTTTGAGATACAAATTTTAAATGTATTGTTTTATTTGCATATTTAATTTTACTATTCTAAATACAATTTTTAATATACTGGCCATTTATTAAATTGATCATATCTAGTTTAATATTACAATGAGATATTAGTTATGTTGTTATGCTTGTGAAATATTAATTTAGGTAAATATTTTTATAAAATAAATTAAGCTTTATTTCTTCATTCAAGATTTAAACAAATTTTATTACAAAAAATATATATTGACGACTTATTTTTTATAATAAATTTAAAATATGAAATTTAAATTTTAGTATTTGATTAATTTAGAATCATATTCTATTCAAATATTTTTATAAGATTTATTATTGGAAAATATATTGATGACATATTTTTTGTAATAGATCTAAAATTTGAAAGTTGGGTTTAGATATATCAATCTAAAATCTAATTTAGACACATTGGATGAGAGTTTAAATTGATAACAATAAGCATTGATTTAAATGGTTTGTTAGTTCCATAGTAATAAAGCATAATTTAACTATTATTAATTAAATGATCCCAACCAAAAGATTTTAATTGATGTTAATTAACTACTAAATTGATCCCCCATCATAAGAATTTTTCATACAAAAAAGAAAAAAATAATAACCTTAATTTATATCTTTAGTAAACTAATTAATGTTAGGCGAGCATGATTAACTAATTAATATATCTCATAAATTCTCCATTGAGTGTTAAATATTTATTTGTCTAATATTTGTTGAATCGATTCTATCTTTAATTCTATATCAATAGATTAGATTTTCTTCAAATCCAAACAATTGTCACATAATATTTAGGTTTATTTTCCATTTTTAAGAGTTTTGTTGAATTATTTAAAACCATTTAGTTTCTCTTTAGATCGACCTTTGGAAGTATACTTGTCACTTTTTACAAAGTAATTTGTGGACTTAGGAGTTATTTATCAAATACAAAATTTTTGCTTCAAGTTTTTGGCTCCGTTGTCAAAGAGTAATAGCGTTTTGAATTTTTATTATCAAAATTCTTTAAAAATTTTATGTTGCAAAATATTTGTGATTTTTTTATTTGAAAAATTCAAAAATGTTTAAAAATAATAAAAATTAATATTTGAGTTATTAGTAAACTCTTTTTAAAAAATATATCTTATTTATTAATTGACTAAGATATTTTCAAAAAAGTTAAATTAATTTTCAAATAAAAGAAATAAAGGAAAATAAAAAGAAGAAATAAATTTAAAAAATAAAAGGTCCCTTCTTTTCATTTCTTTTTAATTTATTTTAACTCAATTGTAATAATGTCTTAAACTTGTATTATTATATCATAATGTTTGTTTCATAAAATTATTATATCACAAATTGTATTTGTAATAGATTGTTTGTATCATAGATTGTTTATATTATAAATTTTTTGTAACATATATATTGTGTATTGCAATTATGTTGTCTTTTTATTTACTTTTCTTTTTTATCTATTATTTTTAGATACCTAATTTACTTAGTTATATATTCTTCCTACTTCTAATAGTACTTATTTTAATATTAAATTCTCTACTACCTTAATTTGTGTTTTTGTTTATTAATGTATAAAAGGTAAAAGATCTTTGAGAAAAGGAACTCATGCTTTTTATTGTTGATATTGATAGGATCAAAACACTTTTCAAGGAGGATGAACATTGATAATCAGAAGGAAGGGGAGCAACCTCAAGTGCAAGTAGACATGCATGATGCTGGATATAAGCATAAAATGATGAATGAGTACGCCTTGCCAATCATTGACAATATTACTTCTTGCATACAACTAGAAGAATTTGCAAGGAAGTATGAATTGAAAAATATTTATCATTCCTTGTTACCTTCATTTCATGGTATCCCTAATGAAGATCCATTAAATTTAATTAGAGAATTTTATGATATTTTACAAACAATTTCTTTGTAGAGACTTGATGGATACAAGATTTGGATGAGGTGTTTTCCTTATACACTTAAGGATAGAGCTAAGTCTTGGTTCATGACTCTAGAATTGGGTTAATTAAGTACTTAGGAAGTAGTTTATAATAAATTTAAAGGGAGATTCTATTCCCATCAAAAGACTGTTGACTTAAGGGAAAAGATAACAATGTTCTTTCAAATTGATGGGGATCCCTTCTATGAAGCTTGGTATAGATTCAAAATCTTTTGATCCAATGCCCATACCACAATTTTGCACTATAATTACATAACTAATTCTTCTATGATGGATTGACATAACAACGTTAGTACAAGTTGATAATGCTGCAAGAAGAGTTATGGTAGAAAAGATAGTAGAGCAAACGTATGAGCTGTATGAGTTGTTGGGTACTAATTCCCAACAAAAGAATGCTAGAGGAAAAAGAGTAGGGGACAATGAAGTTAGCTCTATAAATGAAATGGCCTTGAGTGAAACTCTTCACTACCCAGAAAATTCCAAATCAAGAGGTATCACTATTACAAAAGTGGTTATTTAAGTTGAAATTTAAAGTTGGTTTTTCGTTAAAATTGACTTATAATGAATTTAAAGTCAGTTCGCTGAAAAACCGACTTAAAATATTTTTAAAAAAATGCAGATTTTAGGGTTGGTTGACATGTAGAACCGATGCTACAAGTAGGATGTAGCGTCGATTCTATGTGTCAATCGACGCTATACACGTGGATATTTTCTTTTCTCTTCTTTCTTCCCTAGATAGAAACTATTCCAAGTGCATTTTATCTCTCAAAAACCCAAAACCTCCTCCACTCTTTCTCATTCTCAAGCCACCTACGACCACCAATTTTGGCACCATTTAGTGAGTTTTCTTCCTTTCCAACTTATCTTCTAGATCCTCTACTTTTTTGAGCAAAATACTCAAATTTTTTATACCTATTTTCTCACTTACAAAACCCATTTTTTCTTCATTTCCTTCATTTTGTCACTTCATTTACTCTTGTAAGTATTTATATTAATCCTATGCACTTATTATTCATATTTGTTTTTGTATATTATGTGTTATTATTTATGTGTATACATTTTTGTACTATATGTATGTTATTATTTTTATTGTGTAGGTTTTGTATAAATTTTTGTTATGAAATAAATTTATATATTTATGATAGTGATTTAAGGTTGGTTTTTAATTAATTTATTTTTGTAAAAATGAAATGGGAAAGACATAATTCAACAATATGATGCTCATTAAAAAACTAGGTTTGAAGTATTTTAGTTATTTAAAAAAATATTAATCATTACAAAATTGTTATATAAATTTTGTTTTATATATCTTAAATTTGAAATCAACTCAAATGATGTGGCATATTATTATAAGTAAATCAATCTAATCATATAATTATATTTATATGTATATATTTGTTATGTTTTGTTTTTATATATTTATTTTTATATGATATTTTGGTAGATATTCTAATAATTAAGGAATTCATATATAATAATATCTAACATATATTGGTTGGATACTTATTTAATATGCTTAATGTCATTAATAGAAAATGGACAAATCATGGATGTCAAAGTGTAGAATTGAGCAAGACTACATTTCTGGAGTTGAAAGTTTTTTGGAATTTGCTTGTTGAAATAGTAATAATGAAATTAGTATGATTCGATGCCCATGTGTTAAATGTAAAAATGAGCGATTTCATGATGTTGACGAGGTTAAGTATCACCTTATCCGTAGTGGTATTCTTTTGAGTTATAAATGTTGGTATTATCATGGAGAAAATATTGATAATACTAATGGGGAAGAGATAATTAAGGATGTGAGTGGATTATATACATCTTATCATAATGTATAGACAAAAAATATGTTTCATGGTGTTGAAGATGAACTACATGATGATGATCCCAAAACCTTTAAAAAACTTCTAGAAGATGCCGAAAAACTATTGTATCCAGAATGCAAGAAATACAATAAAATGTCAGGATTGGTTCATTTGTACAATGTGAAAGAAAAAAATGGTTTTTCTAAAAAGGGATTCACAGAATTACTACATGTATTTCCTGAGGGTATTGAATTTCCATCTTCAATGTATGAAGTGAAGAAATCTCTTAGTCGATTTGGCATGGAATATCATAAGATTCATGCTTGTCCAGATGATTGCATTCTTTATAGAAAAGATTATGAGACATTAGATGATTGTCCGATGTGTAAAGAATCGAGATGGAAGCATGCTACAAATGAGACAACGCCTACGAAAGATGTTCCCGCAAAGGTTCTTTGGTACTTTTCTCCAATTCCTTGCTTTCAAAGGTTGTTCAAAAGTAAAGAGACATCAAAGATGTTGAATTGGAATTCAGATAATCGATCTGATGATAGGGTGTTACATCATCCTTGTGATTCTCCAAATTGGAAAGTAGTAGATAATTTATCCCCTCAATTTGCATTTGATCCATGCAATGTTCGTCTTGCCATTGCTACTAATGGAATTAATCTACACAGTTCCCTTAGTAGTAGATATAGTTGTTGGCACTACTACAAAATATGGTATTTAAGTCGATACTACAAAATATGTATGACAATACAAAAAAGTTATCAATAAAATATAAAAGGTTTATAGTTAAAATTAAATAAAATAATTGACCAAAAAAAAATTGTACTATTTAATTTAAATTTTAAACTGCAATTTTAAAATAAAAAATACACATAGGATGTAGCGTCGGTTGACGTGTAGAACTGACGCTATCCACGTGTGTAGCGTCGATTCTCCACGTCAACCGACGCTACGTCCTACGTGTATTTTTTTATTTTAAAATTGCAGTTTAAAATTGAAATTAAATAGTACAATTTTTTATATTTTTTTGATCAATTATTATTTTATTTGATTTTAACTATAAACTTTTTATATTTTTTTGAAAACTTTTCTGTATTGTTTAAATATTTACATATAAATAATTATATTTTATTAAGTAAAAGTAATACAATTTTAAAATGATTAAAATGATAGTATTATGTATGTTTTGTATATATTCTAATAATTAGGAAATTTATATATAATAATACTTGAAATATTTACCGTACATGGATAAATTTATTTACATATAAATAATTATATTTTATTAACATATATGAGTTATTTTTTGTGAATTCATGAAATTACATTCTTATTTTGATTTTAAATACATGTAGTTCTTTGGTTGGAACAAGACGGGCTATGACCAGTAAAGTTTTGATGATTTACGAGAGGAATGAGCAGAACACATGATTTAAATTATATCATCACAAGAAGAATCAGGAAAAGATTCTGATGATCTTGAATAGCATATGATAACATAGCGGTAATTTTTATAATGATTTAATTTCTATATTCCTGTGTTTAAAGTCCCTTGTTTGATGGATGTTTATATGCTTATGTATTTAGGGGAATGCATTGTTTTATGGACCTGTTTTTTGCCCAAACTTCAACTTATCTCTCTTGCCTACTTTCCTTATGACAACACCATTGTAGCACTTTATTAATCATTTGTCTATAAATATGAAGCTATCTGGAATCAACCTGGTATATTTAATGCTATAATGAGCTCTAAAATATATGTACATTATGATAAGATGTATGTAATCCACTCACATTCTTATTTATCTCTTCCCCATGAGTATTACATATATTTTCTCAATGATAATACCAAAATTTATAGCTCAAAAGAATACCACTACGGATAAGTTGATACTTAACCTCGTCAAATTCATGAAATCGCTCATTTTTACATTTAACACATGAGCATCGAATCATACTAGTTCCAGTATTACTATTTCTACAAGCAAATTTCATAAAACTTTCAACTCCATAAATGTAGTCCTGCTCAATTATACACTTTGAGATCCAAGATTTGTCTATTTTCTATTAATGATATTAATTAAGCATATTAATTAATTATGTATCCAATGAATATATTTTAAATATTATTATATATAAATTAAGAGATATATAAATTAAGAGATGCTATAATTAAGAGATATCTTTTTTATACAAATAATATATATATAGTTTTAATAATCTTAAAAAAATAGGTATTAAATAAATAAATAGTTAAAAATTATAAATAATAATTTTTTAATATTTATTTATTGTCACTATTTTTATTTGAACATTTTATTACTTTTATTTTTAAATAAATAATATATTTAAATAATTCTATGTTAGTATTTATTATTAAATTTTTTAAAATAATTTTATATTAAAATTTTATTTTATCTCGTATTTTATCCATTTTAATTATTTAATTTTTAAAAAATATTATTTTAATAATAATAATTTAATTTACTTTATAAAAAATTAGAAAACTACTCTTTAAACACACCATCATAGTTTTTATAGAATGAATCCTTTAAGTACCATAATATGTTCAATTAAAACATTCCAAACCCTACCATGACTAAAATATTATACAATTAAATCTTAAAAATTCAAAATAATAAGTATTACTTTAAACTTTTAAAATTAAATATATCTTTTTTAAAACTAAAACACAATTATTTTAAATTATAAAAATAAAATACTTCAATTGCTATACTAGTACCCACTATTCCTTTAAAGCTGCAAGATAGTAAGAGAAAAGCTCATAATAATATTGCAATTTTCACAGAATAATTGAATGTAGATATTATTTTCACAGAAAATAAGCCAAATATATAATAATAAGCATAATACAAAACATACATAAACTAAAAATTTATACAAAAAATAAAGTAAATTGAATAATAAGTAAAATAATTAATAGAAATACTTACAAGAGTAAATGAAATGACTAAATGAAGAAAATGAAGAAGAAATAGGTGTTTTGTAAGTGAGAATAAGTGAGAATAGTTGAGAAAATGGGTATAAAAAATGTGAGTATTTCGCTAAAATAATAGAGGATCTGAAAATAATGAGAAGAGGAATATAACCCATAAAATGGCATTGGAAATGATGGTCAGAGGTGGCTGAAAATTGAGAAAGAGTGGTGGGTGAGCTCGGTTTTGGGAGAAGGGGGAAGAGAAATGAGAAATTTTTGGAATTCTGCTGGAAGAAGAGAGAAGAACGGTAATAATATGTGGCTAGCATCGGTTGACATGGTGAACCGACGCTAGCAACGTGTATAGCATTAGTTCACAACGTCAACAGATGTTATGCATGTGGCTAGCGTAGGTTCTCCACGTGAACTGACGCTATCCACGTGGAGGTAGTGTGGTTGACGGGACGAACCGATGCTACACACGTCGCTAGCATCGATTCGACACGTCAACCGATGCTAAGTCTACGTGGATAGTGTCAGTTCATGTGGAAAACCGGCACTACACACATGGATAGCGTCAATTGATGTGGCAAACCGAAGCTAGCCACGTGTGTAGGGTCGGTTCGCCACTTCAACCGATGCTATCCACGCAATTTAAAATTGAAATTTTTTTTTAATTATTATTTTATTTGAACTCTTATAAATATATATATGTACTATAGAAAAGGAAAAAATAATAATTTTAAAATAATATCCAAACGAATAAACAAAATTAAATAAAGATATATTGTACGTATGTAAATAAATTTAAATATCCAAACAAATACACAAAATTATATAATTTTTAAAACCAATTGTCTAAAAAAAAAGAAAAAATTATACTATATATATCCAACTTAAATTTTAAAGAGTCAAATAAAATAATAATTTACTTAAAAAAACATTGTACCTAAAAACAAATTTCAATTGTAAACTGCATTTTTGAATTTAAAAAATACACGTAGGACGTAGCGTCGGTTGACGTGACGAACTGACACTATCCACATGTGTAGCTTCGATTCTACACCGAACCGACTTTAAATTCATTATAAGTTAGTTTTTGGAAAAAATCGACTTTACATAGCGACTTAAATACCCTTTTTGTAGTAGTGTCAAGTGTAACTCCTATTTTATTACTTGGCTTGGTTGAGTTTTGGTGCTTATAAACGTATTAAATAATTGTTCCATACGTTTAAGGGCACCAAAACTCAACCAAGCCAAGTAACAAATGAGAGCTACACTTGATTTCATATTTAGAGCTCATTATAGCATTAAAAATACCAGCTTGATTCCAGATAGCTTCATATTTATAGACAAAAGATTAATAAAGTGCTAATATGAGTTCAAAGGGATAACATCAGGAGAAGAATATAATCTTGAATAACATAGGACAACACCATGGTAATATTTATAATGATTTAATTTCTCCATTCTTATGTCTCTGAAGTTTAAACTGCTTGTTTGATAGATGTTTATATACTCATGTATGTAGAGGAATGAATTGTTATATGGACCAACTACTTTTTGCCCAGTTTTCTTGTCACTATGCTGGTGATTCTAAGCCAACCAAGCTTGCTCGCACAATCCATTACACTTTGACGACATCATGTTATTTGTAATTTAAGTTAACTATATATATATATATATGTATTGTATATACATTATTATTTTTGTAATAAATTTAATTATCAAGTAATTAATTATATTTAAATTTTCAATTATTTGTATTATTATTTACACTTTGTCAAATATACTTTGGTTTTTTTTATGTTATATTGAATATAGGTTAGTAGAGTGAAAAATGAGAACAAAAATAAAAAAAATCAATATTTTAAAGTCGGTTCAACGCATGAACCGACTTTATAGGTAAAGTCGGTTCAACCCGTGAATCGACTTTAAATTGGTTTAAAGTCGATTTTTAACCGACTTTAATAGTCTATTTTGTAGTAGTGTGGCTAGTAATTATGGTAACATATAATCTTTCTCCTTGGTTATGTATGAAAAGAAAATTCATGATGTTAACATTATTGATCTCAGGACCAAAACAACTTGGTACTGATATTGATGTATATTTGTAGCCTCTTGTAGATTATTTAAAGATTATGGAATGATGGTGTAAATGTTTACAATGAACATAAAGAAGAACACTTTAACTTGAAGGAGGTCATTTTATGGACAATTAATGATTTTCCTGCCTATAGGAACTTATCAAGACATGCAACTAAAGGTTATATGGGATGCCCTATATTTAGTGATGGCACTTCTACAACTTATCTTGTTCATGGATGAAAGATGTCTTATAGAAGACATAGAATATTTTTTCCATCTGGACACAAGTTTAGATAACAAAAGAAATCGTTCAATGGTGAAGAAGATCATGATCCTGCACCCCAACCTTTGCAAGGTGTTGAAATATTAAGGCAATTGAATGGTATGAAATTTAAACAAGATGGAAAGATGAAAAAAAGAATACTCACTAATGGAGGGAAACGAAAGAGGTAAACTAATAAAAAAGGTGAAAATGAAAATGTTACTGAATTAGTAGATCATGGTTGTTGGAATAAAAAATCAATATTTTGGGAATTACCTTATTGGAAAGATCTACACATTCATCACATCTTAGATGTTATGCATATTGAGAAAAATGTATGTGAGAGCTTGATTGGTACATTACTTAATATACCTGGAAAAATGAAAGATGGAATTAAAGTAAGACTAGATTTAAAGAAACTAGGCATACGACCAGAATTGGCACCAAGGGTGGAAAATGATAAGAATCGAGCATACTCTCTACCAGCATCATATACAATGTTAACAAAAGAGAATGATGTGTTTTGTAAATATTTTGCGGGTGTGAAAGTTCCTGACGGTTACTTGTTGTCTCTTTTAGAGAACATAAAACGTGCAAGTATACACGGTCACAAGTAATAAAATTTGATAAGTAAAGTATCGGTCCCATGGAGATTTGTTACTATAGTTTGTTGAGTACTAAAATTATCTCGCTCTAATTTTATCCAAAACTATCGTTGATTTAGAAAAAAGTAATAAGAAAATAAAAGAAATCTAGGATTGCAATTTTTCACCAAACTAATCCACTCAAATTATGTTATTTTCTTTTGATTTATATTTTTTAGTACATTTAATTTGTCAACCGAAAACTTCTAATTTTATTCATACATCTCTTCCGAGCTCCGTATAAACACACCTTGTTAAATTAATTCACTATATTCCTATGAGAATTAAATTTATCGAGATTCATTAAGTTTTAAGTTCTCAAATGGCCACACATACAATTAGGGTATATTCCTATCCTTCATCATACATGTCATTCTATTTACGAGCAATATACACACAAATGCCTCTTTCAAGTTTATTTATGTGCCACAGATCGTTTTGATAAGATTCATAAATAATCAAAAAGCATTAAGCACAAAATAGAATGAACAAATCGAACGTCTTATAAATCTATCAAAAATAATTAAAATAAAAGCTTCATAAATTTAGATCAAATGCAACCCTAGAAAAATTAAATTACTTCATAAATTAAAAATAAAATTACAACAACTACAGAAAAATTAGATGAAGAAGAAAGGAAATTAAAACATCTCAATACGAAAATATTTGGCACACGCAGAACACAACAAAATCCAAAAATGGCTTCTGCGTGTTCCACAGCCAACCCACAAACACCACAAAAATTACAAACTCTTTAACTCTATCATAATATCACCTATTTATAGCTCCAAAAATACATCAAAAAAAATATTTTTTTAGACATGCGGAAAGACATTTTTTTTATCGAAAAATAAAAACGCGTGGGGGACAAACGGTTACAACAAAAATATTATTTTAAACTAAGTGGGAGACAATGCTACGCATTTCTCATTTTGTTTTCAATACATGCTACCACGTGTCGCGATCTTATTGGTTGAAAAATATAGTGGGACACGTGGCAGCCTTCAATTGGCGAGAGGAAAACAGATGCATGGAATTGCGCCGCACGAAAGCATGGCGCGCGGGGACATGTGGCAGACAACGGTGCGCTTGGAAACGTGCGTCGTTTCCATGCATTCTGGTTTACTAAATGCATGCCACGTGTCATCATGTTATTCGCTGGAAGATTTAGGAGACACGTGGTTTCTTCTTATTCTGTAAAACTCGAGGGTGCACGCCGCTTGGATGTCCCGCATCGCACAAGATATTTAGACAAGCGGTTCTGTGCACGACAGCTTGGTTCCACGTGCTTCAGTCTGGACCGTTCAGTCGATCCAACGGTGAGCGATGTGCCTCGCGGGAAATTTTGTGCAGCCGACATGTGGGTCCCACTCTGTACATTGGCCTGCGCGACAGGTGGGCTCCATTGGGTGCCGAGCTGCGTGCAAGAAATATACCGGACACTCTCTTTTGTATCGTCTGGAATGCACTCGCCAAATCTGGATCGTTGATTGAATGATCGAACGGTGAATGATGGGCGTCGTGAGTGGTGCGAGTGGCATTCTTCTCCTGCGCAGAAATTCAATTTCTTTAATTGCATTTTGACCCACAAATTTAATTCAAATTACATTTTAATCTTTCTTTAATTGCAATCAAGCCCAATTTTAATTTTAATTATATTTTTGACTTTTATAAATTGCAATTAAGTACTCATTTATTTGAAATTAGATTTTTGGACAAAAATTTGCAATTAAGTACATTTTTGATACAAATTATTTAATTTTCTTAAAATTGTATTTCTTAACATATAAAAGGTGAATATTAATTTATTTAACTAAATTTACACAAATATATCAAAATACAGTTATCATTACTCATCCAAATTAAGAAATTTTGTGTCTATCATGATAAGAAACTTTATGGATTGAAATCACATGACTATCATATCTTAATGCAATAGTTCTTATCAGTTTCTATTAGATCAATTCTTCTAAAACATGTTTGATTATCAATAATTCGTCTTTGTTCATTCTTCAATACAATATGCAAGAAATCTATATCAATTGGTGAGTTAAACTCTATACCGAAAGATTTTGTAGAGAATTTGTGTCTAATTGAAAAATATTCTCCTCCTTATTTCTTTGATATAATGATTCACTTGTGTGTTCATTTAGTTTGAGAGGTTCAACTATGTGTGTAAGGACTATGAGTGTTGGCTATTTTTGTGAACAAAATATTCATCTGTAAATTTTTTAGGCCTGCTGTCAAGTCTATCAAGAAAAGCCAAACAAATGCTCGAGTTTCAGATAATTGTACATCAGATATATCTTTGATAACTACGACACATAGGATTACATTTATGTATTTAATAACACATGCTTATAAATCTGAAATTATTTTTAGTGCTAAAATATAGAATAAAATATGCTAAAATATTAGATAAGATATACTCTAAATTATAGCTAGAATCTTTAGCATAAAAGATAGCATAAAATCTATTTTAAAAGATATTAGATAAGATATACTCTAAATTATATCTAAAATCTTTAACATAAAAGATAACATAAAATATATTTTAAAAGTACTCTTCTTAATTAGTGAGTATTACTAATCCTATTTGTAATAGAAAAGATATTTATCAATCATATAGGAGTTTTCTTAATTAATGAGTATTACTAATCCTATTTGTAATAGAAAAGATATTTATCAATTACATAGGACAAAGGGTTTTAATTTTTCCTATAAATAAAACTCATTGCTCATTGTTTCAATCAACCACACAAGAACATTATTCTATTCTTCTTAATTTCTCTCTCTTATTTTACAAATATAAGATCATAATTCTTTAGGCTTATTTATTTAGTTAATCTATCAAATATTGATGGTTATTTTTGATTGATTAATAAGCCTAATTATTTTATGATATTTTGATAATATGTTCTTATGGCTTCTTCTTTATTTTTGTTCTTAAATTGTTAGATCAAATAATTGTTTTTGTCATATGATAGTTATTTGATTTGATTATTAATCTTTAAAGAAGCTATTTTAATTGAACTTATGCTCTATCTTTTTGCTTTAGGATTTACTAGTTGATTTGAATTAAGTGACATATGTTTTGAATCATCTAGTAAGGATTATTCATTGTTAAATCCATTCTAGAACACACAAGGGCACTTTTGTTTTTGTACTAACTATTTTGCAGTTAATTTTGGGAACATATCTAATTGGCAGAAATCTTATTGGAACATTGGTTTGGAAACTATGAAAACAGAGTAGGGGCTCATAAGTAAAGTACATTGAGACAGTATGCTAGGGAGGGTAGCATAAGACCGAGTTTGTACTTGAACATTTGATTTTCATAGTGGAAAGTTAGGTGGTCTGGTGGACCGATGGTTTTCCTCTTAGGTCATGGTTGTGGCCTAGGTTGTTTCCACCTAAAAATATCGTGTGTTATTATTTTATTTGACACTTTACTCTTACACACTATTACATGCCTAGCCACTTTGTTTAGGTTATTAAATTATAAATTAGTAAAAATTAAAAATAGCCTATTTCCCCTCTAGGTTAATTAGGTCCATATCTTATAAACTTTCAGTGTGGTCCTACTTACTTAAGGTGGATGTATCCTTTTGAGAGATACATGCAAGTCCTTAAAGGATATGTAAATAATAGAAATCGACATGAAGGATGCATGGTGGAAAGTTACATTGTTGAAGAGGCCATTGAGTTTTGTTCTAAACACTTAAGTGGTTGCATTGAAATTGGGAATCTTACGCACAAGTTGTTCTTAGAACGTCACATAATCCAAGTAGGTAACCCTATACTTGGTGGAAGTAAGAAATTGTTTATTGATCACAATCAATGGGAAAAAGCACACCGAACCATTTTAGTAAATAATAAGGAGGCATAATCGCACATAGAGTAAGTGATGACATGTTCAACCTTTTCATTTAAAATAAAATTATTTTCTATTTAACTATTAATGATATCTAATTAATATATCTTTAATAACATTACAGAATGCATATAAACTTACTAAAGATGGATCCTCGTTATAAAAAAGGGAGAAAAATGGTTTTATGATGAACATAAGTGCGAGCTTATTAATTGGTTTCGCAACCATGTAAGTGTCACATACAAGAATTCATTAGTACTTCTATGCAATGTTTTAAAACTTTGTTTTAAACACATTTCATGTTTTTGTATGCATAGATTCGAGTTGAACTCAACAAACTCAATCATAAAATAACAGAAAGTTTAGAATGGCTTGCACATGGTCCAAAATTTAATGTCAAATCATATTCTAGTTTCACAATTAATGGATTGAGGTTTACGACTCAAGTAAGGGACAAAGTTTGAGTAAATCAGAATAGTGGTGTGAAGATGGTTGCACAAACTATGCAATTTTCCAGTTCAAAAGATGGTAATCTTATACTTTCTCATAGAACATATTATGGTATAATGCAAGAAATTTGGGAACTCGATTATGAGGTCTTCCATGCATGAAAGAATATTCTTGTGTGATTGGGTCAAAGATGTTATCAATGTTGGATATAAAATAAACGATTTTGGATCTACCCTTATAAATTTATTTGAGATAAGTCACACTGATGATCCTTTCACGTTAGCACTTCATGCAAAACAAGTATTTTACGTGAGCGATCAAATTGACACAAGATGGTCTATTGTGTTAATGCCTCCACAAAAATAGTTCTACCATTATGATGCTTTCAATGATGATAACATGCTTGATACATTATCCAATATTAGTCATTTCTCAAAAAAAATTCCTAATGTATGTGATGATCTAGTTGATGATGATGATTCTTCGCTATGGACTAGAAGTGATTGTGAAGGAATATATATATATATATATATATATATATATACGATCAACAACCTAATTAAACATAATGTACATTTTATATTATTCTATTAACTCTTGCATGTTTATATTTTTGGAATTAAAATTGTAAATTAATTTCAATTTCATCATTGTTTGCAGATATTTCATGGATCCTAGGGTACCAGAGATTGTAGATCCAAATGATCCATTGGGGCATTTGAAAAGAAGGGGTTGGGCGAATATACCTAATGCTCCATTTAATCCAGATGAAGAGTACCCGTTCTATTTGATGCTACCGGTAATCCATTAGGGGAAAATGGCCAACAATTGAAATCCTCTATTGGTAGACTAGTGAAGTCAAGTATACCAATCAATATAAATGATTGGATGAAGGTTGACGAAGCTGAAAAGTTCAAAATATGGAAAACCATTTGTGTAAGTCTCTTTTATTTTATAACTTAATACATATATTATATCTTTTTTGTATTATATATATCTCATCTTTTGTAGTGTGCTTTTACAGAATTGTTATAAAGTCCCTGACACTTGGATGAGCAAGTGTTATAAGATTGCAAATAAGGCATGGAAGGAATACAAAACTTCCAAATTGACCAGAAATTATGTGTTTTCATATTTGGAACCACTTGAAAAAGCATAACTATATAAAATCCCTGAAGAACACCCCTGGATTGAACCCCAAGTTTGGAAAGATTTTATGGATTATAGGCGTACGAATGAATTTCAAATTATTAAGGAAGAACATCAGAATATACAAATGCATAATGTTTTTCCTAACCGTACTGGGAGGTCTTCAAATCTTGAAGTTAGGCATAGAATGGTATTATTAAGTGGTTAATTTATAAATATTTTTATATTTATTTTTCTCAAATTTAAGTTGATGTCTTGGTTAATAAATTTATTTAATTTATGTAGGAAGCTAAATTAGGTAGACTGATTACTCGTTTGAATTGTATATAGAAACAAAGACCCCAAAACGAAGAAGTCAAGACCAATGACTAAACAAGGAAAATAACAACTAAATAATTTGGTTAGTAATTTAACTTGATACAAAGTCCTTATGAGTTTTTCTAATTTATGTAATAATGTATGATATGTTTGTTTACTTTATTATTTGTATAGAGTTGTTCAAGATCAACAAATAGCCAGGGGTGAAATAATTGAACAACCAAATAGAGATTCTATATATCTTACATTCGGACGCGAGCATCCTAGTCGTGTTAGGGGAGGAAGCCAATATGATGGTTATATGGATTTTTTTAACATTCGAAAACAAAAGCCTCAAATTGTTAGTAATGATAAGTACTATAAAATTGAAGAAGAACTCAACTCCTTTAAGAGATTATCAATCATAACACATGTCAAGTATGTTAGCATACTACAATCAGGGCATGACATATTGGACAGGTATGCAACTATCCATGCCAGGCATACCACCCATGCAATCTCATAGCGCCCAACCTATATCCTGTATGAGATATAGTCATCCTATTGGTCCTCCTTTTATGCCAGGAATGCAGATGCAATCAAGTAGTGGTTCATTTTCTCCAATGCAATTTTTACATTCTTACCATCCATCACATCAAGAAGAATGTTTTGATGAGAATGTACTTCCAATAGCTGCCCCATATGGGAGTCCTTCTTTATTTGATGAATCATTTGTGGTAAGATTTAAAGTTTATGTAGATAATCTAATATTTTTATTTTTTATTATATATTTTATTTATTATATATAACTCTTAATTTTTTTTACAGAATATGAAATGTTTGTTGAAACATCCTTCATCAATGTACTTTGTTGCTATTGGAACAATACAACAATTGAGTGATGATCGAATGATTCATAATTAATATTCTAAAAATTATTGTAGAATAGTAATTGATCAATCATTGCTCAATAATTGTCCACTACTTGTGCCTTTTGATGCTACCACAGTCCAAGAAGCGATTGAAAAATATGTGGCCTAGCCGTCGAGTCAAGTTGTGATTAATTTTTTCATGGTACTATTTTTTTACTTAAAATAACACTTCTTTTTACTATTATTATATTATTATTCTTTTATTGTTACTAACATATATAATACTTCTTCTTTAGTCTATTATACTAGAATTAGTAAGTATGGTATATTTAAGAGATACAAAGTAAGTATCTCGTTGTAAATCTATGTCTAGTGGGCAATCATCGCACACTCTGATCGATCTCCCCTCTCACACGTCGCGCTCTGATTCACCCAATGAATTTCCCCTACCACGTGTCGCATTGTCATTTTTTGCTTATTTTGATCGTAGCCTTTGATTTGAACCTGATTTGATGGTCCAGATCACACTTGAGAAATATTTAAGCCCCCAATCACTCCATAAACCCTAAGTGGCCTCCATTAGCATAATTATTGGTCAAATTTTGGAGCTAAAAAGAGAGAAAAATATAGAAAAAATAAGATGGGACACAATTTTGATGGAGATTCAAGGGGAGATTAATTCTACAATTCAAGAGATTGATTGTATTTCTTCATCTACCCTTTTTTCATTATCAATTTTTATGTGTTCCTTTATGAAAATATGAGCTTTATGAACACAATTATGTGTAGTTAATTTATTACTCTAGGGATCTTATACACCTAATTTTCACCATGTGATAATTTAATATTTTACCCCAATTATAATTATAATTTAATTATATTATTTAATCTTATTTGTATGCTATTAATTGTTTGGCCAACAATTTATCCATAGAGGCAATTAAATATATTTGAGAGAATTATTTAATTGTTTGTATTGATTAAATAACATGCATAGTTTTTAGAAATAGATGTATGATTCTTATGTATGTGATACATAATTGATGAACTTAATGAGTAGTATGCAATTTAATTGGCATGAGAGTATGATTAAATTAATTACTATATGGTGTGTAGTTTACTTGAGAAAGGAATACATGCTAGGTTAGATTCAATTGATAATGTAATTAATTGATAATTATTTTGGGAGGATTTTAGCGATTCGCATGTTTAGAAAATTAGGGGATTAAGTATTCCTAGATATTTTTTCATATATCTTTTTAGTTACCAAATTTGATTTAATTAATTATTGTTATTTACTTTTAGTTATTTTTAATTTTTTTCGTTAAAATAAAAAAAAAACATAAAAAGTTTGATTTATTATTTTTTTTATTTTTAAAAATTAGTTTCTAGTAAAATAATCTCCGTAGGAATGATAATTTCTTATCAATATATCAGTTGTTGTGATACGTACACTTTCATATTCATTTCTTACACTATTTGTATGACGATCAAGTTTTCGACGCCGTTGTCGGAGATTATAAATATTAAAAATTAAAATTATTATTATTATTATTTGTTTTAATTTATTTTTCTTTACTTTAATTTTAATGTTAATTCACTTATTTTCTTTTACTGACTTATTTATTTATTTTCTGTATTTATTTATTTTACTTGAATTTATTTCTTTAGTTGTTTATTTTTTTAAATATTTATTTAGACATCTTCTTTATAATTGTAAAAACATAGTTAAGTCTATTGCATGAGCAGAGTTAGTGAGAGGGAAATCTTAATTTTAGATATTGAAATTGAGCGTACTTTGAGATTAATTAGAAAACAACAAGTCACCCAAGAGGAAGAAATGGTTAATCCATTAGAAATAGACAATAATGAGCCAAACTTGAACATTCAAATGTTTTGATGGATGAGAGAGATAGAGCTATAAATGAATATGAAATACCTACATTGGAAGGGCTGAATCCAAGTATTACAAGGCCAAACATTCAAGCTAATGAGTTTGAATTAAAGCAGTGATGTTTCAAATGCTACAAACAGTTGGACAAGTCAGCAGATTACCTACAGAGGATCCTCATCTTCATCTCAGATTGTTTATTAAAGTTGTAAATTCATTTAAGTTCAATGGTGTCATAGAGGAGGCATTTAGGCTTAGATTATTCCTTTACTCTTTGTGAGACCGTGCTTGAGCTTGGCTAAAATCTTTGCCACCTGATTCCATTACAACTTGTTATGGTTTGACGGAGAAATTCTTGATGAAATACTTCCCACCAACAAAGAATGCCAAGCTTATGAATGACATTACTTCCTACCAACAACACGAAGGAGAATCTCTATATTTAGCATGGGAAAGATTCAAGGAATTGCTAAGGAAGTGTCCTCATCATGGTATTCCTTCTTGGATTCAAATGGAGACTTTTTATAATGGTCTCAATGCTTATACCAAAACTATTTTTGATGCATCTGCTAATGGAGCTCTACTAGCCAAATCTTACAATCAAGCTTATGATTTACTTGAGAAAATGGCTAGCAATAATTATCAATGGCTAATGGATAGAATGACAACCACAAGAAGAGTGGTCGTAGTGTATGAGGTAAATGATATCATAGCACTTATAGCTCAAGTTTCATCTTTGGTTAATCTTTTGAAGGCTAAAAACTCGCCAACGAGTCTAAACTAGGTCCAAGATTCAAGAGTGTCATGTCTATTTTGTGGAGGAGCTCATTTGTTTGATAATTGTCCAAATAATCCTGAATCCATACACTATGTGGGTAATGTGAATCAAAACAATAATCCATACTCAAACACATATAACCCAGGATGGAGACAACATCAAAATTTCTCTTGAAGTAATAACAACAATTAAGGTGCTAATCAATTTAACCATCAATCATTTCCACCACCTGGATTTCAACAACAACAACAATTACAAGCCCAAGAGAAGAAGACATCTACTAATGACACTACAAATTCCTTAATAGGGATGATGAAAGACTTCCTCCAATCAATAAATACAAAAGTGTCCACTCAAGAGGCTTAGATTTGAAATTTGGAGAAACAAATGGAGCAACTTGCTCAGGCCATAAGCCAAAGGCCTTAAGGTAACATTAGAAGTGACACAATTGTAAACCTCAGAAGAGAAGGTAAGGACCATTGTAACTCCATAGCCTTGAGGAGTGGTCAAACTTTAGAACAGAAAGATAAGACAAAAAAGAATATGGAGAAACATGAAATTAATAAGGATAAGGAGGAACTAGTGGATAAAGAAATCAATGAAAAAGAAATAATTTAACCAAAAAAGAGAAACCTCTGCAAACCCACTATTCCTTTCCCTCAATGACTGCAAAAGCAAAAGTCAAGTACCCAATTTTCAAAATTTTTAGAAGTCTTCAAAAAGATGCACATAAACATACCAATTGTAGAGGCACTTGAAGAAATGACATCCTATTACAAATTCATGAAGGATATACTATCAAAGAAAATGAGGCTTGGAGATCATGAAATAATAACCTTGAATGAAGGTTATAGTGCCATCCTTGATGGAAAACTACCATAAAAACTGAAAGATCTAGGAAGTTTTGACATCCCTTGCACTATTTAGAATATTCGTTTTGGCAAGGCACTAAGTGACTTGGGTTCTAGCATTAAACTCATGCCATTATTGATCATAAAGAGATATGGGGTTGGTAAAGCAAAACCCACTTCAATAACATTACAAATGGCAGATAGTTCAATTAAGAGACCTCGGGGTATGGTAGAAGAGTTTTTAGTAAAAGTAGACAAATTCATCTTTCTAATAAACTTCATTATGCTATACATGTAAGAGGACCATGACATTCCTATCGTACTTGGTCGTCCATTCTTAGCAACCGGAAGTGCACTCATTAATATACAAAAAGTGAACTTACAATGAGAGTTCAAGATGAACAAATAATGTTTAAAGTTTTAAAGAATCTAAATCTCCTGACATTGATAGTGCTAATGAATGCTTAAGGATAAATGTTACTGAATGTGGGGACAACTTAAAAGAATCTATTGAGTTGCCTACACTTGATACTGTTACACATGATGCTATAAACAAGGACATAAACTCACCAGAAAACAACTCAACTTATTATAACTTTGAAAGTATGGCATCGAAGGTTGATATTATGGACTATGTGAACTTTTTCGAGGACGCGCCTCTCATATATGTATCAAAGGTGATTGTGGAAAATTTTGAGATAGGATCTAAGCTCAAAACATAAATTGAAGAGACACCAAGTTTAGACCCCACATTTTTACCCTCCTATCTCCATTCAAGTAGGCAAGAAAAAAAGTCCAATTGGGAAGTTAAAAAGATGTTGGAAATACATAAAATGGATGAGTTACGATGGAGTGCTTATAATAATGCCAAACAGTTCAAAAAGAAAACAAAAATATGGCATGAGAAGTGAATGGAGCACCATCTTTGTGAGCCAGAACATAAAGTATTATTGAACAAATCAAGACTCAAGTTGTTTCCAAGTAAACTCAAAAGTAAATGGACACAAAGGGATGTGCCTTAGGACTTATATGACCATCTAGTTAAGGACGTTAAATGTGACATTGGTTGGGAGGCAACCTAACATTATTTTAATTATATTTTCATTGTTTTTATTTTGTAGGTGAATAAATGTGGAGAGCAATGGCGCAACAAGAATGAGCATTCCAGTGACAAATATGGTGTGCCATGATTAAGGAAGTTTTCTTTTCTTTTACCTTTTCATCTTTATATATGCACATTGGGGACAATGTGTAATTTAATTTTGAGGGAGAGAACTTCGTTCTCTACATTAGTATTTAGTATGCATTTTAAATATTTAGGGTTTCATTTTTATAATTTTTAGGATGTTTTTAATCATGATTTGGGTAGAAATTGATAAATATATGTAAACTAAATGCATGCATGCTTGATATGAAACATATGAACTCAATGATAAAAATTGGTTGTCATGACTAGGATAAAGAATGTAACATATTTGTTAAGATACTTACATTAATCTTGTGATATACTTGCGAGTCCATGAGATCTACCAAGTTTTAGAATCTATTTTATCATCCCTTGAGGCAAAATCCTAAACAGTATTTAGCAAGAGAAATGATTTAGGCCTTATTTGGATCAATTGAGCCTTTCAAGCTAACCATTGTTAATTTCTTTAATCACCCCTTTGAGCCTTGATAAGAGTCAAATTATTGCATTTTTGTTATGATTTAAATGTTGATATTTGTGTGAAAATTGCGTTTATTTGATTATTTAATCCACAAATGTCATTTCACGGGTATTTCGTGTTTAAAGTGCAATTTTAGGTGAAATCATAATTTTGGAGAAGTTTGGGACAAATTTCTATGAACGGGATTGAGTGCAAATAAAAAGAAAACAAAATTTCAAAATTTGGAATTTCGCCGCCGGCTACAATATTCTCGCCGCCGGCGAAAACCTTACGGAGAATACGTTGAGCAAAGCAATCTCGCCGCCGGCTAAAGAAATATCGCCGTCGGCCAATTGAATCTGGCCGCCGGCCAATTCATTCTCGCCGCCGGCGAAAATCCTACAGAAAGCACGGCAAAAATCTTCCCGAGAGCACAAAATTTGGCAAATTCATCTCGTCGCCGGCCAAATGCATCTAGCCGCCAGCCACATTATTTTGGCCGCCGGCCAAAATCGAAAACCCAAAAAAAATTTATTTTCCAAAAAACTCGCCGCGGCGAGAATAATGTCGCCGCCGGCGAGTTTCGTCCGAAAACAGATTTTTTGGTTGTTTTGTTCCAAAATTGCCCCCCAAACCCTAGATCTATATGTATAATATGATGGAAAAAGAGGGGGACGGCAGAAAGGAGAGTTCCAAGGCATTTTTGGAGAAGAGAAGGAAATTTTGGAGAAACTTGAAGGATCTTCACCATTGTTGCTACCAAGCCTTCATCTTCTAGAGTTTTTTCATCTCTTCTCCTTAGTTTTTATTTTCTGCAGTTTATTCATATTTGTTATTCATGGATTCAATTGAAATAATGGTTGTTCTTATTTCCGTTATGAACTAATTCGTTTTTGCTAAGGCTATGATGTAGTTAGATCAAGGAAATTTGATTTCTTTTGTTATGGTTATATGAATTCATTGTTTTCAAGTCGAGTATTTATTTCCATGCTTAATGCTTTTAAATTTCTGATCAAGATTTAGATGATTTGTTGCATTATATTGAGACCGAGAGGAGATGTGTAATGAATGCTTCTTGTGATAAATACCGTATGTTGAATGCGAGTTTGACACCTAATGCATGATGTATGTGGTTATTCCAAATTCCATAAATCGTAATGTGCTTATTTGTGATTAAATCTTCATAGAAATATAGTTGGTTTTCATAGATAAGTAATTCTAATATAACTTGAGAAAGAGTATTAGATAAGTTTGGGTTTTTCAACCATCACTTTTAGCTTTGATTCTCATATAACATGACTTGAAATCGGATTGAATTGATTTAGCGAAATCAAATGCCTTAGCGTTTTTAATCATTTTTGAACAACATTAAATTTTGTTATTTGCATTTAGTTTTATGTTAATTTGCTTTTAAAACAATTTCAACAATTCGGTTTTCAAATAAAATTAGGGTTAGTCAATTTCGGTACTTAGTAAACGCCATTCCTTGTGGGTTCGATATCCGTACTTTTGTACACTTTATTACTTGAACGATTCGTACACTTGCGAAAATAAGCATCAAGTTTTTGGCGCCATTGCCGGGGAATGGTTTGATTTTATTAATATCGATACTACCTAATCTTAGTTTTAATTTGAAGTTAATTTGCTTTATCTTTCTTTCATTTTTAATTTTGTTTATTTTGCTGTTTTATTTTATTTATCAAAAAAAAAAAAGTAACTTTGTGTTGTTTTTGGGTTAGTTGATTTTCTGGTTGCAGGATTTGTGTATGAGACATACAAGAAGCCTTAACCTTCTTCCACTTGATCCAGAGATTGATAGAACATATAGGCGTCTAAACCGAGAGAGAAGACGTTCAACTTCAGCTCCTAATAGACAATTAGCCATGGATCCACCATTTGTTGAGGGAGGTGGAAATCGTAGAGCTTTGAGGGATTATGCTGCGCCTAATGTTGCTGGAACTATTTCGGGTATAAGGAGGCCAGCTATTCAAGCCAATAACTTTGAGATAAAATCATCCTTTATCCAAATGGTTCAATCAAATCAGTTTGGGGGAATGTCAAAGGATGATCCGAATGCACATATTGCTTACTTTTTGGTGGTGTGTGATCTTTACAAGATAAATGGTGTGTCCGAAGATGCTGTAAGATTGAGGGTTTTTCCTTTTTCACTTCGGGATAAAGCCAAGGAGTGGCTAAACTCATTACCACCGGGATCAATTACAACATGGAATGAATTGGTTCAGAAATTCTTGTCCAAGTTCTTTCCTCCTGCTAAGATGGCAAAATTGAGGAATGAAATCACATCTTTTGCACAGTATGACCAAGAATCATTGTATGAATCTTGGGAAAGATTCAAAGAAATGTTGAGGAAGTTCCCACATCATGGTATACCAATTTGGCTACAAGTCTCTACATTTTATAATGGGTTGGTTTCAAACTATCGTGCAATGATTGATGCTGCAGCTGGAGGATCTTTGATGGGAAAAACACCGGAGGATGCTCATGAGTTGTTAGAGGTTATGGCAGAAAACAACAATCAGTGGCATTCAGAGCAGGTAATTGCAAAAAGACCAGCATTAGTGCATGAAATTGATTCAGTGAATGCTTTGTCGGCTCAAGTTGCTGTTCTTTCAAGAAAGATGGATTCTTTGTCCTCCAAATTTGAATCCAAACCAACTGCACAATGTGATTTATGTGGTGGAAATCATGCTAGCATCGAGTACCAAGTTGGAAATCCATTTGCTTCACCAAATGATGAGCAAGCAAATTATGTTTCAAATTTCCAAAAACCTCAACATAACCCATACTCGAACACCTACAATCCAGGTTGGAGAAATCATCCAAATTTGTCATGGGGAAATAACCAAGGGGGATTTAAACCGTCATCATCTTCCTACCAACCACAAGAGAAAAAACAAACAAATTTGGAAGAAATTTTGGGAAAGTTCATTGAGGAGACAAGAGCAAATTTCAGAAATCAAGAGGTAATCAACAGGGACATCCAAAACCAACTGGGGCAGCTTTCAAAGCAGATTTCAGAAAGGTCTCAAGGATCACTACCTAGTGACACAATAAATCCCACAGAGCATGCAAAGGCTATCACATTGAGAAGTGGAAAAGAACTTGAGAATCAGAAGAAATCGGAGAAAAAGATGGAAGACTCTAACGAAAAGACATCAAGATCCCAAGATACTCAACCTTCCCCATATGCAAAATATGAGCCTCCTATCCCATATCCTCAAAGATTGAATAAGAAAAAGCTTGATAATCAATTTGATAAATTTCTGGATATTTTTAAGAAATTGCATATTAACATTCCTTTTGTAGAAATGTTGGAACAAATGCCCAAATATGCAAAATTCGTGAAGGAAATCCTATCAAAGAAGAGGAGGCTAGGAGATAATGAAACTGTCATGCTAAATGAGGAGTGCAGTGCAGTTCTTCAAAGAAAACTGCCATAGAAATTGAAAGACCCAGGGAGTTTTACTATACCTTGTACTATAGGAAGTTGCAATTTTGATAAAGTCCTATGTGATTTAGGAGCAAGCATTAATTCGATGCCACTTTCTGTTTTCAGGAAACTAGGTCTGGGAGAAGTGAAGCCCACTTCAATATCTTTACAATTAGCGGATCGATCGGTGAAATATCCTCTAGGGGTAATTGAGGATGTTTTAATTAAAGTCGGCAAGTTTATTTTCCCTGTAGATTTCGTGGTGCTTGACATGGAGGAAGATAGAGAGATACCGTTGATATTGAGAAGACAGTTCCTTGCAATGGAAGAACATTGATTGATGTTCAGCAAGGAAAGCTCATTCTACGGGTGCAAGATGAACAAGTAACTTTTGATGTTTTTGAAGAAATAAAATCTCCAAGTGATGTACATTCTTGTTTTCAAATTAACACTCTTGACGGGTTAATCTCGGAAACTTATGAGGAGATAACTCCATTGCTACCACTAGAAGCTGGCCTTGTGAAATCTGCAACAATTGAGGAGGAAGATGAGGGGACGAGACAATGTTCTGGATTACTGGCAGCACCTAATGAATATTTATGCAGTGATGGAACATTTAAGGAGTTGGGAACAAATGAAACTCCAACCTCAGTGGTAAAGAATGGAGCCAACAAGATTGAGCTAAACCCAATGCCATCCCATCTAAAAAAAAAAATTTCTTACGTTCACCACCGGCGAGGGCAGTTTCACCGCCGGTGGAAAGGAGATCTCTCTTCCCTTTCTTACATTGAGGACAATGTAAGGTTTTGGTTGGGGGTGCGGTAAATGGTAAATCTTTTCTCCCCTTCATTTTTAGTAGTTTTGTTTGTGTGTTTAGTTGTGTTTAATTTTGATTTTCCATTTATTTTTCTGCATTTTGATTTAATTTTTTTTATTTTATTTCTTTATTGTCTTATTTTATTATTATTATTATTATTATTATTATTATTATTATTATTATTTTATTTGCATTTTACTTGTTTTAATTTGCACGTTGATGATAATAATGTGATTGTGATAACAAGTAGCTGTTAGAAGACATTAAATTTTGCTTTGGTTTAAAGAGAATTTCAAATGTTGATTTTTACCTAGTTGGCGACTCTTTTGGTATGTGGTATGATTTGGTTGATTAGTCTAAATGCTTAGAGAAGTCTTATGTGTGAATTTTGCATGGACATTTTTGTGATCTCAACAAACTCTAGAACTCATTTGAAAACCTCTTGAGGCGAAATAATTTGGAATTGCACTGTTTAGGATATGATGTAGGCCATTTTTGGATCGATTGTGCCATTTTTAGCCTACCTTGTTATCTTTATATCACTAGTAACCTCTTTGAGCCATTTAAATATATTGTTAGCCTTACTTTTCTTTCTTTTTGCCTTATATAACCTACCTTCTATTGAGCCAAAAATATATATATATAATTCCTACCTTATTTGTTAAGAGCACTTAATTTTGAACACAAACTTTTCAAGAGGAATTGGAGAAATCTTCCACATATATTGGAAGAAATTGGTTGGGGGTTATGTCTTTTCAAGAGCAATTAGAGTAAGGATGATGAAAAAAAATCATATATATTGGAATAAAGTAGTTGCCTTTTCAAAGAGCAATTGAGTAAAAAAAAAAGAAGAAAAAAAAAGAAAAAAAAAGAGAAAAGAAAAAAGAAAAAAAAAGAAAAAAAAAGAAGAAGAAAAAGAAGAAGAAGAAAGCCTTCACATTCTAGTAAATAAAAGAGTGTTAGTGATGGATGTACTAAGGTGAAAGATTGAGGAAGAACTTTGTTTATCTGTGGAAAAATGGGTTATGATCGGAAGAAACAATTTGGGTTAAATGGTGTTATTCTTTTACTTAATTGGTTGTGTTTAATCTAATAAGTGCCCTTATTTGTATTTTGACACTTCCCGTTCTTTCTTAACCAAATACCTAAGCCTAACATTACAAGCCTCGTAAAGTCCTATTGATCCAAAGTGGTGTATTTTTCTTCATTAGTGGAGAGAGGTTTGAAAAGTGAGCCTATGGAGTTTGAGATTTCACCTTTTTGTTTGTGGATGTTGTGCATAATATTATCTGGGCATTATGGCTAATGGTTTGTGGTTTGATGGATGTTTAAGAATCAATAACAAAAGTGAAATTGGCATTTGAGATTTCTTAAAGCTTAGGTGACATTTAATTATTCTATATGTTGGGTGTTATTTACAATTTTTGAGACATTTGTGCAAGTTATTTGTTATGTGATTTTATTGTTTTAAGTTAGGATAGTTATAGGTAAGATGTTTGTGGGTATCATCATTGGAAGCCCTCACGAGACTACAACTCGTCCTACTAGGGCCACCTAGGGGTTTAAAGGCTTATTGCATACGCTTAATGTAATGTCGCAAATAGAATAAATTTCCTTTGAATTTTTATTTTAATGTCTCCTTTGAAATTATTCATAGATCGCTTTTCTTGCTAGAGACTAGCAAGAAGCTGGTTGGGGGTTGTTGATAAGAGTCCAATTATTGCATTTTTGTTATGATTTAAATGTTGATATTTGTGTGAAAATTGCGTTTATTTGATTATTTAATCCACAAATGTCATTTCACGGGTATTTCGTTTTTAAAGTGCAATTTTAGGTAAAATCATAATTTTGGAGAAGTTTGGGACAAATTTCTATGAACGGGATTGAGTGCAAATAAAAAGAAAACAAAATTTCAAAATTTGGAATTTTGTCACGGCCATAATATTCTCGCCACGGCGAAAACCTTACGGAGAATACGTTTAGCAAAGCAATCTCGCCACGCCAAAGAAATATCGCCACGCCAATTGAATCTCGCCACGCCAATTGAATCTCGCCACGGCCATTCATTCTCGCCACGGCGAAAATCCTACGTAAAGCACGGCAAAAATCATCCCGAGAGCACAAAATTTGGCAAATTCATCTTGCCGCCGGCCAAATTATCTTGTCGCCGGCCAAATGCATCTAGCCGCCGGCCACATTATTTTGGCCGCCGGCCAAAATCGAAAACCCAAAAAAAATTTATTTTCCAGAAAACTCGCCGCGGCGAGAATAATGTCGCCGCCGGCGAGTTTCGTCCGAAAACAGATTTTTTGGTTGTTTTGTTCCAAAATTGCCCCCCAAACCCTAGATCTATATGTATAATATGATGGAAAAAGAGGGGGACGGCAGAAAGGAGAGTTCAAAGGCATTTTTGGAGAAGAGAAGGAAATTTTGGAGAAACTTGAAGGATCTTCACCATTGTTGCTACCAAGCCTTCATCTTCTAGAGTTTTTTCATCTCTTCTCCTTAGTTTTTATTTTCTGCAGTTTATTCATATTTGTTATTCATGGATTCAATTGAAATAATGGTTGTTCTTATTTCCGTTATGAACTAATTCGTTTTTGCTAAGGCTATGATGTAGTTAGATCAAGGAAATCTGATTTCTTTTGTTATGGTTATATGAATTCATTGTTTTCAAGTCGAGTATTTATTTCCATGCTTAATGCTTTTAAATTTCTGATCAAGATTTAGATGATTTGTTGCATTATATTGAGACCGAGAGGAGATGTGTAATGAATGCTTCTTGTGATAAATACCGTATGTTGAATGCGAGTTTGACATCTAATGCATGATGTATGTGGTTATTCCAGAAATTCCATAAATCGTAATGTGCTTATTTGTGATTAAATCTTCATAGAAATATAGTCGGTTTTCATAGATAAGTAATTCTAATATAACTTGAGAAAGAGTATTAGATAAGTTTGGGTTTTTCAACCATCACTTTTAGCTTTGATTCTCATATAACATGACTTGAAATCGGATTGAATTGATTTAGCTAAATCAAATGCCTTAGCGTTTTTAATCATTTTTGAACAACATTAAATTTTGTTATTTGCATTTAGTTTTATGTTAATTTGCTTTTAAAACAATTTCAACAATTCGGTTTTCAAATAAAATTAGGGTTAGTCAATTTCGGTACTTAGTAAACGCCATTCCTTGTGGGTTCGATATCCGTACTTTTGTACACTTTATTACTTGAACGATTCGTACACTTGCGAAAATAAGCATCAAGCCTAAAAAAGAACCATTCATATCTTTAAGCCACATTTAATTCCTAACTAATAAGTATTACCTTTACCCTTAAACCTTTAGCTTGTATGAAAAGAAAAATATGCAATCGTGTGTTATGATATAGAGTACAGTGAAATGTAATGCACCCTATAAAAAAAAGAAAAACTTAAATCACAATTATCTCTCTAAAGAAAAAGAAAATAGAATTGAAAATAAGTTTGAGGGTGTTGTGAAGTTACAAAAAAAAAGAGAGAGAAAAGAGATGTGGAACAAAAAATATGAAAAGAATGACAAAAGTACATGCTTACATTACAACCATGTAAAGTCCTTATTGATCCTTTGCTAAGTGTATATTTATATTGGGGGAGAGGGATGTGAAAAATGGACTTATGAGACTTGTTCTAATATTGAATTAATTAGCATACTCATATAGATTGATTTCATGAGTGCATGGGATGATATCTTGTATAGTACACACACACGAATCAATTTTTCAAAAGCCTTGCATATCCTTGTATTGATGAAACGTTGATTTATGAATATGTGAACCTCTTTATCATAGGATTGTATGACTTTTGAGAGGGATATTTTTCGTGGAACATGCATGTAATAATAGACGTATATTTATGAATACACTACCCAAGTTATTTTATTTAGTTATATTTGGCTTTACTTGAGGACAAACAAAGAGTTAAGTTTGGGGGTGTGATGACTATTTGAAAGTAGAGTAATTAACACACTTTTTTACTTAATATTTACTTATTTTATTTAATAAATGGTATTTTGTGGCCAAAAAATATTAAAATATAATCTTTTTAGTGAAAAGGGGTAAAAATATAATTTTTGGAATTTTTTGGGATTTATATAGAATTTTTATCGTAGGAGTAATCTGGAGTTACCACGTGGCCTACCACGTAAGCAGAAGAGGTTACTAGGCAAGCCATATAGATGCCACTCAAGCATGGAGAGTGAATCATGTTACGTCATGTGTGAGGAGGATGAAAAGCGTGCCACGTGTTAGCATAGCGTTCAATCCGAGTTTAGACTTGGTTAAACTACATCACCACGTGTCGATATACCATTGCTCCATGCATTCCACCCATGTGCCACGCCATCCTTTTCTACGAATCATGTCATGCCATGTGTCACTGACTTAACGAATGTTGAATCTGACCAGTCTCCCCTGCCATAGGTCGTACTCTGATTTGCCTAGTGAATTTCCCTATCACGTGTTACGTTGTGATTGGCTGGCATTGTCATTTTTTGTTTGTTTTGATCGTAGCATATGATCTGATGCTAATCTGACAGCCTAGATCACACCTGAGCAATATTTAAGCCCTTAATCACTCCATACACCCTATATGGCTTCCATTACCATAATTTTGGTGAATATTTGGAGCTAAAAAGAGAGAAAAATACAGAAAAATTCATGAGGGGACACAAATTTTGTGGAGATTCAAGAGAAGATTAATTCTACAATTCAAGAGATTGATTGTATTTCTTCTTGTACTATTTTCTTTATCAATTTTTATGTCTTCTTTTATGAAAATTATGAGCTTTATGAACAAAATTATGTGTAGTTAATTTATTAATCTAGGGATCTTATGAACCCAATTTTCACCATGTGATGATTTAATATTTTATCCCATTTATAGTTTTAATTTAATTATATTATTTAATATGATTTGTATGCTATTTATTGTTTAGCCAACAATTTATCTATAGAGGTAATTAAAAAGATTCGAAAGAATTATTTAATTGTTTGTCTTGATTAAATAACATGCATAGTTTCTAGGTAGAGATGTATGATTCTTTTGTATGTGATCCATAATTGATGAAATTAATGAGTAGTATGAAATTTAATTGACATGAGAGTGTTATTAAATTAATTACTATATGGTGTGTAGTTTACTTGAGAGAGGAATACATGTTAGGTTAGATTCAATTGATCATGTAATTAATTAAAAATTATTTTAGGGGGATTTTAGCAATTCACGTGTTTAGGAAATTGGGGGATTAAGCATTCCTGGATATTTTCTCATATATCTTTTAGTTACCAAATTTGATTTAATTAATTATTGTTATTTACTTTTAGTTATTTTTAATTTTCTTCTTTAAAATAAAAAAACACAAAAAAATTGATTTTTTTTATTTATTTTAGCTTTAAAAATTAGTTTTTAGTAAAATAATTTATGTGAGAACGATCTTTTTTTATCATTATATTACTTGTTGATATACATATATTTGTGTATTCATTTCACATACTATTTGTGTGGTGATCAAGTTATTACATTCTAGATTTTATTAGCTGACTCTCTTTAAAGATGCTCATATGTTATGCACACATTGTGATAGATGTCAGAATACAGTATTGAAAAATAAGATTAAATGCTTTTGGCATCTATTTTAGTTGTTAAGCTATTTGATTCATGAGGGATTGATTTTATGGCCCCTTTCCCCTTCCTTTTGGTAATGAATATATTCTTGTGATTTTATGGCCCCAAAGATCAAAGGGGTTTTAGAATGCACTATGCACCCTTCAAGGAAGGATTGGGCAATCAAGTTAAATGATGCTTTATGGGCATACCAAATTGTGTATAAAACACTTAGTAGGATGAGCCCTTATTGGTTAATCTTTGGGAAAGTTTTCCATCCACCTGTTGAACTCATACACAATGCCTATTGGGTAATTAAAGAATAAAATATGGATTTAGATAAAGCAGGAGAGAAGAAATTACTTCAAATTAGCTTGCTTGAAGAGATTAGGGATAAAGCTTATGAAATGCAAAGTTATAAAAGAGCACACTAAGTGCTATCAAGATAAAAGGCTAGTTTGCAAGTCTTTAATTCCTAGAATGAAAGTTCTTTTATTTGATTCTTATTTGAGATTATTTCTAGGAAATTGTAATTACGTTGGGGTGGACTGTTTACAATCACTCAACTATGTCCAAATGGAGTGGTGGAGTTACTAAATCCTAAGACTCATGGAATGTTCAAGCTAAATGGGCATCATGTAAAACCTTATTTAGAAAGAGAAGAGAACACAACACATCAGAAATTGGTTGCATATGGATATGTAACAAATGAGTAAGTTTTCCCTTCGTCATTCGTTATCTTTAACTTAAACTGGTTACATTGTAGATAATGTAAATTCTAGGTTGAGGGTGGAGGAAAAGTTACATTACATAAATTTGAGCAATTTTAAATTTTTTATTAAAATATATGCGTGCATTCTCTTTAAATGAAATTTATTTATTGATTTAGGGATAGTTAGGTTTAATTTTTAATATTTTTCTTGTAAAATTATCTAGCTTTTTATTGAATGTAGGTAAATGATTAAGTCTATGCACTATTATATTATATTCTTGAACATATCATGGAGTAATATGATAATTAGTTTGTTTTTGTCGTAATTTGTGTTTTATAATAAAATGTTGAAAATGAGATAAACCCAAAATTGATGTTTAGGAATCAAATATTGGAGATTATGTTATGAGAATATTTTGAGCCCTTATCTTTCCGTTTTGAGTGGTAATATTTATTCATTCTTTTAAACACTCTTTTATTATTTTAAATTGCTATATGATCTCTGCATGTTTTTCATTGAATGTTAGAATTTTTAAATATGATAAAGTTTTATATATTTATTTTTATTATTTAAATTGGATGACTTAAGTAGAAATTGAAAGTATATACCTTCTTTTTTCATGCATGACTTCCACCAAAAGAGATATATCTAGGGTTCCCTAGAACCAATATAAAAAAATTCAAAATTAACTACTCACAAAAATCATACAAATACAAACTCTCTAAAAAAATATTTTTAATAAAAAAGCAGAGAAAAGAAAAATAAGAAAAACAGATAAAAATCAATAGTATAAACTTTGTACTATGAACCAAAAAGTTCCTAAAAATTGTGAGAAATAGCTATTATAAAAGAAAGATAGAAAATAAATCTCCTTGAAGTCATTGCATTCCATTCATCTCTAAAGGCATATATTTGATATTTTTATTTGATGAATTTAATTGATGCATGAAAATGGTATTTGATTATGTCATAAATCCTAAAGCTTGATTCTTTTCATGATATCAATATTACACTTTATTTTGAGTCTTTCTTCATTAAATAGATGTAAAGTTATTAATTTGTTTATTTACATAAACTATATTCACATATTACTTTGATTGAGTGTTTGAACCCATAAGATCAGTATAATATTAAGAGTATGACTTGTGAGGATTAGATTTGAAGTAAATTTGGATTACTAACTTGTGAGGATTAGTGTTGAAGTGAATTCAGATTACTAACACTAAAATTGGATAAATCAATATTGATACATTTTTTATATGGAAAATGAATTTGTGTTTTTCTACTAATTTTTACAATAAATTGTGATTTTTTTATTTTAATTTAACTTTTCCTTTGGATTTTAAATTATGAACTTAAAAAATGTTAAAATCATGAGAAGTTTTATATTTGGTTTTCTTAATTATTTTTTTTATTTTTTTCTTGGTTAAATTTTAGTTTTAGTTTTGTTATTTATTTTAATTTTTTATTTAGTTTGATGTTTATAGGTATCATCATTAAAAGCTCTAGAGAGACTTAAACTCATCAATTGGGGTTACCTAGGGGTTTAAAGGCTTGATGCATATGCTAAAGGTAACTGTGTCAATCTATGGAAGAGATTTTGAATAGTTAAATTTTATTTATTTTCGTTTTAGTTTTTTACTTTTTGGCTTCCCTTACTAGAGATTGGTAAAAAACTAGTTGGGGGTTGTGAGGAGTTCTTAAAAAGCACTGGATATTACGTAATTTATTTGCACTTTAATATAAAAAATAGATTTGTATTTGCATAATTTTATTATTTTCAACAAATCTATGTTTTCAAAATCACGTGCAAGTTTTGTTTTTTTTAGGTATTTTTGGCTTCAAAATGATTCAATTGATGAACACTTGAAGAATTATACCTAAAAGTACTTCATTGCAACCAAGAAGAAAAAAAGAATAAACATATGCAAGCCTTATATATGTATCAACCAAATGTAAGAGGGTGAAATACAAAATAAATTTGGAGATAAACAGGACAACGCAGGCCATTATGGTGATTAATAATGGCTACAATGCGAGTCTCTCGTATCGTAATTGAATATGTACCAAAATCAACATATGTCGCGATGATGGAAAAAGTGTGTCGTGGCACGTGACCTCATGATCGACAATTTTCTCCTTTTTCTTAGTGTTTTTCCAACCTATATAAACCCCTACTGTAGTTAAAGACACCAAAACTCAAGAACAATTCTGAGTTTCAACAAATTCTTTGAGAATTTTGTTTAATGTAGTAATTTTCTATTTGATAAACAGTATAGGCATATTTGTTTTGGAGGTTTTTCACTTATAGATGAGTACTAAAATTATATACTTTAAAGCATACTTTTGAGGTATAAATTTTGAATGTATTATTTTATTTTCATAATTAATTTTATTGTTTTGAATTTAATTTTTAATATACTAATCATTTATTAAATTGAGCATGTTTGGTTGAATATTACTATGGAATATTAGTTATGCTGTTATGGTTGTGAAATATTAATTTAGGTAAATATATTTCTAAAATAAATATAGTTTTATTTATTCATTCAAGATTTATACAAAGTTTATTACAGAAAAATATATTAACGACATATTTTTCATAATAAATTTAAAATATGAAAGTTTAATTTTTGTATCCGATTATCTAAATCTAATTTAGAATCGTATTCTATTTCAAATATTTTTATAAGATTTATTATTAGAAAATATATTGATGATAAATTTTTCATAATAAATTTTAAATCTGAAAGTTGGGTTCAAATACGTTAATCTAAAATCTAATTTAGAAACATTTAATGAGAGTTTAAATTGATAGTCTCACTATAGGCATGGCTTTAAATAGTTTGTTAACTCCTTAGGAACAAGCAGAATTTAATCATTATTAACTAATTGATTACCATCAAAAGACTTTAATTGATATTAAGTAACAAAGAAAATGATCCTTGTCAAAAGAATTTTTGATACAAAAAGGGAGAGTCAATAACCTTAATTTATATCTTCAATAACCTAATTAATGTTAAGCAAGCATGATTAACTAACTAATATATTCCTTAAATTCTCCATTGAATGTCAAATGTTTATTTTCCTAATATTTGTTGAATCGATTCTATTTTTTGAATTTTATGTCAATAGATTAGATTTTTCCAAGCACAAATAATTTTGTTAAAATGTTTAGGTTTATTTTTCGCTTTTAAGAGCTTTGTTGAATTATTTAAAATAACATAGTTACTCTTTAGATCGACCTTGGAAGTATAATTATGAGCAAGCTATTTATTAAATACAAAATTTGTGCATAACCCATTTAGATACATAATCCATAGCAAGCAAGATGTATATATGACCATTATAGGAAGGGAAAGATCCTAGGAAATCAATACCCCAAACATTAAAAATTTCAACATAAAGTATGAGTGTTTGGGGTATTTGATCTCTAGCCCCTATGCTACCTATTCTTTGACAATGGTCACAAGCTTTGTAGAAGATATGTTTATTCATGGACAAGGTGGGCCATTGGAATCCACTATTAAGAACCTTGAGAGTAGTTCTATTGGCACCAAATTGCCCTCCATATGCATAAGTATGACAAAAGGTTATTATAGAATGTATTTTAGCTTTTGTTATGCACCTTCTCAGTAGTTGATAAAGATAATGTTTCCATAATTCATGACTTCCTTTCAAAGTTTGTGCTATTATGCCACTGTTAGATTGCTGGGAAATCATCAGGATGTAAGGTAGTTGATAAGGTAAGAATACCATGGTGTTAACTCCTCTATAGAATTGTGTTGCTCATTTGGGAATTGTTTTTGTAATGGTAAGGACTCTTCTTCTTCTATGATTTGACTCAAGTGGTTAGCCACTAAGCTTTCAGTTCTCTTTTTGTATGTTATGTCTATGTAAAATTCTTATAATAGGAGAATCATTCTTATAGTAAAATTCTTCTTGTATGATTTGACTCAAGTGATTTTCCATATTGTTATTTGTCAATCTTTTCATTTAGTACTACTCCAACTATATAGTCACTAGCATAACACATTAGCTCAAATGGTTTATTCCATCCATGCACCTGAATGATGAGGGCTACAATAACTAGCTCTTTTAACTTTTCAAATGTTTCCTTGCATTTTCCATAAAATGTGAATGGCATGTCCTTTTGGAGTAGTATATAGCGGTCTTGCAATTTTTGAAAAGTCCTTGATGAACCTCCTATAAAAACTTGCATGACTAAGGAAAGAACGAATCTCTTTATAGTAATGGGAGGTGGTATGCTACTCACAGTATCAATTTTATCCTAATCACTTATATTACCTTAGAAGAGATTACATGCTCCAAGATAATCACATGGCTACCATAAAATGAAAGTTTTCCCAATTTAATACAAAGCTAGTTTCCACACATCCTTCAAGGATAAGTGTTAGATTATGTAGACATAAGTCAAAAGTATCCCCATAAAATATGAAATGATCTATAAAGACGTCTATAATTTTCTCATTATATTCTAAAAAAAATACTTACCATACACTTTTGAAATGTGGTGGGTGCATTATAGAGTCCGAATGGCATTCTCCTTGATGAAAAGGCTCCAAAGGGGTAGGTAAATTTAGTCTTTTTTTAGTCTTCAGGTGCTATAGCAATCTAGTCATAACTTGAATAAATATAAAGAAAACAATAATAAGAGTGACCTGCTAAGCTTTCTACCATTTGATATGTAAAGGGCATAGGAAAATGATCATTTCGTGTATTGGTATTTACTTTTCCATAGTCTATGCATACTTTCCAACGTGTTTGAATTCTTGTAGGTACTCATGTACTCTCATCATTTTTTGCCACAGTTATACCATATTTCTTTGGCATCACTTGCACTGGACTTACCTACTTACTACTTGAGATGGGGTAGGTAAACCCCATATCTAACCATTTAAGTATATCTTTCTTCACTACCTCCATCAGTGGTGGATTTAATTTACATTGTGCCTCTCTTATTTGTTTAGCTTCGTCTCAAGTAGTATCCTATGCATGCAAATGAAAGGACTTATACTTTTGACAAAAATGGTCCATCCTATAGCAATCCTGTGATCTCTTAAGGCTTTCAAACTCTTTTCTTCTTGTGCATGAGACAAATGGTTTGCAATGATGACTAGTAATGTGTCATTGTCTCCCAAATATATGTATTTCAAGTGAGAAGAAAGAAGCTTCAATTCCAATAAAGGGGCCTGCTCAACAAATGGTGAAAATTTCTCAATGTTAATGGGTAGGGAAATGAAGTTCAAGTCATACCTTTGTGACACTTTCTGAAGAGATTCCAATGATTCCACTACAATCTCTAAATTTTTCCGAGTTGCATTATACTGATAGGCCTTTTAGGATCTTTAGATTCCAAGTTGTGTGTTAAGGTTGCTTACATGGTGTCCTCCTGTCCTAACTCAAACACATGTTCTACAAAAAAGTCTATGATCCATTATTAGTGAGAATTAAGTTGGTGAAGAAATATTTGTCCCGAGACATATGTCATGAGTATCCACTATTAAAATACCAACAACTTTGAAACCAAAGTTACTTCATTTTGTAAGGCCACATCTTCATTAGTTAAAGAGAGAAAGAGATTCAACAATTCTTCTATATGACTCAGCCCATTCTTATCACAGTCTAGAGACTCTCTATGAGAGTTAGAAGAAGAGAAGAAGCCAGAGTTGTTGGATATAAGAAAGAGAAAGACTCTTTGCACTTAACACATCAATAGTTCACTCATCGTCAAAAATATCAATAGTGAAAGAAGGTTCCTGAATAATAGCAGTAGTAAAGGAGGAGGTAGCATGAGTATCCTTAAGTTTTAATAATTTATCATAACAATTATTTTCAATAGACCACTTTTGACCAATGTCACAAAATTCCTTGATTTTTTTCTCAAAGTTGTGATGGGTGCTTAAAAAGCACTAAAATTACCATGATTTAATGTACTTTAATTGATTAAATAGATTCATATTTGTATGATTTAATCATATTTTTATATAAATTTGTCTTTTCGGAATCACGGGTATTTTTATTATTTTTCATGAATTTTAGTTCAAAAATAACATAAAGACTCAAAGAAAAATACTGGAGGCAATACATCATAAATATATTGAGAAAAAAATTAGGAAAAGTCAAAAGATGAAAAATTGGACAAAATGGGTCAAAACGATCAAAAATGTCAAAAAGGCAAAAATTCTGCATGCAGCCTCACATTCGAGTCGCATTCTACGTGTAACAATGCGTGCACATTCCTAGCTACACCCCACCGAGCTGATCAATGCATGCATCCACACAAGATCACACTGAAGTCTACGCGCATCAAGTCGAATCTACACATATTTGTACCCATCAACATGCACCACGCTGAATCTGTGCACAATTGTGCCCATCGATGCACATCACATCGAATTCCTATGCACGCCATTACCTACGTCAACACTCATCTATTTTGCATCAACGCTTGCATCAACGTCCATCCATTACATGTTTTATGCCTCTTTTTATCATTTCCCCAATTTTTTACCCTTTTTTCTCACCTATAAATACCCCATCTCCCCCATTATATAAAACACACCAAGAAATATTTTTCTTAGCTCTTTATCTCTCTAGAAAGTTTTTTTAGTTTTTAGTTTTAAAGTTCTTCTCTTTTTGAGAAAAACTAGCTATGTTTTTGTAAATTTCTAGCTTTTGATTCAATAAATAGAAATGCAAATCCGTTTAGAGATTTTCCAGAAACGGAATTAGCATCAAGAATCTATAAGAGTTCTTATTCTTTACAGTTATTTTTATGTTTTATTCTTATATGTTATATTTAATTTGTCTGTGATTAAATTTAACATGGTTGGCTATTTATAAATAAAATATAATAATAACTTTGTTATGCTTGCGAAATATTAAATAGGTAAAAATCTTTATAAAATAAATTGATTTTGTTTTTATTCAAGATTTTATATGAAGGATATTAGAGAAAAATATATTATTTTTCATTTCAAACTTAAATCTGAAAATTAGATTTTAAGGTTTAGTTATCCGATCTGATTTAGAGTTGTGCTCTTTTATTTGTTGGTATAATTTCCCGTTAGTAAGAGTGAAGCTCTATTTCAAAATTTTTTATAAGAACTATTATTCAAAAATATATTGACAACATATTTTCAGTAATGGTTTTAAAACTTGAAAGTTAGTACTCGGATAATTAAATTCTTAGGTTTAATTTATACACCTTTAATAAAGTTTAAACTATCTAACCCCACCAAAGGTGGTATTTAAATGGTTCCTTTTCAATCTCTTAGAAAAAAAAAGAATAATTTAATTAACCAAATTAATTATCGACCCTACCCATAGGTGTTAATTGATTTGTTTAATTAACAAAAAACTAGCTAACCCTACCAAAGGTGGTATTCATATAAAAAAGAGAGAATCAATAAATATCAATTTATATTTTTAATAACCTAAATAATATGAGCAAGCATAATTAACTTAGTATTATATCCATAAATACTCCACTCTTATGAATGATAAAATTTTGCATAAATGTTTATTGAATCCATATCTATATTTATTTTTATTTTATTAGATTAGGAAACACAAACCAAAATATCGTGACAAGATGTTTAGGATTTAATTTTATTTTTAAAAGTTTGAATAATAAATTAAAAACCACATATATTCCTTCCTTAGATCGACCTTGAGAGTATACTTGTCATTTTTTATAAAATGATTCATACACGTACAAGAGTTTTACAAATATAAAACCAAAGTATTTGCAGGATTGGAGATCCCAATTCTTTATCATCAAGTTGTACTATTGAAGGTAAAGAGTTTAGCCATTTCATGTTTTTCTAATAGGTTGGATTCAAGAAACTTGACTTTAGTAGTATCAGTATCAACATGAGTTTAAAGCTTATTTAGTTCAACTTCACAGTCTTCCAATAAAGACTCAAGAAGAGCATTTTCATCTTCCAAGAAGCAAATATTTTTTTTGAGTTTAGAAATAACATTTGAACAATAGGACGAGGATTCTGGAAAGCATTGAACTTTGAGTGCTTCTAATTCCTTATTCTTAATTGATAACTCAAGTTCATTTATGCAAGTGAGACACTTCTTGTTATCTAAAAGAAGAATCTAAAAAGACTTGAAATGGTTGTACAATTTCATCTTTAGGTTACCCACTTCCTTTTCACTTTCCAAAATGAGATTGAGCAATTGACCAAAGAGGTCCAAATGCTCTGCATCCTTTTCTTTCATATTGCTTTTGAGTTTGGTGATAACTTTCTTTAGTTAGAGATTTTCATGCACCAGTTGGTCAAAAGATTCTTTAAGTGAAAACTTGTCATCATTACCAACATTTGTCCAATAAGAGGAACTAGAAGGGATAGTCTCTAAGTGGGAAGCCATCAAATTTGAGAAATTAGGAGTTGCAATCATAGTTTTTTCTTAGGTAGACACATTTATCTGAGAAGTGTACCTATCATATTTCTTTTTCATGAAGACCCATGCTTCCTTGAAAGTAGTAAGCTTAGAGATCAAATTTGAGTCTTCTATAATAATACACCTGATGAGAAGATGTAATCCTTGAAAATTTAGATTTATAAGTCATGTTGTACTTTGTGTTTGTGTGTTGGCTTTCCGTGTGAAAAACACGAAGTCTATTTATTTTTCCCAGTGTTTTGTCTTCATCTTTACAAAGTTGGTTATACTGGATTAGTAATGCATACATGCACTTAGTTAGGGATATTGTGTTTAAATACATGTTTTTGACACACCACGAGGTTGATTGTTTAGTATGCATGCTACACCATGTGTGGCAATTTTTGATTCGTTTCTAGTATGGTTATATATCAAAATTACTCAATAATTATTTGAATGAAAAAATCTTCATTTTGGCAGCTCACCAAAGGCCTCACTACTCCCCCTCGATATGACCATGGCGAGGTGGTTGGCAAGGAGTGGCAAGGTTGGTTGGCCAGTTGGTAATGTACTATAAATACCCCTTATTAATTGCTTGAATTAATTCAAAAAACCTACCAAAACTCTACGAAATATTTCTATAGTTTTGAATTTTGTGTTCACTAATTATCTTGAAATTATTTCGATAATTGTGGTACATTTGTGTAAGTGTAGAATCTTGTGAGTAACTATTTTTACAAAATTTATGAGTACATCTCTATGTAAGTGGTAATCAAAGGTTGTGGTACAAGAATCTACACATCTGAACTACAATATCTTATTACGCCACATTGGGTGGTGTTGGCTTTGGAAGAGATCTAGCTTCTTGAGTCAAACTAGGTTGATGTAGAGGCGGTAAGCAAGGGAAATAATAGCTAGTTTGGATAGAGGTCCCAATTGATAAAGGTATTTATGGTTTTACTTTTGTTAGAATTGTAATTATTTGATAGTTTAGTGAATTATTTACTATAGAGTGGTTTCCATAAGCAACCCAAGGATGTTACCATATAGGTAGGAGTTCTATATGTGTTTACCTCATTACTTGATTATGTTTCTATGATTCCTTGTGTTGTGAGTACAGTCTAAGTCTTGATATTATGCTAACATATATTGGGTTGAGATTACTATTTTTCATGCTTTACATACTTTTACTCTGCTTGTGATTATATATGGCTTTTGTTTGAAAATCTTTTTACCTGAACTTGTTTAGTGTACTTTAGTAATTATTTCTATGCTACTTAAGGGGACAAGTCCTTTAGATATCTATATCTCCTTATCATGTTGTATACCAGGTTGCAGACTCTTTTAATTGGTATCAAAGCAGGTACACCTTGTTTTGGCTTAACTGATTCAATGTTGATCCTTTCCTTTTTTCTTTGTGTGTTGAAAATATTAAATATCTTATAGTGGATGATATAGGAGATTTGGTCGATGGACCACCTCAATTCAATGGATTGTGTTATTTTTACTGGAGATCTCAAATGTATTCCTACTTGAGATCAACAAACAATGATGTTTGGTTCTTAATCAAGGATGACTAGTCGTGCCCTACGTATGTATTTAAAAATGGTGTTATTAAACCTAAACCAATCAATGTTTGGAACAAAGATGAGCTTTGTCTCAACAATCTAAATTATCAAGGGTTACACCTTGTCATCAGCTCAATTACCATAGAGGATTCTACTTTGTTTGCTAAGTTTAGGACTGCCAAGGAAGCATGGGTCTTTTTGGGAAAGAAATGTGATGGATGCACTCTTTAAAAAAGTATTTTATCTTTAAAAAAGACAGCAGCTACCATGACTGAATGCTCTACTCTGATGACTTCCCAATAATGTGCCAAAAGTTGGTGTACAAATTTAGTATATTTTTCAATAACTCACAAATGCACGAATCACTTATAGAAAATGATAAGTATACTTCCAAAATTTTCCTAAAGAGGAATCACATGGTTTTTAAATAATTTAACAAATTCTTAAAAATGAAAATTAAACCTAAATATTCGGTCATAGAGTTTGTGCTTGATAAATATAATCTAATGACATAAAAATAAAAATAGATTCAATAAAACAATTGGCAAATAAACATTTACATTTTAAGTGATAGATTAGTTAGTTAATTACACTTGCTCAATATTAATTAGGTTGTTAAATATATGAATTGAGTTTATTGATTGTCTCTTATGAAAACAAAAAAGAGATTAATTAGGTCGACCATTTGTTATTAATTAAAATCAATTAGTGCCTTTGGTCAAATCTATCGGTTAATTTTTAATTAAATTATACTTCTTTTCCAAGAGATTAATAAACTATTCAATTGTCGCTTTCAGTCGGGTCTAATAATTTAAACTCTTATGAAGGTATCAAAGTTAGGCTTATGATTTAAGTATCTGAAAAACAACTTTCAAATTTTAAACTCTTCTCATGCTTTTTAATTTCTTCTAAAGTTTACAACTAAAATCCATATAATAAGTTATTTTAAAATTCTAAACATCCATAGTTTACTATAATAATTAATGAAAAATCATATTCAAATAAAAATGTTTCAATATTAATTTACTCAATTTTAGTGTAAGAAATCCAAATTCATTTCGACTCTATACGTCACAAGTCATACTCTCAAAATAACACTAATTCTATTGGTTCAAGTATTCATTCAAATGTATATGCGAATAGAGTTTATATAAAGAAATGAACTAATAGGTTTGCATATGTTTAAAGAAGAAAATGCTAAAAATAATGCATGATATTTATATCATGAAAAGAATGGAATAAAATAATTTATAAAGAAAACAAATATCATTTTCATGCATCAGTCAAAACCATTAAATAAAAATTTCAAGTTATATGCCTTATAAAGATGAAGAAAATATAATGACCTATTGGAGATTTCTTTCCTAGCTTTCCTTTGTATTTAGCCATTTCTCGTAACACTATAGGATATTTGGGTTATAATATTTGATTTTTCTCTCTTCTTCTTGTTTTTCTTTCTCTCCTTTTTAGATATATATATTTTTAGAGATAGGACCCATATACAACTTGTATATATTTTTGTATGACATAGTAAGTGACTAATTTTGAACTTTATCTTTTGTATTGACTTAGGACCCTTATATCCAAATAAGGAGTAGAGATTATATATATATAAGAAGAATCTGGCTAGCGTATGGTTTTGGATTTATTATATATATATATATAAGAAAGAAGGGGTGAATAGCCGCTGAAAGGAGGAAAAGAATGTGAGAAAACAAAAAAAACGAAACAAGTTGCCTACAATAGGAAGGAGAGAAAAACTGCGCAGAAACGAATGGAGGAAGATTGACGCAAAATTAAGGCGAAAGTATATTATTTTTTTACGAGTAAATTTTCTTTTAATTCCTCTCAAAAAATGATGGTGAATTCGTTTATGTTTAATTTAATTTTTAGCATGAATTAATATATCTTTATTCTAGGAAAAAGATGTAATTTAATTCCAAACTATGCTTCATTTTCTATGTTAATTTGAATTATTTTTCTTCATGTTTGTCTGATTTATTCTGAATTTAATGTATTTAATTAACTGGCCATTAATTAAATGATTTTAGTCTTTTGATTTACTATCAAAAGAGAGAATTATAGGATAGATGTGGAATATTTCGGCATAGGTAAATATAGAGATCAAAAGACTTGTATGAACCTGTGTAGTTTTAAAAATCATTGGTCTTAATGATTTTTTGTTTTATTAAATTGCATATTCTTGTGTAAATTAATGAACAAGATTATTTTCAATTGACTATCGAAAGAGGCATTTGGATATTTTTGGAGATTGCTAATAAAGAGAGAGAATTAAATTCAATTAACTAGATGAGTAAAGCATAGGGAGGGATTAGGGGAAATCGATTTCCTAGAAATTTTTTTCCAATTAATTTGATCTTTGAATAATATCTTTATTTTCTTTT